>CM019823.1:58826192-59426192 GCA_009763385.1 Coix lacryma-jobi var. lacryma-jobi | reverse complement strand
TTTGTGTAACATCTCTCCACTCCATTCTTTAAAATAGATAGCACTGTACCAAGGTCGCTAGGCTCAGGTCAGGTTTCAGCTAGTTCCAAATAGAGTCAAACAATTGTAAGGTAAGGGGAAAACCTCATATTATCTATCATGAATTATCTCCCGCTCATCAGATAAATGTTTCATGTTGATCTGCATTAGCGGAATTATTAGCATGCATGATATAATATACATCCTTCATGCATCCTGCAGGACGCATGTTGATCTGCATTAGCAAGACACATGTTCACACGCTTTGGCTGCATCTCTTTGCCTTCATGTATCCCTCTCATGTTTTGGGCTGCACTGCAATTATAAACTTTCTTACTAAAATGTCATTTACTCTAATGCAAAGAAGTGCTTATGTAGTAGAGTTTGTGTGTGTAGCCTTCGTCATGGGGTTTTATTATGGTATTGTAGGTGTAGAGTTTATAGTGATAATAACTTTCATTGTTTTGTTGGTCTCTATGTCTTTGGTGAGGGAACTATTTTTGGGCATGGCCATGCCCTCATGGAAATTTTCAATCGTTCAATGCTACTTAAGTGAGTCAATGTCAATATTAGACATGCATATTCAGCATGAGTTTAGCATGTACACTTGTTATTTTGTTAATTTCAGTAAATGACAATGTTATGTCGAGCCCAGCAGACGTCAGGTCCATTAGTGGGTTAGTTACCTCAATTTTCCTATATTATTTATATTTTCTTAAATAGTTTAGTTATTCTCTAAAATTAGGATCTCATAGGCTATATATTTGTAACGTTGGTTGATGGAGAATTAAGCAAGAGCAATCATATTTGCTCGGCTTCCTCTAGGGAGCCGGGAGACCCCAACCCTAACCTTAGCTATCGTTGTCGCTTCTGCTGTGAACAGTACCCACAGGTACTGTAGCCCCGCGGGTACTGTAGCACAGTAGCCCACACGCACCTCCTGCCCTCTCTCTCACGCAAGACCACGGTGCCCCGTTGCCGTTTCTCGCGTTTCAAGCCCCGTCCTCCAGTCACCCATGACTACAACATGCGATACATCAGAGGGAGCCTGCAGTGCCTATCAACCTGGTATTGGAGATCATCTCATCATCCGCTTCCTCGCGCGCCATTTTCGGCTGCGCCGGCGTCCACCGCCGCTCCAGTCACGTCGTCGGTCGTAACTGTCGCACCATCAATGTCGTTGGTATAAACAACTGCGCTAGTCCCGGTGTTCTCACCGGAGCAGATGACGACGACCATCGTGGACCTCAGCCACGGTATGCATGAGATGCAGCAAACGCTGCGGGCGCTCCTCACCGGACAGCTCCAAATTCCGTCACCGCAACCCACCCAGCCACCACCCCCACTTGCGTCACTGCCATCACCAGCATCAGCGCCCCCTCCCAGCCATCTCCTACCCCTATGGGATGCCCAGCGAGGCCCTGCCCTCGCCGTCATCCTCCGTGCCACTGCCTTCGCAACATGTTCTGATCCACCAAATTCGCTTTCCGCCGTCACCATCGCTAATCCTAGCCTGGGCATTGGGATCCCCCGCGCTCGTCTACTCCACGACGCCTCCGCGAGTGTCCATCCCACTGACGCTGACGACGGACGCTGTTGTCGCTCACGGTGGTCCGTTCGTAGCAGGCACCCTCTATGGAGGCATTGATGGGCCACTATTTCATGGCAGCAGCTTCCTGCCAGCGCACTCCACCGCTTCTCCAATCATCGACAGCTACCCCGAGGGTGTCGGTTTGGGCGGCGATTAGGGGGGCGGCCATGAGCACTTTTCCCCCGAAGTTCTACAAGCTGGAGTTCTCGATGTACGATGGCTCTGAGGACCCCCTGAATTGGCTCAATCATTGTGAGCAGTTTTTAGAGGCCAACGCACGCCGACATCCGACCGCACCTGGCTTGCGTCCTATTATCTCAAGGGTGCAGCACATACATGGTACTACGCCCTCGAACAGGACGAGGGTATACCTGTCTGGGACCATTTCAAGGAGATCTGCAATCTTCATTTTGGTTCCGTGCTTCGTGGCACCCGCTTGGCTGAGCTTGGTCGGCTGCCCTTCCTGTCGTCAGTCCAGGACTACTCCGACCGCTTCAACGCAATCTTGTGTCACACGCGCAATTTGTCGCCCCCCCAGAAGGCAGACTTATTGTTGGCGGTCTTCCTGGACACATCAAGGTGGACGTCGAGCTGCGCGAGCCTCGGGACCTTCAGACAGCTATGCACCTCGCTCGGGCCTTCGAGCGTCGCGCCGCCACCATGCCTCCAGCTGCAGGGTCGCTCGTGGCGTCTTCCACACATCGTCCGAGTATGTCGACGCCGCTCCACCCAACTGTTCTTCGACGACTCCAGGCGCTGCATTCGTTGTTCCCGCCCCAATGTCAGCTCCAGCACCTTCCTTCCGTCGCCTCACACCGGTCGAGCTATTGGAGCATCGTCGCCAAGGGCTTTGTTACAATTGTGACGAGCCTTACGTCTGCGGCCACCAGTGCTCGCAGCTGTTCTACTGGGAGTCGGCCGACTTCCTTGACGACGATGTGCCAGCCGCGGAGGCGGCTGTTGCTGCGTTCTAGAAGGAGACCAGTGTTGGTTGACAATGCCTCTACCAAAGTTTCAGCTCGAGGACGAGTTGTTTCTCCGGGCGGGGTAGATGTTATGTCGGGCCATGTCGAGCTCAGCAGGCGTCAGACCCATTAGTGGGCAAGTTACTCAATTATCCTATATTATTTATATTTCCTTAAATAGTTTAGTTATTTCCTAAAATTAGGGTCTCATAGGCTATATATTTGTAATGTTGGTTGATGAAGAATTACACAAGAGCAATCATATTTGTTCGGCTTCCTCTAGGGAGCCGGGAGACCCTAACCCTAGCCACCGTTGTCGCTTCTGCTGTGAACGGTACCCATGGGTATTGTAGCCCCATGGGTACTGTAGCACAGCAGCCCACACGCGCCTCCTGCCCTCTCTCTCACGCAAGACCACGGCGCCCCGCCGCTGTTCCTCGCGTTTCAAGCCCCGTTCTCCTGCGATCCATCAGAGGTAGGTCTGCAATGCCTATGAGACAACCTCCTTCCTCATTAGTGAGCATATATTAACATTTTTAGCAAATGCACATTTTATCTGAGGCTTCTCATTTATCAGATATAGATTAGTGAACACATATTATCACCCTAGCCATCATGAGATATGATCATATAAGTTATCAGTCTAATTTTATTTTATTTTCAAAAATAAAGTCATATAGAAGATACACATTGCAGCACACAACTGCATATGTGCGGCCTATTTGGTCCACTTGAACATGTTATAAACAGATCATGTTTCTCAAGCATAAAATGGCCATAAATTGATCCAAGTTCTGGAAATCTGTATCAAAAAGCCCCTGGAAATTTATAGGACCTGAAGGTTTAACATCTACCTTTGGGGAGTTCCAACTTGAATGAAACAATGTGCAGAGCAGTAATTTGAGAACGAAAGGCTTTCATATTGAAAGTATGTCTTCATATAAGAGGTCTCTCGTTAGTAATTTGAACCTTCCTGCAAACACCATGGCTAAAATATCTAGGATTTGCTATTTTTCTACTATACAGTGGTTGTGAAGGTAGCCCTCCAAAAGTTCAATTCGAGTTGGAGATTGGGTTGAATGAATAAGCCAAGAGGAGTAGAATTTCTTCATGCACTGCAGCAAGTAAAAAAAGTAAGAGGCATGTATTCTGGACCTTGACGCAGACAGAAGTAGCAACTTCTTTCTCCGTCATCCCAGAAGTAATGTTGCCCTTCTCCATCTGCTAGGTGTGTTGTATATGTGAGGGAAATAAAAATCTTGACTTGCTAGAAATTGGTAGTACCTGAACAGCAATCCATTGCAATACTATAATTGTTCCATTACAGTTGCATTTATATATGCTTATTGGTGGATTTGGTTACTGCTCATATCTGTGTAGTGAGGCAGAGAAAAATGAAGGACCGGATTAGCGACCAGAGGGGGTGAATGGGAGCCTCAAATTCAACTCGTGAATAGTATGACCCTTGTCCCAGAAAGTCACCCCAAAAGCGAAGACTTCGAACGACCGGAGAGTTCACGACCTACGAGTAGGTGGATACCCTAGGAGATGTCCTAGTGGTACAGCGGAACCTCCGGAGAAACCTCAAAACCAACCGCCAAAGCCACGGAACAAAACTGCACAATCAGCAGTTTCGCGGACTGTCCGGGGTCAGGGTCCCAGACTGTCCGCTGAGCGCCGGACTGTCCGACACTGGGAGTCCAGACTATCTGCCGGCAAAAACGCAGAAACCAAACAGTGTTGTAAGTCTGCTGAACAGGTCTTGGACTGTCCGCGGGTTTGTACCGCGGACTGTCCGCCGTTCACTCGACAGTGAACAGTCAGGGGTCTGCGCCTAACTGAACCTGAACAAACCCGATCCGCGGACTGTCCGCCGTCATAGGCGCGGACTGTCCGCCACCACCCAGAAAGCACAGACTTGCTCGGGTTCAAACCCAAATCCAAATCGATCTCAACCAAATCGAGAAGAACTTCGATCAAACTCCTCCCAGGTAATCCTCAATGTGTTAGGGTGCTAATCCTAAAAAAATCATCACACCAAACCAAGTCAAACAAGAGATATTCGTGAATCACCGAAAAAGGGGAAGAACGAAGAACGAACGCGAAATTAACCCAATCTATGGATTCGTGAGGTTAGGAGAAAGAAGGGGCTCACGACCAAGAACAAATTGATTCAAGTGGAGTCGAAAATCATCTCGCGGAGAGGGAGAACGAAGCAAATCTCCGAGAGATGAAAAACCAAAACGTGAAGAACACAACACACAAGACACGATTCGATTTCAGCCGAAATTCCTCCACACGAGGAGAACGAAAATACGGTCTCGTTTCCTCAAAAGATCCAAATACACAGAGGTATGATTCCAGTCTCTGCAGATCATTGCAGCGAGGTATGATTAGAACCTAAGCGAGGGCTAGAGAGAGAGTGCTCAGGAACAAATGACTGCAAGGATAGAGGGAGAGGGGTGCCTCTCTTATTTATAGCCTAAAACAATAATCTCCTTTCTACCCCTAGATACATGAGCGAATCGGCCAACCCTAGGGGTATCTCGATCCAACTCTGCTTGATGTCGATCCGACGGCCACGCGCCCATCTCATCCTTAGCTTCGCCTCGACGCAAGCCTTAGGATGCCGCCACGTGCCGCCCCGTCGACCGCCGCGCCTACCTCGCGGATAGCTGCGCCGCCGCGCCAGCCTCTCCACGCCGCCACGCGTCGACCGTCCTTTTTGCGGACCTCCCCCGGTTTTGAGGCCGAAACCGGGAAACCTGGGCCTTCCCCCGGTTTTGAGGCTGAAACCGGGAAACCTGTCCTCAGGCTGAGTTTTGTGGCCCAAACTCAGAAACCCGCGCACCCAGGTTTTTAGGCCCAAACCTGGAAACCGTCCACGCCGAGTTTTGAGGCCCAAACTCGGAAACCGGCCACCCCGAGTTTTGAGGCCCAAACTCGGAAACCGTCGAGGTAGCTTTTTGAGGCTCAGCTACCGAACCCGCGCCGTAGACGGGATGTGGTTCGCACACCCCGAGTTCTAGCACCGATGCCAGAGCATGTCCAACCTCCACGCCGGTCACAGTGCATTCGCCATCCTTCTCGGCCTCCCGCCAAGTGTCACGACGCCATCACCTTCCTCCCGACTCGGCCGATGCACCGCACATCCCCATGTGCTCTTGCTTGTCAACGCCACGTGCCAGCTACCACAGCTGGTCCTCAGGTCTCCCGGTCCGTCGGTCCAAGCTCCACGTCCGCCCTTCACCGCTCTCGGTCCGTCGGCACGGCACGTCCCTACTTGACCTTCACCTCACCTTCGACCACTGCCCGAGCTCCGCACCTGCACATCAACACAGCCAAGAGACATGTTGCCTGTTGATCGATCACTCATCACTCAGGAAGGGAACCACAAGGGCACATATCAACCTTGTGTTCTCAAAAAATCTTGAATTGCTAGCAATAAAAATCTTGAATTGCTAGAAATCAACATGTGTTCTGTTGCTTCCTTGCTTGCAACATGCTACTTGGTAAGCTAAATAGATAAACATGATGATAACAACCTATTTATTAGAATCTTGCATGATGTTTTTTCCTGCAAAATTGTGAAGTAAATAAGTACTTTTTTTGGTATACGGAGTGCTGTTTCTTGGCACTTAATATCGCACGAAGAACAAGGACACAGAGCATCTTCTATTACTATGGCACCAAGAATAGGTTCCTTTGCTTCTCTGTCCACCGTTGTTCTTACAATTATTGGTATTTCTTTCTTATAGTTATCTTCATGTTCTTCCAAAAAATTTCAAGCAGCTCAGCATCTCTAACGGTTTTGCATATTTGTTGGTAAAATTGAGAGTTTGCATGTCTCAAAAGAATATGACAAAGATAAAAAGAGACGATCTCCAACGGTTTTGCATTATCACTTGACGAAAATGGAAATTCTAGACCCACAATTTTTCCTGTCCTATTCGCGCACGATCCTCTTCGTCGCGCCAAATTTCTGCGCGCGCGGGGGGACTTTCTCGCAGCAAAGTCTTCGCGTCGTCGCGGGAGTCCCATTCGGCCATATCTACTACTCCAAGCAACGGGCGGCAGCAACATGTAAACCCTAGGCACCATGAAAACTGTATGCACATAGTGGAAGACTGAATCCATGGCGTACCTCCCCACAGCTGGCATTGATGAAGATCGATGTGCAGTGCTGGAAGAACCGAGTCGATCACTCCAAGGTTTCCCGGGAAAAATACGGCAGCGGCAGCGGGAGAACGCGCGGGGGAGAGAGAAAACACGTGAGGGCACGCGCGGGGACGACAATCGTGCGTGGAGCAGCGATGCCAAGTACAGACGAGGCTTGCATATATGCCTACTCATCCCAGGATTTTGCCAAGTTAACAAAAATGTCAAACCCATTTGTCAAACCGTTGGATAGGAGATTTTTAGACTTTTTTTTGTAAAACCGTTGGAGATGCTCTTAGTAGGCTACTGTTGGTCAAGTTTCTAAGAGCACAAGAAAGATGTTCAAATAATGGGATACTATGAGTCAAGCTATCATGCTGTAATTGCCTGCCCGCAAGCGAGAGCGTTGCGGCAAGCCATGGCTCAGCACTGGCCTTTGCCACACAAGGAATTCTTCAAGTACACAGACAAAGACTTGATAGGGTCCCCAAGGAAGTGCGCTGTTTAATCTTGCTAGTGTTGTGGCGTACTTGGCAAGTTCACAATAATATCACTCATTGCTCGGGCGACACCTCAGTGACATCCTCGGTGAGTTTCCTGATCAGTTACCAGGAAAGCTTATTATCTCCATATCGAATTCCTCTGGCAGATAGCAAAGGGAAGCAAGAAATACATGGCACTGATAGGTGTGGCGTAGGAGTGAGAAATCCTGTCGAGCTGGCATGCCGATGGGAACCTCCACATACAGGATGGGCAAAGATCAATGTTGATGGCTCATACCTAGTACAAATAGGAGAGGCTGGGATCGGAGTCATAGCCCGGGACAGTAACGGTAATGTTCTTTTCACAGCTTTGGAAATATTTCGCGAAATATAGCACCGCGCCAGAGGTGGAAGCCTTGGCATGTACCGAGGGCCTGCGTTGGGCACACCATTGGGGTTTCACTCAGATTGTTCTTGAATCAGACTGTGCTAGAATTACGGCGGCTATGAGAAGCAATGCTCAGGACAGATCGGAAGTCGGACCTGTCATTGAGGAGGCAAGAAGCTGGACACGCTTGATGAGCCAGTGTAGTATCTCCCAGTGAAAAGAGATGGAAATAGTATAGCGAATGCTTTGGCTTTATTTGCTAGAAGATGTAAACACTCTGCGGCTTGGTTGGGTCAAGCACCTGCGTGTGCTCTGAGCTTCCTTAATGCCGATTGTAATTTTTCTACTTCTAGCTAATAAAGTTCTCTCTTTACCCACAAAAAAAAAATAATGGGATTCCTGCAACATGATTTAGCCCCTATGATAAAATAACTAGCACATATCCTTGATTACAATGGTTTTGGGTTTTTTTTGTTTCACAATTTTAGCTAGATTGTTGCTAGAAAAAGTAGTTCTTCATATTAACAGAGAGAAGTTCTGCACTCGAAAATAGTATGGTGAAATATTGGTTGAGCCTTTCAAGCGTGCCCTGAGCCGCGTGTTGTTGAACATTTCTGTCGTGAAATATTGGTTTGACAAGTTAAATATAATGGGCTTTTAGGATATGAGTCAGCATTGTAAGCTAGAAGCTTATATTCTAATGTGCCTAACTTTTGGTGCGTCTTTGTAAGCTGGTATGCTAGAAGAAAATTGCATAACGCAGTGCTGTCGTACAGGTAATATGCTTTGTCTCTCCTGTACATTCTATTGGGATTAAAAGTTTGAAGGCAATATTGTGTTTTATAAATATTGTGTTTACATGAGCTTAACAACTTCATGCATGTATATCGAGCATGGAGCTTTGCTCTGCTGAGGCAAAGAATCTTGAGCCTTTTACTTCGGTGCCATTAAAAAAGATTAATTATCCATGTCCCTAAAAAGTTAAAACTACCATGTATGTCCGACCTCTGAAAAGTTTTCTCTCATATGTCATTCCGTCCACTTCTAATACTAACGGTGTCAAACTGATGGATAAAAAGACCAAGTTACCCTTTGGTGGGGTCTACATGTCAGTCACACCTTCCTCTCTCTTTTCCTTCTCTTTCCTGTGCCAACAGAGGAGACAATGGATGAAAAAAAATCAGAGGCCGCATGGTGCTCAGCCGTGCCTCGTCGTGGACGCCGCCGCCTTCAGGATTCGGGCCACCTTCACAAGCTACCTGGTACTCCTACCAAGCATGCATCGTGAAGTTGCAAGCTCTGGTGCTAGAGCAGCTGGTGAGGGAGCAGGCCAACGCCACACTTCGCGGCATGTAGGCGGGCGCGGGTGGCGCGCAGACACCGTCACAGCTGTTCGCGAGCGCGCCACTGTCGGGTGCGGGCGAGCACGCCACCGCCGCCGGGCGCGGGTCTGAGCGCGGGCGCATGCTGCCAGCGCAGGCGCCGCTGCGGCCTTTGCGCGGGCGCGAGCGAGCGTGCCACCGCCGCGGCGCGGACGCCGCCGCAGCCGGGCATTGGCGCGGGCGCGAGCCCGACGACCGCGCCGCTCCTGCGCGCGCCGCGCCGCCGCTGAGCGCGAGTCCGAGAGCGGGGCGGCGTGCAGCCAGCGCCGACGCCGCCTGCGCGGCGTGAGCGAGCGTGCGACCGCCGTGGGCGCGGGCGCGGACGCCGCCGCATCCAGGCACAGGCGCGGACGCTGCCGCCGTCGGGAGCAGGCACGCTGCGGCGGGCGCGTGCCGTGGGCGCCGCTGCTCCGTGTGCACGCGCCGCGCTGCCGCCGGGCCCTGCTGCCTGCCCACGCGCCTCGGCCGCCGCTCCGCGCCGCGCTGCCCGGGCGCGTGCCTCTGCTCCGCGCGCGCACCGCGGCCGCCGCTCCGCCGCGCTGCCCGTGGGCGTGCCTCTGCTCCACGCCGCGCTACTGCCGCTCCGCTGCTCCGCGCCGCGCCTCGGAGCGTGCCTCTGCTCCGCGCCACGCCGCGCGCACGCCGGACGCGGCTCCGCGCTGCTGCTGCTCTGCTGCTCCGCACCGCGCCTCGGCGCGTGCCTCTGCTCCGCGCCGCTACGGCTCTACAGCTGCTGCTCTGCGCGCGCCGTGCTCCTCGGGCGGGCGCTGCTGGCCAGAGGTTGAAGATAGACCCGACATGTGGGGTCCACCTGTCAGCGGGTGTGATGTAGGAGAAAGAAGTCAAACCGAGGGTACTTAGCACATTTACATTGACCGGACCCCATGTCATGTGTTCCAAACGTCTGAAAACTAATGGAGTATGAACGAAATGGCGTGGAAGAGAAAAGTTTTTAGAGGTCGGACATACACGCTAGTTTCAACTTTTCAGGGACATGGACGATTAGACCATCTTTTTTAATGACACCGAAGTAAAAGGCTCAAGAATCTTCCATTGAGTTATAGCAGTGTAAAAAGTTGCAAATTATATTTGTGAAAAGCATCCATACAAAGATTGTCACATGAATTCTATCGTGTTTTGGGTTTTACCGTAGCATTAGCTTGGATAAAATATCATTTTAACATTGATATTAATTTTAATAGTATTGTATTCCTATCTGCGATCCATTTATTTTTAGCATAAAAGTTTTGTCCTGTAGCAACATACACACTACCTTTTGATGATAAGATTTTATTTTAATGGTGAAAGGACAAGTTTATATTTGTATCAAAGATTTCTCCCTGCCAATATAAAAAGTTATCTTAATCATATAATGAAAGGGTCTATACAGTAGAGTTTATGGGTCTGCGATGCCACGCTTTCAATTGTTTGTGTTAATTTTATGAACTGATTTTTGGATTAAATGACACTCTAACATCAGTATTTAATTACATAATATTTTTATCTTATTATGTGATCCGTATATTATTTTTAGTATAAAATTTTAGTTATTCCGTAGTAACGCATGAACACGCTACCTGGTGAAAGAAAAGGGAAAAAAGAGAAGTAAAATCCTCTAAACCAAAACAAATTTGTGTACAAGGTGTGTTTAAGGGGCCATTTGGCAGAGCTCCATGGAGCGGATTTTCAGGGATAAACACACCTTAATTATCAAACGTATTTTTTAGCGAGAAGTGATTCTTTGCTGATTGTTTGAAGTGATTCTTTGAAATGAACGAAGAGGCTGAGAGCGGGAAAAAATAACTTCACCTAATTCTGTGCGATGATTCTCTATCATGATTTTAAGAGTCTTTCAGCCATAAAATTACTTCACCAGAGAATCTACCAGCACAGCTCGAGAATCAGGGACGACAGTTGAGGCCAAAAAAAAGTTGGGTGTCAAATATCGAAAGTTCTCGTGTACGGTGTACCCCCACATCGCCTTCTCCCCTGTCCTCGTCGCTTGGCGCTGGCAGAAAAACCCCAAAAGACGTCCCGCGTCGTCTCCTCTAGGCACGTCCTGAAACCTTGCGGGCCGGTATTGGAACCTGGAAGCAGGAAAGCGCAACGCACAGCCACGAAGCGATCCCACAGGCCACAGCTCGGCTCCTCATCGCCGTCGCAACCGATTTTAGATGGAGATGGCGGCGGCGGCGGCCTCCGACGAAACCCTAGCCGCCGTCTTCGCCCAGCTCAAGCCACACACCGTCGCTCTCCTCGACCTCCTCCGCAGTCGCCGCCCGGCCTCCAGCTCCGCCTCCTCCCTCCGCGAAATGGCCGCCTTCCTCAGCGCCGCCCCGGCCCCGGCGCTGCAGCTCTGCTTCGAGTAATCCTCACTTCTCCTGCACTTGTTTTTGCTGTCTTGGTTTTGGTTTGGGTCTGTTAATTCGTGTTTCGCCCTCTCCCGTTTCAGTTATACAGTGTTTCCACTGCTCCTGCTCCTGGATGCGGCGGTGCAGTGCAGGAAGCAAGGCAATCCGCCGGGGCAGGGTCCAGGGGGCATTGATATAAGTGATGCCGTCGCCGAAGTTGGGCTGACCTGCCTTGAGGTCCTCCTCACCAAGTGCCGCCTCACCTCGGTCAATCAGGTCACCCGCTTAATTCTGCTCTACTCTACTCATCTCATGGGATCCCTTAACTACAGTGTACCAGTTTGCTGCTTTACTGAAAACCTGATTCCGCAGTATAACTAACTAGTACTTGTTTCAGTAGTTTATGTTGGGTTAGTTGAGGACGGTATGAGATGAACTAATACTTGTTTTGATAGTCGAATCCGGGTCAGTTGAGGACGGTATGAAACGAATTAGGCACACAGTGTGGTTTCTGTTTGTAACTCTTTCTGTTCTTTTCCTTTTCTAGATGGTAGCAATGCTGAAAAAGTTGACTTCCGGGGCTATGCTTTCACCTTCAGAGGCTTCAGAGGAATTCCGTGGTGCAATTATTAGATGCTTCAGGGCATTGGTTTTGCAGTTACAGCCATGCTTGGACCATTTTTGTTCTTGCAAACAAAGAAAGATGTTACCTATGACCCCAACCAGTACAGGATTGGAGGTTAGAAGTGTAGTCCGCTCAAATCACTCTGCACAGCCAGAGGAGTGCTTGCTTGCATTTCTTCAGTCGCAAAATGCTTCAGCTGCCGTAGGACATTGGCTCTCACTTCTTCTACAAGTATGGCGGCCATTCCTGAATATACATGCACATCCATTTGTTCTCGAGGTGACACAACTTTAATTCTGATTTGCTTTGTTTTCATATGAAAGGCATCAGAACTTGAGGCATCAAGAGGGCACCGTGGAAGTGCAGATGTTAGGAAGGAATCATTGCACACACTGCGCATTCTTATTGGCAAGGTAAGAAGATACATACAAGCTCCCGTGATGCATACAGGCAGAAATGCTTATTGAGCACATATTTTTTTGAGGATCCCTAAGCATACTGCACGTTACAATTCCCCTTGCTATGCAGTTGATAGTATTACCTTAGTTCTTTTAAACCTTGATATCCTTTCTCAAATTATTGAAATGTAGTTTCGTTATCTGGATCTTTAGTTGCTGGAAACTTCTCGAGTTCTTCTGTCCAGCCTTGGTTAATGAATCTATAGAACACCTCGAACTCTGACTATGTCTGGGTAGTGTGGAGTGTGAATAGTTAGTTGTGGATTGGTGGCCCAATTGGCAAAATTACTGTCAATGATCGTCTTTAAAAAATTATGTTCAGCTTAATAATATCTTCTTATTGCGCAAGAGAATCAGCCTTATATTTGTGCTTTGCATGCACTAGTACCTTTCTTTTTGTGACAGATTTCTTTTTGCATGAAGGTGTTTCTCAGTAGTTTTATTTATTGCAGCATAATTCCTTATGCTTAGACTATTCCTTTTCTTTGCCCATCATGCCTACAATTCATTTACCTCGTTTTCTTGTCAGGTAGGCTCTGCTGACGCACTTGCCTTTTTCGTTCCTGGAATTGTCAGTCGCCTTGGGAAGGTTCTGTACACAGCTAAGACTATGATTAGTGGTGCTGCTGGGAGTTCTTTGAGCATTGAACAAGCCATTCTTGGATTGACTGAGACTTTGATGATAGTCTTAAATGACAAGGAAAATCTTATTGCACTTGGTAGGCACATGAATGAGAATCATTCTCATTCTCCTGGTGGCAGCGGCTCAACTGAGCATGTATTGCATATGCTTCGCCATTTACCAACCAAAAGTTTGCCTGACGAGATTGGCTATGATGAGACTACAGATGACTCTATCTCTGATAGAAAGGCACTACATGTGAAGCGGACCAAAAAATGGCTTGAGGAAACAACTAGTAATGTTGATAAATTGCTTTGTGCCACATTCCCACATGTATGTTTTCCTTTGGTTATCTTACAGTTAAAAATAAATGTGCCCTGTGCGGAACGTGGGAATCTTTCCATGCTCCTGTGTTTTTCTTATGAAATTGAACTAATTCCTGGGAAATTCATGTACAATTCCTGCGTTCCAAACAAGCCCATTTTTTTAAGTTGGATTAACATTATGTCATTTTTTGCAGCTTGCTATTCATTCATCTGAGAAGGTGAGGAAGTCGGTGGTTAGCGGTGTAAAGGGGCTTTTGTCTAGTTGTGGTTCTACATTAAAAAGAACCAAGATGCTACTTTTGGTATGTGAACTTTAGTATTTTTGTTACCTTTGAGAGCAGAAAGCTATAATTATGTACACATATTTTACAACTTTGTCATCATAGCTGCATGCATTTTATCATTTGAAATTGATTTCCATGCATATGTTAGCCTTTTGTGGCAGTCTCTTAGTGCTTGACCCAATGCTATATTTATTTTTTATTTTGTATTTTTATTGTTGCAGGAATGCTTATGTGTTCTGGCATGTGATGATGCGGCAGCTGTGTCTGAGGCTGCACAAGATGCTCTTGATTATCTTTTCAACCAGGGCCACAATCTTGTAACAGAAAATGAGATTTCTGATACCTTCACTAGGTTCGTGCCACTTTCATTTCTGGAACAGGTAAAGTTGATAATGGCCTGTGAAAGAAAAGTTTTAACTGTTCTTTATTTTAAGTAGGCTGGTCGAAAGGCTACCACAGGTGGTACTTGGAAGCGAGGAGACAACCGCACTTTCACATGCTAGGATGTTGTTGTCTCTGACCTTTTATGCTGGCCCTCAGTTTCTGATAAATCATCTTCACCGTTCTCCTGTGAGCTCACTCTCTCCTGGATGTTCTTAATATTTCTTACATAGATATATGATTCCCCTGCTGACTTCTAATTTGATTCCTTGTGTTTATCTGCCATTTTTTTGTTGACTTTGAAATTGATTACCGTTGCAGGTTATTGCTGCTCGTTTTTTTGATTCTTTGGGTTTATGCATAGGTCATAGCTCACAGTTTTCTGGTTCCATGGACAAGCTAATTGTATCGAAGCCACTATCTATTGGGTATCTTTATTCAGTTGCTGAGTTGAAGAGTGGTGCCTATGCTAAAGATACAACTGACAAATCTCTGCATGTCATGTCGACATCTGGAGCCTCCAAAATATCTGTTATCCATGATAATGCTTTGCCAAATGCATTACTTGGTACAGTTGAATATGAGTTGCCCCATGTGCCTCCATGGTTTTTTCATGCTGGTAGTCAGAAGCTTTATGGGGTTCTTGCTGGAATAATTAGACTTGTTGGCCTATCAACAGTGTCAGGTACCTTCTGAATTACTTTGCTTTTCAAATTTATGATATGATTCATGGGCTGTTCCACTTGTTGCATTATGAAGGATACCATTTTTTTTGAGAGGAAATGAAGGATACCATTTTTATGCTGTAATCATCACTCATCATATTTATTTGTTTGTTGATGCTAGGGAAAGGAACTGCTGCATCCTTATCTCTCTTTGTTGATATTCTGCTTGACCAGTTTAGGAGGTTGAGCACTGAGCTGAGAGACAATGATATTTACAAAGATGGTCTGCAGCGGTGGTACATGAAAAGTGAAGCTGGACAAACATTACGCCAAGCAAGTTCAGCTGTCTGCATGCTCAATGAGCTCATGTATGGTTTGTCCGGTCGATCCCTTGGTATGTTTTTACAACTTTTCAACAACAGATCAGCACAGATGTCAAGTATGGTTTGTCAGAAAAATCAACTGCTTGCTTGTGTTGAACATAATGGAGTTACTAATGAAAGAGAAATGTGGGGCTTTAATGAACAAAAGGGCACTAAAGACAACATTCTTCATTGCATCGGCAGTATTCTGCATGAATATGTATCACCAGAAGTGTGGGATCTTCCAACAGAGAAGGACACTGAGCTACGCCTAATAGAGTTGAACCTGCCTTTGCACTTCTACCGTGATACAACTGCGCTGCACACGGTAATAGTGGATAATTTTGATTCATAAATTGGATCTGTTTCACTTTCTTGTTTTCTACTCTATTTAAGTATATCCATTTGGAATATATCTTGTCTGCTCATTTTTTTAGTTTGTTGTTTTAGGTAGTGCTTGAAGGAATTGGAGTCTTGGGTGTTCTTCTTGGTCAAGATTTTGCGCTTAGTGGGTTTATGCACTCTTCCCTTTATCTTCTGCTCCATGAACTTATCAGCTCAAGTGCTCAGATAAGAACTGCGTCTGATGCTGTCCTAAGAGCCCTTGCTACTGCTGGCGGTCATTGTTCGGTAATATTTTGCCTTGGTTCAT
The DNA here is from genome assembly GCA_009763385.1 of Coix lacryma-jobi var. lacryma-jobi. Taxonomy (NCBI): domain Eukaryota; kingdom Viridiplantae; phylum Streptophyta; class Magnoliopsida; order Poales; family Poaceae; genus Coix; species Coix lacryma-jobi. Next base: position 59,410,482 of record CM019823.1, on the reverse strand, counting down.
GCTATGATTTTTGTAATCATTATTTGATAGTGTATTTAAAAAGTATTCCTGCCTGTACAGGTTGGCCAATTTGTTGTCGCGAATGCAGACTACATTATTGACTCTCTTTGCAGGCAATTGCGTCACCTGGACCTGAACCCCCATGTTCCTGATGTTCTTGCTTCCATGCTGTGTTACATTGGTGCTTCTCGTGATATCTTACCATTCTTGGAAGAACCGGTATGATGTAGGATGGCTGCATTTTTAAAATTGGTGACACTTCTGTGCTTTTAAGAAAAAATTGCAATCCACAAAGCAGCAATGCATCTGCCAACTTGGCACATTGATGCCCACAACTATTCTTGAATTAGTTCACTTTTATTTATTTTTGAACTGTTTATTTTTATTATACAATGGGATATGACAATCTAGATAGGATGGTAAGGAATAAGGGATTTCCTTTAATACGAAAGAAACCTAAATTTGCAAGCAAGATACATATATGTGATTTTATTACGATGCATTTAAATTTTTACAGATGCAAGCAGTTTCTTCTGAGCTAGAGGTTCTTGGCAGGCATGATCACCCACATTTAACTGTTCCATTTCTGAAGGTATTATTCTATACATACTTTCACAGTGTCACACTTTGTTATGTTTGACTGAAATGTGATCTTTTTGAGCTTATGTGTCAGTTTATGTTATCTGAGGTTATGACTTGCACGTATTGACACATTTAGCTCTAACATGAGTTTACCAAGTTTGATACCTTCGTACAGCTGGGATCAACATTTTTATGGAGGCTTTAATATTATTCATTATTGACTCCACAAGCGTGTGCGCTAGGATAATAATCAGTAGTACAATGACTATTTTAGACAAGTCTTTCTAATAAAATGGCTTGTTATATTATATCTTGATTAAATGAATACTCTCTCCGTTCCATATTGTAAGTTGTTGCTTTGTTCTGGGATCATTCTCATTCTCAGTGCTAGATTTCATTGCACTGTTTCCAAGAGTAACTTGTGGGAAATGAAATGAAACAAGACCCACAATGCATACCTTCGTTTTACAGTTTCATAGCTATGAGATGAAATGCTCCCAGTGGAGTTCCACTCAGTTTCGAATGCATCGGGATGGAATAAAACGTTCCCAGTGGAGTTTCACTTTGTTTCCAATGTGTTGGTAACTGTGCATGCTGGGTTTCATCTCTCTCTCTTCATAATTCCTGTGCCACGTCATTAAATGCGAATGAAACTCCCACTGGAAGACTGGCCTAAGTCAATCTTCCCTAACTTTGACCAGATCTATAGAAAAAAGCACAAGCATCTTCAACATCAAAACTGTTGGAGTGTGTATGTGTTAGGCCCATGAGGCCCATGTAAGACTACTATATTGTTACCCTCCTAGGGTTAGCCTAATCTATCCAATCTCAATTCTAGCATGGTATCAAGCTAGTTTTTTTCCTCTTCTCCTTCCAGCCGCCGCCTCTGCTTCTGCCCGGCGCTGCCGCCATTGACGCCGCGGCCATGGCCGGCAGCCGCCCTCCCCCTCCTCCCTCTACCTATTTCTCCTCCTTCCCTCCCCTCCCCTCTCCATCCTGGGCCCAGCTCGTGGCTTCCCGACCGGCGCAGCTCGCAGCCTGCCTCCTCGTCGCGGACGCCGGCGGCCAGGCCCCAGGCGAGCTCGGCGTGGGCGCGCACGGCCTGAGCGTGGGTGACCCCGGCGCGCAAGGCCCCGCCGCGAGCGGCCCCAGCCCGGGCGGGCCCGACGCGCATGGCCTGGGCGCGGACGGCCAGGGAGCGCACGGGCCCGGCGCTCACGGCCATGCCGACCCCCTGCCCGACCCCGATGGTCACGCTCTCCTACCCGTCGCTGGCGCACAGACAGGGGATGGGGCGGGCGTCCTTCCGGGCACTGGTACAAGTGGTGCTCTGCTCCATCCGACCGGTACAGGAGTTGCTCTGCTTCAGCCGCCTGTTGCTCCTCCACCTGTTGCTGCCCTGCTGCCCAGCGACCTCCACAGCGCCATGGGGCCGGGCTGCGGTGCCCTGGCCTTGAGCGCCGACGCCGGTGGACACTTCCCGGCGCCCCCTCCCCCACCGCTTCTTCCCCAACCCGACAACACCCTCGCCGCCGCCCGGGTCGCTGCTGCGGAGGGTCAAGCAAGCGTCCGTGCAACTGCCCTCATCTGGGAACGGGAGCGCGATGCGGCTGACGCCCTCGCTCGTCAGCTCGCCGAGGCGGAGCAGCTCCTCGTATACCTGAGGCTTCCCGACACCGGCGCCACCTCCTCCGGCTCGCGAGCTCCCCGCCTGCCTCTCGCACCGGTGTCCGATCCGGCTGATCCCCTCGTCGCGCAACTCCACTACCAGGCCGGGGCCATCCAGAACATCAAGAGTCTGGTCCCCGTCGTCCTCGACTCTGAGTCGCCCTCCTACGCCCGCTGGCAGGACCTGGTCCTCCTCACCCTCCGTCGCTACGCCCTCGACGACCACGTCCTCACCACCACTGCGGCTGCGGCTCAGACCTCTGCGTGGCTGCGCCTCGATAGCATAGTCCTCTCGTGGATCCTTGGGACCATCTCCCTCGACCTTCACGACCTCTTCCGCGCCCCTCCCGAGGGCACCTCCGCCACTGCCCGTCGTGCCTGGCTGGCGCTCGAGGGTCAGTTCCCGGGCAACGCCGAAGCCCGGGCCCTGCGTCTCGATGCGACCTTCCGCACCTTCGTCCAGGGCGACCTCTCCGTCGGTGAGTACTGTCGCCGGATGAAGGGCATGGCCGATGCCCTCGGTGACCTGGGCTGCGCCGTGGAGGATCAGTTCTTGGTCCTCAACGTCCTCCGCGGCCTCAGCGAGCGCTACGGCCACCTTCAGACGTGGATCACTTGGCAGTGGCCCTTCCCCACCTTTCTCCAGGTCCGTGACGACCTCGTCATGGAGAAGCTTACTCAGGGCATCCAGCCTGGGTCGCTCTCCGTGCCGGGGTCCTCGTTGTCTTCGACTGCCCTGGCCGCCACTCCTTTGCCGCGTCCCACCGCTCCGCCAGCGTTGTCTCTTCTGGGTCCTCCTCCCGGGCCGAGCGGGGGTGGGGGGTGGGGCGTGGCGGACGCCGTCGATGCAGGGGAGGGCGGGGTGCGGGATCCGGCCGTGGGAGCACACCACCGGCGCCTCCACGAGGTGCACCCTGGCCATCTTACAACCACCCATGGTCAGGGCGCATCTCCATGTGGCCCTTTCAGTCGGTCAGCGGCGAGTCTTGTCCTCCGGCGGCCATGCTCGCTGGGGGGGTCCCGGGCGCTCAGTGGGCTCCGGGTGCTGTCGTCCCTCCGCTACCGTCGTCGTGGACTCCTCCTCCCGGGGTCACGCCCGGGCTTGTCGGTTGGGACCCGATAGCCCTGGCCCGTTCCTTCAGCACCATGAGTCTGACTCCACCAGTCAGCCCGGACTGGATCACCGACTCGGGTGCCACCTTCCACAGTCCACACCACTCCTGACCCCGGTATACTCTCCTCGGTTCACCCTCCTTCCTCCTCTCACCCTTTGTCCATCATGGTCGCAAATGGTTCGTGCCTTCCTGTCACATCTGTGGGTGCTGCCGGCACTCATGGCTCCTTTCGTCTTCCTGACGTTCTTGTTGCTCCTTCTATGGTTCACAACCTTCTTTCTATTCGTCGTTTTACCACTGACAATTCCTATTCGGTTGAATTTGACTCTTCTGGTCTTACTAAGGATGCCAACGGGTCGGTTTCGGATCGGATATCCGCGGGTTTCGGGTTTAGCGGGTTCGGGTTTGGGGACGGTTTTTCACCCACGGTTTTGGGGTTCGGGGCTCCAAAACCTATCGGGTTCGGTTTCGGGTTTGGTTTTTCACCCGTGCATACCCAACGGATATCCGTTTGGAATGAAAACTCATGTTTTATAATAAATTAATAATAAATTGTTTACTTAGATTATTACATTTATTCTAAGTTGACTTATAAAATTATTTATTATTTATTGCCTCTTGATTATACATGTGAATATGTATATATATCACATATATGTTTACAGAAAGTACTTATTACTCTTATTATAGTGCAACACAAAACGGGTTTCGGATATCTAATCGGGTTTCGGGTATCCGCGGGTTTGGTTATGGTGATGGATTATCACCCGAATCGGTTTTCGGGGCGGGTTCAGGTTTTGAGTTCGGGTTTCGGTTTTGGGTGCACGGAGACTCCACCCGATCCGAATCCGACCCATTGCCATCCTTAGGTCTTACTGTGAAGGATTTGGCTTCCCGGTATCCTCTTCTCTGATGTGACAGCGCGGGCCCCTTTACACTCTTCGGTTTCCTCCACCGTCTTCTTCGCCTTCCACTTCGTTCGCTGCTTTCGCCGCCGTTTCTTCCTCCACTACTTGGCACCGCCGGCTTGGACATCCTGGACATGCCGCCCTGACATAGCTTAGTCGTAGCTCTGCCATACCATGTACTCGAACTCACGATGAGCATTTGTGTCATGCGTGCCAACTGGGCCGACATGTTCGTCTTCCTTTTCCCACTTCGTCGTCACATGCGACCCATATTTTTGATCTCGTACATTGCGACCTATGGACATCTCCTGTCATGAGTATTTCTGGTTATAAATACTATCTTGTGTTGGTGGATGATTTCTCTAACTATTCGTGGACTTTTCCTCTTCGTGCCAAGTCTGACACTTTTTCCACGCTTCTTCACTTCTTTGCCTGGGTGTCCACTCAGTTCGTCCTCACCATCAAGGCCGTTCAGTGTGACAATGGGCGTGAGTTCGACAACACCACTTTTCGTGCTTTCTTCCTCTCTCACGACATGCAGTTGCTCATGTCGTGCCCCTACACCTCCTCCCAGAATAGCAAGGCCGAGTGCATGATTCGCACCACAAACGACGCCATACGCACCCCCCTCTTGCAGGCCCCGCTTCCTGCTCGCTTCTGGGACAAGAGTCTTCACACCTCCACCTACCTCCTCAACCGATTACCTTCCGCTGCCTGTCCCGCTCCCACTCCTCACCACGCCCTCTTCGGTACCCCTCCTCGTTACGACCACCTCCGTGTCTTCGGGTGTGCGTGTTACCCTAACACCACTGCCACTGCTCCTCACAAGCTTGGCTCCCCGGTCGACTCGGTGTGTCCTCCTCGGGTACTCCCCGGATCACAAGGGGTACCGTTGCTTTGACCTCTTCTCTCGTCGAGTCCTCATTTCCCGTCACGTTGTATTCGACGAGTCCGACTTCCCTTCTCCACCACCACCTTTCCTCCCACCTCCACCCACCTCACACCTCCGACCTTGACCTCTCCTCCCTGTTTCCCACTGACGCGGTGGCCCAGCCACCTTTACTGTTTTACCCTGCAGGTCCTCCTCTACCGCGCCCTCCGCCGGGCTCGTGCCCCGGCTTGTCGTCCTCCGGGGCTGTGCCTAACACTGCGCCCTGCGCGGGTCCGGCGGCCACACCCTCCGGTGCTGCGCCTGACCTTGCGCCCGACGCGGGTTCGGCGTCTTCGGCACCTCCCGCGCGCTTCACCCAGTCGGTGCGTGTCTACCAGCGCCGTGCGCGGGCGGCCTCGCCGCCCCCGGTGCGGGACCTGTCGTCGTCGCCGCCGCCTCGGTCACCTCCTGTGGCCTCTTCTCCGCCGTCGATGCCTATGCTGCTGCCTCCACCGCCGCCGGCTGCTCGGGTCAAGCCGCCCGTGTACCACCCGCCTCTTCTTCACCGCCACCCGCGTCATATTCACCCCATGGTGACGCGATAGGCGGCGGGGGTACTGCGGCCTCGGGCTCTCGCCGCAACGCCCGGCGAGCCGCGGGTCTCTCCGGTACCCTCTTCCGTGCGCGACGCCTTGGCCGACCCTCACTGGCGTGGTGCGATGGAAGAGGAGTACGCGGCTCTTCTCGCTAACCAGACCTGGGGTCTGGTGCCCCGTCCAACTAGCTCCAATGTCGTCACCGGCAAGTGGATCTGGACACACAAGCGCCGGGCTAATGGCACTCTTGAGCGGTACAAGGCTCGCTGGGTTCTCGGGGGTTTCACTCAGCGGTCTGGAGTTGATTATGATGAGACATTCAGTCCTGTGGTGAAGCCAGCTACAGTCCGCACAGTTCTCTCACTGGCTCTCTCTCTCCTGCCCGTGCATCAGCTGGACGTCAAGAATGCCTTTCTCCACGGGACACTTGCTGAGACAGTCTATTGCAGTCAGCCTACAGGTTTTGTTGACTCTTCTTGCCCTGATTTGGTCTGCCGTCTCAACAAGTCACTCTACGGCCTCAAGCAGGCCCCTCGGGCGTGGTACTCTCGGTTTGCTGCTTTTCTGCTTACCTTGGGATTTCTGGAGGCCAAGTCAGATACTTCTCTATTCATATATCACCGCGGTGGAGAGACTGCCCATCTGCTGCTCTATGTTGATGGTATTGTGCTTACAGCTTCCAGCCCGACTCTGCTGCGGCGGATGATCACCTCTCTTCAGCTGGAGTTCGCGATGAAGGATCTCGGTGTGCTCCATCACTTCCTCGGGGTCACCGTTGAGACTCGTCCAGGGGGTCTCTTTCTTCACCAGTGGCAGTACACTCTTGATATCCTGGAGCGAGTTGGGATGTACTTGATATCCTGGAGCGAGCTGGGATGACTGACTGCAAGCCCTGCTCCACCCCAGTTGACACTCAAGCCAAGCTGTTAGAGACCGAGGGTGCCACAGTTATTAACCCCACTGCGTACAGGAGTCTTGCAGGGGCACTTCAGTACCTCACCTTCACCCGTCCGAACATTACATATGCAGTTCAGCAGGTTTGCCTTCATATGCATGATCCGCGCGAGCCTCACCTTACGGCTCTCAAGCGCCTTCTTCGCTACCTGCGCGACACTATCGACTACGTGCTGCTCCTCCACCGGCCTGTCTCCACCGAGCTTGTCGTCTACACCGACGCTGACTGGGCCGGGTGCCCGGACACTCGCCGGTCCACCTCCGGCTATGCTGTCTTCCTAGGCGGCAACCTGGTGTCCTGGTCCTCCAAGCGCCAGCCGGTGGTCTCCCGCTCTAGTGCCGAGGCGGAATACCGTGCTCTTGCTAACGGCATGGCTGAGGCCTCCTGGCTCCGGCAGCTCCTTGCGAGCTCCATTGTCCCCTGACCCGGAGCACACTGGTCTACTGTGACAATGTCAGTGCGGTGTACCTCTCCACCAACCCCGTTCAGCACCAGCGAACCAAGCAGGTGGAAATCGACCTCCACTTTGTCCGCGACCAGGTGGCCATTGGCGATGTTCGGGTTCTCCACGTCCCGACCACCTCTCAGTTTGCTGACATCTTCACCAAGGGCCTCCCGTCCTCCACGTTCTCCGAGTTTCGCTCCAGCCTCAACATCACTAGTGGCTAGTTGAGTCTGGGGGGGGGGGGGGGCTCGTGTGTTGTACTTCTTTTCGTGCTCAGTCTTGAAACTCCGCTTCGCCGGTAGTTCAGACTGCGGGGGGAGGGGGGGGGTGTTGGAGTGTGTATGTGTTAGGCCCATGTAAGACTACTATATTGCTACCCTCCTAGGGTTAGCCCAATCTATCCAATCTCAATTCCAGCAAAAAGGTCCATTAGATACACCATGAAATACATCTTGATATTGTTGATAATGTATTTGTTTGATGTTGTAGAGGTTAATATATTTTTTCCATAAACTTGGTCAAATTTGGTGAAGTTTGACTTGACAAAGCTAAAATGACTTACAATTTGGAACCGAGGGAGTATATGTAAGTCCACAATTTTTTATAAACTCAAAAATTCTATTCAAAGTCAAATGCAGATATGGATAAATTTATGGTAATATTTACATTGGTACTCCCTCCGTCTCTGAATAAATCAATTCATAGAATCTGTGCTAATCAATTTTTTTTTTAACTTTGACTAACTTTATAGAAAAGAGTAATAACATCTATGACATAAAATGAGCTTATTATGAAAATACATTCTATGATATATCTAATGATACTAATTTGATATCATAAATATTGATATTTTTTTTAAAAAATTCATTTAAGTTTAAATTTTTTGACTTAAGATAATTCTAGAAATCTATTTATTCAGGGACGGAGGGAGTATGTGCAAGATTATCCATTTGCACTACTATTCCTGTCAGATGTACTCCCTCCATTCTCTTTTATAAGGCACAATTTAACAATGACACAGTCTCCCAAATTACACTTTGATCATTTATTTATTTTATATTACATGTTTATACCTATAAAATTATGATAATTGAATAGTATATTTAATTTAAAATCTAACCATATCAAGTGTGTATTATAATAATTAAAAAATTAAAAATTGTTAGCCAACTTATTGGTCAAAGATTTTAAAGTTTCCATCTTGATATGCGTGTGCGCGCCTTATAAAACAGAATGGAGGGTGGTACATGTTTTCATCATCTTTTTCGTTGTATGATTGTTCCCATTACTGATAATACTAAATATTTTATTTGAGTAAGTAATTTATTTATTTGCGCCCTTTTGGTTTATCTAGGCAGTTTCTGAAATTTCCAAGGCATGTAGCCATGAATCTACTTGTTTGCCAGAGGAGGCACAATCATTTTATGTGAAGGTCAGTTCTGAGGGTCAAGAAGTAAAAAATACAATTGAGAAGAGAATGGAATCCAGTGCAATATCTGGTAATAGCTTGACACGACTTAATTCTTGTTTTTCAGTATGTTCAGCACCTAGATTGGGTTGTAGCTTTATTATCATTGACAAATGATCAATAAGCGCATAAGCTCCACTATATCATCATAGGAGTTTGTTTCTCACTTTCTATATTATCTACTGTTAATTGGTAATGCATGGTATAGTCAACTATCATTTTTTTTACCATACTATAAACATTTTTCCCTGTTGTATTCACTGTCCATCTATGCGCTACCCAACTTGCTTGGGAATAAAATGTTTTCCTTGGTCATGCGCACACTGCGGACGAGCCTAGGGTGGGGGGCCACGTAGCGCGCGCACAACAGGGTGGGTTGGCGGTAGCGACTGCTCGCCCACGCTGCCGCCGGGGCTGTTCGCTCGCGCGCATGCCTGTGCGCAGCGGTGACATCTCACCCGTGCCCCTGTGCAGCAGCAGGGCCGGCATCTTGCCTTGTGCGGCAGCCGTGGCGAGTGCTCGCTCGTGTGCCTGCCTGGCGGTGGCAACGGCGGCTTGCCCGCGTGCCTACGCGGCCGCGGCGAACTTGTGAGGAAGAAGACGACTTTTTTTACAAAGGGAACCCTCATGAAGTTCATAAATATTTGTAGAATTTCTGTGCCTAGGTGATTTTGTATATAATCCCTGCTAATATTCAATTTCAAGCAATCAAGTCTTTTCTTGCTACACAGGCAGAGATCCATTACCATTTGGGTTAATGAGACCCGAACAGAGTTTAAGGACCGAAATGACACAATTTCTAAAATCGGGGACCAGAATGATACACCCACACAAGTTCGAGGACCGGCCATGCAATTTACTCTAGTCTTTTTGTTATTTGTTAACTTTTCGGCACTTTGTATGAAATTTTCGATTTACTTTATTCATGGGGACCTCACATTGTTGTATCACTAATATTCTGTCTTCGCTGTTGCATCAGAAAGAATGAATGTTGATGCTCGGCCTTATTTTATGACCTTGGAATACTGGGAGGATTTACTTTGTAAGCTAAATGAGATGAGAAGATATAGGAGAATAGTTGGGTCTCTTGCAGGCTCTTGTTTGTCAGCTGCCATCCCACTTCTCTCTTCGATTAAGGAAACAGCATGTCTTGTGGCCCTTGACATTGTGGAGGTATTTTCTTTTTCTGTAAGTATAATGCGTTTTATTAAATTGAAGTTGTGCTTTTTATTTCATTCTTTTACTTGGAAGGAAAACATCACCTTAATAATTTATATGGTCTTGTCTTTTTCATGTGCTTGCACTGTTTTCTTTGCTATTCTTTCAGCCATCATTTGCAATGATATTCCAAATATTGATTTTTACTAACTTGGTCGATACACTGTTTGTTCTCTATATCAGTGAATTACTAGTGTATTGCCTACACAATACCATGGATAGCTGTATAGAGTTATTTCTTTTCCATTTTTTGTATTATTAATGGGATAACACTGTAATTTTTATCATTCCAACTGATTTTGCAGTCTTTCTACTTTATATTACTTGGAGACATAGTTCTCATGCCGTATTAATATTTTGTAATATATATCTAGTCAAAGTTGTTTCTCGGGAAGCGAAAATGACAAATATTTAGGGACAGAGAGAGTATACCTCAAATTTCTTGTTTTATCCCAGCGCAGAAGTTATTTCTGACAGTTGTAGACATAACATCAATGCTATCTACTGTCTCCAGAATGCCACTATATCTATTGCCAAGGTTGAGGAGGCTTATAAGTGTGAATGTCAAAGCAAAGGAGCTATTGAGGAGGCCATCCAGTTTCTTTCATTTGACGAGCTTCTTGATGGTACAGATGCCACCGAAGATGTCGATGAAAATAGGCTACTCCCAGCAATGAACAAACTATGGCCTTACTTGGTTATCTGTCTAAGGAACAAGATCTCAGTGGTAGGTTTTTTCACATCTGGTTGTTTTCCACTGTGTAAGTTCTGTTGGTTGTTTATTACCCTCCTACATGGTTTGATTCATCAATGTTAGTTTTTGTTTTCACGTCTCCCTTGCTCGAAGTCATGGTTCTTGGGTTTTGATCTACAAGAGTACATCATACAGCTGTTTGACTAGGAGGACCACATGTGGTGTAGGGGTCTAGTCCCCCTCTTCTTTTCTTTTATTAGTTTTTATTATGGGGCACCCAATATGGTTTTGAACATTATTCAGGTGGAACATCTGAATTTGATGATGTTGCCTACTTTAGCTTTTAGTTCAACTCCTTGATTCTTCATATCTTCCGTAATATTTCTCTAAGGTTTAGTTGTATTGTAGTCATGGAACAGATAGTTTGCAACGGAAGGAAACCTAATTTATATGTTTGAGCTTGGGTCAGGAATTCTAGTGGTCAGTTTGGATATCTACGGATTTGACATACTCCCTCCGTTTTTATTTAGATATCTGTCTTTGGTGCACAGACCAAGGAGGAGATTAACGCGGAGTTAATCCTTCTCATTTTCCTGCTCCGTGCGATTAATGCTGCATCATACTCAGTACTTGTGTCCCTCTACATCCCTGCATGCAGATCTAATCATTCCATGGAAGGAACTAGGCGTCTCTTAACTACATAACTCTATCACCTAGACCAAAATACAACATGCAATTGCAGAACAGATACAACATCTAAATAAAAGCGGAGGGAGTATAGTCAATACATAGTAAATTATATGCGATTATATTTTCTTGGCTCCTGTACCTTAGTTTTCGTGTTACATTTAGTTTATGGGGTATCTGCTTTTGCTCTAACTTTAACCTGATTGTATGCTACCTTACTGAGGTGTAATTTATTCACTTACCATACTGTTGTTTTGCAGCCAATTGTTAGGAAGTGCACCGAAGTGTTGAGTAGAGCAATTGGCATATCTGGCGGCGATTTTTATGTACGCCGGTTTCATAAGGATGGATCTATCGTTTGGAGGCTGCTGGCTTTATCTCCATTTCGACGAATGTCAAAGATGGATGAAAAAGCAATCATTTTACCATATAGGGATACCTCGCTTACCTCAGAGGAACCTATGGCTGAGATCTCCAGCCAAAAGATTCAGATTGCAGTCCTGGACATGATCGCTGCAATATCTTCGAACAAGAGAAGTGCTGTTGCACTAGAAAGTGTACTAAATAAGGTATGTGGCCTTGTGGTAGGCATTGCCTACAGTAGTTTAACAGGTTTGCAGGAAGCTGCTATAAGGGCATTGGCAGGCCTTGCCTGTATGGATGCTGACCTTGTCTGGCTTCTCCTGGCGGATGTGTACTACTCACTAAACCAAAGGGAACCTTTACTGCCCAACCAAGATCTAGCGCTGGTCTCAGATCTTTTGCCTCCTCCAATGTCTTCGAGAGAATACCTCTTTGTACAGTACGGAGGTGAGGGTGTCAGGTGTGATATAGATCCCTCATCTGTTCATGATGTGTTCAGAAGGATGCAGGATGTGTGATCTTGTGTGACTTGAAAATCAGGTAGAGTCCGCAGCTTTCGAACTATACTGACAGGTTCTCTTTCACATTTCATTACTACCTCCGTCTTGAAAAGAATGCAACTATGGGTTGCGTGCCATGAAAAGTGGTTCATGTTTGCCAAAGTTTTTGGTGAATAATATTCACATTTATGCCTTTAAATTAATTTATTATAAAAATACATTTCGTAATAAATCTAGTGGTATTTATTTGGTATCATAAACATTGATACTTTTTTATCTATAATTGGTCAAACTTAAAGTACTAAAACGTGACACTGCTAGAATTGCATTCTTTTTGGGATAGAGGTAGTACTTAAGAATTCTAATTTTTTTCAGGTTTCTGATCCTTTGTCTATCTGTAACCTTGCTGAGGTTTTTTTTGTCATGCTAGCAATCTGTGTCACACATTGAACGTAATATCACCTGCTAGAGAGAATGGTAAACTTCAGAAATTTTCTCACTTCGAAAATTAGATGATCGAAATGGAAGATATATTTACACAAACAGGAGAAACTAATAACATCCAAAGCTAATTGTTGTGATACATTTTATGTTGTTGAGATTTTTGTATGTGCTGTTGAGATTTTTGTACTTCCCTACCGCTGGTATTCGTCAATATTTATGACCATGTAGCTAACTCTTGTAATTTCCCCATGTCTGAATAGTGTCATCAAAGTTGGTCATGTCTGGAGAATGATCATGGCAAGTCTTTAACCACTTTGGTCATAAGTATATTAAGGTAGCAGTAGTGTTCTTTCATCATTATGCATATCCATTGTTAACCGAATAGATATTTGTACACTGCCAATCTGCCATTGTACCATATATTTTGGTGCATCTTGTCTAACTTTGAGTACCCCGAAAACTTTCCAGCAAACATCAGGCCTGATGATGATGATGAAGGATGCTATCTTTTTGTATTAAAAAACCCAATAGGCGTGAGTAAAAGCCAAGGACATTGTTCTCTGCATTTTTCCGAGCAAGGAGCAGTGATGCATTGGAGGCGTCATCGTACAATTACAACACCAGACAATGATTCGGATGGTTTTCTGATAGGGATAGTTCTGTAATTACGTCTAGCAATCATGTAACTTTTAAGGGGTTTAGACGTTTAGTCATGTGAAGAAAAAGGTGTACTCATCACGACCTCAGAGTTGATAGTTCCTTTATATTATAAGTGTTTTTTTTCTGTCTAATTTACCAGTCAATCCCGTCTGAATTTCAGGTATTACTGTCTGAATAGGCATGATGAGTAAGTGAACTATCAACTCGAAAGTGTCGTCTCAGTTGTTACTAGTGAAGTATCTATGGAATCATCGTAATCGCTGTGTTTTCGATGGGTTGGATCCAAGTGTTGTTGGGGCTTTAATCATGGCTGGAGAGGAGCGTTGGCTGTGGACCTCTGGTGGTTAGTCCCTTGTGTTGTTTGGGTTGGTTGTCGTTGTAAAACATAAGGACTCTATCCTAGAAGGAAAGGAGAAGGAAGAATTCTAATTATGTGGGCTCTTACTAAAACTCTAGGCCTTGACAGGACTATATATACGTGGGAGATTTATATTGTAATTACTGATATCCAGAGAAATAAAGAATAGTCTCCCTACACCTTGTGTCTACTTGTTTTACTTTCATGTACTATGTTGATCATGAGAGACGGAGAGGTGAAGATCCTAACCGCCGGCAACATGTTTTATAACACATTATCAGCATGACAAGCTCTTCGTTGATATCGTCGTTGAAGCCACCATCGACCTTGACACCGACGTCTGCGCCGACGTCCCTGCCGCGGCTACTCCAATGATGACGACGTCCCCGACGTTGTTAGCGGAGCGGATCTGCTACCTCTACCTCCATTGAATCTGCACTGCACCGACATATACCGTCGTCAAGCAGACAGTCCTACGACAATGCCAAACGTCCTACGCGGTATGTATCTACTAATCACTGTCCTACGCGACATGTGACGTAGATCAATTGGCATCCGAAATAATTAAGGTATGATTTGTTTTAATAGTAGATTGGTTTGCGTCTTCCTGTAGAGCTAGATTTATTTTCCAATCTACTTATATCGGCTTTGACAAACGACACTTTCGTGTCACCTGCATGCGGCTACGAGATCGCATAAGCTTGGTAGGATATGTATAGTGTTTCATCTGTGCATAAATGCGCTACCTAAAAGGTACGAGAAGATCACATCATCTTGAAGATTACGTTTGTCTTTGCCTATATGCCTGCTGGACATTTGTTTTTCTCCTCAAGAATTATGCGTTATACTTTAAGTACACGAACACATATGAGAACAAGCATACATGTATGAACAGTACCTACAGGCACTACAATTTGTATTTATATACATGAACGACTAAATCTAGTGTTAATTAAAGGGAGGAAAGTACGATGACATCATCGTGGTGTGTCAAGCTCATGCATGAGCTTGTGACCGTGCGGCCAGCATGATCGCTGCCACACAACCTGAAAGCACCATCCCTCCTGGCCTGAACGCCACGTCTTCCGGCTAAACGACGTCTCGCTGCATGGCCGCCTGTCATCAACTGCTATATCAGTCAGAAGATTGATCTGTTTTTTAGTCCGAACTATTATTGCAGTACAGGAAACCACACCATGCAAAATCATCATATACGTGCCATCACCGAATTGATGTCCGTTATCGCGCCGTATGCGACGTGACTCAGGTTGTCTTACTCACATTCACGTACGATTGTCAACCTTGGCTCGAAGCCACTATCCATGTCTCGTGGTGCTTGCAGCTCACTACTCTCGGCACCAAACCGTGGTCTTCTTTCTATGCCGTGGACTATGGCTTGCACGCCGTTATCTTACACCACCGTCAGTGAACCTTAACGTCATGAATCTGCATGTTTTGCCTTTGGACTGTGGGCCCGCATGCTCAAAGCTCCACGTGCATAGAATCCCATCGGTATATGTGTGCACAGGCAAGAGACGAGATGGCCTTTACAGTTCAAAACTCAGAAGTCAGAAGCATACAATTCATGCGTACCGGGCCTGAAGTCAACCCACTGCGATAAATTTTTAGTTTGGATAAATTGAGCCGGTTAGACCCTATCGGCATGTATGAACTGTATATGTTCTTCTGTCCCCTGTGTTTTATGAATTGTTGATTTTGCCTAGCTTTATTTTTATGTAACTATTAAGTAGAATTAATTCAAAAAAATTTCTACGCTTTGAATTTAATTATGAAAAGGTAGTGCAAACATTCTATGTCATGTAATTGCAAGAATAAAATCTCGAATGATTATGCTAAAAACATAGCATAAGGTACATGGCCTCTCTAAATCATGCAGACCTTAGACTTGTCATTTTTAGGCTCATATTTATTTTTCCTAGCATAATGAATTTTTGGGATGAAAAAAATACTTGGTATTAATTCTGAAAATTTACATATACCACGGTCCAGAAAACTGCTAGGATGCTTCTAAGATTATTTTGAATAATCATCCTTAGTCCTTGTTTACATGAAGTAAACCTATATGCACATGGTTTATTATAATGATATAAACATACCTTCATGAAGAAGGAATATCTTGGACTTGCCTTGAATGGCATAATTATTTAATATGGTCATAATTAAATCCTAGAAGGATATTCTCTTTCACTGTGAAGTGAAGTGGACTTAAGCATTGTAATTTCTAATTACCCTCTTGTGGGGGTATAAACCCAGGTGTCCTCACGGCTAGACTTGGGCTGCTTCATGAAGGCCGGCCCAACTCAATGTGAAGGACCGTGGCGTTGAGGCCCAGCTGGTCTGGCAGGCGACCCAGCTGGTCGGATGGCGGCACAGGAGCCTTCTCTGATAAGGAAGCGTAGTCAGTTAGGAAAGATATCGTGTTCTCTACGATATGGGATTGTAATCGACTAGGTTTCCTTACTTTATCATGAGGTCTGATCTACTAGGATCTGTAACCCTGCTCCCCATGGCTATATAAGGCGAGCAGGGACCCCCTCTCAAAGACACGTTCATCAATATACAGAGTAGACAACTCGACGCAGGACGTAGGGTATTACGCTGAACTCGGCGGCCCGAACCTGGATAAAACCCCCGTGTTCATCTAGTTTCGTCCCTGCGTCACGTCCGTATCGTCGTTCCACGCGCCTTCCTCGCTAATCTACCACCCCGGGCATACCCCTAGCTGGGCTATCGACTATATTCCGTCAACAGCTGGCGCCCACCGTGGGGAGTGTGCGTGCGGACGTCATGACGACTCGGATGGTTTCTTTTTCGGTTTCCATGAACCTTCCGGCGGGCCTGACGATCACCGTCGGGTCTTTTTCGTGGGTTACTGGAGGTGACCCAGCGATCGGGAACATGGAGACACCCCAAACACCTCAGCTACCAGGAGCACCAACGCCAAGATCGGAGCCCTCAAGCAGAACGACGCTTTCTCTCTACCAAGGACGGCGCCCCGACAATTCTGATCTGATCGAATCTATCGATCGGGTCACGACAAGCATCACCGAAACCCTTTCTTTGGCAGATGCGATCGGAGATCGTCCGCCTCAGCTCAAGCATGACGAAGGAGAGTGGCAGCAACCTCGACGACCGGCTCGTGCCAAGAGACACGTGCAACTTCAAACCGGCCCGGTCATCACTTCCGCTCCTACGGGTCGCTCTGTCACGTTTTGCCCTCCTCAGGAGTCTGAACCGAGCAGGACGAAACACAACCTTTTTGTTCCTACCTTCCCTCATGGGCTAACGAACTCGGCCTTGGCGTATGAGGAGCAAGTCATGGGACTCTTTCAGGATAACACCAAGGATCGGTGCACTCCTGAGGAGCAGCCGCCAAACTTCAAGCAACCTGGCACCAACGCTTGCATGGCGATCGTCACTTCCGTTGCAACCACCGCCTTAGCCTCAAGCGCTGGATCGACCAGATCCAATTCATCAGATCAGACGCCGGATTATCCCCCAGGCTTCGGACCCCTCCCGCGCTACGGGGGCTCGGTATTCGCTGTGAGTCACGACGAGCCAGCGGTCGATGGTGAGACAGACGAGGCCAAAGCCCAGCGTTTGGCCAGGAACGCTGACAGAGCTACTCGGAGAGCAGCCGAAGCTCCTGGAGGCCACCGCATACAGCGCAACTTAAACGACGCATTCGACATGTGCGGCAACCACCAAGTACATCGAACACCGCAAGCTAATCTGGCTATGGCCATGAACCTGGTCGAGAATCTCCCAGTCACACCTCAACTCGAGCAGCTCGGAGCATATCTAAAGGCATCTCTGGTTCAGGTCCAAGACCAGGTGGCGGGACCGTCCCACGCTGCTCCCATTGGATCTCGGAGAAGCCGTAGAGAACCAGACCCCCACCCAGAGTCCAGCAGCAACCAGGACCAGCGCGATAACCACAGAAGGCGCCCAGGCGGCGGGCCCGACCAGCGTGCTGGAAACAATCCAAGTGCTGAGCCTCGAGACTTGCGCGAACACATTAATGAAAGGTCTGACCTGCGCAACTACATCGAAGACTCCAAAGATACGAGGCTCCGTCAAGAGATGGAGAGGCGTAACAGATGGGATCGCGGGCATGGTCTCTTGGATCAAACCCTCACTGGTCCAAGACAATTCACGAGAAGACTCCGATCTGTCGTCTGGCCTAGAGGTTTTCAAGATCCACGACCTGAGGTCGTACGATGGAAAGGCGGACCCCCGCCAGTGGATCATGCTGTATGAAACTGCGGTCCGAGCAGCTGGCGGAGGAGGAGATGTTATGGCTAACTATTTGCCAGTCGTCCTCAACCAAGCTGCAAGCCAGTGGCTCCTGAGCTTACCTTCAGACTCCATCGATAGTTGGTCCGACCTGAAAAAGGCGTTCATATCCAACTTCAAAGCAACTTGTCAACAGCCCGCTAGCAAATATGATCTAGAGCGCGTCAGAGACCGCCCCGGCGAACTCTTGCGAGATTACATCCGCTGATTCTCGGATGCCCGCATTCAGGTAGCTAACGTCACGAACGATGAGTCCATCTCGGCTTTTATCAGAGGGTTACACCACCATGAAGGGCTGAGGAACAAGCTGCTACGAAAAGAGCCATGAACAGTTGAAGAACTCCTTAATATAGCCCAGAGCTGGGCCTGAGCAGAAGAATATAATACTCAGCTCGCGGATGACCGCCGAGAACCGAGGCCCCGGCATGACGACCGCCAGCGCAATGACTACCGTGGCGACCGACACGACGAAGCCCAAGATGACCGCCGTGAAAGGTTCAGGGATAACCGCCGCCCTAACCGAAGGTACGACAGCCGTGACGAAAGAAGAAGACAAGCCAAACCCTGGCCGAGCACCGGGTAATGAAGTTAATAACACCAAGGCGGGAGCCAAGCGCAATTATGACTCAGCCTACTCCAAAATCCTGAAGCAGGACTGCCCAGCGCACCCCGGCGTAGGACATACGATGGAAGAATGTAGAGGGTTCAAAGCCATATTCCGCAATGGCTCGAAGAAGCAGCGCCCTGATACCGAGGACGGACCCTCGACCAGACATGAAGGAAAGGGCCCTCAAGAGGATAATGAGGATGACCAGGATCCGGGAAGAAACCCAAAGCACGGCGGCTTCAGAGAAGCCGAAAAGTCCGTACACACCATATTCGGCGGCAAAGCAATCCTAGCTGACAAGAGAATCCGCAAGCTAATGGAGCGAGCAGTCTACTCCGTCGACCGAGTTGACGAAAGAATCTCAGACCCCAACTATTTGGCCTGGTCACATCAAGAGATTTCGTTCAGCAGAGCTGATCAGTGGGCCAGGGTTCCTGAACCTGGTCGTTTCCCACTTGTTGTTGACCCCACCATTGATGGAGTACGATTCGAGAAGGTATTGGTTGACGGTGGCAGTGCCCTCGACATATTATTCAAGCATGTGTTACCAGAGCTCGGCATCGCGATAGGCGACTTGGAACCATACGATGCCCCTTTCTGGGGGATCCTACCATCCCAGGCTTCTCAGCCTTTGGGCCAAATCACCTTACCAGTCCAGTTTGGAATGAAGGAGCGCCATCACATCTGCTACATCAACCTCATCGTGGCAGACTTCGAGGGATCTTACCACGCATTGTTGGGCCGCCCCGCCCTTACCAAGTTCATGGCAATTCCGCATTACACTTACCTCCTGCTAAAAATGCCATCTGAGAACGGCGTTTTAAGCATCAGGGGGAGCATCTCCACGGCCTATGAATGTGAAAAGGAGAGCTTCGCGACTGCTCAAGCCCACTACCTGTCGATCCGCATGGAGGAAACCCGCGTGGATGCAGTCAAGAGTGGCTCCAGAGGAGCAGTCTATCCCAGTCAAGGAAGCCAAGCGTGCCGCGACTAGGAGCAAGGACTTCCAGGAGGTGGAGCTGGTCGAAGGAGACTCCAGCAAGACGGCGCGCATTGGGATCGACCTCGACCCCAAATAGGAAAGCGCGCTCGTCAGCTTTCTGAGGGACAACGTAAGCGTCTTCGCGTGGAAACCCGTGGACATGCCCGGTGTACCTCGGGAGCTGGTCGAGCACTCCTTGGGCGTTTCGAAGACCGCCAAACCAATCAAGCAGAAGCTACGATGGTTCGCTCGCGACAAGAAGGAGGCTATTAGGGTAGAAATTACCCGGCTGTTAGCTGCCGGTTTTATAAAAGAAGTGTATCACCCGGAGTGGCTCGCCAACCCGGTTTTAGTTCAAAAGAAGAATAAAGAATGGAGAATGTGTGTTGATTATACCGATCTCAACAAACACTGCCCTAAAGACTCCTTTGCCTTACCTCGCATCGACGAGCTCGTCGACTCCACGGCCGGATGCGAACTCTTATCCTTCCTAGACTGCTATTCTGGATACCATCAAATTTCTCTAAGAGAAGAAGACCAGCCTAAAACATCGTTTATCACACCCTTTGGCACATATTGTTATACTACGATGTCGTTTGGTCTCAAAAACGCCGGGGCCACTTACCAAAGGGCAATACAAAAATGCCTAGCCGAAGAAATCCGAGCAGAGCTCGTGGCAGCTTACGTCGATGACATCGTCGTAAAAACAAAATCAGCTCATACGCTGGTAGATGACCTACGTGCAACCTTTGCAGCCCTCAACAAGTTCCGATGGAAACTTAACCCTAAAAAATGTACCTTTGGGGTTCCTTCCGGCATCCTGTTAGGCACAATAGTAAGTAAAGATGGCCTGAGGCCAAACCCGGAAAAAATACAGGTCGTTCTAAAGATGAAGCCTCCTAAAAGCGTAAAAGACGTCCAAAAGTTAACCGGATGTATGGCGGCTCTAAGTCGTTACATATCACGGCTCGGAGAAAAAGGCCTTCCATTCTTTAAGCTGCTCAAAGCTTCCGAGAAGTTTGAGTGGTCCGAGGATGCTGAAACCGCTTTTCAAGAACTCAAGCAGCTTCTAACAACGCCACCCTTGCTGGTTGCACCAAGGGATGGTGAAACCCTTCTTATCTACATAGTGGCCACCGATCAGGTTGTAAGCACCGTCGTGGTCGTGGAACGAGAAGAAGAAGGACATGCCTACAAGGTACAGCGTCCGGTGTATTACATTAGCGAAGTGCTTAATGACTCCAAATCAAGATACCCTCAGGTGCAAAAACTGCTATATGCAATACTAATTACATCTCGCAAACTGAGACATTATTTCGACTATTATTCTATTGCGGTGGTTACTGAGTATCCACTCGGAGACATTATGCGCAACAAGGATGCAAATGGTCGCATAATCAAATGGGCTCTGGAACTAGCCCCGTTTTCCCTCGAATTCCGCAGCCGCACGTCCATTAAATCCCAGGCGCTCGTCGATTTTGTCGTTGAATGGACTGACATGACTACACCCATACCTCCGACCAGCAATGAGCATTGGACAATGTACTTTGATGGGTCATTAAACCTCGAAGGAGCAGGAGCCGGCATACATTTCATATCGCCTTCCGGAGACAAGCTGAGCTATGTCCTCCGAATTCACTTCAAAGCGTCCAACAATGCGGCCGAATATGAGGCTTGCCTACATGGCCTTCGGATCGCAGTTGAGCTGGGAGTCAAAAGGCTAGAAATTTTTGGTGACTCTGCTCTGGTCATAAACCAAGTCAACAAGGATTGGGATGCCACCAGCGAAAAGATGGACGCTTACGTCGCCGAGATAAGAAAACTGGAAGAGAAATTTTATGGTTTGCAATTCCAGCATGTGGTATGGGCTGACAACCAAGCAGCTGACGCCCTTTCCAAACTTGGTTCGTCCAGATCACAAATCCCTCATGGTATCTTCGTCCAGGACCTGGTCAAACCGTCCATCGAGCAAGACGTAGCCGGGGTTGCCAACCAGCCCCCGACCGACCAGACTGTTGCTTCCGTCCAGCTACCGGGTGATGATTGTAGAGACCAGTTTATAAGATATCTCACTAGCGCGGACGTCCCTCAAGACAAGATTGAAGCCGAACGCCTCATTTGGCGCAGCAAGCAATACATCTTAGTAGATGGAAAGCTCATGCACAAGAACGCCAAAGAAGAATTGCTGCTAAAATGCGTTTCCCAAGAAGAAGGCATCCGAATCTTGGCTGACATACATGCCGACATATGTGGCAACCATGCCGCTTCCCGAACGCTGGTCGGGAAAGCGTTCCGAGCAGGGTTCTACTGGCCCTCTGCCGTTGCCGACGCGGAGAAGCTGGTCAAGTATTGTGAATGATGCCAGTTTTTCGCTAAACAAATTCATGTTCTAGCACACGATCTCCAGGCCATACCAGCCTCCTGGCCCTTCTCATGCTGGGGTTTAGACATGATTGGACCATTCAAAACAGCACCAGGAGGGTTCAGATACGTCTACGTTATAATCGACAAGTTCTCCAAGTGGATAGAGTACAAGCCACTGGTCAAACCCACAGCCCAAAAAGCAGCCGAGCTGCTAAACGATATCATTCATCGATTTGGCTTACCTAATTGTATAATCACCGATCTCGGCTCCACTTTCACCGGCTCGGATTTCTGGGACTTTTGCGAAGAAAGAAGCATAGTGGTCAAATATGTCTCCGTCGCTCACCCAAGAGCCAACGGTCAAGTGGAGCGAGCAAACAGCATGATACTCGATGCATTAAAAAAAAGGTTGCACAGGGCAAACGACCAGGATCAAAAGGCTGGTCGATGGTTGAAGGAGTTACCATCTGTGGTTTGGGGGCTCCGAACACAACCCGGCAGAAGCACAGATGTTTCACCTTATTACATGGTGTTCGGTGCAGAAGCAGTCTTGCCAGCAGATGTAGCATTTAGATCGCCCAGAGTGGAGCAGTACAACCAGAACACGTTCGACCAGGCTAGGGAACGAGAACTTAACTGCATTGAGGAACGAAGATTGGATTCATGCATCCGAACAGCGAAATATGTTGAGGGCCTGCGAAGGTACTTCAACAGAAACGTCATAGAAAGATTCTTCGCCGTAGGAGATCTGGTCCTGAGGCGAATCCAAAATACCGCCGGATTGCACAAACTATCATCTCATTGGGAAGGCCCCTACGTCGTGAAACAAGTCACAAGACCGACCTCCTACAGGCTCGCCGACCTAAACGGGACTGATGTCCCTAACTCATGGCACATCGACCAGCTCCGACGTTGCTATGCATAATTATACATGGACAAGAAAAAAAAAGATATGTACCCAACTCTGTACTCTCATAGCATATTATGAATAAAGTGTCGTTATTTTTGGTCCCAACCTTCTTGTTTCATTTTCCCACCACATGCTACTTTAGCAAGTAAAATAAAACTTAAACATGTCAAGTTACACCCACAATGACTGGCTTTTTACAAAGACTAACACAGTACTTCATTGGTCCTATGGAGCGCTGGGTTCTCCTGACTCCTCAAACAGGTCCAGGTCCTTAACAAGAGCAGCGACCGTCTCCCGGGATCCTTCATTCAGCTCCGACGCCTTGGCTTCTGAAGTGTTCCGAGGAAAGCCACCTTCCAGTCTCTTTATATCAATACCCGGGTAATGGGCTCGCGCAAGAGCCAGGACATAAGCGCCAACCTGCTCGCCGGCATCTGTCACAAATTTTTTCATCGCCGCCCATGACCCGGCACACTGCCCCAGCATGCCATCTGGTCGGGGTAGGCGGCTGCCAGCCCCGTACACGGCATTCAGCACCGGCGTGATCCCTCGCACCATGGCATGTCATCGTCCCTCCCAGGTCTTCAAATCTTGGCAAACCATCGCAATTTGGTTTTGCCAAGAACGGCGTCGCTCTACAACAAGTCAACAATAGCAATACGTCACGGCCGATCAGAAAGCAATATGTACTGAAGCAAAAGATTCGATAGTAACCTTCCAGCTCCTTCTCTAGCTCATCTGCTCGTGCCTTCTCCCGGGCAGCTGCAGCCTCGCTATCCTAAGCCTTGAGTTTTTCTATGGCAACTTGCGAGGCCAGCTCTGTTTCCAACAACATTTGTTATACGAAAGACATTCAAAAGTACAAAGGAGAGGTCTCTTTGGCCCTTACCATCGTTCTCACGACGAAGCTGCGCAAGCTCGAATGCCTGCTTCTCCGCAGCTTCGCGTAGCCCGACCTCGGTTCGCTGAGCAACATCAAGGTCTCTTCGGTACCGCGAGCACGCCTCTTCAAGTTTCTCTTTGGCATCGAGCAAAGGCCTGACAGATTCGAAGCATTTCCGCCGCTCCTCCGACAAGTCTGATATCCCCTGCAAAACCACACACGTACTGGACGCTTCAACTCATGCGGATTATTTTCACAAACATCAAAATTTTGAAAGAGAATCACCTGTGCATATTTGTGGAGCTGACTAAGCATCCGATCAAAATTCTTCATCGGACGGTTGTCGGTGTTCTCTTCATGGAACACCCACTCACCCGCCCGATGGCGAGCCACCCTGATTACCCGGTCCGGAGATTTCGGTGGACGAGAAATCTCGACCACTTCATCCTCGGGCGCCTCAGGTACTGCTCCACCCCCAAGGGGCCTGAAGCATGGCCAACTGTGCTTCGCGCATTCACCTCCGGAGGAGGAAGCGGGGCATCCGGGGGCGCCTGAGCGGAGCCGGACGGCTCCCGACCACCCGGCGACCCCAGGTCGGGGACCTCCCTGCCGCCCGGCCTGGTCTCCTGACCACCAGCCATTGTTGGCGACCTACCCGCCCCTCCGTCCGGCGCCCGACTCGTCGGCGGTTCCTCCCGTGGCTGCTTGGACTCCATGCCTTGGGCGCTGGTCGGCTCGGGGGCCATGTTATCACCCGCCGCCTCAACCTCCGGTACAGGGTCGCTGTGACAGGAAGCAGCGAAAGAAGTCAAGAGAATACAGATAGCTGTAAACTTGCGGCAAACCTAGCAGGATACTTACAGGTCGCTGACTCGGAGGCCACCCTTCAGTTTCAGCCCCTTAGGCTTTTGCGAGGACTGAACGTTCCTCGTTGGCTCCTCAACTCGGATGTGTTTGGGTGTGGGCGCCTGTTCGTCGTCACCATCATCCCAGCCGCGAAGGGAGTCGGTCGTATTGGAGGCAGCTCCGCCCGGAATCCTTACGGGGCCCTCAGCTCGTGTCGACGACCTTGTGGTCGCTCTCCGACCAGAGGCCGCACGCTTACCTGCAGTGCCCGCAGCTGAGGGGTCTGTCGTGTCTGCAGCCCCCTTCCCCTTTTTCGTCGTCTCGGCCGCTGATTCTTCAGGTCGGGGGCGTGGTGGACGGCTGGTCGGAGAACCCTTATCCACACTTTCCGGCCACTCGGTCGTTGGCACACTCGAGACATACACAACAGAGCGATCCTGCAAAACAACCATGACAAGCGTCACCAAACTGTGACAGGATATAATCAACCAAGCTAGTTAGAAAGACAACTCACATCTCTGACAGGATTCGCCAGGCTAAAAGGTTGTGTAATCTTCTTCGGCGTTTTCCATTCGCCAAATTGAAGCACCACGTGAACACGCCTCTCCAGCTCCTTAGTGTCCAAATCCTCAGCATGTTCACTGGGTTGCGTCAGACCGACCTGCATACTCATAGCCAGGGTGCACCCTGTCCTTGCATGGCTGTACCCGGCGATGCATAAAGTTGGCTGTAATCTGGATGCCGTCAGCAGTTACCCCCTTCAACAAACTAAGCAGTTCTTGAACCTGCTCCATGTCACCTGATGAAGGCTTTGCTGACCAGGTCCAACTTGATTCAACTACTTTTCCCACATCACAACTAACAGCTGGTGTCTGGCACTGTGACATGTAGAACCACTTCTCCTGCCAGCCGCTCACATTGCTCTGAAGGGGAACGTTGACATACTCTGATGCCATTCCCTCGCGCAGCAGAACATACACGCTCCCCGCAATACGAGACCCGTGACTGTTCTTCTTCAGTTGGAAGAAATACCGGAACAAGTTGAAATGCGGCGCTATGCCGAGAAACGCTTTACACAAATGAATGAAAACGGACACAGACAGGATGGAGTTTGGCCCAAGATTGCAAAGCCCAATCTCCCAAAAATCAAGCAAGCAGCGGAGGAATACATGGCACGGCAGCCCAAATCCTCTAATGAAGTAATCTTCAAAAACAACGATTTCGTCAGCATTGGGTTGCGGATAGACCTCACCAGTGGGCGCCCTCCATCCCCCAGTCACCATGTCCGGCAGAAGTCCGCCGGCGACGAGGCGGCCGATGCTTTCTTCCGTGCTCTTCGATGGAACCCACTCCTCGTCCAGCCTCACAGCCGCCGTCGCCGCGGTTTTCTTCGTCTTCCGCGCCATTGATTTTGCCGGAAAAATGCAATCTTTTTCGTTGATTGAACGTTTTTGGATCTAGGGCTACAGTGCACAGTTCGTCGGAATGAACGACAGTGGGGAATGGCAACGGTTAAGGTAAGGCTTGACTAGGCGGCGCACGCCTTTATACCCTAATGTGCGACCCTTCGGGAGTTTCCCCCGCCGTGAAAAAAGCCTTTTTGTACCATGGTAATTACTACGGCCCATTTCACCGGCCCAACAGTCGAGCCTTCTATGAATAAGGAAAATTTATTTCTTCTATTAATAATACAGTCGCCAGCCTTCTCAGCAAAGCTGGGGACTGGTCAGATGACCAGTTACAGGCACACACGTGGCAGAGCCGCGTTGGCTTCCCGACCAGCTCCTCCAGTCATACTGGGGACTGGTCGGCTTCTTAGCCAGCCTTCTCAGCAAAGCTGGGGACTGCTCAGATGACCAGTTACAGGCACACACGTGGCAGAGTCACGTTGGCTTCTCGACCAGCTCCTCTAGTCATAAAGGGGACTGGTCGGCTTCTTCGCTAGCCTTCTCAGCAAAGCTGGGGACTGGTCAGATGACCAGTTACAGGCACACACGTGGCAGAGCCGCGTTGGCTTCCCGACCAGCTCCTCCAGTCATACTGGGGATTGGTCGGCTTCTTTGCCAGCCTTCTCAGCAAAGCTGGGGACTGGTCAGATGACCAGTTACAGGCACACACGTGGCAGAGCCGCGTTGGCTTCCCGACCAGCTCCTCCAGTCATACTCGGGACTGGTCGGCTTCTTCACCAACCTTCTCAGCAAAGCTGGGGACTGGTCAGATGACCAGTTACAGGCACACACGTGGCAGAGCCGCGTTGGCTTCCCGACCAGCTCCTCCAGTCATACTGGGGACTGGTCGGCTTCTTCGCCAGCCTTCTCAGCAAAGCTGGGGACTGGTCAGATGACCAGTTACAGGCACACACATGGCAGAGTCATGTTGGCTTCCCGACCAGCTCCTCCAGTCATACTGGGGACTGGTCGGCTTCTTCGCCAGCCTTCTCAGCAAAGCTGGGGACTGGTCAGATGACCAGTTACAGGAACACACGTGGCAGAGTCACGTTGGCTTCCCGACCAGCTCCTCCAGTCATAAAGGGGACTCGTCGGCTTCTTCGCCAGCCTTCTCAGCAAAGCTGGGGACTGGTCAGATGACGAATTACAGGCACACACGTGGCATAGCTGCGTTGGTTTCACATTACCAATTACAAAATTTACAATACATGGAACTAACCTACAAGTACAAGTACAATCAGGATGTAAATGTTACTTCAGTACAATCAAGATACAAAACCTTGGGTAGACACATGAGCCTTTTCAGTTCATCCCAAGGTGGGTCTCAGGCACCACCCCAATGCTAAAGGAACTCCGGGCAAGACCGTCACCCTCGGCCCCCTTTTGACAACCTGTGACTACGAGGTTATCTACGAGTGGTAGTCACAAGAGTTCTTCTAGGCGCACCTCTGTATCCCTCTGCTAGTGACTACTTAGAGATCATCCTAACGAATGATCCATTCACAAGAATTCTTCTGGACACCTCATTTGCCTCACAAAACCACGATGCTCGGAGATTTGGCCATCTCTACCAAAGACATTGTAATAGAGCTAAGGGAAGTCATATGACAAAGAAGGTGTGAGTTCGTTGTTCTTCAAGTGGGGTATTTATAGGCGTTTCCCTCCCGGTCCATAAACACTGTCTACGGATGACAATGACTGAAGAATCAAGAATTCAGCCACGGTACTATGTCCCATGTGACGCTTGCTTGATTCTCATACGTCTGGTAAAAGAACAACGACAAAACTTGCAGTCGTGAAAAGCAACAAAAGGCACACAATCCGCGTCACGAGTCCAACAGGGTAAAGGCAACTAAATATGATGATATACAGAGAAATTTGAAGAAAGGTCAAGGACGGTATACTTTCAACTGGAAGCATAGCAGTAAAAGGTAGACGATTTTGTCTGTGTATGGTGTGGTTATTCTCTCACGGATTTACAAGTTTATTTTCTAACCTTGGCATCACATGACTGAGTCATATATTGCCAAGCTCGGGGACTACCGTGTATACATGGCGCTCGGTCGCGCATGTATATTTTTATTCTCGCCTTTATTTTTTGACCTTGGCATCACATGACCGAGTCATCTATTGCCAAGCTCGGGGACTACCGTGTATACATGGCGCTCAGTCGCGCATGTATATTCTTTGTCATTACAGTTTATTTTTGGACCTTGGCATCACATGACGGAGTCATTTGTTGTCAAGCTCGGGGACTAAGTGGGCACACTTCACCTGGTCGGTGAGTATGCAGGATGATTCAAGAATGGTTTAACTTAAGACCGGAAAGTTACTACTATTATACCATAAAGTGGGCACACTTCACCAGACTTCCAGAAGTCATTTTTTCTTTTTTAAGAGCACATCGTATCTTGCGGGTTCATGATATGGCAGTCAACAGAATATAACTTGATCGGAGATCAAGTTAAGAAGTTTGGATGAAGCTGTTTGAAGATTTATGTCGAGATCTTTTTCACCGCTTTAAGATTCAATGTGCTCGGGGACTAGCTGTGGGGGTATAAACCCAGGTGTCCTCACGGCTAGACTTGGGCTGCTTCATGAAGGCCGGCCCAACTCAATGTGAAGGACCGTGGCGTCGAGGCCCAGCTGGTCTGGCTGGCGACCCAGCTGGTCGGATGGCGGCACAGGAGCCTTCTCTGACAAGGAAGCGTAGTCGGTTAGGAAAGATATCGTGTTCTCTACGATACAGGATTGTGATCGACTAGGTTTCCTTACTTTATCATGAGGTCCGATCTACTAGGATCTGTAACCCTGCTCCCCATGGCTATATAAGGCGAGCAGGGACCCCCTCTCAAAGACACGTTCATCAATATACAGAGTAGACAACTCGACGCAGGACGTAGGGTATTACGCTGAACTCAGCGGCCCGAACCTGGATAAAACCCCCGTGTTCATCTAGTTTCGTCCCTACGTCACGTCCGTATCGTCGTTCCACGCGCCTTCCTCGCTAATCTACCACCCCGGGCATACCCCTAGGTGGGCTATCGACTATATTCCGTCGACACCTCTAGAATAACTATATGGCCCTGAGAAGTAACAAATTAAGGCATTGTGGGACTCACTGCATGAATAAAATCCCAAATTATAATTACAGAATATTATGTTGCATTGAAAGTTGAATTTTTCAAGCTATATGCCTATATAGATTGAGATATAATGTTGCTCTATAAATAATACCTTGAAGCTTGTCTAGAAGACAAGATGGTAAATAAGATTTTATCAATGCATATTCTCGAAAAAATGTCTCTTGTGTGTAGAATATCACAGAGCAATACAATACGTGAAGTATTTAAATTTACTATTACTCAAATAGAAATTGAGTTAAATTTTTAGGCAGCTTTATAACCCCAAGATATTATCGGTTGCAATATGTGGCTTGCATATGTTACACACCTTGAAGATTTATGTCTATATATCATAACTATTGTATATAGAGCATGAAGCTATCGTTTGTCAAAGAATAGAAGTTAAGACATGCGAGAATGATATTATTTAGAATATTTAAGAATTTTCATGAAGAAAAACTTAAATCATGTGCTTATAAATTTGTTGCATTTCAAGTTCATATCCCGAAGTATTGATAGTAGTAGTGGTGGTGCATTAAGTTTTAATTCCCGTTGAATTAAGTGATTAATGGTTAATTTATTTGCTTGAAGGCTAATATGAAATATCTAATATTCTTAGTTGCAATTATTACCTGAAGTAATATATGCTAATTTCTCATGGAATAAATTAGATTTATATGTTTCACATATAAACAGTTGCCAATTGTCTATCTAAATAATTTTGCATTATTGTTTCCACAAAAGAAGCCTCAATTAACCATGAAGGTTATAGTTATTTGTGCACCACTACCATGTAGGTAGAAGGGAAACTGAATTTCCTAGAAGCACATGAACAATTGGACTATACTGGCATATAAAATTGCTCCTAGAAGAACAAATTTAGCCAAGAACCAGTATAATCCTAATATTTTTAGCCCGAGAACTAGAAGTTTTATTCTACCGTATCTATGTGAATTTCATGCCATAACCAATGAATACTAGAAGTATGATTGTATTTTATGGAACATTAGAAGTGATTATTCATAGATGATGCAAGAAGCATATTACTACCTGAAGTAATTATGGCATGAGGGGGAGAAATTTTGGGTAAAGGCATAAGAAAATGTGGGTAATATATATTTAATAGGCATAGCCTTCCTAAATCTATTCTAAGTGCATGTATCAGGACTTGAAGTTCTGCCTGCGTCCCTTCCGGCCGAGTTAACTTTCTCTACTGCACTAATTGCACAAGCTTGTAGCTTTGCATATTATATTGGATTGAATACCAATATTCCATATTACACATGTATGTGTATTGCTATGTTATTCTCTCATTGAGCTCAACTATCTCCACTCTTGCATGGATATTAGCATAGAAGCTATAGTTGTAGCTAGTAGCTATCTTTACACTTCCATCATAATGAAATTGGCTAGCTATCATGCTATGTCTATATGGTTCTCGTTGAACTAAGAAATCATTTGCTTTCTGAACGCATCTTGGCCCCTAGTGGGTTTCGGTGATTGGATGAAACACAAGATTACTGTGACTAACGTGTGTTTTGCAGAAACAGGGATGAGTTAGGTCACGGTAATGGCGACGATACGGGCATATGAAGTTCATGTCCCCTGGCGATGGAATCATTTCGGTTTTCAAAGGACAGACGATGAAGACGGTGGTAGACTAGGCTAAGTGTCATATGGTGTTGGAGGACACTTAGGTAGTCATAGTTCTTTGTTTTTCCTTTGGCCGTACTATAAAGGGGAGCATGAATCAGTAGCTTGACCTAGATGAGTCTATTGAGGTAGGTGTGGTGCACACTTGTTATTTCATAGCCCTAGGTAGCTCAGAGAGATGCCTTATGTCGTGAGGATAAAAAGTCGCTAAGGCCGCGTCGCGATCCGAGTGAGTTTTGCCTGTGAAACAGGCATCAGACGCTGGCCTGGTGAGCATCGGATGCGTCCGATTCTCACTCAGACTAGGGTTTAGTCTGGTGCGTGGCATCGGACGCTCCGGTGTTGCCACATCGGACGCGCCCGTGCCACTGTTCACTTGCGAGTGAACTTGGGCTTGCATCGGACGCTGGCATCAAACGCTGAGGGCCAGCGTCCAATGTCCATGTAGAGAGGTTCCAGAGGGGGTAAAATCACAACGGAGCCGTCCGTTGTGATGGCATCGGACGTTGTCCAGCGTCCGATGCTCCTTTGACATGTCTGACAGGTTGTACAGTCGACCGTTGGTCGAGGTCATCGGAGCGTCCAATGCCAGGCATCGGAGCGTCCGATGCCCCCGCAGAAACACCTGTTCAGTGCTCTATTGGATGGCCGGTTGGGGGGAGTATTTATACTCCTCCCCCTCCTCCATTAGAGTGTTCTTGCCACTTTCCTCTGCTGAGAAACACATTGTAAGTGTGAGAAAGAGCAAGAGTCTTAGTGAGGTTGAGAGATTTGCTAATTGAGAGAATTAGTGATCTCCTAGTGAGAATTGAGTAGCAAGTGTGCATCCATCCATCTCTTTGGCCTTGTCTTGGTCAAGTGAGAGTTCTAGCTTGTTACTCTTGGTGATCGACATCACCTAGACGGCTTGGTGGTGATCGAAGAGCTTGGTGATCATCCGGAGGTATTGTGGATGACCCAAGCCAAGTTGTGACCGGTAGCGAGCGATTCACCGGGCCGGAGTGGCGAAGAATCAGCTCGTAGTGAGCACTTGATCCTTGCACGGATCAAGGGGGAGCAATACCCTTGCGCGGGTGCTCAAACGAGGACTAGGGTGGTGTGCCGACACCTCAATACCTCGGCAAAAAGATCATCGTGTCATCTCTACTCTCTTTACTTACGCATTTACATTTGAGCAATTCAATTCCGCAATTTACTTATTGTTCATCTATATTTGAATTGCCATGGTAGAGTAGAAATGTCATAGTGTTGATCTTTTGTGCGGTTGATTCTAGAGAAACACAATTCTAGGCACTAGGGGGTTAATTGGGCTTGTTAGAATTTAACTATTGCAAAAAGTTTTAGAAAAGCCCAATTCACCCCCTCTTGGGCATCTTGATTCTTTCAATTGGTATCGGAGCCTCGTGCTCTCGATTTAGGCTTAACCGCCTAGAGTTCAGATGTTCGGGGGTGATGGACCACCTCCCATGTTCGAGGGAGACGACTTCCCATATTGGAAAATCCATATGGAGTCATACCTAGAAGCGGTTGATGTAAAATGCCACGAAGCCGTGATCACCGGTTTTGCCAAGCCCAAGGAAGGCACAAGCCTTACTCCTAATGAGGAGGAAAATGAAAAATGGAATGCAAAAGCCAAAAACATCTTTTTTAGAGGCATTTGCAAGGATGTGTTTAACCGCGTCCGGAACCACAAAAATGCCCATGATCTATGGGAAAACATTTGTGCGCTCCATGAGAGAACCAAGAGTGAGCGTGAGGAGCGTTATCATTTGGTTATGCAAAAGTTACATTCGTTCGATATGCTTGCTCATGAAAGTGCAAATGAAATGTACTCACGCTTGAATGTTCTTGTAGAAGAGCTAAATGGACTTGGCCTCACACAAATGCAACCATCCGATGTTGTGAGGAAGATTCTTTGTGTTCTTCCAATTGAGAAGTATGGACACATTGTGACCATGCTACATCAAAGTGATCTTTCCACCACTACACCAACACAAATCTTGGGAAAGATCAATGCACCAAGCCCAAGAAAGACAACTACAAGAACAAGAACAAGGGCAAGAAATATGACTCATCAAGCGAAGATGAGAAGAAGAGTGAGAAGCCCTACAAGAAGGATGGCAAGAAGAAGAAGAAATACCACAAGAAAGGTGGCAAAGCTTACATTGTTGGTGATTGGCTCACCGACATTGACTCCTCCGGTGGCTCATCCAATGAAGATAGTGATGATTGGAAGGAGAAGGTGGCCGCTCTAGTGATTGGGGCTTCCACTCCACCACCACCACCATCGCCATCATCCTCTACACACCTATGCCTCATGGGCAAGGGTGATCGGAAGGTACAAAGTGATGATGACTCTAGCGATGATGAGAGTGATGGAGAGTTCAAAGCTCCCTCTTATGATGAACTCGTTGATTTGCTAAACAACTATTCTAGAATCATAAGAAAGACTAGAGCTAAAAATGAGAAGCTTGTTGATGAAAATGAATCTCTTGTTGAAAAGTATGATCATGCTATACATGCTAGTAATGAGCAACAAAATGAACTTGCTACTATGTCATCATCTATCAAGGAGCTCAAGTCTTCTAACAAAGAGCTCAAAGCTAAAAATGAAAAACTTGATAAGATGCATAGTACCCTAAACTCTAGCTATGCTTTGCTTAAGGAACAATATACTCAAGTTAAAGTAGATCATGATACACTTGTTGTAGCTTATGGTATACTTTCTCATGAGACACATGATGCCCCTAACCTTGTTGTTAAGTGTGACATAGCAACATCTTGTGAGGACTTGGTTAGTGAGCATG
Source organism: Coix lacryma-jobi var. lacryma-jobi (assembly GCA_009763385.1). Classification (NCBI taxonomy): domain Eukaryota; kingdom Viridiplantae; phylum Streptophyta; class Magnoliopsida; order Poales; family Poaceae; genus Coix; species Coix lacryma-jobi. The sequence goes on along the minus strand of CM019823.1, from coordinate 59,377,008 downwards.
ATGAGCAAAGAGCTAGTAGCAAGGGCAAGAAAGTGGTTGAGGCCGAACACTATGATGATTATGTTAAGATCAAGAATGAGAATGCAAAACTCAAGATTGATCTAGAGAAGCTTGCAACCACCAAACAAGTTGTGATTGAATCTCATGATGATGATTATAGCATGACTCTTAAGCTAGACATGTTAAAAGAAGAAAACAAGAGATTGAAGATGGAGAGGGATTACAAGATGACACCATCCCAATTGCAACTCCAACAAGAGAATGACAAGCTCAAGAAGGAGAAAGAGCACCTCACCACCGGACTAAGAAACTTCACCAAGGGTCAATGTCTTCAAAGTGAGCTACTCATGAACACCGTAATGAAGACCAATAGAAATGGCATTGGCTTTCTTGAAGAGAAGATGAAGCAACACAAGAGCATCACAAAGCCAAAGAAGAAGAAGATTGGGAGCTATGAGTGTGGAAAAGAAGGACACTTTGCTCATGATTGTGAAGAGCCAAAACCCACACCCTTGTCCAACCATGCTAGGCCCTTTGCTTTCAATGCTCACTACATGCTTAGACAAGATTATAGTGGCAAAGTGAAAGTCATGTTCATGGGGCTGAAGGGTCGAGATGGCGGACTAGAGGGGGGGGGGGGTGAATAGTCTTTTCTAAAATTAATCTTACCAGCTAACCAAAACAAATGCGGAATTAAAACTATCGGTCTAGCCAAGACTACACCCCTCTACTTATACTCTATGACACCTTACAAAAGATCCTAATCAATGCAAATAAGGTGTCGGGCTAGCTAGAGCTCACCTAACCAATTCTAGAAGCAAGGTCACACAAGCCTATGCAACTAGTACTTCAAGCACGAGGGAGCTCCTACACAATCTAGCAAGCAAAGCACAAAGCCTAAGCTCACTAGCAATGCTCAATAACAAGGATACACAAGCCAAATTAGAGAGCTCAACTTAGCTACACAAACTAAGCAATGTGACTAGCAAGACTACAAGTCAACTAGTCACGCAAGAGAGCTACTTCTAGGCTACATAAGCAAAGAAGGTAACTAGCAAGCTACACAAGCTAACTAATTACAAGAGCAACTACACAAGCACAATATATATGAAAGTAATTACAAGCTTGTGTTTGGGGAATGCAAACCAACGGGATGAACAAGGTTGACATGGTGATTTTATCCCGAGGTTCACTTGGTCGCCACCAAGCTAGTCCCCGTTGAGGCAAGCCCAAGGTTGTCGCCGATCCTCTTGCTAGTGGTGACCCTAAGTCACACTCTCCATGATGGAGTGCTCACCAAGAGCTCTAGCTTTGATCCGGCCGGACCACTTGGCGCTCTTCGCGCCTCTCTCTACTAGAGTTGCTCTTCGCGATCTCCCGCGGGGCGAGCACAATGCCCCTCACAAAGCTTCTTCGGAGCCACGCACAATCTTCACGCGGGCTTCACGACGGAGACTCAATCACCAAGCCGTCTAGGAGGTGACAACCTCCAAGAGTAACAAGCACCATCGGCTTGCAACACGATCACCTAGTGCCACTCGATGCTATCTCTCAATGCAACGCACTAGCGATCACTCACTCGCTATCGAATCGCACACTAGCAAGCACAAGCAAGTTAGAGGGCTCCAAAGCACATCCACACCAGCCACCAAGGCTTTGGAGTGCTCAACCACCAGCCCAAGGCCGGTTACCAACGCTATTTATAGCCACAAGGGCTAACTAGCCGTTGCCCCTTCACTGGGCAAACTGTGCTAGCATCAGACGCTCCACACGGGACCATCGAATGCTCAGGCCAGCGTCCGATGCACGGATGCTCACCACGTGTCCCCTACGTTCAACTTTGGCCGAGCGATCCCAACGGCTATAATCCTTCGCGCGCTAGTTAAAGTGGCATCGGACGCGCCGATGCCTAGCATCGGACGCTCCGATGCCTCTGCTCAATTCTGTGCAAGATCGCCCTCACACCGGACGCACTGAGACTCTAGCATCGGACGCTCGACCCCAGCGTCCGATGACACACCAGAGAGGGCAGAAACACATCGGACGTGTCCGGTGGTTCCACATCGGACGCAGGCCAGCGTCTGATGCTCCCTGGAAAGCATGCTCACGCCACGTCACCTGCATCGGACTCTGCAATAGTGTTTCCTCAGCGTCCGTTGCCAGCGTCCGATGCTCCTTCAACTTCTGACAGAAACTAGGGTTTACCATCGGACACTTGGCTCAGCGTCCGATGCTCCTCGGACCAGCGTCGGATGCTCCCAGAGCACTTCACTTCTCCTCCGAAAACCGCCGAATCCTGCCTCGCAAGCTCGGTAGGAGGGAGAGGGACTACACACTAGTTTCTCCCACTTCTCCATGCCTCTTTTCAACACTACTTCTTTTCCAACAACTTCTCCTTTGGAAATGTGCCAACACCACTAAGTGTTCAACATCATGTGTATGTGTGTTAGCATTTTCACAATCATTTCCCAAAGGATTAGCACTTGCTCTCACCACGCCACTCGATCCTAGCAACATCGCAAAGTTAGATCGCTCAAGTGGCACTAGATGACCGATATGCAAACAAGTTTGCTCCTCTTAATAGTACGACCATCTATCCTAAACCCGGTCATAATCTTCTCTACACACCTATGACCAGTGAAATGAAATGCCCTACAAGTATACCTTTGCCTTGCGCATTCCATTTCATCTCCTTCGGTGTTGATGCAACACATGCACCAACCTCTTCATCAAATGATATGATCCACTTCATATCATCACATGGCCTCCATGGTCCATCGATCTTGACATCACTTGCTCTTCACCATCGCTTCGGTTCTTCGGCGCCAAGTCTTGCTTAAGCCTCCCGACACTCGGTACCAACGGCTTCAAAGCCTCAACTTGCCCTTCACCTTCACAACCGGTTCATCAAGCCAAGTCTTGCTTTGATCTTCACCATCTTAGCCACATGACCACATGTCATGTTTCATGTGCATTAAGCTCCTTCTTCACATGTGTGAGCCTTGCAACATATTCCAAGCCATTTCTCCTCTATGGCATATGTTGCTCACACATGATCACATGTGGACTAATCACCTGTGTAATTCACTTCAACCACATATTAGTCCACTTAAGTTGTCACTCAATTATCAAAACCAAACAAGGACCTTTCAGGGGCCTCCTAACAAAAATAGGCCAAAGCAAATATGGGTTGCAAAGTCACTTGTAGAGAGGGTTAAGGGACCTCAACAAGTTTGGGTCCCGAAAGTTCAAGCTTGATTTCTTGTGTGTGTAGGTGAACTACAAGACCGATGGATCTCATTGGGTGATTGATAGTGGTTGCACACAACATATGATCGGTGATCCCCGGATGTTCACCTCACTAGAAGAGAATGTCAATGACCAAGAAAAGTTTATATTTGGTGACAACTCAAAGGGCAATGTCAATGGATTGGACAAAGTGGCAATATCAAATGATCATACCATCTCCAATGTGCTTCTTGTTGCATCATTGAGATTCAACTTGCTATCCGTTGGGCTACTATGTGACCTTGGCTTTCAATGTTTGTTCACCGAGAAGGAAGTGGTTGTGACAAAGAAAGATGATACACAAGTGATATTCCGAGGGTTTAGATACAACAATCTCTATCTAGTGGATTTCTCCTCCGAAGATGCCAACTTGAAGACATGCTTGTTCACTAAGCAATCTCTTGGTTGGTTATGGCATAGAAGATTGGCACATGTTGGAATGAACACTCTCAACAAGCTATTGAAGAAGGATTTGGTTAGAGGCTTGAAGGATGTCAAATTTGAGAAGGACAAATTGTGTAGTGCATGTCAAGCCGGCAAGCAAGTTGCAAATACTCATCCAACCAAAGCCTTTGTATCAACATCAAGAGAGTTAGAGCTACTTCACATGGATCTATTTGGGCCAACCACATATGCTAGCTTGGGTGGAAATCTCTATTGCCTAGTGATTGTTGATGACTATTCTAGATATACTTGGGTATTCTTTCTTCATGACAAATCCGAAACAACACCTTCATTCAAGAAGTTTGCCAAGAGATCCCAAAATGAGTTTGACTTGAAGATCAAGAAAATAAGAAGTGATAATGGAAAAGAGTTTGACAACACCCACATTGAGGAATATTGTGATGAAGTTGGGATCAAGCATGAAGTATCTGCAACCTACACACCACAACAAAATGGGGTAGTTGAGAGGAAGAACCGGACACTAATCACCCTAGCAAGAACAATGTTAGACGAGTACTCTACACCGGAAAGATTTTGGGCGGAAGCAATCAACACCGCTTGCTATGATCAAGGCAAGGCTGTTAGAAACAAGGCAAGACTAATGGCAAAGGGGTTCTCTCAAGTTGAAGGTTTGGATTTTGGAGAGACCTTTGCACCAGTTGCAAGACTTGAAGCCATTTGTATCCTCCTGGCATATGCATCGCATCATGACATTAAATTATATCAAATGGATGTGAAAAGTGCATTTTTAAATGGCTTCATAAATGAACTAGCCTATGTTGATCAACCTCCCGGGTTTGAAGACCCTAGATATCCTAATCATGTTTATAGGTTGTCCAAGGCGCTATATGGGCTCAAGCAAGCCCCAAGAGCATGGTACGAGCGCCTCCGGGACTTCCTCATTGAGAAGGGCTTCATCATTGGGAAGGTCGACACCACACTATTCACCAAGAAGCTTGATGGAGAGATCTTCATTTGTCAAGTCTACGTTGATGATATCATCTTCGGGTCAACAAATGAAGCCTATTGTAAGGAATTTGGTGACTTGATGTCGAAGGAGTTTGAAATGTCCATGATTGGCGAGCTCACATTCTTCCTAGGCTTCCAAGTCAAGCAATTGAAGGAGGGGACTTTTATATCTCAAGAGATGTACACAAAAGACCTCCTCAAGCGCTTCAATATGGATGAATGCAAGCCTATCAAGACTCCAATGTCAACAAATGGACATCTCGACCTAGATAAGGGAGGTAACCCGGTTGATCAAACTCTATACCATTCTATGATTGGTAGCTTGTTATACTTGACCGCATCTAGGCCCGACATCATGTTTAGTGTGTGCATGTGTGCTCGGTTTCAAGTCGACCCTAGGGAATCACATCTCATAGCCGTGAAGAGAATCCTTAGGTACCTAAAGCACACCCCAAGCATTGGCCTTTGGTATCCCAAAGGAGCTAACTTCCAACTCGTTGGGTATTCCGATTCGGATTACGTGGGTTACAAAATTGATAGAAATAGCACATCCGGAGGGTGCCATTTGCTTGGGAGATCACTAGCTTCATGGAGTTCGAAGAAGCAAAATAGTGTTGCCTTGTCTACCGCCGAGGCGGAGTACATAGCCACGGGTGCTTGTTGTGCACAAATCCTTTATATGAAACAAACCCTTTTAGACTATGGTGTAGTTCTAGAAAGGGTACCTTTGTTGTGTGACAATGAGAGCGCGGTTAAGCTTGCTAACAACCCGGTTCAACACTCTCGCACAAAGCACATAGATATTCACCATCACTTTCTTAGAGACCATGTTTCCAAGAAAGACATACCTTAGAGGGAGTTAGAATCGAAGATCAATTAGCGGATATCTTCACAAAACCCCTAGATGAGAACACCCTTTGTAGATTGCGGAGTGAGCTTAATGTGCTTGATCTAAGTAAATTTGTCAAAAGGTGAAAGGGGGTTGTCTTTGCATTGCATTGTATCATATGTCATGTTTAAATTATGCTATGCACATAGGCTTGCCAGACATGGTTAAGATAACTGCCCTAAAAAGCGTACGAAGAAGCTTACCCATGAGCAAAATTGACAAGCAGCCTAGATTCAAATTCCGTATTGCGTTGCATATGCATGTGTGTTGCTTTGTCGTTTCTTTTTTGTTAAGCTTTGAGCAACCGCTGTGTTCGTCCACCGCTAGGGGCAGCATTTGGAGCTCATAATGGTTGAGTCCCCTAGTTTTGGTGGCCACATGTTGTCTCTTCGGAATTTATCGCCTACTTTACCTAAAAATGATATGTAGCCTATGGCAAAATATTTCTAAAATTGAGGGTTTATGAGAGGATGCTCATACTAGGTTCCAACTGGTGTTTATTTGCCTCTTATTTGAGTTGGAACTTGGTTGGAAGAGGGAGCTGCAATGGAGATCTTCGAATCTGCCCAAAATGCAGCATCAGACGCTCCATCGGACGCTGGCCCCAGCGTCCGATGCCTGCACTGTAGGCAGCCCCGACTGAAACAGTGAACTGCCAGCGTCCGTTGTGTCTCCATCGGAGCGTCCGATGCCCCATCGGACGCTGCCCAGCATCCGATGCCAAGGCAAAGGACGCGTCTGATGCGTTTTTGGCAAAATTGGAGCTCTCTGAGTGGACATTGGAGCATCCGATGTAACCACATCAGTGCGTCCGATGCCCCTTTAAGCAGCACAATGAGCTCTTCTATTGACATACTGTCCCCATGTGTTCTTCCTCGCGAACCCGACCTCGCCCGTGCTCGCACCGCCGCCCCTGCGCAACCCTAACCCTAGCGCCCGAGCCCACCCCCATTGGCCACCGTGCCCACTCCTCCCGCACGCGCCTAGCCAGCTCGTCGCCGGCCGCTACTCTGCCGCTCCTCCTTCCGCCTCCTCCCGGCCAGCTGCTTGCACCCGCTGCCGTCGGAGTTCACTGGAGACGCCATCGCTCGCCGGAGCCCTCAACCGGCGTTCTCTCGCTCGTGGCCGTCCCCATGCCCGACTTTGTCTCCGACATACTACTCCTCCGGCCCGATCGCTCCTCACAGTGAGATTCCTCCCCCACGTTCATATTCCGTGCCCTCAAGGTGTTCGATAAAATACCCCAAAGGCTTGTTCTCCCTGTTTATGACCTAGTTTCCACTCCAATCCTTTGCAGTCCCATTCGGTGTGATTCGTGGGTGCCGGAACGCCAGTCCTTATCTCCTGCTTGTTCGTTTCGTTGGTTCGTCAGGTAGCAAAGCCCTCTTCCACTCTTATCCCCTTGCTTTGCTTCCATAGGCTTTCTCATCTCTAGAATATATGTTTCTTATATATATCCCATCTATTCTTGCAGCGAGTCAGTGGACGTTGATAGCTTGGGGTCAGTTGGCAGTGTCAGAGAACCTGGGGCCAAGCCCGCGGGTACGGATCGAGGCCAAGCCTCGCAAGTGACAGCGGCAGTTGTTTGTCAGTGTCAGGGGGAGTTCTGTCAGTTGGGTTTCTTGTCAGCTGGTTGTTAGGGGATTTCAGTGGCAGTTGGTCTTTCAGAGACAGTTCAACGCTTCTCAGTGTCAGTGCTTTCCGTTCTTGTCAGCTATGCGCTGCAAGAACGTCGGTGGTGCCCCGGGGGACTCTCCTCCACGTCCCCCTTCCGGTCAGCGACCAGGGAAAGGGTAGCTGATTGTGCGCCAGAAGCGCACCTGACAGGAGCGAGAGGCCGTGTAGGCCCAGGCAGTTGCAGACGCCATTGAGCATGCAGAGCAGAGAGGCAGTGCTGGCGGCCTGAGGATATAGGATCAATTGTCTCCAGAGCAGCGTAGAGCAGTCGAGGAGGTTGAGCGGTTCCATGGTTCGCCGACTGGCACGCTTATGGCTGCCGGTCGTCGGACCATGTTCACCTCTCCAGGGGTGGAGCCCCAGAGCTCCGGGCATGGCCAGGCAGAGGCCGCGACAGCAGAGGCAGTTGAGGCAGAGGCAGAGGCCGAGGAGGAGGTTCCCGAGGAGGTTCCCAGGCGCCAGTCGTCTCGTCGCCGGACAGAGGTGCCACCCCGGACCGATGTCCCTCTGCGGGGTGCCCGTGCTCCTTCGAGGCGTCCACCCCCGCAGATTCCGCGGCTAGACCTCCGTGCGGCCACTTGCTCGCAGATACAGACACTTCGCTTAGTACCAGTAGAGCAGTGGTTCCCCAGGGAGAGGCAGCAGTAGGCAGGGGCAGATTTGTACACAGTGCTGTAGGAGGACTTTTACAGAGGCTACAGGAACACCGGGATCAGCCTGCGTTCACAGAGGGTCTGCACCCTGGAGGCCCTGGTTTCAGCGTCTGAGCAGCTCTGTCCAGCTCTCACTTACCTACCTGGTTTGGCAGATCTTCTAGGACGGTCTGGCTCCTACATAGAGGATTGGGTCTTCCAGTTTTACGCTTCACTGTGGCTGCACCCGGACCGCGAGACTATTGAGTTTGCTTTTGGCGGGGAGCACTACAGGCTGTTCACCTCAGAGATTAGAGACTGGTTTGGCCTTCGTCACTCGCAGAATCGGATTCACGACCTGTGCTACAACAGGACCGAGCCACCGCGACGCCCTCACGGCGGAGAGCAGCCCCCCACAGACCTGGTGCGCCCGTGTTTCCGTGAGCCCATTGGGGAGGGTTCAAGCCGAGCGCCGAAGGATCTCACTCCTGCGACTCGGATCCTCCACGAGGTCCTTCGGCGCACCTTGCTACCCCGTGTCGGTTTCAGGGAGGCCATCTCACGACTTCAGCTGTGGCTTCTTGCTTATCTAGTTCAGTAGAAGGAGTTCGATGAAGGATCTCACTCCTGCGGCTCGGATCCTCCACGAGGTCCTTCGGCGCACCTTGCTGCCCCGTGTCGGTTTCAGGGAGGCCATCTCACGACTTCAGCTGTGGCTTCTTGCTTATCTAGTTCAGCAGAAGGAGTTCGATATACTGGATGTGATCATCTGTGAGATGGAGGATACAGTGGCAGAGGGCATCAAGGCCCGCAGGCAGCTATCTTACGCGCACTGGATTTCCTATATTCTTTGGAAGGTAGCTGCCACCATCGGGAGCCGTCCAGACCAGTCACTTACAGGCTCCGCGACCGTGTTCCCCGCATACAACATGAGTCAGCTCTTGGGACACGGTCGGGACCGCAGGCAGCAGCAGGGGGCACCGTTGAAAGCCCTAGTTGGATTTTGGTTAATTGATGAAACCCATCTCGGTCTAATCCTATTGCTAAGCATGTGTGTAGCTAATGAGAGGATTATGACCAAGCCCTTGATGGAGCTAGCTAGATGGCAACCATGTTGGATGGTGACGGCCACAAGTTCTCAAGTGATCAAATGCTCTGTCTTTGGTGAAATGGAAAAGGGAAGATGTCGTTGCTCAAGTTGAGACTTTAGTTTTATCTTTTCTCTTGAGTAATAGGCAAGCCGGACTATCAAGAGGGATACATTTGAGGCTAGATAGATGTGGAGAAAAGTGCTCATGACATCTAACTTCTAGCGCTTGAGAGACACCACGCACTCACGAACACATAGTGGTTTTCTGGGTGTGGTCGGTAGTACCGACCATGGGGTTCTGTAGTACCGCCCAAGGGCGCTGAGTGCAATGCTCCCTGAGTAGGGTCTCAGGTGGCCTAGCGGTAGTACCGCTATAAAGCAGGTACTACCGGGCTCGGTAGTACCGAGGTCCCAAGTCGTTTTTTCTCCCTCTCTGTGTTGGAACTATGTTGGCTTGGCGGTGGTACCGCCATAGGGTCGGTAGTACCGACCCCCGGTAGCACCGACCCCCTGGTCGGTGGTACTGTGGTCACCAGTTGTCTTGTGAAGCTCTCTATGTAGATCCTTTCTTAACCTATCGGTAGTACCGCCATAGGACCGGTAGTACCGACCGTTGGTGTCATCTAGGTTTGGTGGAAGTCTGGAGCTCTTTGTGTGAACCCAGTTTGGCCTGTCGGTAGTACCGCCATAGGGCCGGTACTACCGACCACCGGTGGTACCGACCAAGGGTCTGGTGTTCCATCTGGTCAACGGTCGCTAACGACTGTTTTTGGTACCGTCGGTACTACCGACCAAGGGGGTCGGTAGTACCGACCGTGGTGCAATGTGACATGGATTAGTAGCCGCTCGGCCGGCTTCTAACGGTTACTTCTCCCATTCGCCTGACCTAAGAAAAGGAAGAAAAGCTCCCAAGTGTTGACCAAGCTCCTCTCTCTCACCCTTTGATTCTAGAGTGAATCTCTTGCAAGCTTTGAGCTAGGGAAGTGAGATTAGAGAGCGAGACACATCGATCTACGTCTAGAGCACTTGGATTCAACATCTCACCGACTTGATTTGTGTTCTTCACTCTTGGGTTCTTGGAACCCTAGCCGGTTAGGTGTTCTTCGGTTGTTGCCCGTGATTGACTCACTTGTGAGGGCACTCCGAAGTGTTTGTATTACCCTCTGATTCTTAGTGAAGAAACTCAACTAGCCTTTGTGGTTAATTGAGTGAGGCAAGGAGGTGAAAGAGACTCCGACCTTCGTGGTCACCTCAACAACGGGGACATAGGTGCTTCTTAGTGAAGTGGCCGAACCTCGGGTTAAATCTCATGTCTCGTGTGCTTGTTGAATTTTCATCTTGGATTATTTCGTTTGCTCGCTTGTTCTTCGTGTTCTTCCTCCCTCTACTCTCATTCTAAGTGTGGGAAGGCTCGATCTACTCTTTGGGAAGAAGCCAGTACTTGGACAAGGTATAAACTTCATCTACATCTCTTAGGAAAGCCTTGGCATAAGCTAGATTCAATTTTGCATCTCGTTCATCTCCATTTCGTAGCTGTTCCTAGGTTGTCGGTAGTACCGACCCTTGGAGCCGGTAGTACCGACCCCATAGTCGGTAGTACTGACTGTGTGTTCTAATATCCGTTTTGAGCTGTGAGTTTCAGGATTCTAGATTTTTAAATAGGCTATTCACCCCCCTCTAGCCATTCGGACCTTTCAAGTGGTATCAGAGCCAAGTCACCGTGTGTTTGAGGATTTACAACCTCCGGTGTTGCAATGGCTCAAATCAACTATATGGGGAAGCCACCACATTTTGACGGCACCAACTTCGATTGTTGGAAGCGAAAGATGTGCGCGTTCACAAGGGGCATGAATAGGAAGATATGGGATGTGATCGAGCATGACTTTGTTGTGACTGACTCCACCGATCCAACTCCAAGAGAAGCTTCAATGGAATGATGTGGCAATCAACCTTTTCTATGAAGCATTCGACATCAAAGTCTTTGAGCAAATCAAGAATCTTGAAAGAGCAAGTGAAATATGGGAGAGATTAGAGGAGATCTATGAGGGCACCAAGGCTGTGAAGAGTGCCAAGCTTTACATTCTCAAAGACAAGCTTGCCACCTTCAAGATGCAAGATGATGAAAGCATACCAGAGATGTTTCACCGGTTGCAAGTCATTGTCAATGATTTGAAGGCGTTGGGTGAGAAGGTGGATGACAAGGACTTTTCTCACAAGTTCTTGAGATGCTTGCCACCTAGGTTTGATACCTTGGTGACAATTCTTGTGAGAGAAGGGTTGGATACGGTAACCCCAAACCAAGTACTAGGTGATGTGGTCACTCAAGACACATACCGTGTGGAACGGGATGGGGGAGCCCAAGAGGAAGAGAAGAAGAAGAAGACTGTGGCGTTCAAGGCGTCATCCTCCAAGAGCAAGAGCAAGGGCAAAGCAAAGGAGGAAAGCGATGATGAAGCTAGCACAAGCTGTAATGAGTTAGATGAAGAAGACTTAGCTCTCTTTGTCAAGAAGTTTGGCAAGTTTATGAAGAAAAAGAGCTTTGGGACAAGAAAGAAAAGAGATTCATACAAGAGCTCAACAAGAAGATGCTATCGATGCAAAAGCAAAGATCACTTCATTGCGGATTGTCCACAATCTAGTGATGATGAAGATGATCATAAGAACAAGAAGAAGGAGAAGAAGGAGAAGAAGAAAGAAAAGAAGAAGGGTGGATCCTATGTTGTGACATGAGATAGTGATGCTTCCTCAAGTGATGATGGTGATTCTAGCGATGATGAGAGGAAGTCCACCAAGAAAAAGGCTATGGCTAGTCTTGCTATCTCAAGCAAGCCTTCTATCTTTGACACTCCATCGACATGCTTCATGGCTAAGGCCACTAAGGTATCATCCGACGAAAGTGAGAGTGAGAGTGATGATGATGAGGAGGACTGAAAGGAGGACCTAATAAGCATGCTATGAGATGCCCACTCTTACATTGAGACTAAGAGGAAGGAGTGCAAAGAATTGCGCAAGGCCAACAAGGCTCTTGAGCAATCCTTTGATGAGCTCAAGTCTACTCATGAGAGGCTAGAGGAAGCCCATGAGAAGCTTGATCAAGCTCACACTAGGCTTAAGGAAGCCCACTCCTCCCTCCTTGATCAAAGTAAGATTGAAGATGTTGTAGAGACATGCAATGTAGGAGTAACTTGTGATATACTTGATGAATCTTTCTACACTCCTATTATTGTTGCTCCTATCAATGCATCATCATCATCTAGCTCAATTAAAATGTCTACTTCTACTACATGTAACTCATCATTAGTAGTAGAAAACAAGAACCTTAAGAACAAGGTTAATGAGCTCACTCATGCCTTAGGCAATGCCTATGGTGGAGATGCCCGCTTGCTTAAGTGCTTGGGTAGCCAAAGGTCTCCACTCAACAAGGAGGGACTTGGCTATACCCCCAAGAAGGGCAAGGCGGCTTTTGTTCCTCACAAGACTTGTTTTGTGAAGAGCAACGGTCGGTTTTGCAATAGTTGCAAGCAATCCAGGCATATAGAGCAACATTGCTTTAACAAGAATAAAAACAAGAAGCATGCTCATGTTACATCTATTCGCTTTGATTCTTGTTATATGCTTACTAAGGGCACTAATGGTGTGAAGGCTAAGTACATTGGTGCACCCATGGTTGGCCCAAAGAAGAAGGCAATTTGGGTGCCCAAGAGCTTGGTTACTAACCTTGGAGGACCCAAAAATATTTGGGTACCTAAAAAGAATTGATCCTTTTTGTAGGTTAATACAAGGCCGGAGGAAGGCATTGGATGCTTGATAGTGGGTGTACTCAACACATGACCGGAGATGGTAGAATGTTCAAATCAATCAACACTAGTGGTAATGATAATGCAAATGCTATCACATTTGGTGACAACAAGAAAGGCAAGGTCAAAGGCTTGGGCAAGATTGCAATATCAAATGACTTGAGCATCTCTAATGTGCTATTAGTGGAATCTCTCAACTTCAACTTATTGTCAGTGGCACAATTGTGTGATTTGGGATTCAAATGCATTTTTGGTGTTGATGATGTGGAGATTGTGAGTGTTGATGGAAGTGATGTGATCTTCAAAGGATTTAGATATGAGAATCTCTATTTGGTGGACTTTGATGCTAGTGAAGCTCAATTGACAACATGCTTATTCACCAAATCAAGCATGGGTTGGCTATGGCATAGGCGCTTGGGACATGTTGGAATGAAGCAACTAAAGAGGTTAGTGAAGCATGACATGGTGAGAGGGCTAAAAGATGTTCACTTTGAGAAGGACAAGCTATGTAGTGGATGTCAAATGGGAAAGCAAGTTGGAAACACTCATCCTAACAAAGGAATGATGAGCACTACACATGCACTTGAGTTGTTGCACATGGACTTGTTTGGACCAACCACATATGCAAGTATTGGGGGAAGCAAGTATGGCTTTGTGATAGTGGATGACTATACAAGATACACATGAGTCTTCTTTCTTATTGACAAAAGTGAAGTGTTTGGGGTATTCAAAACCTTTGTCAAGAGAAGTCAAAATGAGTTTGATAGAAGAATCAAGAAAGTGAGAAGTGACAATGGAAGTGAGTTTAGAAACACAAGGGTTGATGAGCTATGTGATGAGTTTGGAATCAAGCATCAATTCTCGGCCAAGTATACACCTCAATCCAATGGGATAGTTGAAAGGAAGAATAGGACACTCATTGATATGTCAAGATCTATGCTTAGTGAATACAATGTGAGTGATTCCTTTTGGGCCAAAGCAATCAACACGGCTTGCTACTATAACAACCGACTCTATTGTCACCCTCTATTGAAGAAGACACCATATGAGCCCCTCAATGATGGAAAGCCCAACATTGCTTACTTTTGGGTCTTTGGGTGCAAATGTTACATATTGAAGAAGGGCACAAGACTTGGAAAGTTTGAGAAGAAATGTGATGAAGGGACACTTCTTGGTTACTCCACTACAAGCAAAGCCTACAGAGTGTGGAACAACACATCAAGAATCATTGAAGAATTCCATGATGTTGAGTTTGATGAAACCAATGGCTCACATGAAGAACAAGATAATCTAGATGATGTGAGAGGAACACAATTGGCGGAAGCTATGAAGAACATGGACATTGGTGATATTAGGCCAAAGCAAGTGATTGACATTGAAGATGACAAAGATCAAGTGCTCTCACCTCCAACCATGCACGACAATGATGTTGCAAGCTCTAGTAGTTCTCATGATCAACAATATGCTAGTAGCTCTCAAGTGGCTCATCCAAGAGCAAGTGCAAGTGTCCAACCGCAACAAGTGCTACAACCAACACACATTGCAAGAGATCATCCTTTAGATCAAATTGTTGGTGACATAAGAAGAGGTGTGCAAACAAGATCAAGATTAGCTTCATTTTGTGAACACTACTCATTTGTATCATCTATTGAGCCAACCAAGATTGATGAAGCTTTGATCGATGTTGATTGGGTGAATGCAATGCATGAAGAGTTGAACAACTTCACCCACAATGATGTTTGGGAGTTAGTGGAAAGACCACAGAACACAAATGTTATTGGTACAAGACGGGTCTTACAGAACAAGCAAGATGAAGATGACATTGTTGTAAGGAACAAAGCAAGATTGGTTGCACAAGGATACACTCAAATGGAAGGCATTGACTTTGGAGAAACCTATGCACCGGTTGCTAGATTGGAAGCCATTAGAATCCTACTTGCATATGCCTGTGCTCACAACATCAAGCTCTATCAAATGGATGTGAAGAGTGCTTTTCTCAATGGTTTCATCAATGAGTTAGTGTACGTTGAGCAACCTCCCGGGTTTGAAGACTTGAAGAAGCCCATCCATATGTACAAGCTCAAGAAGGCACTATATGGGTTGAAGCAAGCACCTAGAGCTTGGTATGAAAGATTAAGGGACTTCTTGTTAGCAAAAGGGTTCAAAATTAGGAAGGTTGACACCACTCTCTTGACCAAGAAAATTGGAAGTAGCTTGTTTGTGTTGCAAATCTATGTGGATGACATTATCTTTAGATCAATCAACCAAGACTTTTGTGAAGAGTTTGGGGAAATGATGGCAAAAGAGTTTGAGATGTCTATGATTGGAGAGCTTAGTTACTTCCTTGGTCTACAAATCAAGCAAATGAAGAAAGGCACATTCGTTAGTCAAGGCAAGTACATCAAGGACATGCTCAAGAAGTTTGGGTTAGATGAAGCTAAAGCAATAACCACTCCAATGAGCACAAATGGATATTTGGATAGTGACTCGAGTGGTGACATGGTGGATCAAAAGTTGTATCGGTCAATGATTGGAAGCTTACTCTATGTGACCGCATCAAGACCAGATGTTATGTTTAGTGTGTGCATGTGTGCAAGGTTCCAAGCTTCTCCAAGGGAAAGTCATTTGAAGGCAACCAAAAGAATATTAAGATATTTGAAGCACACTCCAAATGTTGGACTATGGTATCCCTAGGGCTCTCAATTTGAATTAATTGGATACTCGGATTCTGACTATGCGGGATGCAAGGTGGATAGGAAGAGCACATCGGGCACTTGTCAATTACTTGGAAGATCACTTGTTTCATGGTCATCAAAGAAGCAAAATAGTGTTGCACTCTCTACCGCCGAAGCTGAATATATATCCGTGGGTAGTTGTTGTGCACAATTGCTATGGATGAAAGCAACATTGCAAGATTATGGAGTCAAGTTTGGACAAGTTCCCTTGCTATGTGATAATGAGAGCGCCATCAAAATAGCCACCAACCCGGTTGAACATTCAAGGACAAAGCACATTGACATAAGGCACCACTTCATTCAAGATCATCAAGCCAAGAAGGACATATCTATTGAGAGTGTGGGCACCGATGATCAATGTCACATCCAATTTTAAGAACAAAATTGAATGCAATAACTCATGTGTGCCCAGAAATCAATCACACACATAAGCCACAAATTAAGAAGTACCTTCACATATGTTTATTACATAACGAATATTATTTAAAGACTTTACATAGCAGCGGATAAATAAAGTATCTCTCGCGGTAGCTCCATCACAGGGAAGATGACTGGTTGACAGCAAGACTAGAACTCTTCAGGGAAGTCGTCATTACCATAGCAATCTGTTACCCATCCGGGATTTTTATCCAAGTAGAAAGAAAATAAACAAGCATAAGTACATCTCGTACTTAACAAGTGTAACATGGGGTTCATGAGGCTCAAAAAAAAAGCTGACACCGGTTAAACTGCAGTAGCTTTTATTTGGCAACATTTTAACATTAAGGTGAACATATATGAAGGCTTAAAACCCAACCCACATGATCATAATAACTGAAACATAGTAATAAGGTAAACAACATGAGCAACATAAATAAACAACATATAACAACTAAGTCTGTGAGTTTTCCGGGCCGCTCGTATCCGTGAGCACGGCTGTTATAACAGTTTATTAAACTCTGCGCAGAGGTGTACACTTTACCCGATGAGTCGTGATATCCAGATGCCCGGGTTAATTACTCCCATAACACTTCCGAGGTGAGTGGGCAGGATACACGCAAAGCCTTTCAAAGGTTCGTCTAACAAGTTAGGGCCGCTAGTTCTTAAGGCAAGGGGATGTAGAGCCCTCCTTCCAGGTGGCACAATAACACGCAGCCTATACTCACGTGGACAGAAGCCGCACTATACCCGACTCGGCAAGATCCAACGCGCCTATACAGGTGTCCACTAACAAGCTAGAAAAGGTCCTTATACTGAGCTAAGGTCAGAGCCATATAACCCTCATGGTTGCACTGTATGTCCCAGCTTTTGCTGACAGGAGGTCCTAAACCATGTTGCTAAAAAGATCAAGTTTTATTCACCGTTATTAGATCATGTTTGGTTTAAGTAAAGCTCTAGCAAAGATTCTACCCATATGCATAGCAACCCACGGTTAACAAGGTAACGGGTCAAAGGTCTAGGGTAAACTAGATAGGAGATCAAAATTAGACACATGCATATGAATTTAGATGTTTCATGGTGAATAGGTCAACAAGGATGATCCCATGCTATACTTGCCTGATTCAGAGTACTCTGGTTGCTCCTGGTTGTCGAAGTAGAGCTCTTGATCACCGGCGTATGTCTCACCGTCTATACTCGATTATCACATCAACACACAATCATCGGGACACAATCATGCAAAGCAAACAAGCTATAATTAGAACATTACAACAATCAGCAAGAAAATAATATAAAAAGTTTGAAAACAGAAAGTACGATCTACTACGATCACATAAACGCGAGATTTACGAAAAACGGAATTATAACGTGAAAGTAATGAGCTAAACAAGTTATAAAACCTTAATTAGTAGATTAAATCTAACTCAAATTTTAATTACTGAAAACAGTAGATATTTTCATACAGATAGATAGATCTTTTCAAAACGAATCTAACGCAACTTGAACGGACTAAATCGGACTAAAAACGTAGAAGTTATGAGCATTTGAAACTGGTGGCAAATCTGTAAATAAACTGAATTTGATTTTGAAAAAAATCGATTTAAACAAATTATCAGATCTGGCTGGACTGCGCCTCAAATAGGACAAAGCGCAGGGGCTCAAACGGAAGAATTCGCAGACTCAATGAACAGGGCCATTGGGACCGCGGGTTTAGACCTAAAAAGGTGTAAGGTTCTTTTTGTAAAACAGGCAACGAAGGGGTATCGAGCTCTGGTGTGCGTCGGATCTGAGATGGACGCTCGGGATTAGATCAGGGAGGAGCTGGCGGCGCTGTGTCGCCGGAGAGAAAGAAGGACGCGGCGGCTCCACGGCCGGAAGGCGGCGGCGCGGCTCGGGATTGCGCTACAGAGCGGTAGAGACCTCGGAAAAAGATCCAATCGAAAGAGGAGCTCAAGGCGAACTCACCAGAGGGGTTTATGGCGCCGGAGAAGACTCGGGGACGGCGGACTGCTCAGTTTGGCGGACGGCAGCCTCTGCAGAGCGACGGCGAGCGATTAGAGCACCAAGACGAGGGGGAAAAAGAGGGAAAACTTCTCGGTTAGCTTCGAAAGATCAAGGGGAAACTCGAGGTACCACTTACGAGCTCGGAAACTCGATGAATCGTCGGATTGATGGCGGCGGAGATCTTGCGGCGTGCGGAGCTCTCGGTTGCGGCGTTTTGGGGCACGAGAGCAGGAGCTTGATGCGTGGGGAGAGGCGGCAGGCTCTCGGGGATCTTATAAGGGGATCGGCTCGGTCGATTTGGCAAGCGAGGACGCGTAGCGAGGATGGATTCGATCTCGGCCACGGAGTCCGAGCCGGATACGAGAGGGAGAAGGAGCGGTGGGACGCTGACAGGCGGGGTCGGGCTATCAGCGAGTGCAGGCGCGAGGCTGAACCCTCGGGCGAGACGGAAACGGCTACGCTCGCGCGAGGCTGGACCCTCGGGCGAGACGGAGACGGCGATGCTCACGCGAGGCTGGAGCCTCAGGCGAGACGGAGACGGTGACGCTCGCGCGAGGCTGGACCCTCGGGCGAGACGGAGGCGGCGACGCTCTCGCGAGTGCAGCGCCGAGGCTGGACCCTCGGCTCAGCGCGGGGCTGCGGCGCTGCGCAAGGCTGCTGGGCCGGGCGGCGGCCCACGCGAGCGACGGAGAGAGAGGGGAGAGGGGAAAGGAGAAGCGGGCCGGCGCAAGGGGAGGAACAGGCCGGCAAGAGGGAGGGAGCGGGCCGGCCAAGCTGGCTCGGGCCAGAAGGGAGAAAGGAGGAGGAGGGAGAAGGAAAAATGTTTTCCAATTTCAGATTTGGTTTTTCAAATGCATTTTCAAATCCTTTTTGAATTCAAACAACTTTTGAACTAAAACCACACATCATAAAAATAAGATATGCACCAGCATGTATGCATCAACATGATCTTTGGCCTAGGATTAATTTTAACTTTTGCAAATAATTTATTAACTAAGTTTTATGCAACACACAAAATGCATAAATAAATCATATTGCCTATTTTTAAATTGATGCAAATTTTGGGATGTTACAATTCTACCCCCCTTAAAGAATCTCGTCCTCGAGATTCCATCGATGCTTACTCAAACAACTGCGGGTATGACTTTCTCAACTCCTCTTCTCTTTCCCAAGTTGCCTCTGCTTCTGAATACCGATTCCACTGAACCTTACACATCTTTATTACTCTGCTCCGGGTAACTCTTTCGGCTGTCTCTAAAATCTTTATCGGATACTCATCATAAGTCAAATCTTCCTTAACCGTGAGCTCTTCCAACGGTATCTGCTCTTCGGGTACTCGCAGGCACTTTTTCAACTGAGAAACATGAAACACATCATGCACTCCTGACAAGCTTTCAGGCAACTCTAACTGATATGCCACTTCGCCACGTCTTTCAAGAATTTTGAACGGTCCAATATACCTTGGTGCTAACTTTCCTTTCTTATTGAACCTTTTCACACCTCTCATCGGTGACACCTTCAGGTAGACATAATCACCTACTGCAAAAGATAGATCTCGACGACGGTTGTTTGCATAACTCTTCTGTCGGGACTGAGCAGTTCTCAAGTTATCTCTGATTATTCTGACATGTTCCTCGGCATTCCTCAACACATCAGGTCCAAACACTTGACTCTCACCTGTCTGATCCCAGAACAACGGTGTTCTGCACGATCTTCCATACAAAGCTTCAAACGGTGCCATCTTAAGACTCTCCTGATAACTGTTGTTGTATGAGAACTCTGCATAACACAGATTCTTTTCCCAACTGGTGCCATACTGTAATGCACAAGCTCTCAACATGTCTTCCAGAATCTGATTTGTTCTTTCCGTCTGTCCATCAGTTTGTGGATGATAAGCAGTACTGAAGTTCAACCTTGTACCTAACGATCGATGTATCATCTGCCAAAAATGAGAGGTGAACTGAGTACCACGATCTGACACAATCTTTCGAGGCACTCCATGCAAACATACTATCCGTTCCATGTACAATTCCGCCAATCTAGCTCCCGTATAGGTAGTTTTGACCGGTATAAAGTGAGCAACTTTGGTTAATCGATCAACTATTACCCATATGGAGTCGTACCCTCTCTGCGTGCGAGGCAAACCAACTATAAAGTCCATACCGACTTCTTCCCACTTCCATTCAGGTATCTTCATCGGTTGTAACAAACCGGCGGGTCTCTGGTGTTCTGCCTTCACTCTCTGACAGGTATCACATAGAGCGACGTACTCGGCTACATCTCGCTTCAGTCCATCCCACCAATACTTTTATTTCAGATCAAGGTACATCTTAGTGCTTCCAGGATGAATGGAGTAAGCTGACTCATGTACTTCTCGCAGTATAGACTCACGTATCTCCTTGATTGCAGGTACACATAATCTATTTCCATGCCATAATGTGCCATCATCATCTAACCGGAAACCTGACGCTTTGCCAAGAACAATATTATCGGCTATCTGCTTCAACTTCTCATCTGACATCTGACCCTTTCGTATCTCTTGCATCAATACCGGTTCAAGTTCTAACTCTATTCTGTTGATCACAATTCCCAAATTTAGATGTGCAAATTCAGCACACAACTCATCTGGCATAGAAGCAATTCTGACCTCATTGGCATGGCTCTTTCTACTCAAGGCATCTGCTACAACATTAGCCTTCCCGGGATGATAGTGTATTTCCAAATCATAATCCTTAATCAATTCCAACCATCTGCGTTGTCTCAAATTCAGATCAGACTGAGTGAAAATGTACTTCAAGCTCTTATGATCGGTATAGATGTCCGTCTTGTGACCCACTAGATAGTGTCTCCAAATCTTCAATGCATGAACAACAGCTGCCAATTCTAAATCATGAGTGGGATAGTTCAGCTCATGCTTTCTCAACTGTCTCGATGCATATGCTACCACTCTGCCTTCTTGCATAAGAACACAACCCAAACCTTGACGAGATGCATCACAATAAATAGAGAAATCCTTACTCAGATCTGGCAGAATTAACACTGGAGCTGTAGTCAAACGTTTCTTCAACTCCTCGAAATTAGCTTGACATTTATCGGACCAGACAAACTTAGCATTCTTCTCTAGCAGAGCTGTCATTGGCTTAGCAAGTTTGGAGAATCCTTCAATGAACCTTCTATAGTAACCAGCCAATCCAAGGAAACTACGAATCTCGGTCACATCTGTTGGTGGGTTCCAATTCAACACATCTTCAACCTTGCCCGGATCTACTGAGATGCCTCCATTAGAGATAACATGTCCAAGGAAAGAAACTTCCTTCAACCAAAACTCACACTTGCTGCGCTTGGCATACAACTTGTGCTCTCTGAGTTTTTGTAGTACTAACCTCAGATGTTCAGCATGATCTTCCTTGTTCTTAGAGTATACTAGAATATCATCAATAAACACAACTACGAACTTGTCGAGATATTCCATGAACACCTTGTTCATCAAATACATAAAGTAGGCAGGTGCATTGGTCAATCCAAATGACATGACTGTATACTCATACAACCCATACCTTGTAGTGAAAGCTGTCTTTGGTATATCAGATGCTCGAATCTTCAACTGATGGTAACCAGAACGCAGATCAATCTTAGAAAACACACATGCACCTTTAAGCTGGTCGAACAGATCGTCAATCCTCGGCAACGGGTACTTGTTCTTAATGGTAACTTCATTAAGCGATCTATAGTCAACACACATCCGTTGTCCACCATCCTTCTTGTCAACAAAAATAACAGGAGCTCCCCAAGGTGATGAACTAGGACGAATAAACCCTTTTTCTTGTAACTCTTTAATTTGTTTCTTAAGTTCATCTAATTCAGGTACTCCCATCCTATATGGTCTTTTAGCTATGGGTGCAGTTCCAGGTAAAAGTTCAATAATAAATTCAATGTCGCGATCAGGTGGCATACCTGGCAAATCATCGGGGAACACATCCGGAAACTCTTCCACCACTAGATCTTCCTGGCAAACCTCTTCATTCATCTGGTTCACGGTTGCAGTTGGTGTTGGTTGTAGCACTACCTTCACACTGATTCTATCTCCCTTAGCTGTAGTAACTGTCACAACTTTATCTTGACACTGTATATCTGTCTTGCACCTCTTCATCCAGTCCATACCCAGTATCAAATCAATACCAGCTGTCCTCAGCACAATTGGGGATACTGAGAAGTCTACCCCCCCTAAGGACACATCTATAGGCATACACTGGAGCGTAGCTTGCAAACCTCCACCCGGTGAGGTAACCATTATGGGAGTTTTCATGAGACTAACAGGTAGGTTATGCATTCTAACAAATGTATGAGATATGAAAGTATGCGATGCACCAGAATCGAAAAGAACTGTAGCGGGGATGGAACTGATGTTGAACGTACCAAGCATAATCTCTGGCGCTTCCTGCACGGTCTCTGCGGACACGTGATTCACCTTGCCGGAGTTAGGTGATGGATTCTGACGTCCTTTATTGTTCTGACTCTGTGGAGTCTGTTGATTCTGCTTCTTAGGACAATTGTAGGAGAGGTGACCAACCTCACCGCAGACAAAGCACTTGTTGGGAGTGTTAGGTGCACTATTCTTCATGGGGGTGTTGACGGGGGTACCTTGGCGTTGAGCATGATTATTGTGCTGCTGCTGCTGCTGTGGGCGCTGATTGTTTCCTTGCTGCTGATATGAAGGGCGTTGCGGTCCCTGGTTACGGTTCCACTGAGAAGTAGGTCCCTGATACCTCTGCTGGTTGCCCGGTGCAAAATTAGGACGAGGGCGGTTGTTACTACCAGAAGACTGACCTTGGAGCTTCCTCTTTCTAGCCTCCATTTCCTTGCGCTTGTTGTCAACCACTATAGCACGGTTGACTAGAGTCTGGTAACTGGCATACTCATTGGACATTAGCTGCAGTGCCAGTCCGTCATTCAGACCCTTGAGAAAGCGACGCTGCTTGTCGGCATCCTGAGCAATATCAGTGGGGGCATAGCGTGACAACTGAGCAAACTTGTCACGATACTCTGCAACGGTCATGGCTCCTTGGCGCAGAGATCTGAACTCTTCCTGCTTCAATTCAATCAGACCAGCAGGGATATGGTACGCTTTGAAGTTGGTCTTGAATTCCTCAAAGGTGACAGGTGGGGCATTGTTGGGTTGACCGAACTGAAACGATTCCCACCAATCCAGAGCAGCTCCTTGCAACTGACCAGAAGCATAGAGCACCTTCTCCTGGTCATTGCATTGTGCGATGGTAAGCTGGCGTTCAATAGCACGAAGCCAGTCATCAGCCTCCAGGGGATCAGCGGCATGAGAGAACACTGGCGGGTGACCCTTCAAAAACTCACCCCTCTTGTCCCTCACTTGCATTGGTGGTGCTCCTCCAACTGGCTGATGCTGCATATGTTGCATCATAGTTTGCATAAATTGGGCTTGGATGCCCATCAACTGCTGAATGTCAACTGGGGGTGGTGGTGGCGGATTAACAGGTGCTCCACGACCACGGCCACGTCCACGTCCACCTCCAACTCCACCTCCTCTGGCGGCCATCTGTGTTTCCAAACAGGGATCAAGGTTAGTGAACTTTTTAAGAAAAGATCACTTATATGAGAGGAAACAGGAGATCTGAAAATTTCTGGGCGAGATCCAGTAACAGTAGTACAGAAAAACAGTCATATTCGGAGTTCCAGAAATCCAAACAGGGCGTGTGATACACGGTTGGAAAGATAACGAAATTATCTACAACTTTTATTTAAGTGACTTTCCCAGATTCTGTAGTTAAGTTAGTCACAAACAGAGAACAAACAGATCTGTCCAGTGCTCAAAACTGCGCAGAAACTCTAACTTGAAACAGCCATATCTCACAAACCATAACAGATATTGAAGTGATTCCAGAGGCATTGGTTAGATATAGGAGTCTATTTTCCATCATAAAATTTTCAGCCATGTTGCACGATCAGAACTTGAGATATAACCAAAAGATCACAGATTGCTCCAGGAAATAGCATAGGACAAGATGTAACTAACCCTTTTATTATTCATAAACGTTATGTCTAACTATGAGATTTGTAGACAAGCCTACAATATCTCAACACTCATTACAAAGATCCAAATCACACATAAGCATAATGATAATCCAACTCACACATAAAGAAGCACACTAGCACAAAGGTTAACTAGACTCGACAAACGTCTACTAATATCGTCTTATTACATAGAAGGGTGACCTATGCCTATTTGTAGAGCGGTTCACGGAGCCTCTTGTACATAGGGGGTTGATTGAGAAGTTCCAAGAGCCCATCAATAGTGCTATAGCATCTTTTGAGATCTTTTCCCATGGATATCACCTGCCTTTCCAAGTCCGCGTTAGACCTTTCCCGGTCAAGGAGAAAATCTCGTGTGGCCTTCTCGGTTGGTGTTGCATTGGGGTCTTCTACCATAGCCTCCTTATTCTCACTGTTCCAATAGGGCAGATAGCGGTATGCATCATTCCTCATGTCTTCAATGCGACGACCCCGGAATGCTTTGTAGGCTTCAACTGCCACGGCTTCCAAGGCTGACGCTAGAGTGGACCGTCGAGCTCTGTGGCCGATCACCATCTCATGCAGGTATAGGCCACTCTCTGGTTCTCGGACGGCGACAGTCACTCTTGCCTTCCAGTAGGTCCTTTCCATGGGATGACTGTACCTCCAATGGGTGTACTGTACGATAATGTTCTTGTCGGGGTAGTAGGCATCAAAAAGTCCCATCAGCCTGTGATGTGTGGGACTCAGGGCAGCTGTGGGTGCTCCGACGAAATACCCGGAGTCCACGTCCCATCCCACCGGGAGCTCTTCATCATCTTCAACCTCCAGCACTTCTGGGGGCACTGGCGCGGGAGGTACTGGAACTTGTGGAGCTGGTGCTTGCTGAGCTGGAGCTTGTACTGGTGGTGCCGGCGCTTGTGGTTCCACTTCTTGAGGTGCTTGTTCTTGCAGTTCTGGCTCTTGCGGCGCTACCTCCTGCTGTTCTGGCTCCTGGGGTACTTGCGGTGCTTGCGGAACGGGGTTGCCTGCCCTCCTGCGTCCACTGACGGTCCTGCGGGTGATACGACGAGCCATCTATGGAATAGACCAAGAGATAGATACAATAGAATCAATATATTTGTGTAATAGAGCAAGTAAAGAGAAGCATATAGTTTTGATAAATTAGCAAGGCTAAGATAAATAGCAAGAATTGAGAAGCAAAGACCACTAAAACGACCGTAACTAACTAGGCTTGCGTCCTACAGTCAACATAGCTCTGATACCAATTTGTCACATCCAATTTTAAGAACAAAATTGAATGCAATAACTCATGTGTGCCCAGAGATCAATCACACACATAAGCCACAAATTAAGAAGTACCTTCACATATGTTTATTACATAACGAATATTATTTAAAGACTTTACATAGCAGCGGATAAATAAAGTATCTCTCGCGGTAGCTCCATCACAGGGAAGATGACTGGTTGACAGCAAGACTAGAACTCTTCAGGGAAGTCGTCATTACCATAGCAATCTGTTACCCATCCGGGATTTTTATCCAAGTAGAAAGAAAATAAACAAGCATAAGTACATCTCGTACTTAACAAGTGTAACATGGGGTTCATGAGGCTCAAAAAAAAGCTGACACCGGTTAAACTGCAGTAGCTTTTATTTGGCAACATTTTAACATTAAGGTGAACATATATGAAGGCTTAAAACCCAACCCACATGATCATAATAACTGAAACATAGTAATAAGGTAAACAACATGAGCAACATAAATAAACAACATATAACAACTAAGTCTGTGAGTTTTCCGGGCCGCTCGTATCCGTGAGCACGGCTGTTATAACAGTTTATTAAACTCTGCGCAGAGGTGTACACTTTACCCGATGAGTCGTGATATCCAGATGCCCGGGTTAATTACTCCCATAACACTTCCGAGGTGAGTGGGCAGGATACACGCAAAGCCTTTCAAAGGTTCGTCTAACAAGTTAGGGCCGCTAGTTCTTAAGGCAAGGGGATGTAGAGCCCTCCTTCCAGGTGGCACAATAACACGCAGCCTATACTCACGTGGACAGAAGCCGCACTATACCCGACTCGGCAAGATCCAACGCGCCTATACAGGTGTCCACTAACAAGCTAGAAAAGGTCCTTATACTGAGCTAAGGTCAGAGCCATATAACCCTCATGGTTGCACTGTATGTCCCAGCTTTTGCTGACAGGAGGTCCTAAACCATGTTGCTAAAAAGATCAAGTTTTATTCACCGTTATTAGATCATGTTTGGTTTAAGTAAAGCTCTAGCAAAGATTCTACCCATATGCATAGCAACCCACGGTTAACAAGGTAACGGGTCAAAGGTCTAGGGTAAACTAGATAGGAGATCAAAATTAGACACATGCATATGAATTTAGATGTTTCATGGTGAATAGGTCAACAAGGATGATCCCATGCTATACTTGCCTGATTCAGAGTACTCTGGTTGCTCCTGGTTGTCGAAGTAGAGCTCTTGATCACCGGCGTATGTCTCACCGTCTATACTCGATTATCACATCAACACACAATCATCGGGACACAATCATGCAAAGCAAACAAGCTATAATTAGAACATTACAACAATCAGCAAGAAAATAATATAAAAAGTTTGAAAACAGAAAGTACGATCTACTACGATCACATAAACGCGAGATTTACGAAAAACGGAATTATAACGTGAAAGTAATGAGCTAAACAAGTTATAAAACCTTAATTAGTAGATTAAATCTAACTCAAATTTTAATTACTGAAAACAGTAGATATTTTCATACAGATAGATAGATCTTTTCAAAACGAATCTAACGCAACTTGAACGGACTAAATCGGACTAAAAACGTAGAAGTTATGAGCATTTGAAACTGGTGGCAAATCTGTAAATAAACTGAATTTGATTTTGAAAAAAATCGATTTAAACAAATTATCAGATCTGGCTGGACTGCGCCTCAAATAGGACAAAGCGCAGGGGCTCAAACGGAAGAATTCGCAGACTCAATGAACAGGGCCATTGGGACCGCGGGTTTAGACCTAAAAAGGTGTAAGGTTCTTTTTGTAAAACAGGCAACGAAGGGGTATCGAGCTCTGGTGTGCGTCGGATCTGAGATGGACGCTCGGGATTAGATCAGGGAGGAGCTGGCGGCGCTGTGTCGCCGGAGAGAAAGAAGGACGCGGCGGCTCCACGGCCGGAAGGCGGCGGCGCGGCTCGGGATTGCGCTACAGAGCGGTAGAGACCTCGGAAAAAGATCCAATCGAAAGAGGAGCTCAAGGCGAACTCACCAGAGGGGTTTATGGCGCCGGAGAAGACTCGGGGACGGCGGACTGCTCAGTTTGGCGGACGGCAGCCTCTGCAGAGCGACGGCGAGCGATTAGAGCACCAAGACGAGGGGGAAAAAGAGGGAAAACTTCTCGGTTAGCTTCGAAAGATCAAGGGGAAACTCGAGGTACCACTTACGAGCTCGGAAACTCGATGAATCGTCGGATTGATGGCGGCGGAGATCTTGCGGCATGCGGAGCTCTCGGTTGCGGCGTTTTGGGGCACGAGAGCAGGAGCTTGATGCGTGGGGAGAGGCGGCAGGCTCTCGGGGATCTTATAAGGGGATCAGCTCGGTCGATTTGGCAAGCGAGGACGCGTAGCGAGGATGGATTCGATCTCGGCCACGGAGTCCGAGCCGGATACGAGAGGGAGAAGGAGCGGTGGGACGCTGACAGGCGGGGTCGGGCTGTCAGCGAGTGCAGGCGCGATGCTGAACCCTCGGGCGAGACGGAAACGGCTACGCTCGCGCGAGGCTGGACCCTCGGGCGAGACGGAGACGGCGATGCTCACGCGAGGCTGGAGCCTCGGGCGAGACGGAGACGGTGACGCTCGCGCGAGGCTGGACCCTCGGGCGAGACGGAGGCGGCGACGCTCTCGCGAGTGCAGCGCCGAGGCTGGACCCTCGGCTCAGCGCGGGGCTGCGGCGCTGCGCAAGGCTGCTGGGCCGGGCGGCGGCCCACGCGAGCGACGGAGAGAGAGGGGAGAGGGGAAAGGAGAAGCGGGCCGGCGCAAGGGGAGGAACAGGCCGGCAAGAGGGAGGGAGCGGGCCGGCCAAGCTGGCTCGGGCCAGAAGGGAGAAAGGAGGAGGAGGGAGAAGGAAAAATGTTTTCCAATTTCAGATTTGGTTTTTCAAATGCATTTTCAAATCCTTTTTGAATTCAAACAACTTTTGAACTAAAACCACACATCACAAAAATAAGATATGCACCAGCATGTATGCATCAACATGATCTTTGGCCTAGGATTAATTTTAACTTTTGCAAATAATTTATTAACTAAGTTTTATGCAACACACAAAATGCATAAATAAATCATATTGCCTATTTTTAAATTGATGCAAATTTTGGGATGTTACAATCAACTTGCCGACATCTTCACCAAGCCACTTGATGAAAGAAGATTTTTCAAACTAAGAAATGAATTGAACATTCTTGATTTCTCCAACATGAGTTGAATGCATCCCCACTTATGACATGCCTCTCCTCCGACAAAGCAAAGGTGAAATTGTTTGGCATGTGCATTCATTCTTATTAGGATTGTGCTCTAGTTTATATAGCCATCACATTGCTTATCTAAGTTCATTCATAGAAAATCAAATAAATTTGAAAGTATATATGGTTCCACTATTGCTTTTATGTTTGACTTGATCTAGTGGAAGCATATAACTTGTTTGTGAGCTTGTAACTATAAATGCTTAATCTAGCAAGTGAGAAGTAAGTGTCTAACCAACGTGAGTAAGATAACCATTGAAAAATGTGTGAAAAAGCTTACTCTAGAGCAAACCGTGTTAAATATCTTATAATCATGTGCTAGTTTGAGCTGTTATCTCTCTTTGCCAAAACCTTTATGTTAATTGTTGACAAAGGGGGAGAGAGAATGCTGAAAAGATATAAATGCTATAAATGCTGAAAAGATAAAAGGTTAAATGCTGAAAAGATAAAAGGTTAAATCTTGAGCATACAAATAGGGGGAGCAAGCTCATAAACATGTATGTTGCATTTTGAAATGTGCATTTTCATACGTTTGTCTGTATTGCATAAGCTATTATTTTTATATCCATGCTTATGTGATGAATGCTGGTGATAAGATACGTTTGATAAATTGCTCACTAGCATAGCAACTAGACATACTCTTGTTTCAAGTATTTCAAGAACCTTTTCTATAATGCTGATCTCACGGGGTTCTTGAGTTTTGATGTATGTCTAGTGTCAAATGTTGCTAAGGATGGTAGAAATATGTGCACTCCGATTGGTATCACGCTTCAAAGGTCCATTCTTATGCCTTAGCATCATTGTTGGTAGCACCGACCCCCTGGTCGGTGGTACTGTGGTCACCAGTTGTCTTGCGAAGCTCTCTATGTAGATCCTTTCTTGACCTATCGGTAGTACCGCCATAGGACCGGTAGTACCGACCGTTGGTGTCATCTAGGTTTGGTGGAAGTCTGGAGCTCTTTGTGTGAACCCAGTTTGGCCTGTCGGTAGTACCGCCATAGGGCCGGTACTACCGACCACCGGTGGTACCGACCAAGGGTCGGGTGTTCCATTTGGTCAACGGCCGCTAACGACTGTTTTTGGTACCGTCGGTACTACCGACCAAGGGGGTCGGTAGTACCGACCGTGGTGCAGTGTGACATGGATTAGTAGCCGCTCGGCCGGCTTCTAACGGTTACTTCTCCCATTCGCCTGACCTAAGAAAAGGAAGAAAAGCTCCCAAGTGTTGACCAAGCTACTCTCTCTCACCCTTTGATTCTAGAGTGAATCTCTTGCAAGCTTTGAGCTATGGAAGTGAGATTAGAGAGTGAGACGCATCGATCTATGTCTAGAGCACTTGGATTCAACATGTCACCGGCTTGATTTGTGTTCTTTACTCTTATGTTTTTGGAACCCTAGCCGGTTAGGTGTTCTTCGGTTGTTGCTCGTGATTGACTCACTTGTGAGGGCACTCCAAAGTGTTTGTATTACCCACTGATTCTTAGTGAAGAAACTCAACTAGCCTTTGTGGTTAATTGAGTGAGGCAAGGAGGTGAAAGAGACTCCGACCTTCGTGGTCACCTCAACAACGAGGATGTAGGTGCTTCTTAGTGAAGTGGCCGAACCTCGGGTTAAATCTCGTGTCTCGTGTGCTTGTTGGATTTTCATCTTGGATTATTTCGTTTGCTCGCTTGTTCTTCGTGTTCTTCCTCCCTCTACTCTCATTCTAAGTGTGGGAAGGATCGATCTACTCTTTGGGAAGAAGCCACTACTTGGACAAGGTATAAACTTCATCTACATCTCTTAGGAAAGCCTTGGCATAAGCTAGATTCAATTTTGCATCTCGTTCATCTCAATTTCGTAGCTGTTCCTAGGTTGTCGGTAGTACCGACCCTTGGAGCCGGTAGTACCGACCCCATAGTCGGTAGTACCGTCTGTGTGTTCTGATATCCGTTTTGAGCTGTGAGTTTCAGGATTCTAGATTTTTAAATTGGCTATTCACCCCCTCTAGCCATTCAGACCTTTCAACCGTCCAACTCGAGACAGTGGCCAGAGGTGCCTGAGTCAGCTCAGAAGCAGGACAAGACTGTTAGAGCCCTCGCTGAGTAGGAGCTAGCTGACCTAGAGGGAGAGGACACGTTCGTGGCCGACGACCCCACCGACAGCTCAGACGAGGACTACCACCTCCCGCCTCACTACCAGCCTCGTGCACATGACTCTCAGGCTAGGACGAGTGGTACTGCTTCCTCCGACCTAACACTCCTTGCGATACTATCACAGATGGAGGAGCAGCAGTGGACGATCACTCAGGACGTCCAGCATCTCGCACAGGAGCAGCAATGCCTAGCTC
Organism: Coix lacryma-jobi var. lacryma-jobi; assembly: GCA_009763385.1. Classification (NCBI taxonomy): domain Eukaryota; kingdom Viridiplantae; phylum Streptophyta; class Magnoliopsida; order Poales; family Poaceae; genus Coix; species Coix lacryma-jobi. The sequence continues at coordinate 59,346,154 of CM019823.1, read as the reverse complement.
AAGCACAGGCTTTGGCGCATCAGCAGGCCCAGGAGCGCTCCGATGCACTTCAGCGCCAGATGATGGAGCTTCAGCAGCAGACCTTGTCTTTCATGGAGCGCATCATGAGCGGACCTCCACAGTGGCAGTGGCAGCAACATCCACCGCAGCAGCAGCAGATTCAGTGACAGCCACTTGTTCCCCCGCAGCAGTTTAGCCAGCCACCGCTGTTTCCTAGCCCCAGCTCCTCCCAGTTCACCAGCTTTACTACACCACCTGGAGGAGCTCAGCTGTTCAGCCCGCTTCGCACTGGTTTCATGCCACATCCGATAGACTACCTGTTTGCAACGACCACTTCAGTGACGCGGGATCTGTCTGCTACCTTCAGTGAGCTCACCGACCTTCCCACTCCAGATCTTCAGGGTCGGTTCAGACGTCGACAGCTCCAGTGACCTCCACTACTGAGACTCTTCCGAGTTCAGTTGCGTCTTCTGAGCATGTAGAGCCAGTCTAGTCTGAGACCACGACGCTTGTGCAGCCTGAGCTTTCTTCTATTCCCGAGCTTCCGCACTCCGAGGCTCAGGCAGGCACCACTACTGAGACTGTGACCGCGATTGCGACAGAGTCAGAGCAGACAGAGCCGACAGGGCCGTCAGAGCAGCCAGAGTAGACCCGGACCGCTTCACCTCCGCGTTCAGCTCCTGAGGGTCAGACTGCCGGGTCCTCCTGTTCAGACTTCGAGGCGCTCCTTCAGCAGTTCGAGTTCACTCGGCGCACTCCGGAGACTGCATCTGACTCGTCTGCACCACCTCCGCCCTCCGACGCTTAGTTTGGCGCTTGATGCCAAAGGGGGAGAGTGGGTCGAGTATAGTGATAGGGGGAGCGATGTGAGAGGGATTTGCTTCTTTTGTTGTGTTATGTTTCACATACGCTCTTTGCTAATCGCATATTTTGCACGTTGTTTTGTTACATCTTTGTGCTATGGATCTCATGACATGTATTGTGCTCACTATGATATATTATATGACATGTTATTTCGTTTCACTTGATTACTTGCACTAAATTCTCACTATTCGAGCTCTTTACTCTTGCACTTGCTATTCACTCTAACTTGTTGAGTGCAGGATGTTGGCATGATATGTATGAGCTTGCCTCTAATCATTTTCTCTTATTCATTGCAACATGTAATGATTTGAAAACCTCTTCTCTCTATACTCGAGGTCGTGTTGTCATCAATCACCAAAAAGGGGGAGATTGAACGCATCTTGGCCCCTAGTGGGTTTCGGTGATTGGATGAAACACAAGATTACTATGACTAACGTGTGTTTTGCAGAAATAGGGATGAGTTAGGTCACGATAATGGCGATGATACAGGCATATGGAGTTCATGTCCCCTGGCGATGGAAATCATTTCGATTTTCAAAGGACAGACGATCAAGACGGTGGTAGACTAGGCTAAGTGTCATATGGTGTTGGAGGACACTTAGGTAGTCATAGGTCTTTGTTTTTCCTTTGGCCGTACTATAAAGGGGAGCGTGAATCAGTAGCTTGAACTAGATGAGTCTATTGAGGTAGGTGTGGTGCACACTTGTTATTTCATAACCCTAGGTAGCTCAGAGAGATGCCTTATGTCGTGAGGATAAAAAGTCGCTAAGGCCGTGTCGCGATCCGGGTGAGTTTTGTCTGTGAAACAGGCATCAGACGCTGGCCTGGTGAGCATCGGACGCGTCTAATGCTCACTCAGACTAGGGTTTAGTCTGGTGCATGGCATCGGACGCTCCGATGTTGCCACATCGGACGCGCCCGTGCCACTGTTCACTTGCGAGTGAACTTAGGCTTGCATCGGACGTTGAGGGCCAGCGTCCGATGTCCATGTAGAGAGGTTCCAGAGAGGGTAAAATCACAACGGACGCGTCCGTTGTGATGGCATCGGACGCTGCCCAGCGTCCGATTCTCCTTTAACATGTCTGACAGGTTGTACAGTCGACCGTTGGTCGAGGTCATCGGAGCGTCTGATGCCAGGCATCGGAGCGTCCGATGCCCCCGTAGAAACACCTGTTCAGTGCTCTATTGGATGGCCAGTTGGGGGGAGTATTTATACTCCTCTCCCTCCTCCATTAGAGTGTTATTGGCACTTTCCTCTGCTGAGAAACACATTGTAAGTGTGAGAAAGAGCAAGAGGCCTAGTGAGGTTGAGAGATTTGCTAATTGAGAGAATTAGTGACCTCCTAGTGAGAATTGAGTAGCAAGTGTGCATCCATCCATCTCTTTGGCCTTGACTTGGTCAAGTGAGAGTTCTAACTTGTCACTCTTGGTGATCGACATTACCTAGACGGCTTGGTGGTGATCGAAGAGCTTGGTGATCATCTGGAGGCATTGTGGATGACCCAAGCCAAGTTGTGACCGGTAGCGAGTGATTCACCGGGCCGGAGTGGCGAAGAATCAGCTCGTAGTGAGCACTTGATCCTTGCACGGAGCAAGGGGGAGCAATACCCTTGTGCGGGTGCTCAACGAGGACTAGGGGGGTGTGCCGACACCTCGATACCTCGGCAAAAAGATCATCGTGTCATCTCTACTCTCTTTACTTACACATTTACATTTGAGCAATTCAATTCCACAATTTACTTATTGTTCATCTATATTTGAATTGCCATGGTAGAGTAGAAATGTCATTGTGTTGATCTTTTGTGCGGTTGATTCTAGAGAAACACACTTCTAGGCACTAGGGGGTTAATTGGGCTTGTTAGGATTTAACTATTGCAAAAAGTTTTAGAAAAGCCCAATTCACCCCCCTCTTGGGCATCTTGATCCTTTCACTTTTAATGTATCGTATGCATAAACAATAGATTGGTCTACGACCATGTAGCCTAAGATCACGGGGAGTGAGATAATATGAAATTTGCTCAATGGAGACTAACCCAATCGATGGGGGTGAATAATTACGAAACTAAGAAGATGGATAACACACTCATGATGATTTAGGATTTACGAAGAAAAAGGCATCAAGGGAATTTTGCATTAATGAAAATTAGAAAATTCTAGAAGAAATTCCATGTGAATTTGAATGTTGCATATATATTTGAAGTATATGATCCATTCTTATTAATGTATGAGTACTTGTGGATCAATTATTTTGGCTAAATATTAAAGAAGCTAGACAATGAAATAGTTTTATAAACTATGATATGTACACATCAGGGGGAGAACATCCCTGAGTTTGTAGGAATGTTGAACATTCTTAAGTGCACTATGTGTATTCTAGCTCGCTGCATATAATGTATAATTACCCCATGTTTAATTATGTGCATGAATATTTCCCATAAAACTCTATCATATATAGCATACATGAATGGGCCTCCACTTGCAGTTGGAGATACATGAATTTGATTATTTTAAGCCCATGGTAGGGGATATCTATTGGAGAATGCTATTACAGATCTAATATTGGCATTACAGGGAGAGAAAGCCTATGTTTGAATGCCAAATATTATTTGCATATAGAAGAAAAAATGATCTAGAGAAAATATTCCTTGAAGCTTGAAGCAGGAATATTATCACGCACTAAGTCAACTAATAGTTTGACTAATGCTCTTGTGAAACATGAAGCGAAGCATATGCTAGATATTTTTAGAAATCAGAGGAGTAACTTGAAGTTATAAACCAGAAGTTTTGTTTACTAGTAGTAAACTAAATATTACATACTATCAAGCTAAAATCTACGGGGACGCCTGTGGGTTATAGTTTCAGTGTATAAAACTCCTTCATTCTCATGAAGAGAACACCCCATGAAGAAGGTTAAGCACCTCTTGAAGAGGATCATCTTGAAGATGAAATCCAACACACTAAGTGCGCACATCTTTAGTGTTGGATATGTAGAACAATAAAATATCTCTTGTTTGGGAAATGGCAAAGAGACAAAATAATCTCATATTATGAGAATATTGGGAGAAAATAATAGTTGTCGACAACACTACCTCTATAATTGCAAATGTTTCTCTTACGAGAACCCGGATCCGGAAAACAAGTCCACGACAAAGTCGCTTGTAGCGATTATATCGGGTCAAATGAAGAAATGCGATTGAGGTTGAATCTCCTACTAAGAAGAAATAAATGTTCTGCTATATCTCTGGCAAATGAAATGAATGAATATGAAATATGTAGTTAATAATGGATTACGAAGATCCATATAATTCTTGAAGAATATAAATTACAACATATGAAAATTAAATCTCATACGAGTACTATTAAGTCTAAGCTAGAATATATTCATGAATGAGTATTGAAGTCTCTAGAAGAGCATATCCTAGAAGGAATAGTCATCGAATGACTTCATAGTGAATAACACTATCTCATTGTGTATATCACTAAATAATCTCTCTTGTAGTAGAGTGAGAACATCCTTTAAGGAACTAATCCATGAAGGATTTACCAGTCAATTCTTGAAGAAAGATCATTTATCCCTGAAGTGAATATAGACCCGAGAGAAAGAAAATGAGGAATTCTAAACACCATGAAGGTGTCATACAAACACTCAGAAAGTGTAAAGCTAGCAATAAAAATATTGATGTCCTCTAAATACCATAGAAGGTATGAGAATAATGGTGATTTGACATTTGAATTATCCCCTAAATTCCAAATGCAAGGCTGGATTTATTACTTAGTGGTATAATCAAAATCTTGAAGATGTGTAAGTTTAAAAATCACTATGAGAGAATTATTAGTATTGAAACTCTTGTAAGAGTTTGACACTATCTAGAAGATATTGAATATTGTAATTTATTTATCCCCATCATCCTCTGAAAGGATTTATTACCTTGAAGGGTAAATTTTTATTTGTTTTGCACAACTAATAAGTGGTTATTTATGTATGAAGCATATTGCTCTTTGTTATACCCATATAATTCATAGAAGAATTATGAGCCAACTTTTTGAAAGTGTGGTTTGAATAATAAAATTCAAAGGATGGTTTTATGAGGGGGAGCAATTTTATTCAATTTATCTTGAAGATAATTGAAACCACTAGAATTATAAAGATCAAGTAGATCCTATTTGCTAAAACATGAAAGTTTATGCATAGATCATGAAGATCAATATCTATTCACGAAGAATAAAATATCCCGAAGAATATATAACCAAGAAGGTTAAATGTTGTACTCTTTTTTTTCCTATATGAGTTTTTACTCGAAGGTTTCTCACACAAGGTTTTAATGAGGCAATATGTGCAATGCAATTAACGAATGCGATGTACTCTTTTCTCCAAGAACCGTTTTTTCCCATTGGGTTTTCGGATGGAGTTTTTAACGAGGCATGTGCATATCGTGGTAATCGCCCAAGGAGGAGTGTTGTAAAACATAAGGACTCTATCCTAGAAGGAAAGGAGAAGGAAGAATTCTAATCCTAGTCCGTTTGTATGTGGGCTCTTACCAAAACTCTAGGCCTTGGCAGGACTATATATACGTGGGAGATCTATGTTGTAATTACCGATATTCAGAGAAATAAAGAATAGTCTCCCTACACCTTGTGTCTACTTGTTTTACTTTCATCTACTATGTTGATCATGAGAGACGGAGAGGGGAAGATCCTAACCGTTGGCAACATGTTTTATAACAATCCAGTTGTTTCTGAGGCAGAGTTAGCTTGATGTAGCTGTGTGAGTGCATTGTGTTGAGTGTGTTAGTGTGTTGTGTGCTTGGTGTAAGTGTTGCTGGGCCCTTAGAACAACTCCAAGAGACCAGTTAAAATTGTATTCTAAATTGCAAGATTGTACCCATTATGTAAAATGAAAAACCCATAAAAAAGTAAAGTTTTGCAATAGACTAGGTAAAATTTTCCTTATCTAATATTTAAAACTGACAAGTCATCTGAATTTTCATCTTATTAGCATTTGTCCAGGGGCGAATGCAAGTCAGACATCCATGCAGCGTTCGTCCCGGGGTGCATGCAACCACAGGTCCCACACGCCGCCAGGATAGCGAGCAAGAGCTAAATATGGACAGCAAATTTGTCGGAATACTGAGTTGGGATAAAAGGAAAACAAGATGAAAAGACTGTTGGAGACTATTTTTTTTGCCACAATGATTACAAATAGATCCACAACAAGATGGAAAGGCTGTGGACTCTTTTTTTTTGCCACAACGATTAAAAATAGATTCACAAATAAGTTTAGGCCTTGTTCGGTTACGTTGGAACGGAGCCGTTCCGGTCAGATTGATCTCATACAGTTTTGAATTTGGTCCATATCAAAATAGTCGTTGGAGCAACTTTAGCTAAGTCTTTGTCTCTTTGATGTAACCAGTCTGTAAATAATGAGCAACATAAACTGGAATTGGAATTCATTATCTGTTTCTCACATTTTCACCACTTGTTACCTCCAACCTTGCTGCACACCACACAATCACATGAGGTCATAGCACTAATGATTATGTTTATTCTACTCCAAATATGAGGTCATGTCTAAATATGCATGTGGATTCTTAAAGATATGAGGATTAATGCGGCGCCTGGACCTGATGGTCTAAATGCGGCCGTCTGCTGTGCCGTGTGGCCTTGGATCAGACATGAACTTGTCACTGATTTTTAATTTACAAGTATGCTACTGGAACCACTTAATAATACAGATGATTTTGTTTTAATCCAAAGTAAATTCATGTAGTTCAACGTCTGCTTGCTAAATCTTTGGCAAACCATTTCAAAATGGAGCTTCCAGATTCATGTTAGCAATTAAAATCTTTTAACATGTAGGCCACAACTTGTTTGTTGATGTCTACAAGATTATAGGATCCAGAGGTTTGTATATTTGGGATTAGGCCCCTTCCCCCTCGGGCATCGCACCTGGTGGTCTATCCCTAGGGCCAGCCCTGGTGGTCTCACCTGATTCTCAATCGCCCCTTCATCAACCATGACCTCGTTGTTGTCAACGTCAAGACACATGTTCCAATCCCTATGGAACTGAAGATGCACAACTTCACCAACTGGCCGAGGCACGATTCTGTGGCTCCGTGCACACGAAATTCGTGGTTCTCTCATCCCATCGATCCCATTTGGCAACAGACTAACGCCTGCGTACACAGCTGGCTATATAGCTTCCAACAGAATGAACACGACCACATCATGTATCGACACTCCAGCGGACACAACACCACTCTGCTCATCGGCGTCTACGTTGATAACCTTGTGATCACCGAGTCATTGCTAGCAGTTGTGGAGCAGTTCAAGAATGAGATGGAGGCCGACCGCCTTCTAGATGAGTAATCTCGGGCTCCTCACCTTCTACCTTGTCATTGAGGTGAAGGTGACACAACACAAACAAGGCCGCGATGCCATCACCTTCTATCAAACTCACTACAAGCTTGCGGCCTTAACTGGCTGCAACCCAGCAAGCACGTGGCTTAGGTTGAACCGTACCAACACAACGAAAGATAGAGGTGCACAGCACACCACTGCAGATACATGGGTGTATGCCGAGTCTCTGAGTGATGAGTGATTGTCAACTGTGATAATGAGCATGTTCTTTGGCTTGTGTTGTGCAGGTGTCGAGCACGGATACAGTGATCAAAGGCAAGGTGAAGGTCAAGTAGAGACGTGCCGTGCCGATGGACCGAGAGTGGCGAAGGGCGGACGCGAGGCTTGGACTGAGGGACCAGTGGCCCGAGGATCAGCTGTGGTGGCTGACAGCCTGGGACAGCGACGAGCGAAGACTTGCGGGCACGGTGTTGCTTGGGTCGAGGACCTGGGGACACGTGTCGGTGGACGGGGTGCACGGGCGGTGCATCCCCTGTATGGCTCGGTTTGGTGGTTGAGCCACAGAAAAACCACCGAGTGGACGGTTTCCAGGTTTGGGCCTCAAAACCTAGGTGCTGATGGTTTCCGAGTTTGGGCCACAAAACTCGGGCTGAGGACGGTTTCCAGGTTTGAGCCTCAAAACCTGGGTGCTGCTGGTTTCTGAATTTGGGCCTCAAAACTCAGGCGATGGACGGCTGGTTTCCCGGTTTGGGCCTCAAAACCGGGGGTTGGTCGTGAAGGCTGGTTTCCCGGTTTGGGCCTCAAAACTGGGGGCAAAGTCCAGGAAAAGGACGAGCAGAGCGGTGGCGGCACATGGCGGCAATCGGTGAGGTTGTGTCGAGGCAACGCAAACAGTTGTGTGGGCGTGGTCGTCGGATCACCACTATCTTGAGTTGGTCCAGAATAACCCTAGGGTTTAGCTGGTTCGCTCTGTAATTAGTTAGGGGTAGAGTGGGAATTAGAATTAGGATAAGTAGAGGGAGACACCCACCTCCCATCCGATCTCAGTCATTTGCTCATTGCCTTCTAGGTTTTCCTGCTCTCCCAATTCCCTGCTGTAGCAACTGAGATCCGTAGAGAACCATACCTCTGTGTACTGGAGATTTTGAGGAAGTGAGACCGTAATCTCACTGTTGTAGCGTGTGGTAGCCACACGGTTGCAGATTGATGACTTGATTCGCGTTTTGTTCGTGTTCTTCGTTTCTCTGTGATTTTCCCGTCACTCGATCTCCCTCTCTACCGCGTCTTTGCGAAATCCGTTTGAATCAACTTGTTCTTTATAGTGAGGAGATCATTTCCACCGAAGGAATTCATCTAACTCCTCACGAACAAGTAGATCGGGTTGATTTCGTTTTCGTGGCGCTTTTTCGTTCATACTCCTTCCCTTTTGATTTCCCGGTGATTGAGTTGATTTGAGCGGATGATTTCTTGGGGATAGTCTCCTAACTACCTCGTGATCATCTTCTCCAAGTTTGGGAACGTGGGATTGTGTTTTGATTCGGATTTGAGAGGTTGTGTGTGAAGGGCGACTGAAATCGCCCTCATTGGGTGATCGCGGACAGTCCGCGGCTTGACCGGCGGACAGTCCGCGTGTCGGGCTCCGACCGAGTAGTGGACGCGCGGCTCGGCTGTGTTTGCCTCGGGTGACCGGCAGACAGTCCGCCGTTGACAGGCGCGGACAGTCCGGGCCCGAGCAGAGGACTTTCAGCAACTGTGCTGTTTTGGGGATTTGGCCGGCGGACAGTCCGCCATCCCCCCGCGGACTGTCCGCGGTTGAGCCGGACAGTCCGGGACCATACTGGCGGATAGTCCGGGAATCGGCTGTGTGTTGAGATTTAGTGTGTTTGCTCTCTCGGCTTCTGCGCTTGGTTTCCGGACTTCTCGATTGGCCTTTTAGTTCACCTAGGAACCTCTATAAGTATCTTTGCTACTTGTTAGCATCGGTATTTGGGGATTTCCCGACGTAGCCTTCAATCTACGTTTGGGACTCGGTTTCTAGGCATCGAACTTGTACTGGTGCTTTTGGCTTGCTGTCGCTTTGTGGTGCCTGTTGACACTCCTTAATGGAATCACTCTAAGAGAGTTATAATCTATCCCCGGTAACGGCGCCAGAAATGCTTGTTGGTATTTCTTAACGTCGCTACTAAGAACGAACCACATAAAGTAATAAACTAGTGAAGGCACTAAAGAGCGTACGGGACACTACTAACTTCACTTAACGTCAAGTTGTCATCCCCAACATGAAGCTAGCAATGCAAATAAATCAGGGCACTGGATTTAAAGATAGATATTTACCCGCAAGCGCACAGATAAACATACCCGTTGTAGAAGCATTTCACCCAAGCTAGTCTCAGGTATCGTTATTTATATTTAGCCTAGAGACTAATCAATTCAAGATATGATGGCATTATAAGGACTTAACAACATTTAATATGGCACACTTATAATAAGACTGATAACACACTAATTACTTCAAACAGGAATCAGGTTACAGAGTAAATGATATGATAAATAAATGATAAAGGATAACAAAGATTAGATCAATCAAGGATAAACTTAGAACAGTACTACCTAGCAAGTGATGATTAGAACAGATATTAATGAGAAACATTCCTAAGTTATTCTAATTACAAGCCATAGCATACATTGATTAGTGCAATTATATTGGGCAATCATTGGCTAGGTCACATCATATTTATAATCAAGAGACAACTCCATAGTAATAGTGTCAAACAAAGTAACCCTTAAACCATGAGTTAACTGAGCCATACTGAACACTATATTCGGGAGGTGGAATACAGAGGACTCAACAGGTCTGTCACACCCGCGATCTACCACTCTATCCGGAACATAGGACGCATTCGCAGATAATTAATGTATAGGCACCACACCTACACAGCATCTATCACCCACCCGTTGTACTTTAAGATGAGCGCTATACGAACATGAGTATAAACATAAAGATGAACTATCTATGCCAAATATATAATCAAAGCAGACTATAAGCATTATAACTAAGAATATAATCATTGACGTCTTAATCATATCAATTGTATTGCTACCTAGAACACGATGATGAACAATAAGGTGAATTAGATCATCGAGAAGAACTAAAGTACAAACTAGAACATGAACTAGAACAAGATTATGAACTAGATGATGAACTAGACGATGAACATGAACTAGAACATAAACAATGAAGAACAATGATGAACTAGAAGAGCAATTATGAAATAGATCCATAATGTTAATACAAGAGAGAAGATCTTGGGTTTACCGAGCCTTCTCGTGACTAGATCAGGAATCCAAGCGAAGCTTGCCTCCTCTAATCCTATTCTATCTACTAATCTAGGTAGATGAAGTTCTAGGGCTTCCGATTGATCTCCTTCTGAAGCTCTGAATGATGATGTCTAATGATCAAACCCTGATTGATTCTTCTGAAGAGGGGGGTCAGGGGCTGTTTATATAGCCCTGGGCGATGAACCGTGGCCCTTGGATCAAACCGACTCAAGGTACGACCGAGATGCATCCTAAAGGTCGGTGGAGATAGCTTGCAGAGGACGGAACCCGGTGGGCCCAGGGGGCGACCGGTCCGTCCCACCAGTCGGCCTCTGGCGGTGGTCGACCTCCTGGTGTCTTCTTGCGTCCCCTAGTGTCTTCTAGAATAATCCTTACGTGGTGGTTGCGTTATCTCCCGTCGGTTTCCTTCTATGGGAAGCTATCGGTGCTGATTTCCTGGTTTAGTCCCTGTAGAATCATAACTCACCAAAACTCATGGAATATTGTCAGTTGAAACCCTAAACCTTTGTTGGTGATCAAATTCTTGCCCTTTTCATATTTGAAGATACGCATTGGAAGATACGCATGTTGGCCTATCTGCAGAGTTTGGGTGCTTCCATCTGGGATATTTGCAACTCTGCCGATTACGTGGTCTTGGCTGCTCGTGCCACTCAGCATCAGATCGATGAGCACGTTGCCAATAGCCGAGCCCGTAATGCTCTTTTCTCATGCCTGAGCATGAGTGAGTTTGATCGCGTTTCTCACCTCGCTACGACTCGGGAGATTTGGGCTACCCTCATGCGTTTCCATGAGGGAACCACTCAAGTCAAAACTCGTCTCTATGAGTCGTTCAAGCGAGAGTATGAGAACTTTTGACACATGCCTGGCGAGAGCATAGAAAGTTTATTTGCTCGCTTTCAGGTGATTGTCAACAGGATGAGGGCTAACAAGGAGCTGTTGCCTTTCGATGATCATGAGAGAGCTCTCAAGCTACTCCATACTCTTGATCGGTCGGTGTGGGATTCCAAGGTTCAGGCAATCATCGAATCGCCTAACTATGAGACCCTCACATGCGACGAGCTTTTCAGTAAGCTCAAGTCCAGTGAGATCGATGCCATGGCGAGGGCTTCTTATGAGAATCCTTCTGGCCCGTCGATGGCTTTGCTTTCTGGCTCTTCTGCTAACACCTCTGGAGGCTTAGCACTTTCCTCTCTTCTTTCTGTCACAGAGGAGCAGTTGGAGTTCATGGGGGATGACGAGCTGGCATTGCTCGCCAACCGGTTCTTGCGGTTCCACAACAACCGCATGAACCGTCGCCGCGGAGGAGGACACTCGGGATGTTTCGAGTGCGGCGACCCCAACCACTTCATCGCCAATTGCCCGAAGAAGAACAAGCAGATCTTTGGCAAGGCGGATCATGGGCACAAGTACAACTCTGGCAAGCGCAAGGAGAAGTACGTCCCCGCGAAGCACAAGTGGAAGGGCGGCTTCGACAAGGAGTACATCAAGACAAAGTACTTAGAGATGGCCCAGGCTGAGCAGCGTGCGTTCTTCGCCACGCTCAGCGACGTCGACGACTTGGATGACGACTCCGCTTCCTCAAGCGACGACGAGTCCGAGAAGAAGAAGAGGATCGAGGACAAGCTGAACGGCCTCTGCTTCTTCGCCGACGATGAGGGCTTCTGCACCATGGCCCTCGGCAAGGAGGTCGACGGCTGAAAGCCCTAGTTTGGTTTTGGTTAATTGATGAAACCTATTTGGTCTAATCCTATTGATAAGCATGTGTGTAGCTTAGAAGAAAGGATTGGGATCAAGCCAAGCGGTGGAGCTAGCAAGGTGGCAACCATGGAGGATGGTGATGGCCACAAGCACTCAAGAGGTCAGTACTCTACCATTGGTGAGACTTGAGAAGAAGAGAAGAGATGGAGCAAAGAGGCCCGAAGGCAAAGGTATAATCTATAGGGCTCTTTGTTTTGGTGATCAAGACACTTAACGAGTGTGATCACATTTAGGATAGATAGCCATACTATTAAGAGGAGATAATTCATGGCTTATGTGGTGTTCTAGTGCCACTAGGAGTTCTCTAACATATCAATGCTATAGACCTAGTGAGTGACTAACAAAACCCCTTATAAAATGCTTTGCAAAATGCTAACACACTTGCATACAATGATGTACACTTGGTGGTGTTGGCACTTTTGGGATAAAGGGGTGATTGAGGAGTTGTGGAGAAGTGGGAGAAACTAGTGCATAGTTCCTCTCCCTCCTACCGAGCTTGCGAGGCAGGATTCAGCGGTTTTCGGAAGTAAAGTGGTGTGCTCAGGGAGCATCGGACACTGGTCCGAGGAGCATCGGACGCTGGCTGAGCGTCTGATGGTTAACCCTAGTTTCTGTCAGAAGTTGAAGGAGCATCGGACGCTGGCAACGGACGCTGAGGAAACACTGTTGCAGAGTCCGATGCAGGTGACGTGGCGCGAGCATGCTTTTCAGGAAGCATCGGACGCTGGCCTGCGTTTGATGCCAATCCATCGGACGCGTCCGATGTGATTTGGAGCATTCTGGAACCTTTCTGTTGTGTCATCGGACGCAGGGGTTGAGCGTCCGATGCAGGAGTCCCGGAGCGTCCGATGTAGCGTAGAAAAGAGCTAAAATGAGCAGCGGCATCGGAGCGTCCAATGCCTGGCATCGGCGCGTCCGATGTCACTTTAACCGTGGCGCGAAGCAATATGACCGTTGGGATCTAACAGGCAGATTTCATATCAGGGGGACACGTGGCTCCATCCGGAGCATCGGACGCTAGGGCAGCGTCCGATGGTCTCGCATCGGAGCGTCCGATGGTCGCGATTTCAGCCTAACGGCTAGGCCGACTTGGATGGCCTATTTAAGGGGCTTGGCCAGCTCACTTGGACTCACTCTTGCACATTCTGATTCCTAAGCATTCTAGTGAGAATTGGCAAGCCTCCCAACTCATCTCTCAAGTTGATTTGATCAAACCTAGTGAGATTGAGTGATCTAGTGCGTGATTTGATAGAGTTCAATCTAGTGGCACTAGTTCTTCGCATCGGCATGGAGTCCTCTTGTTACTCTTGGCATTTGCCGGTGCCTAGACGGCTTGGAGGTGTTGAGGTGGTTGTTGGCAAGAGAAGGAGATTGTTCTTTGCCACCACCGATCGTGATTGTGAGAGGTTTTGGAGCCTCACCTCGCCGGAGCGGCAAGAGGCATCCTTAGTGGATTGCTCGGGTCATTGAGCTACTTCGCTAGTGGTAGACTCTTGTGGTGCTCTTTGTGAGCTTGGCTTTGCGCCGATTAGCCACCGAGTCACCTAGTGTTGGTCGACACAACGGGGAGTAGCATGCCGGCAAGCACGTGAACCTCGGGATAAATCTTGGTGTCCCGTGTGCTTATTGTGATTGCGACTTCATCTTGGTGATTGATCTTCATATTCATATTCTTGGTGATTGGCATCACGAGTGGATTTCACCGGTGATTGGTTCTCTACTAGACGATCCCGAAGGCTCGGTGAAACCACTTCTATCTAGCTCATTTACTTTGTGTATTTACTTTGAGCTATTCTTTTGTGTAGATACTACCTCTTGTCATATATCTTGTTTAGTTAGCTTGCTTAGTATTTCTTATGCACACACTTGTTTCATATACATTCTTTGTATATTATACTTGTGCTAGAGATAGATAGTTTTATTCCGCATTTGTTATTTGCTCTAGTTGATTGTGTGACATAGAAATATTAGGTAGAATTGTTGGATAGGTGGCTTGCAACACACTATTAGGCTAGCGCAAAAAGCTTCGCCATTTGTTATACTAATAGTGTTTGCCTAAGTAATTTTGTAGATTTTTAATTAGGCTATTCACCCCCCCCTCTAGCCAATTTGGACCTTTCAAGTGGTATCGGAGCCGTGGTCACCGTTTGTTTGAGGCTTAACATCCTCCGATGTTAAAATGGCTCAAATCAACTATATGGGGAAGCCACCACATTTTGACGGCACCAACTTCGATTGTTGGAAGAGGAAGATGTGTGCATTCACAAGAGAAATGAATAGAAAGATTTGGGAAGTAATTGAGCATGACTTTGCGGTAATTGACCCCGCAAGTCCCACTCCAAGAGAAGAGGAGAAGCTTCAATGGAATGATGTGGCAATCAACTTGTTCTATGAAGCTTTTGACACAAAGGTGTTTGAGCAAATCAAAGACCTTGAAAGAGCAAGTGAGATATGGGAGAGATTGGAGGAAACATATGAAGGCACCAAGGCGGTCAAGGGCGCCAAGCTATACATTCTCAAGTGCGGATACATGGGTGTATGCCGAGTCTCTGAGTGATGAGTGATTGTCAACTGGGATGATGTGCATGTTCTTTGGCTTGTGTTGTACAGGTGTCGAGCACGGATACAGTGATCAGAGGCAAGGTGAAGGTCAAGTAGAGACGTGCCGTGCCGATGGATCGAGAGTGGCGAAGGGCGGACGTGAGGCTTGGACTGAGGGACCGGTGGCCCGAGGATCAGCTGTGGTGGCTGACAGCCTGGGACAGCGACGAGCGAAGACTTGCGGGCACGGTGTTGCTAGGGTCGAGGACCTGGGGACACGTGTCGGTGGACGGGGTGCACGGGCGGTGCATCCCCTGTATGGCTCGGTTTGGTGGTTGAGCCACAGAAAAACCACCGAGTGGACGGTTTCCAGGTTTGGGCCTCAAAACCTGGGTGCTGATGGTTTCCGAGTTTGGCCACAAAACTCGGGCTGAGGACGGTTTCCAGGTTTGGGCCTCAAAACCTGGGCGCTGCGGGTTTGCTGAGTTTGGGCCTCAAAACTCAGATGCTGGTGGGCTGGTTTCCCGGTTTGGGCCTCAAAACCGGGGGTTGGCTGGAAAGGCTGGTTTCCCGGTTTGGGCCACAAAACCGGGGGTGCAGAGCAGTGGCGGCACGTGGCGGCAATCGGGAGGTTGCATCGAGGCAACCCTTCGAGTTGTGCGGGCGTGGCCATCGGATCCACCTACCATCGAGTTGGTCCAGAATAACCTTAGGGTTTAGCTGGTTCGCTCTGTAAGTAGTTAGGGGTAGAGTGGGAATTAGGAATAGTTAGAATTAGGATAAGTAGGGGGAGAAACCCACCTCCCCATTAATCTCAGTTCATTTGCTCTTTGCTTCTAGGGTTTCTTGCTCTCCCAATCCCCTGCTGTAGCTAGCTGAGATCCGCAGAGAACCATACCTCTGTGTACTGGAGATTTTGAGGAAGTGAGGCCGTAACCTCACTATTGTAGCGTGTGGTAGCCACACGGTTGCAGATCGATGACTTGATTTGCGTTTTGTTCGTGTTCTTCGCGTTCTTCATTTCTCCGCGATTTTCCCGTCACTCGATCTCCCTCTCTACTACGTCTTTGCGAAATCTGTTTGAATCAACTTGTTCGTTTTTGTGAGGAGGTCATTTCGACCAAAGGAATTCATCTAACACCTCATGAACAAGTAGATCGGGTTGATTTCGTTTTCGTGGCGCTTTTTCGTTCTTGATCTTCCCCTTTCGATTTCCCGGTGATTGAATCGATTTGAGCGGATGATGTCTTGGGGATAGTCTCCTAACTACCCCGTGATCATCTTCTCCAAGTTTGGGAACGTGGGATTTTGATTTGGATCGAATTTGGAGAGATTTGGGGAGAAGGCGACTGAAATCGCCCTCTCTGCGCACTCGCGGACAGTCCGCGGTTTGACCGGCGGACAGTCCGCGCGTCAGGTTTCGACCGAGCAGTGGTCGCGTGGCTTGACTGTTTTTGCCTCGGGTGACCGGCGGACAGTGCGCCGTTGTCACGCGCGGATAGTCCGGGCCCGAGCAGGGAGACTTCAGCAACTGTGCTGTTTTGGGGATTTTGCCGGCGGACAGTCCGCCATCCCCCCGCGGACAGTCCGCGGTTGAGCCGGACAATCCGGGATCGTACCGGCGGACAGTCCGGGATTCGGCTGTTTGTTCCGGTTTAGTGCATTTGCTCTCCCGGCTTCTTCGCTTGGTTTCCTGACTTCTCGTTCGCCCCTAGAATTGATCAAGGAACCTCTCTAGGTATCTTTGCTACTTGTTAGCATAGGTATTTGGGAGTTTCTCGACGTAGCCGTCTATCTACGTTTGGGACTTGGTTTTTGGGGTCGTATTCGAGCCGGTGCTTTTGGCGTTTGGTTTGCTATCGCTTTGTGGTGCCTCGCTGTGATCCTAGGGATCATCCACCCTCTTCCAAGGGTCGTGGGCATCACGGTTTCGGTAGAAGTTTTTCGGGGTTGATTTTGGGACATTTGGCCAAAGATTCGAAAGAATTTTTGTTGGCTCCCATTCACCCCCCCCTCTGGTCGCCTTGCTAGTGCTTTCTCGGTCCTTCAATTGGTATCGGAGCAGGTTAATGATCTTCGACCTTAGCCGGTTCCAGATCCACAGAAGGCGACATGGATCGCGGCGTGGGCAAACCGCCGTTTTTCGATGGGACGAACTATGCATATTGGAATATACGCATGTCGGCCTTTCTGCAGAGTATGGGTGCTTCTATTTGGGATATTTGCATCTCTGCTGATTACGTGGTCTTGGCTGCTCGTGTGACTCAGCGTCAGATCGATGATCACGATGCCAATAGCCGAGCCCGTAATGCTCTTTTCTCATGCTTGAGCATGACGGTGTTTGATCGCGTTTCTCACCTCGCTACGTCTCGGGAGATTTGGGCATCCCTCATGCGTTTCCATGAGGGAACCTCTCAAGTCAAAACCCGTCTCTACGAGTCGCACAAGCGAGAGTACGAGAACTTTCGACACATGTCTAGCGAGAGCATAGAAAGTTTATTCGCTCGCTTTCAAGTGATTGTCAACAGGATGAGGGCTAACAAGGAGTTGTTGCCTTTCGACGATCATGAGAGGGCTTTGAAGCTTTTGCACACTCTTGATCGGTCAGTGTGGGACTCAAAGGTCCAGGCGATCATCGAATTGTCTAACTATGAGACCCTCACTTGCGACGAGCTCTTTAGCAAGCTCAAGTCTAGTGAGATTGACGCCATGTCGAGGGCTTCTTATGAAAATCCTTCTGGCCCGACTATGGCTTTGGTTTCTGGCTCTTCTGCTAACCCCTCTGGAGGATTTGCACTTTCTTCACTCTTCTCTATCACAGAGGACCAGCTGGAGTCTTTGGGGGATGACGAGCGGGCGATGCTCGCCAACCGGTTCTCGTGGTTCCACAACAACCGCATGAACCGTCGCCGCGGAGGAGGACACTCAGGATGCTTTGAGTGCGGCGACCCCGACCACTTCATCGCCAACTGTCCCAAGAAGAAGAACACATCTAGGAAGGGCGATCATGGGCACAAGTACGACTCCGGCAAGCGCAAGGAGAAGTACGTCCCCGCGAGGCACAAGCGGAGGGGCGGCTTCGACAAGGAGTACATCAAGAAGAAGTACTTGGAGAAGGCCCAGGCTGAGCAGCGTGCGTTCTTCGCCACGCTTAGCGACGTCGACGGCTCGGATGACGACTCCGCTTGCTCAAGCGATGACGAGTCTGAGAAGAAGAAGAGGATCAAGGACAAGCTAAACGGTCTCTGCTTCTTCACCGCCGACGACGGCTTCTGCACCATGGCCCTTGGTGATGAGGTCGACGGCAAGCTGGAGGACACCCCTCGGAACGACGACGACGACGACACCTCTCAGGTATCTCTCACCCACGACGAGCTTTCTGCTGAGGTCGAGAAGCTTACTGCCGCCTTGCTTAGTCAGGACAAGTTGCTTAGGCGTGCTGCTAGAGAGCGCAAGGAGTTTAGGCAGAAGTGGGAGGACACGGTGAGGGAGATTGAGTTTGCTAAGTCCACCGTGGTCATTTCTGAGGAGGTTGAGTGCGAGATGTGCTCCAAGCACATGACTGACCTTCTCACTTTGAGAGGTAAGTATGCTGCGTTGGTAGGAGAGGTGGATGAGCTGAAGGCTAGACCCTCGCTGTTGGGTGCGTGCAAGACTTGTCCTGTCTTGCAATCCGAGTTGGCAGAGAAGAATGCCAAGATTGAGTCTCTTGAGAAGGCCAGCTCGGGTAGCACTTGTGTGACTAGGTGTGCTCTGTGTGAGGGTTTGGAGATGGAGATTGCAAACGTGAAGCATGACAAGATGCAAACCGAGGAAGAAAACACATACCTTCGGACCATCTTGTCATGGGTGTCTTGTGGTGAGCCACAGCTCGGGATGATGATCTCCCAATTCAAGCGAGCTGCTGGAGGTCCTGGTGTAGGTTTTGCTCCTGGTGTTGATGTTTCTGTTTTTGGGAAGATTGGAGAGTCGAGTGGTCTGAACCCGAGTGAGAAGCCCAACTCCACCACTACTCCCAAACTTACCAAGCTTCCACCCAAAGAGCCTCTTGCGGATACATGGGTGTATGCCGAGTCTCTGTGTGATGAGTGATTGTCAATGGAGATGATGCGCATGTTCTTTGGCTTGTGTTGTGCAGGTGTCGAGCACGGAGACAGTGATCGATGGCGGGTGAAGGTCAAGTTGCGACGTGCCGTGCCGACGGACCGGGCGCGATGAAGGATGGGCGTGCCGTGCGGCGGACGTGCCATGCCGATGTATCGGACGGTGAAGGGCGGACGTGGACTTGGACTGATGGACTGGAGGCCGGAGGATCAGCTGTGGTGGCTGGCAGCCTGCGACAGCGACAGGCGGAGAAGTGCGATCATGTCGGTGGAAGGGGTGCACAGGCGGTGCATCCCCTCTACGACGCCGGTTTGTTGGTAGAGCCCGGGAAAAACCAACGGTGGACGGTTTCCAGGTTTGGGCCTCAAAACCTGGGTGCTGGGTTTCCAGGTTGAGCCTCAAAACCTGGGAGTGGGCCGGTTTCCGAGTTTGGGCCTCAAAACTCGGGCGCTGAGGGTTTCCGAGTTTGGGCCACAAAACTCGGGCTGGAGGCTGGTTTCCCGGTTTGGGCCTCAAAACCGGGGGCTGATGGAAAAGGCTGGTTTCCCGGTTTGGGCCGCAAAACCGGGGGTGCAGAGTGGTGGCGGCACGTGGCGGCGATCTGAAGGTTGCGTGGAGGCGACGCGGAAGACCGTGCGGGCGTGGCCGTCGGATCTACCTACCACCAGCGGGTGGACTAGAATAGCCTTAGGGTTAGGCTGGTCCGCTCTGTAAATTAGAGTAGAGAGGGGTAGAGTAGGAAATAGACTTAGGCTAGGTTAGTATAAGTAGTCTAGGGGAGACACCCTCCTCCCTATCTCAATCTCAGTTAGAGCTTTCATTTCCTAGGGTTTCCACTCTCCCACACCCCTGCTTTAGCTAGTTGAGATCCGCAGAGAGACTCCACTCTGTGTACTGTTGATTCGAGGAAGTGAGGCCGTATCCTCACCTTGGATCCCATCTCTTGGTGTCAATTCGCGTTTTGATTTCATGTTCATCATGTTCTTCGCGGATTGCTTTGTGCCTTGAGTTTTCCCGTCGCTTGATCTTTGTGCTCGGTCCATCTTTCACGATTCCGTTTGAACTGAGTTGCTCTAGATCGTGAGGCACTTCTTTCCACCGAAAGAAATCATCTCTAACCTCACGGTCTAGGAGATCGATCAAGTTTTAGTTTCGGGTCTCTTTTTCTTCTTTCCCCCGAATTCCTTCGATTCACCGATTTGGAGTTAGGTTCGAGCCATGATCTCTTAGAGATAGCTCACTAACCTCCTTGTGACTCCTCAGATCGAATCCCAAGCCTAGAGCACTTGATTCGGAGGAGATCGGGTTGAATCGCCGGAGTTTCAGTGCAGTCGCGGGGTGACCGGACGCTCTGTCGGGCTGACCGGACGCACGCTTTCAGAGTCCGGTCGTTGAGCACGGCGCCAAGCTTTTCTGCGTACTGACCGGACGCTCTCGACCGGACGCTCTGTTTGCATTTCGACCGGACGCTACGCTTGCACTGTTCCCGTGTCATTGTCTCATCTGACCGGACGCTCAGTGAACGACCGGACGCTTGAGCTCCGTGCGTCCGGTCGCGAACAGAGAGCTCCCAGAGCTGTTTTCTGACGACCGGACGCGTCCGGTCCCTGCTGACCGGACGCAGGCCAGAGTCCGGTCGCTGCAGTTTCGCGCGTCTTCGTTCGCGGTTCGTTCGTTCTTGATCGGATTTGAGTTCCGTCTTTTGGGTTGGCTTTCTAGGGTTGTCTAGTGTCCCGCTGTGCTTCTAGGAAGCATCCACCCTACATCTAGGGTCGTGGACATTAGCAAGCTCTAGGTTTCGCTTTTGGGGTTGATCTTGGGACAGTGGCATCTAGTTTCCGAAAGGAAATTTTTGAAGCTCCCATTCACCCCCCCTCTGGTCGCTTTCGGGTAGCTTCTCGGTCCTTCAATTGGTATCGGAGCGGGTTAAGGATCTTCCACCTTAGCCGGTTCCAGATCCACCGAAGGCGACATGGATCGCGGCGTGGGCAAACCGCCGTTTTTTCGATGGGACGAACTATGCGTATTGGAAGATACGTATGTCGGCCTATTTGCAGAGCTTGGGCGCTTCGATCTGGGATATTTGCAACTCCCCTGATTACGTGGTCTTGGCTGCTCGTGTGAATCAACAGCAGATCGATGAGCACGATGCCAATAGCCGAGCCCGTAATGCTCTTTTCTCTTGTTTGAGCATGGGTGAGTTTGATCGCGTTTCTCACCTCGCTACGGCTCGGGAGATCTGGGATACTCTCATGCGTTTTCATGAGGGCACCTCTCAAGTCAAAACCCGACTCTACGAGTCGTTCAAGCGAGAGTATGAGAACTTTAGACATCAACCTGGCGAGAGCATAGAAAGTTTATTCGCTCGCTTTCAGGTGATTGTCAACAGGATGAGGGCTAACAGAGAGCAGTTGCCATTTGACGATCATGAGCGTGCTTTGAAGCTTTTGCACACTCTTGACCGTTCCGTGTGGGACTCCAAAGTTCAGGCGATCATCGAATCCCCGAACTATGAGACTCTCACCTGCGACGAGCTCTTCAGTAAGCTCAAGTCCAGTGAGATTGATGCTATGGCGAGGGCCTCCTTTGAAAATCCTTCTCGCCCGTCCATGGCTTTGGTTTCCGGCTCTTCCTCTAACCCCTCAGCTGGTTTTGCACTTTCTTCTCTTTTTTCTGTGACAGAGGACCAGCTGGAGTCTTTGGGAGACGACGAGTTGGCTTTGCTTGCCAACCGGTTCTCGCGGTTCCACAACAACCGCATGAACCGCCGTCGTGGAGGAGGACGCGCCGGATGCTACGAGTGCGGCGACCCCGACCACTTCATCGCCGACTGCCCCAAGAAGAAGAACAAGCATCTTGGGAAGGGCGATCACGGCCACAGGCGCGACTCCAAGTACAAGGAGAAGCACGTTCCCCCAAGGCACAAGAAGTGGGGCGGCTTCAACAAAGAGTACATCAAGAAGAAGTACTTGGAGAAGCAGCAGGCTGAGCAGCGAGCGTTCTTCGCCACGCTCAGCGATGTCGACGGCTCGGATGACGACTCCGCTCGATCGAGTGATGACGAGTCCGAGAAGAAGAAGCTGGAGGACACGTTCAACGGCTTGTGCTTCTTCGCCGGCGACGAAGGCCTGTGTACCATGGCGCTCGGAGATGAGGTCGACGGCGAGCCGGAGCGTACCCCTCGGAACGACGACGACGACGACACCTCCCAGGTATCTCTCACCTACGACGAGCTTTCCTCCGAGGTTGAGAAGTTGACTGCTGCCCTCCTTAGTCAAGACAAGTTGCTTAGGCGTGCCGCTAGAGAGCGCAAGGAGTTTAGGCAGAAGTGGGAGGACACGGTGAAGGAGCTTGAGTTCGCTCGGTCCACCGTGGTTGTGTCGGAGGAGTTGGAGTGCGAGAGTTGCGCCGCGCACATGACGGATCTTCTCACTCTGAGGAGTAAGTATGCTGCGCTGGTAGATGAGGTGGATGAGCTCCGAGCTAGACCGCAGCTGTTGGGTGCGTGCAAGACTTGTCCTGTCTTGCAATCCGAGTTGGCAGAGAAGAATGCCAAGCTTGAGTCTTTTGAGAAGGCCGGCTCGGATAGCACTTGTGTCAAGAGGTGTGCTTTGTGTGAGGGCCTGGAGCAGGAGATGGCCAATGTGAGGCATGACAAGGTGCGTACCGAGGAGGAAAACACATACCTTCGGACCGTCTTGTCATGGGTGTCTTGTGGTGAGCCTCAGCTCGGGATGATGATCTCCCAATTCAAGCGAGCTGCTGGGGCTCCTGGTGTAGGTCTTGGCCAGAGTGTTGATCTTTCAGCTTTTGGTAAGATTGGAGAGTCTAGTGGTCTGAACCCCTGTGAGAAGCCCAACTCCACCACTACTCCCAAACTAACCAAGCTTCCACCCAAAGAGCCTGCCAAGCCTGTCACCAAGGATGGAGTTGTAGTTGAACCCCCCAAGGCTCCACCCAAGAATCCACAATGGCAACCCAAGCCCAATCACCTAAAGAACAAGCTTGACACAATGCCACCCATCCGAGAGGAGTTGCCACAGAAGGGCAAGGGCAAGGTGAACCATACCCACATCCCTGCAAACCAACAACCCCCTTTGCGCGCGGTGAGGTTTCAGTGTGACTTTTGTGGGCGGGATGGTCACCTGAGTGAGTTCTGCTTTAGGCGCAGGAGAGAGGCGCGCCGAGCTAGGGAGATGCAGAACCCGGACATGTTTCACCCAGCTCGTGGTGGACATGCTCCGAAGCCTCAGGGGAGAGCTGCTAGGTCTGGAGGGAAGCATACCCAGCCTAGGCAGCAGGAGAGAGCCCCTAGGAGGGAGACTAGGCCTAGAGGTAGAGCACCTCAGTTTGTGAGGCCTAGGCAGGAGAGAGCTCCGAGGAGAGACGCTAGAGTTGAGCAGCAGGCTCCTAGGCGTAGACCTCGTAGAGAGCGTGCCCGACGAGGTCCTGTTTTTGCAGGTAACGGACCCCGTGGCGGAGGCTTTGTTGAGCGCCTTGTCCCACCGCAGGTAGAGTTTCGCGGTGAGCGCTTCTTCCCCAGCGGACCACGTTTTCCTGTGCGTGGTGATCGCTATCCCCCTAGACAGGATGGTTTTTACACTGACCGTTCTTTTGAGCAGCCGGCCCAACACTGGTTTCCTTCTTATCTTACTAACCCCAGTGTTGGACCGTATGTTCACCCTATGTCTTTTTATTGATGTAGGAGGAGCGGTTGGAGGACATTTGGCTTGTGGATTCCGGTTGCTCGAGGCACATGACCGGAAATGCCAAATGGTTCTCCAGCCATAGTCCGGTCGCCGGAAAAGAGTACATAACCTTCGGCGACAAAGGTAAGGGCAAGGTATTGTCCGTTGGTGCAGTGCGGGTTAATGAGCACTTTGTGTTGCGCGAGGTTGCTCTTGTTTCTAACCTGCATTTCAACTTGCTTTCTGTTTCGCAACTTTTTCGTGAAGGCTATGAGATTCGTTTCAAACCGAACCTTAGCCGGATCTTAGATCCTCAGGGTGATCTTGTATGTCTGATTTCACCCTTTGGGAATGTCTTTCGCGCGAATTTCTCAAAGTCGTTTGGATCTTCTCGCTGTCTTTTGGCTAGTCCTTCTTCTTCTGATCTTTGGAAGTGGCATAGGAGGCTCGGTCACCTGAGTTTTGACTTGCTTGCAAGACTTAGCTCACTTGGCTTAATCCGAGGATTGCCCAAGCTTTCGTTGGAGAAGGATCTAGTTTGCCATGCTTGCCGGCATGGAAAGATGGTTGCTGCTCCCCACCATCCTTTGACCAAGGTTATGACCTCGCACCCCGGAGAGCTTTTGCATATGGACCTTGTTGGTCCGGCTCGGGTGAGCTCGGTTGGTGGGAAGTGGTATGTGCTTGTTATTGTTGACGACTTTTCGAGGTATTCGTGGGTCTTCTTTTTAGTTGAGAAGTCCGAGACATTCTCCTTCGCTCGCGATCTGATTTTGCGTCTTCAGAACGAGTTCCCTTTGAACTCGATGCGAGCGATTAGAAGTGATAATGGTTCCGAGTTTAAAAATTCGGATTTTGAGAAGTTTTGTAAATGCCTTGGTTGGAGCATCAGTTTTCTTCTCCCTATACACCACCCCAAAATGGTGTTGTAGAGAGGAAGAATCGGACCCTTGTTGAGATGGCCAGGACGATGCTTGATGAGCATAGGACTCCTAGGCGCTATTGGGCCGAAGCTATGAACACTGCATGCTATATTTCGAATCGCATTTTTTCTGAGAGTGTTTTTGAAGAAGACCTCTTATGAGTTGCGTTTTGGTCGCCAGCCCAAGGTGAGTTATTTTAGAGTCTTTGGTTGCCACTGTTTTATATTGAAAAAAGGCAACCTAGACAAGTTTGAGTCTCGTTCTTCTGACGGTGTGTTTTTTGGGTTATGGCACTCACACTCGAGCTTATCGTGTACTTAACCTTGACACTAACCGAGTCATGGAGACATCAGATGTCACCTTCGACGAGACTCTTGTTTCTCCTTCTTCTCGTTTGAGCGTGCAGGTGATCACGAGGTTGGAGAGCCTCTTTTCGATGACGAGGAAGAGGGTGCTGAAGGTATAGATGATCCAGCACCCCCTCCGCCTGCCGCGCCGCCGGGAGCGGCTTCGACGACGACCCGTGGCCCCGAGACGTCTTCTTCCTGGGGGCCGTGGAATCCACCTCGCGCGGTACCTTTTGTACCCGGGGTGGAACCAGCTACTGTTGAGGGGGAGGTTACTTCTTCCCGGGAGGCGCCACGACACATCCAGCGCCAGCACCCCCCTGAACAGATGATCGGAGACATCGACGAGCGAGTTACTCGCTCCAGGTCACAGCACATCTCGCACTTTGCTCATTCTGCTTTTGTTGCGTCTTTTGAGCCCCGAGATGTTGGACACGCATTGACGGATCCGGATTGGGTCAATGCCATGCATGAGGAGCTAGAGAACTTTGAGCGAAATCGGGTTTGGGTTCTAGTGCCACCACCTCCTGACTGTAAACCTATTGGGACAAAATGGGTTTTTAAAAACAAGCAAGGAGAGGAGGGCCACATTGTGAGAAACAAGGCCCGGCTTGTAGCGAAGGGTTATAGTCAGAAGGAGGGGATAGATTATGAGGAGACCTTCGCTCCTGTAGCTCGTTTGGAGGCTATTAGGATACTCTTGGCTTATGCTGCATCCATGTGTTTCAAACTTTTTCAAATGGATGTCAAGAGTGCCTTCTTAAACGGCTATATTGAGGAGGAGGTCTATGTCCAGCAACCCCCCGGTTTTGAAAATCCCAAGTTTCCAAACCATGTCTTTTAAACTCCACAAAGCTTTGTATGGTTTGAAACAAGCCCCTAGAGCCTGGTATGAGAGATTAAAAACCTTTTTGCTAGCTAAGGGTTTTAAAATGGGATGTGTAGATAAAACGCTTTTTCTCCTCAAGCAAGGCAAAGATACTCTCTTGGTCCAAATTTACGTGGATGATATCATTTTCGGTGGTTCTTCTCACGTTTTGGTTGCCAAGTTTGCAGATGCTATGAGCAGGGAGTTCGAGATGAGCATGATGGGCGAGCTGACTTTCTTTCTCGGGTTGGCAAATTAAGCAATCCCGAGAGGGGACGTTTGTGCACCAGGGCAAGTACACAAGGGACTTGCTGAAGCGGTTCGACATGGGTGAGGCTAAGCCTCTTCCGACGCCCATGTCGACGACGACTGCCCTGGATGCCGACACGGATGGAGAAGCAGTGGACCAGAAGGAGTACCGCAGCATGATTGGATCGCTGCTCTACCTGACGGCGACACGGCCGGACATTCAGTTCGCCGTGTGCTTGTGCGCGCGCTTTCAGGCTTCGCCACGCATTTCTCACCGTCAGGCGGTGAAGCGCATCTTCAGGTACCTTCGTTTTCACGCCCGAGCTCGGGATTTGGTATTCTGCTTCCTCCACCCTCTCGCTTTGTGGTTTTTCTGATGCTGATTTTGCTGGTTGTCGCATTGAGCGCAAGTCCACTTCTGGGACTTGCCAGTTTATTGGATCTTCTCTGGTGTCGTGGTCTTCTCGCAAGCAGTCTAGTGTCGCTCAGTCTACCACGGAGGCTGAATATGTTGCTGCGGCTAGCTGCTGTTCCCAGTTACTCTGGATGATGGCCACTTTGCGTGATTTTGGTTTGAGCTTTACTCGAGTTCCTTTGCTTTGTGACAGCACGAGTGCCATTAGCGTTGCTAAGAACCCTGTGCTTCACTCGAAAACCAAACACATTGATGTGCGCTTTTCATTTCTTGCGAGACCACCAGGAGAAGGGTGATATCGACCTTCGCCATGTCGATACTCATCACCAATTGGCTGATATTTTCACCAAGCCTTTAGACGAATCAACCTTTAATAGGTTGAGGGGTGAGCTTGGTGGTGTGTTTCCCCCTTTAGATGGGGGAAGCATTTTGAGATGTACAGACTGACTCTTTTATTTTGAGGTTCTTTTCTTTGAGTTTCTTGAGTCTCTCCTTTTGGTATCTTCTTTCGTTCAGTTTTGTGTCGGGCATACGCATTTACATTCTGAGCTTCATGTCTAGATTCACTAGAATGTAATTATGCTCTTGTTAGTATTGCTCCGATACTTATGATGATGCTTGTAGCTTATGCTCTTTCTGATCACTGTTACATGTTATGAGCGAGCTATTTTTTGGAATGGTGAATTATGCCTAATGTATATAAATCTGAAAATGTTCACCATTGAGATATGCAACTAGCATGTGTAGGGTGTGTTGAGTCCATTCCTGCTTTTCATATATGCTAGGTTGCTATGTCTCTAGTTCTGAGTCATTCACTTGCTTGGTTGTTCATAACTTGCTTAAAAATCTGGACCAAGTATTGTTGAATTGAAAAGATCAAGATGGGATTGCTTGTCAACACCTCATGGTATTGAGACTGTTTCTCATTGCACTTGAGTTAAACTTGAGCCATGTAGTGTATGACCGAAACCGTTGCTTTAAGCTTCTGATTGCTTCGGCATAGGCTTCGCACGGTTGAAAAGTTAGGCGATGACAAGCTTTCAACCTCTCGCAATCACATGCTAAAAATGAACTTGTGAATTCTTTTACCGCTGCAACTCCGATATGAATTTGAAATCACAAGTATATGCTTCATTCCTATGCATGATGATTGAACTTTGCTAGGGGTAGTTCACCTTGTAGATATGCTTAGCACTTGTTTGGATTCCTTCTATACATGTCTAGTGCTATTTTGATGGTGACTATCCTTTTGGCTTAAAACTGCTCACATGCTCATATGCTTCATATTTCGTATAAGTGATCAGTTTGAGCCTTTGCTATTTGAGTGCTTAATTGAGATGTTGGAGCTATACTGATTAGAGCATCTTTGCACTCTTTTGACTATATACTTGAAGCTCCTAACTTGCATTTTGACTTCATATGCATTGTGGAAGGAGATCTTGTGTTCAGAGGGAGTTTATGTGAAGAGAGTTGCTTCTCCGATACCTTTTGGCCTTGATAAGTGCATTTTCAACTAGGGGGAGAAATTTACGCAAATCATATGCCCTGAAAATCTTTTGTCCTAGTTGCTTGCATTTGTCGAGGGGGAGTTTGCTAGTTGTGTTGAGCCGTTGCCTCTGTCTTGAGGGACTAGCAAACGTTCCTAGCTTCTCATGAGCTTTCATAAGTTTTTTCATTTGGCTTTCAATTGGTATCGGTCTGGTGTGCTTTCCCATTTGGTTTGGGTTGATTTTCAATTGGTTCGGAGTGATTTTCTTGCTAGTTGTGTTGAGCCTCTGTGCCTCTATCTTGAGGGACTAGCATTTTGCCTCTGTTGTCCTCCGATCTTCAATTGCTATCTGCTAGCGGTGTTGAGCCTGTTCTACCTCTTCTTGAGGGCTAGCCTTGCTTTGCTTGGTTGCGTCAAGCCGTTGCCCATGTCTTTGGGGACCAAGTTTTTGCTTCATCCACTTGACCTTCTTCGGCTTTTGTTAAGGCTTCTGGGTCATTTGGTTGGGTTTTCTCTTCCCACTCCTTCCTACCTCCTTCTTCTTATTCATGATTTGTTGTGGAGTTGACAATGCACTCATCAAGGGGGAGATTGCGGATACATGGGTGTATGCCGAGTCTCTGTGTGATGAGTGATTGTCAATGGAGATGATGCGCATGTTCTTTGGCTTGTGTTGTGCAGGTGTCGAGCACGGAGACAGTGATCGATGGCGGGTGAAGGTCAAGTTGCGACGTGCCGTTGCCGACGGACCGGGCGCGATGAAGGATGGGCGTGCCGTGCGGCGGACGTGCCATGCCGATGTATCGGACGGTGAAGGGCGGACGTGGACTTGGACTGATGGACTGGAGGCCGGAGGATCAGCTGTGGTGGCTGGCAGCCTGCGACAGCGACAGGCGGAGAAGTGCGATCATGTCGGTGGAAGGGGTGCACAGGCGGTGCATCCCCTCTACGACGCCGGTTTGTTGGTAGAGCCCGGGAAAAACCAACGGTGGACGGTTTCCAGGTTTGGGCCTCAAAACCTGGGTGCTGGGTTCCAGGTTGAGCCTCAAACCTGGGAGTGGGCCGGTTTCCGAGTTTGGGCCTCAAAACTCGGGCGCTGAGGGTTTCCGAGTTTGGGGCCCACAAAACTCGGGCTGGAGGCTGGTTTCCCGGTTTGGGCCTCAAACCGGGGGCTGATGGAAAAGGCTGGTTTCCCGGTTTGGGCCGCAAAACCGGGGGTGCAGAGTGGTGGCGGCACGTGGCGGCGATCTGAAGGTTCGTGGAGGCGACGCGGAAGACCGTGCGGGCGTGGCCGTCGGATCTACCTACCACCAGCGGGTGGACTAGAATAGCCTTAGGGTTAGGCTGTCCGCTCTGTAAATTAGAGTAGAGAGGGGTAGAGTAGGAAATAGACTTAGGCTAGGTTAGTATAAGTAGTCTAGGGGAGACACCCTCCTCCCTATCTCAATCTCAGGTTAGAGCTTTCATTTCCTAGGGTTTCCAACTCTCCCACACCCCTGCTTTAGCTAGTTGAGATCCGCAGAGAGACTCCACTCTGTGTACTGTTGATTCGAGGAAGTGAGGCCGTATCCTCACCTTGGATCCCATCTCTTGGTGTCAATTCGCGTTTTGATTTCATGTTCATCATGTTCTTCGCGGATTGCTTTGTGCCTTGAGTTTTCCCATCGCTTGATCTTTGTGCTCGGTCCATCTTTCACGATTCCGTTTGAACTGAGTTGCTCTAGATCGTGAGGCACTTCTTTCCACCGAAAGAAATCATCTCTAACCTCACGGTCTAGGAGATCGATCAAGTTTTAGTTTCGGGTCTCTTTTTCTTCTTTCCCCCCGAATTCCTTCGATTCACCGATTTGGAGTTAGGTTCGAGCCATGATCTCTTAGAGATAGCTCACTAACCTCCTTGTGACTCCTCAGATCGAATCCCAAGCCTAGAGCACTTGATTCGGAGGAGATCGGGTTGAATCGCCGGAGTTTCAGTGCAGTCGCGGGGTGACCGGACGCTCTGTCGGGCTGACCGGACGCACGCTTTCAGAGTCCGGTCGTTGAGCACGGCGCCAAGCTTTTCTGCGTACTGACCGGACGCTCTCGACCGGACGCTCTGTTTGCATTTCGACCGGGACGCTACGCTTGCACTGTTCCCCGTGTCATTGTCTCATCTGACCGGACGCTCAGTGAACGACCGGACGCTTGAGCTCCCGTGCGTCCGGTCGCGAACAGAGAGCTCCCAGAGCTGTTTTCCTGACGACCGGACGCGTCCGGTCCCTGCTGACCGGACGCAGGCCAGAGTCCGGTCGCTGCAGTTTCGCGCGTCTCTTCGTTCGCGGTTCGTTCGTTCTTGATCGGATTTGAGTTCCGTCTTTTGGGTTGGCTTTCTAGGGTTGTCTAGTGTCCCGCTGTGCTTCTAGGAAGCATCCACCCTACATCTATGGTCGTGGACATTAGCAAAGCTCTAGGTTTCGCTTTTTGGGGTTGATCTTGGGACAGTGGACATTCTAGTTTCCGAAAAGGAAATTTTTGAAGCTCCCATTCACCCCCCCTCTGGTCGCTTTCGGGTAGCTTCTCGGTCCTTCACCTCTCAAGCCTACCACCAAGGATGGGGTGTTTGAAGAACCTCCATGAGCTCCACCCAAGAACCAAGTGTGGCATCCCAAACCCAACCACTTGAAGAACAAGCTTGATACGATGCCACCTATGCAGGAGGAGTGTTTTCCACAGAAGGGCAAAGTGATCCACACCCACAACCGTGAGTACCAACAACCCCCTTTGAGAGCGGTGAGGTACCATTGTGAGCACTGTGGGAGAGATGGACACTTGAGCGAGTTCTGCTTTCGGCGCAAGAGAGAGGCGCGCCGTGCTAGGGAGATGAACAACCCGGACATGTACCATCCTTTCCAAGATGTACATGTGCCGAATGTTCAGAGGAGAGCTCCGAGGAGAGCTGCTAGGCCCAGAGGTCCAGAACCTCAAGTTCCCAGGGCTAGGCAGAGGAGAGGACGTGCCCGGCGGGAGCCTGCAGTTGTAGGCTATGGACCCCGTGGCGGTGGCTTTGTAGTTGAGCGTTTTCCCCCACCGCGTTTGAGTATCGCGGTGAGCGCTCTTTCCCTAGCGGACCACGTTTTCCTCAGCGTGGTGATCGCTCTTCTCGTAGACGTGCTAGGAATGGTTTTTCTACTAACCGTTTTTTTGAGCAGCCGGCCCAACACTGGTATTCCCCTTACTTCACTAACCCCAGTGTTGGCCCGTATGCTCACCCTATGTCTTTTTATTGATGTAGGTAAAATGATTGGAGAACGTTTGGTGGTGGATTCCGGGTGTTCGAGGCACATGACCGGAAACGCCAAGTGGTTCTCCAGTCTTAGTCCGGTCACCGGAAAGGAGTTTATCACCTTCGGCGACAATAGCAAAGGTAAAGTGTTGTCTCGTGGGTCAGTGCGAGTTAATGAGCACTTTGTGTTGCGCGATGTTGCTCTTGTTTCTAACTTGCATTTTAACCTTCTTTCTGTTTCGCAACTTTTGATGATGACTATGAGATTCGTTTTAAGCCGAATCTCAGTCGTATTTTGGATCCTCAGGGCAATCTTGTTTATATGATTTCGCCCTTTGGAAAAGTCTTTTGTGCGAATTTCTCGGAGTCTTTTGGCATTTCTCGTTGTCTTGTGGCTGGACCTTACTCCTCTGATCTTTGGAAGTGGCATAAGAGACTTAGACATTTGAGCTTCGACTTGCTTGCAAGACTTAGTTCAGTTGGCCTAATCCGAGGATTGCCCAAGTTATCCATGGAGAAGGATCTTGTTTGCCACTCTTGTAGACATGGGAAGATGGTTGCCGCTCCCCACCATCCAGTGACTCAGGTCATGACCAAGGGCCCTGGAGAGCTTTTGCACATGGACCTTGTTGGTCCGGCTCGGGTGAGCTCGTTTGGGGGAAGTGGTATGTGCTTGTTGTTGTTGACGACTTTTCGAGATATTCGTGGGTCTTCTTTTTAGCTGAGAAGACCGAGACTTTCTCCTCTGCTCGCAATCTGATTTTGCGTCTTTAGAACGAGTTCCTTTGAACTCGATGCGAGCTATTAGGAGTGATAATGGTTCCGAATTCAAGAATTCAGATTTTGAGAAGTTTTGTAACTCTTTGGGTTTAGAGCATCAGTTTTCTTCCCTACACACCGCCCCAAAATGGTGTAGAGAGGAAGAATCGGACCCTTGTAGAGATGGCCAGGACGATGCTCGATGAGCATAGGACTCCTAGGCGATATTGGGCCGAAGCTATGAGCACTGCATGCTACATTTCCAATCGTATTTTTCTCCGAGCTTTCTTGAAAAGACCTCCTATGAGTTGCGTTTTGGAAAACTGCCCAAGGTGAGTTATTTTAGAGTTTTGGTTGCCACTGTTTTATACTTAAGAAAGGCAACCTGGACAAATTTGAGTCTCGTTCTTCTGACGGTGTGTGTTTTGGGTTATGGCACTCATACTCGCGCTTATCGTGTACTTAACCTTGACACTAACCGAGTCATGGAGACATTCGATGTCACCTTCGATGAGACCATGGTTTGTCCTTCTTCTCGTTTTGAGCGTGCAGGTGATCATGAGGTTGGTGAGCCTCTTTTTGATGACGAGGACGAGGGTGCTGAAGGTATAGATGATCCAGCACCCCCTCCACCTGTTGTGCCGCAAGGAGCGGCTTCTACGACGACTCACGGCCCCGACACGTCTTCTTCCTGGGGGCCGTGGGATCCGCCACCCCGAGCGGTACCTTTTGTACCCGAGGAGGCACCAGCTGTTGTTGAGGGGGAGATCACTTCTGCGCGGGAGGCACCACGACACATCCCCCGCCAACACCCCCCTTAGCAGATGATCGACAACATTGACGAACGGGTCACTCGGTCCAGGTCTCAGATCTCTCACTTTGCTCATTTTGCTTTTGCTGCTGATTTTGAGCCCCGAGATGTTGGACACGCTTTGACGGATCCGGATTGGGTCAATGCCATGCATGAGGAGTTAGAGAATTTTGAGCGAAATCGGGTTTGCATTTTAGTTCCACCTCCTCTAGACTGTAAGCCTATTGGAACAAAATGGGTTTTCAAAAACAAGCAAGGAGAGGATGGCCACGTTGTTAGAAACAAGGCCAGGCTTGTAGCGAAGGGCTATAGTCAGAAGGAGGGGATAGACTATGAGGAGACTTTTGCTCCTGTAGCTCGTTTGGAGGCAATTAGGATACTCTTGGCTTTTGCTGCATCCAAGGGTTTCAAACTTTTTCAAATGGATGTCAAGAGTGCCTTCTTAAACGGCTACATAGAAGAAGAGGTTTATGTTGAACAACCCCCCGGTTTTGAAAATCCCAAGTTTCCAAACCAACTTTTCAAACTCCACAAAGCTCTATATGGTTTGAAACAAGCCCTAGAGCCTGGTATGATAGATTGAAAACCTTTTTGCTAGCTAAGGGTTTTAAAATGGGATGTGTGGATAAAACGCTCTTTCTCCTCAAGCAAGGCAAAGATACTCTCTTGGTCCAGATTTACGTGGATGATATCATTTTCGGTGGTTCTTCTCACGCTTTGGTTGCCAAGTTTGTAGATACTATGAGCAAGGAGTTCGAGATGAGTATGATGGGCGAGCTGACTTTCTTTCTCGGATTGCAAATTAAGCAATCCCGAGAAGGGACGTTTGTGCACCAGGGCAAGTATACCAAGGACTTGCTGAAGAGGTTCGATATGGGTGAGGCCAAGCCTCTTCCAACACCCATGTCGACCACAACGGCCCTGGATGCGGACAAGGATGGAGAAGCTGTGGACCAGAAGGAGTACCGAAGCATGGTCGGGTCGCTGCTCTACCTGACGGCAACACGCCCGGACATCCAGTTCGCGGTGTGTCTGTGTGCGCGCTTTCAGGCGTCGCCGTGCACTTCTCATCGTCAAGCTGTGAAGCGTATTTTCAGGTACCTTCGTTTCACACCTGAGTTCGGGATTTGGTATTCAGCTTCCTCCACCCTCTCCCTTTGCGGTTATTCCGATGCCGATTTTGCTGGTTGTCGCATTGAGCGTAAGTCCACTTCTGGGACTTGCCAATTTATTGGTTCTTATCTTGTATCGTGGTCTTCTCGCAAGCAGTCTAGTGTCGCTCAGTGTGGTAGAACCTCCCGGTAATGTGGCCCACCCGCACACGTCATCGTCTCCCCGAGCCCTAATGACTGTGCACATGTACCACATCACTGGAAAGATCTGTCGGGTGTCCCCGAGAGAACCCCAAATTATCCACGAACCACAGGATCATCATCATGAAGGTTGGAATAATTCCAACATTACGACAGTTGATACAAAATACCATCGGAGTGCGGAAGCAAGATAGATAAACTTTACAAAACATGAATATGTTACTTTTTGCATAAATATAACCGGTACTGTGGAAGTAGAATAGTATTACAGAACCACACTTAGGTGGAGTACCTAAGTTGGAGAAGAAGAACAACCAGATCATCGTCAAGCCCACTGAACATGATCATGATCAACATCACCTAGTAAAGAAACTGCAACAGGGTTACAACCTGAGTACTGTCGGTACTCAGCAAGACTTACTCGTCAACGAAAAGACTTCATTCAGGGTCATGCTGGTTTGGGTAGGCTCAACATATTTTTCATTTGCATAAAAGCTTACTAAAGTAATCCTAGATCCAAATTTTACTTAATCATTTAAGTACTTGGTAAAAACTGAAAGTGAACTTAGTGAAATATCATTGTCTTCTTTCTTAAACTTTCCATTTTTCTTCTACGGTGCGGGTCAGTGGATTGAGGCTTCATATCCGAGGAAACACGGCGATTCGAATCGATTAAACCCAGCTGGGGATTCAGTAACCACACGACATATGTAGAACTTAATCTTGCATATGTCAACCCTATCTATAGATCCTCCCTACAAAAGAACGGGTCCAGCGTCACCCGAGAGTACAGTACACCTCGAACCCGACTATCTCATAGCCCCGAGGGTACACGCTACTCTCGCCATCTCTCCACTCCCAGTACGCGGTTAGCCGTTCTCAAGTATCGGAATAGCTATAGACAGGCTTACCACCGCATGTGGGCTGTACTCAAAGGTCTCAATCACAGCAGGCCAACAACGATAAGGTCCTATTCCGACACATCCGGGTCACCACACATCGATCCAAGGATCGATGCATGTGCCCGTCTGGTCTTAACCATCATTCTTTCTCATTATCATTCCAAACAATAAGTATCGAAAACACTTATTAAAAGCTTCATAAAGCAAGGCTAAGCATTTCTATCATTTGCATAAAGCAGGTAGCAAGGAATGATATATCGATAACAAGGTTGATCATGCATCAACAGGTTTAAAACATTTATTTGATAAACATTTAATGCATCAGGTTATCGAAAATAAGTGTAATTGTAAATCCAAGGAATTGGTAAATGAACCGGGGCTCGCCTTTGTTGCAGGGAAGATAAGATCTAAGAAGGATCCACACAAGTTAGTTCCCTTGTTGATTTGAAGTTAAGTCTTCTTGACGAAGCTTGTCCAACAAGGATCTCCTTCGAGCTTGTTCGACAAGGGTGATCACCAAAGCTTGATCAACACGACTCAAACACTCTCGGATACTACACGTAGATAAATGATGTATGCTTTAGCATGATGCCATGTGTTGTATGCTAAGGTGCAGGACAATTCAAATGCATAACAGAAGGTAACACAACATAAGGAAGGTCGAGTACAACTTTCCTTCGCGGTAAAGTTGCAAACCAACAAACCAACTTGTAACTTACCACTACGGTTTCTAGCTTAACAAACAACTATCACCAAACACCTTTAGGTGGGTTAACTAAGATGACTAAGGTTTATTAAAACATCACTCAAACCATAGGAGCACAAGATGAGAGGTGTCCCATGGTCTTCAAACAATAACCAAAAGTCACACAAGATGCAAACTTAAATTTAATGGTTTATTAACCATAACCAGAGCTACCATCATCCAAAAGGGTGATCTTAGACAATTTGAAAAGCTTATCAAATGTCTACAACATCCTAATATCACCCATGGTTGGTTCTATAGGCAACTAGGTCAAACAGTTGGGACAAACATTTCTGTCCAGGGCTAGAACAGATTTGCTGATCCAACTTCCAACAATCATAACTGGAGCTTTGGATCCTCAAAAAGGGTGATCCTTAACAATCTAGAAAGCTTATGAAAAACTCTAAAACTTTCCTATTATACTTAACAGGTGATTCACAACTTAAAAGGCTGAAACTGCTTATCTCCACAGGTCTGTCCCAAAAGGTAGGGCAGATCTGTTTTACTGACTTAGAAAAAAAACTATATCTTCTAATCTAGCCGGCCTAAAATCAAGAAATTTTATTACAAGCTAGAGACAGAAGTTAACTACAACTTTTGTATACAACTTATATTACAGAAAATATAAGTTAACCATGAAAACAGTCCATTTAAGAGGACTGGTCCAGCAGCTATAACAACATAATGCATTATCACTTAAATGCATAGTTTTTGAACTACAACAAACCAAACATGATTAACTAAAAGCATAAAACATAATCATCAAACAACAGATAATTAAAGATACAAGGATTAACCATACTTTCTTAGGAATATTTAATTACCTAATTACTCAAATAAAACTCTATTAACTATCTTTTTATAAATTAACATAGAAGAAGGACTTACATTTAACTTTGTCAAATTGAGCCCAAACTTTTAGGGATGATAAATTATATAAAATAATAGTATCAAACAATATCACAATTTTGAACAAACATATAAACCTGCAGAATTAAATCAAACTATAAACATTTAAATAATTAAATAAGGCATAGAAATAAGAATAAAATTTATTTTCTTCCAACAGACCTCAAATTTTTTTGTGAAGATATATTTTCAGCTAAAAACAGCTACAAAAATAGTTTCATGATTTTTTTGGACATTTAAATAAGCCTATAAAAATCACCAAAGTCTCATTTATTAAATAAAAGCCATATTTAACTCATTACCAAAATTTCTTCAAACATCAAGTTTCATATTTTTATCTGATAGAACACATCACAAGGATTATAACAAAACTTATCTCATAATTTTTGGAGCACATATGAATTAGTTATGCATTAATCAAACAATCAACACAAATAAGCATTTTCTGGAAAAGATTAAAGAGCCAAAACCAAATCTTACTCACCCTTACTTACCCTCTCTCTCTGGCTAGCGGGCCCGGTCAACAGACCTCTCTTTGGCCATGACCATGGCCTTGACCAGGCAAGCCCGACGGCGGGTCGGCCGCCTAGCTCACCGGTGGTGGCCTCGCCGGTGAAGAGGAGAGCATCGGCGTGACCCTTGAGACCTAGCGCACCTCCTCAGGGGGTTGGTTGAGCTACTAGAGCACTGAAGCTTGCCTGCCGTCGGCCATGGCGGAGCAGGGATGCGGGCACGGCGGTGCGCGGCTGCTCGGGCGACGATGGTGTGGTAGAGACCTCAAAAAGAGGCATGAAAGCTCAGAGTGCTCGCCTTACCTCTATGCTCGCACTGGGAAGGACGGGGACAGGAGGGACAAGGACGACCACGACTATGGCGGCGGCGACGGATTGACCCGACGCGGTGATGGTGGTTCTAGGGCTATGGCGCGGTAGCGACTCGGATGTTGGGCTAACCAACACCAGGGTGCCTAGAGGGAGCTTGAACACGGTTTAGAAAGGGGCATAGCTCGTCGGAGGAGCGTGGCTACGGTGGAGCCACTCATGGCGGCGCTCTGCCGGAGCAGAGGAAGAAGCGGGTGGCGCGGCTTGCTCCAGCGGCTAGGACCTTGAGAGCGGGCCAGGGTGGGGCAAGAGCTTCTGGCGAGGCGGATTTGGTGGAGATCGAGCGACGGCGACGCAAGAGCTCGGCGGAGGCGCTCTGCTTTCGCGGCGGCGGCGAGCAGAAAACGAAGGAAAAGAGAGGAGAGCCCCGGCGCAAACTGAGAAGGATGAAAACGACTTTGAGTAGAGCTTGCCACCTCCTGCTTTGCATGCTCCACGCGGGCAGACGCGCGGCACACAGCGCTCGGCCGGCCAAAGCGGTGAGACGGCGTGGGCACGGCAGGTGCAGAGCACCTCTGCTCTGATATTTCCCCCCCCCTCCGGTTACTGTAGCAAGGCAAACCTCCCCTTTCTGATTTCTCCAGATTTTTGTACTGCACTGCAAAAACTCCAAAACAAAAGTTGCTCCAAACTTTGAGTTCTACAAGTTTGCTTAAAGAACCAAAGTCAAATTCTACCTGGATTTTGAATTGGAGTTCAAATTCAAATTTGGACCAAACTAAATTTCAAAATTACATTGAATTTTCTGAACAACTTCAAATTTCACCAATATAAAAGTTGTTCCTTATGAAAAGATCTACAACTTTACTTTTGGTCCCATATCAAATTATGCTTAATTTTGAACTAACATAAAAAGGGTAAAACTAGGTTTAGGAAATTGATTTCAATTTGAAACCATATTAAACTTGTTTTTCCAAATTACTTCAGATTTTCTTTAAGAACATGAAAATCTATCTTAATAAAAGTTGTTTCTTTTAATCCTCTCTACAACTTTGGCTAAAGGACCAAGGTCTACTTCTTTTTAGTTTTTGAAATCTAGTTTTGGGGGGTCAAATTAGGGTTTGAAAGATTTCACATTTATTCAAACTTTTGTACAAAAACTTTGAAAACTTTGAATACCAAAGTTGTGCCTCTCAACAAGAGATACCACTTTGCCTTTGAAATCACTTTGAAATTTGACATACTTTTTGACTTATAGAAAAGGGAATAAAAGAACATTTAAAATTAGGATTTTACTCACACTTATCATTTCATGAATCATATAACCATATCACTTTATGAAAGCATCACACAAGATATGCAACACTCATATTCAAGCATGTGGAGCATCACAACTATGCTTAAAACATGAAATGCTTTATGCCTTGATGCCAGATGATTATGCATACTAAACATATTATTTAGAACTTTAATTACTGCTTAACACCAGGGGTGTTTACCTCAGTCTACCCCTGAGGCTGAATATGTTGCTGCGGCTAGATGTTGTTCCCAGTTGCTTTGGATGATGGCCACTTTGCGTGATTTTGGTCTGAGCTTTACTCGTGTTCCTTTGCTTTGTGACAGCACGAGTGCTATTAGCATTGCTAAGAACCCCGTGCTTCACTCGAAGACCAAACACATTGATGTGCCCTTTCACTTTCTGCGTGACCACTATGAGAAGGGTGATATCGACCTTCGCCATGTCGATACTCATCATCAGCTGGCTGATATTTTTACCAAGCCTTTAGACGAATCAACCTTTAATCGTTGAGGGGTGAGCTTGGTGGTGTGTTTTCCCTTTTAGATGGGGAAAATTTTTGACTCTTGTATGATACACTGACTTTGTGTTTTTCAGTTGGTTTTGCTTCTTTTTTCTTCTTCATGCATCTTTGCATTTCAGCATACGCTTTTACATTCTGAGCTTCATGAATATAGTCTGAAGAATGTAACTATGCTCTGTGTAGTCTTTGCTCTGATGCTTTCTGTTGATGCTGTAGTAGCTTATGCTCTTTCTGATCACTGATACATACTGTGAGCTGAGCTATTTCTGAATGGTGAATTTGATTATTGAACTTAAAACTTGAAATGTTCACCATTGAGATATGCAACTAGCATGTGTAGAATGTGTAGAAGTCACTTATGCTATTTATGTATGCTAGGTTGCTATGTCTCTAGTGTTGAGTCATTCACTTGTTTGGTATGTCATATTCTGTTTAAAAATCTGAACCAAGTTAAGTTAATTGAAAATCGAGATGGGTTTGCTTGTTAGCACCTCACAGTTTCGAGACTGTTTCTCATTGCACTTTGAGTTAAACTTGAGCTGTGTAGTGTATGACTGAAACTGTTGCTTTAAGCTTCTGATTGCTTATGCATAGGCTTCGCACAGTTGGAAAGTTAGGCAATAACAAGCATTCAACCTCTCACAGTCACATGCTGATTTCTGAACTTGTGAAATTTCACCAGCTGCAACTCCGATTAAAATTTTGAAATCACAAGTGTATGCTTCATTTTTCATTGGTATCAGCATGATGATTGAACTGTGCTAGGGGTAGTTCACCTTGTATACATGTTTAGCACTTGTTTGACTTCCTGTCTATACATGTCTTGTGCTATTTTGGTGGTGAATACCTTTTTGGCTGAAAACTGCTCTTTTTGATCTCATTTCAGACTTAGTGATCCGTTTGAGCCTTTGCTAGCATTCTGTGCATTTTCTGAGTCATCGGATTAGAACTCTGTAGAGCATCTTTACACTCTTTTGAGTATACTCCTGAAGCTCCTAACTTGCATTTTTGACTCATATGCATTTTGGAAGGGGAGAAATCTGCGTGTTGGCACTTTTTGATGGTGCATTTTCTGACGGGGAGCATTGTTTCTTGATAAGTGCATTTCAACTAAGGGGAGAAATTGCAAATCATTACCCTCCGTTTGAACTAAGGGGGAGCTTTCCTGGTTGGTTGCACTATTCGAGGGGGAGTTTTGCTGCTTCCTGTTGGCCGTAGGTTTTGGTAAATCGAGCTTTCTTTGCTAGTTTGTTGAGCCTCTGTGCCTCTGTCTTGAGGGGACTAGCATTTGCTCGATTTCTCGTTTGGTCTGCTAGCGGTGTTGAGCCT
This sequence comes from Coix lacryma-jobi var. lacryma-jobi, assembly GCA_009763385.1. NCBI lineage: Eukaryota > Viridiplantae > Streptophyta > Magnoliopsida > Poales > Poaceae > Coix > Coix lacryma-jobi. Next base: position 59,305,541 of record CM019823.1, on the reverse strand, counting down.
ATTCTACCTCTTCTTGAGGCTAGCTTGCTTTGCTTGTTGCGTCGAGCCATTGCCCATGTCTTTGGGGACCAAGTTGTTTTGCTCTTTCCACTTGACCTTCTTCGGCTTTGCTATGTTTTGGGTCATTTGGTTGAGTTCCCTCTTTCCTTCTTCCTCCTTCTATTTCATTATGATTTGTGTGGTAGTTGACAATGCACTCATCAAGGGGGAGATTGCGGATACATGGGTGTATGCCGGTCTCTGAGTGATGAGGATGTCAACTGGGATGATGCGCATGTTCTTGGCTTCTGTTGTATAGGTGTCGAGCACGGATACAGTGATCAGAGGCAAGGTGAAGGTCAAGTAGAGACGTGCTGTGCCGATGGACCGAGAGTGGCGAAGGGCGGACGTGAGGCTTGGACTGAGGGACCGGTGGCCCGAGGATCAGCTATGGTGGCTGGCAGCCTGGGACAACGACGAGCAAAGACTTGCGGTCATGTGTTGCCTGAGTCGTGGACTTGGGGACACGTGTCGGTGGACGGGGTGCACGGGCGGTGCATCCCTTTTACGACGTCGGTTTGGTGGTAGAGCCAGAGAAAATCCATCGGGTGGACGGTTTCCAGGTTTGGGCCTCAAAACCTGGGTGCGGATGGTTCCGAGTTTGGCCACAAAACTCGGGCTGAGACGGTTTCCAGGTTTGGGCCTCAAAACCTGGGCTCTCTGCGGGTTTGCTGAGTTTGGGCCTCAAAACTCAGATGCTGGTGGGTTGGTTTCCGGTTTGGGCCTCAAAACCGGGGTTCACTGGAAAGGCTGGTTTCCCGGTTTGGGCCACAAAAACCGGGGGTGCAGAGCGGTGGCGGCACGTGGCGGCAATCGGGAGGTTGCATCGAGGCAACGCTACGAGTTGTGCGGGCGTGGCCATCGGATCCACCTACATCGAGTTGGTCCAGAATAACCTTAGGGTTTAGCTGGTTCGCTCTGTAAGTAGTTAGGGGTAGAGTGGGAATTAGGAATGGTTAGAATTAGGATAAGTAGGAGGAGACACCCACCTCCCCATTAATCTCAGTTCATTTGCTCTTTGCTTCTAGGGTTTCCTGCTCTCCCAATCCCCTGCTGTAGCTAGCTGAGATCCGCAGAGAACCATACCTCTGTGTACTGGAGATTTTGAGGAAGTGAGGCCGTAACCTCACTGTTGTAGCGTGTGGTAGCCACACGGTTGCGGATCGATGACTTGATTCGCGTTTTGTTCGTGTTCTTCGCCTTCTTCGTTTCTCCGCGATTTTCCCATCACTCGATCTCCCTCTCTACTGCGTCTTTGCGAAATCCGTTTGAATCAACTTGTTCATTTTTGTGAGGAGGTCATTTCGACCAAAGGAATTCATCTAACTCCTCACGAACAAGTAGATCGGGTTGATTTCATTTTCGTGGCGTTTTTTCGTTCTTGATCTTCTTCTTTCGATTTCCCGGTGATTGAATCGATTTGAGCGGATGATTTCTTGGGGATAGTCTCCTAACTACCCCGTGATCATCTTCTCGAAGTTTGGGAATGTGGGATTTTGATTTGGATCGAATTTGGAGAGATTTGGGGAGAAGGCGACTGAAATCGCCCTCTCTGCGCACACGCAGACAGTCCGCGGTTTGACCGGCGGACAGTCCGCACGTCAGGTTTTGACCGAGCAGTGGTCGCGTGGCTTGACTGTTTTTGCCTCGGGTGACAGGCGGACAGTCCGCAGACGTGCCATGCCGAGGTACCGAGCGGTGAAGGGCGGACGTGAGGCTTCGACTGAGGGACCAGAGGCCCGAGGATCAGCTGTGGTGGCTGGCAGTCTGTGACGACGACAAGTGAAGAAGTGCGGTCATGTGTTGCCTGAGTTGTGGACTCAGGGACACGTGTCGGTGGACGGGGTGCACGGGCTGTGCATCCCCTCTACAACGTCGGTTTGGTGGTAGAGCCAGAGAAAAACCATCGGATGGACGGTTTCCAGGTTTGGGCCTCAAAACCTGGGCGTGGACGGTTTCCGAGTTTGGCCACAAAACTCGGGCTGAGGGTTTCCGAGTTTGGCCACAAAACTTGGGCTGAGGACGGTTTCCAGGTTTGGGCCCTCAAAACCTGGGCGCTAAGGGTTTGCTGAGTTTGGCCTCAAAACTCAGAGGCTGATGGGCTGGTTCCCGGTTTGGGCCTCAAAACCGGGGGTTGGCTGGAAAAGGCTGGTTTCCCGATTTGGGCCACAAAACCGGGGGTGCAGAGCGAGGGCGGCATGTGGTGGCGATCCGGAGGTTGCGTCGAGGCAACGCTTCGGTTTGTGCGGGCGTGGCCGTCGAATACACTACCACCGAGTTGGTCCAGAATAACCCTAGGGTTTAGCTGGTTCGCTCTGTAATTAGAATAGAGAGGGGTAGAGTAGGAAATAGACTTAGGCTAGTAGTAGGATAAGTAGTCGGGAGACACCCTCCTCCCATCTATTTTTTCAGTCATTTGCTCTTTCGCACTTAGGGTTTCCTGCCCTCCCATCCCCTGCTTTAGCTAGCTGAGATCCGCAGAGAGACTTGCCTCTGTGTACTGTTGATTCTGAGGAAGTGAGGTCGTATCCTCATTGTTGTAGCGTGTGGTAGTCACACGGTTGCAATTCATGGTTGTGATTCGCGTTTTGTTTGTGTTCTTCGCGGAATCCTTTTTCTCCACGATTTTCTCTTCGCTTGATCTCTTTGCTCGGTTCATCTTTTGCAAAACCGTTTGAACCAAGTTGTTCTAGATCGTGAGGCATTTCTTTCCACCGAAGGAATTCTCCTCTAACCTCACGGTCTAGGAGATCGATCGATTTCCGTTTCGGGTCAAGTTTTCTCCCCCCCCGAAATTCTTCGATTCATCGATTTGGAGATAGGTTCGAGCCATGATCTCTTAGAGATAGCTCACTATACTCCTTGTGACTCATCTCTCCAAGTTTGAACCCTAGAGGTTTCATTTTGGGAGAGTTTGATTCTAATCGGTGGATGAACAGCACTGCTGCGGGGTGACCGGACGCTCGCTCGTGACGACCGGACGCTAGGGCAAAGCGTCCGGTGGTTGAACATCACGTGTTGAACTTCTGGGCTTGATCGGACGCACCGTTCCCTCACTGACCGGACGCACAGTACTTACTGTTCACTTGCTTTTGTCCTTGTGACCGGACGCTACTGACTTGACCGGACGCACCGTACACCAGAGTCCGGTCACGAACAGTAAGGTCTGAAACTGGTTTTCTATCGACCGGACGCGTCCGGTGCTCCCTAACCGGACGCAGTTCAGAGTCCGGTCGAGTCTGTGCTGCGTTGTTTTGTTCGCGGTTCGCTCGTTCATTGACGGTTTTGGTTTCCGTCTTTTGCGTTGGCTTTCTAGAGTTGTGTAGTGTCCCGCTGTGCTTCTTGGAAGCATCCACCCTACATCTAGGGTCATGGACACTAGCAAGCTCTAAGGTTCACTTTGGGGGTTGATTCTTGGGTCACTGGCTACTAGTTTCCGTAAGGAAAATTTGAAGCTCCAATTCACCCCCCCCTTTGGTCGCTTTCTGGTTGCTTCTCGGTCCTTCATATGTAAAGTAAGCGGTGTCTAGCCTAACAGCGGGTGTGCAGGGGAAAGGGTTGCGTCAAGGTATTGGCTTCACAAGCAATCTAACATGCAACCTATCACAGTTCATTTGAAAAAAGTAAAGCACTAGCAGCTACATTATTGCATGTCTAATAGGATTCTACGAGGTTGGATGGGTTGTGGCACCTGTTATGTTGATAATAAGAAAGGATGGTGCATATGTGTTGGTGGACCCCTCATACTACGTTTCATCGGTTCCGGACTCAAAGTACTACAACAAGCTTTTTCTTACATATTTCAGTTATAGGATTGCCGTACTATCAAGGGGGAATGGAAATACATTGCTATGGCTGAATGACATGTGCTCAAACCAACCCAAGCCATCCTCATTCCTAACCAAAGACAGCTGCACTGAATTCAGATCTGTTTTTGTCTGACTGGTAGGCGCGACAGTGCCGCCCAGGGCGCGACAGTGCCGGACTGCGGCACTGCCGGGCTAAGGCCGGCACTGCCACGACTTGTTGTAACCGTTGGAAGGCAGGGGATATTTACTCCATCTCCCTGCCACCCCAACGGTCACCCATGACCATAACTCTTCTCCTACCTCCAGATAAGGCTTCCTCTCCCCATTGAAGGCTCCCAAGCTCTCTCTCACCAAATCTTTGATTCCTATTGATTCCAAGTGAGTTAGAGCCTCAAACCTTCACCAAAGAGAAGCCCTAGCTGAGATCTACTCCCTAGAGCACTTGATTTGAGCCATAGCCGGTGGATTTGATTCTATTACTCTTGGGTTCTTGGAACCCTAGCCGGCTAGGCGTCACCCTTGAGCTAGCCAACTTGTGTGGCGGTCTTGGGAGGTTTGTAATCACTCGAGCAGCTAGTTTATTACCCCTCACTTCAAGGATTTGGTTCCTTGACTTGAGAACGAGGTAGAGTTGCAAAGCTCATGACCTAAGTGGTCAACCTCAACAACGTGGAGGTAGGCAAGCCTTGGTGGCGAGCTGAACGACGAGATAAATCACTTGTCTCTTGTGCTTACTCGCTTTCATTTCTCATACTTGTGAGCTTGTGATAGATTCTAGGTTTGGCCCGATCTACTTCATTCTACATATTTGGCTTGTTAGCGTTGGTTCTGCTGGTTCAGGAAACCTAGTGCTACATTTCCATTCATATAGAATCAGTTTGTTGTGGCTGGATTTCGAATTGCAGTCTCAGGTTCTACCCTGCGCGGCAGTACCGGGTTGAGGCCGGTAGTGCCGGGGAGCGGCAGTGCCGGGCTTATCTAATTAAGTTTTGAGCTATGATTTTTGACAGGCCTATTCACCCCCCCCCCCCCCTCTAGGCCACACAGGTCCTTACAAGTGGTATCAGAGCCTGGTCTCTCAGCAGCACCTCACCGTGCGAGAGAATGGCCACCGACGGAGGAACGGGTAACCCTAGTGTTGTGCAACCCACACTCGAAGTGGAAGTGCACACCGCTAGCAGCAGCGAAAGCATCTCCACAGCCAGTGCAAAGACACTTCCTCAATTAGATGTGTCGGCTGGAGAGCTCGCTAGAAGAAAAGAAGAAAGAAGGCTAAGGAGAGAAGCAAGAGCTAAAGCAAGAGAAGATGCCGCAGCTCTTAAAGCTAAAGAGAAGAAGGCTCAAAGAAAAGAAGAAAGAAAGATTAGAAGAGAAGAAAGAGCCAAGAGAAGAGAAGAAAAGATGAAGAAGGAAGAGCTACAAGCAAAGAAGAAGGTGGACTTGAGTGATGACTCAAGTAGCACCGAAGATGGAGACGATGACATCTCCTACATGCCCAAGGACACACAAGAAGAAGGAGGAGACCAAGAAGTCATATGGAGCCGTATCCTTTAACTATTCTTCTATGACTAACCATGATTCTAGGCCTCTCATCAATGTGCCCGCGGGCAAGTTACCCCGTTTCGATGGGACTAACTTTGCCAAGTGGAAGCACATTATGAAGACCTATCTTATTGGTCTCCATCCAGGTATTTGGGAAATAGTGCACAATGGACTTGAAGCACCGGTTGATCCAAAGAGCCCCACTCAAGATGAATTCCGCAACATTCATCTCAATGCCCAAGCCACTAGTGTGTTACTTAGTGCCTTGGATGGTGATGAGTACAACAAGGTCATGGGAGTTGAGGTTGCAAAAGAGATTTGGGACACTTTGCACATTGCTCATGAGGGAGTGGACAAAGTGAGGCAATCCAAGATTGACTTGTTGATGGCTAAGCTCAACCGGTTTGTAATTTGTGATGGTGAAGGCCCACAAGAAATGTTTGATAGGTTGATGGTCATTGTCGGCAAGATTAGAGGGCTAGGTGGTAATGAAATCAATGATCACAAGGTTGTGAAGATCATGTTGGAAGCATACTCACCAAGGAATGAGACCGTAGTGACATTGATTAGGGACAAGAAGAAGTTTGAGCATTCACACCTAGTGATGTGCTTGGGAGGATTATTACCTTTGACATGCAAAGAGAAGAGGCAAATGAGAGAAGGAAGCTTGGAGAGTTGCAAGCTAGGCTACATGGGATGAAGATCAAGGATGTGGCACTTAAGGCTAGCAAGCCATCAAGTCAAGCAACATCAAGCAAGGCAAAGTCGAGCAAGCAAGCCTCTACAAGCAAGCCCAAGCAACAAAAGAAGAAAATAGAAGTTGAGGACAGCTCATCATCCTCAAGTGAAAGTGGAAGTGAAGGTGAAGAATTTGAAGCAATTGGAGACATAGCTTTTCATGAGAAGATACCGCAAGGGGCTCAAGAAGGAAGGTTACAAGTTTGTGAAGAGAAGATTTCCAAACAAGAAGAAGAGAACTTGCTACAATTGTGGTAGCACCGATCACTTCATAGCACATTGTCCACATGAGAAGAAGGACAACAACTTCAACAAGGGCAAGAAAGATGACAAAGGCAATTACAAGAAACACAACAAAAGATACATGGGAGAAGCTCACATTGGACATGAATGAGATTCAACCACTCAAACCTCAAGTGAAGAAGATGAGAAGATAGCAACAATAGCATTCCAAAAGTCATCTCCTTCACCAAGGCTATTCAACAACTTGTCCAATGTTGATGATGACAACTCCCACACTTGTCTCATGGCCAAGAAAGAGAAGGTGAAAAAGACTCCTAAAACCTCTTCTCCACCTAGTGACATCTCTAGTAGTGAACTTAGTGATTCTCTAGTGATGATGATTATAGTGATGAAGAGATAAACATGATAACTAAAAATTTAGACAAGAAAACCAAACTCTTTATCACTAAGCTAATGGAGGAATTAGAGAGTGTACAAGCCGAGTTAGCAATAAGTGAGGATGCCCTCATCAAACAAGAGGACCTCTATATTGCTTGCAAGGAGGCTCTTGCATTAGAGAGAAGTGAGTTGGACGTCTTGCATGAGGCCTTGGCCAAAGAAGACTCATGTTGCACTCAAGGAAAAGTATTGTGACTTGGGTAAAAAGCACGAAGAACTTGAGCTGCAATATAATCTTCTTTGGGAAAGCAACTCACCCCTCCCTAAAGCAAATGTCACTTCTATTCCCTCCACTAGTGAAGGTTGTGGAAAATGCTATAATGTTGATTTGAATGTCTATTCCACTAAACTTGTGAACATGGAGGCCATGAGAAAGGAGATATCAAGATTAACAAACATTATTGCAAGTGGTTGTGTCAAGTCCACAACAAGTGTTAATGAGAAGACTCAAGAGAAGAGCAAGCCTAAGTTCAAGAACGGAAGACGTCCTTCCTAAAGGATGGGTTGGGGCACGAAAAAGGAGCCAAGACTAATGGAAGAAGGACAGTGAATGGCTATGAATGTGTGTGGTTTGAGAAGAAGGGTCAGATTGGTACAGTTCAGCCTGCACAGACCGTGGCAGTGCCACGCCAGAAGGCGGCAGTGCCGCCCCCAGGCCGGCAGTGTCGTGCCCCAAGAAAGGGAAGGCTACCAGTTTCCCTTCTGGTCAGTCTCACACATAGCACAAGCAAGTGCCAAACCCAAAGCAAGAGTCTCAGAAGCCAAAGGAATCTATTTGGGTGACCAAGAACAAGTTTGCACATCAACCCAAGATAGAAGCCCCAAGGAAGAGCATGTCATCCTGTTACATATTAGAACACAACAACAGTGGTAAAGTTGTTGTGAAATATGTTGGTGAGAACAAGAGGACAACCGACAACTTTATTTGGGTTCCTAAGATACTAGTGACTAACTTGCAAGGCCCCAATGTCAATTGGGGACCTAAATCAAGGAACTAAACTTGTTTTGCAGGCATACTCCTCCGGTGGATCAAGTTGGTGCTTGATAGCGGATGTACAAATCATATGACCGGAGAAAGGAGTATGTTCTCATCATATTCCCCAACTTCAAATGCAAGTGAAAACATCATTTTCGGTGATAACTCCAAGGGGGATGTGTTAGGACTTGGTAAAGTTGCCATAACACTTGAGCATTCAATTACTAATGTCTTACATGTTGATTCGTTGAGTTACAACTTGTTATCCGTTTCACAATTGTGTGGGATGGGTTTCAATTGTCTCTTTACGGATGAGGTGTGGAAGTCTTTAGAAGGGAGGATTCCTCTATTGTCTTTACGGGTCGTTTGAAAGGGAAGCTTTACTTAGTTGATTTCAACAAAAGTGAAGCTAAACTTGAGACTTGTTTAGTGGCAAAATCTAGCATGGGTTGTTATGGCATCGCCGACTAGCTCATGTTGGGATGAGGAACTTGGCCAAACTTCAAAAAGACAACCACATCCTAGGACTAACCAATGTTGATTTTGAGAAAGACAGAGTATGTGGAGCTGCCAAGCCGAAAACAAGTAGGCGTACCTCACCCACCAAAGAGCTATGACACTACTACTCATCCATTGGAGTTGATCCACATGGATCTCTTTGGACCGGTTGCCTACCTAAGCATCGGCGGTAACAAACATGGTCTTGTTATTGTTGATGACTTTTCTCATTTCACTTGGGTATTCTTTTTGCATGACAAAAGTGTAGTGCAAGAGAGGTCAAGATGTTCATACAAAGAGCTCAAAGGAATTCGGTTTCAACATCAAGAAAGTTCGTAGTGATAATGGAACCGAATTCCAAAACACCCAAGTGGAAGAGTTTCTTGATGACGAGGGCATCAAGCACGAGTTTTCAGTTCCATACACCCCTCAACAAAATGGTGTGGTAGAGAGGAAGAATAGAACACTCATTGACATGGCAAGGACAATGCTTGATGAATACAAGACGCCAGACATCTTTTGGGCCGAAGCCGTCAATACCGCTTGCCATGCAATCAACCGCCTCTACCTCCACAAGAGAAGAAAGAAGACCTCCTATGAGCTGCTCACCGGTAACAAGCCAAAGGTGTCTTACTTTAGAGTCTTTGGTGCAAATGTTTCATATTGAACAAGAAGCCCAAAGCCTCTAAGTTTGCATCTAAGGTTGATGAAGTTTTTCTCGTTATGGATCAAACGAACATGCCTATCGTGTTTTCAACAAGGCCTCCGGCAAGGTTGAAATAGCGATAGATGTGACGTTTGATGAAACTAACGGCTCTCAAGTAAAGCAAGTTGATGAAGATTGTTGTAGGCATGAGGAACCACCTTGCGAACAATCAAGCAATTAGCCATTGGTGATATTAGCCAAAGAACAGGCTACTGATCAGGATGGTCCTCAAGCTGAAGCCCCTGCTGGACTAGTGACTTACAGTCCCCGGCAGTGCCGGCCACAAACCCCGGTAGTGCCGGGCAAAGCCCACAGTATCGGCACTTCCAGGGCAGCTGCAGCCACTCCACTTCATGGAGTAAACCTACAACCCATCTTCGAGCAAGATGAAGATGCTAAAGATGTAGCAGAACCCATAGATCATCCAAGGCTCAAGCAAACTATTCAACGGACCACCCCTTTGACAATCCTTGGGAGTCTTCGAAGGGGTAACGACACCCTCTCAATTGGCGATTTTCTGTCAATATTACTCGTTTGTTTCCTCCTTGGAACCTCTCAAGGTAGAAGAAGCTCTTGGAGATCCAGATTGGCTGATGGCCATGCAAGAGGAGCTCAACAACTTCGAGCGTAACCAAGTATGGTCACTTGTGGAAAGACCAAATACCAATGTCATTGGAACCAAATGGTCTTTCGCAACAAGCAAGATGAAGAAGGTGTGGTGACAAGGAACAAGGCAAGATTGGTACTCAAGGATTCACTCAAGTAGAGGGTTTGGACTTTGAAGAAACCTATGCTCGGTTGCTAGGCTTGAAGCCATTCGGATTCCTTCTAGCCTATGCAGCCCATCACAACTTCAAGCTATATCAAATGGATGTGAAGAGTGCATTTCTCAATGGCCCTATACAGAGTTGGTGTATGTTGAGAAACCACCGGGTTTTGAAGATCCCAAGTTCCCCACCATGTCTTCAAACTCCAAAAAGCGCTCTATTGGCTTAAACAAGCACCTAGAGCATGGTATGAACGCCTTAGGAAGGATTCTTGCTTAAACAGGCTTTGAAATAGGCACAGCCGTTCCTACTCTCTTCACTCATAAAGTCAATGGAGATATTTTTGTGTGCCAAATATATGTCGATGACAATTATTTGTAGTACTAACAAATCCTTTTGTGATGAGTTTAGTAGGATGACTAAGAGATTTTGATGTCTATGTTGGGTGAGCTCAAGTTCTTCCTTGATTTTCAAATCAAGCAATTAAAGGAAGGGACTTTTTTCTTTGCCAAACCAGTACAACCCATGATATGTTGAGAAAGTTTGACATGGTGAACGCCAAGCCTATCAGACTCCCATGCCACTAATGGACATCTTGATCTCAATGAGAAGGGAAAGCCGTTGACATCAAGGTATATCGCTCCATGATTGGCTCTCTACTTTACTTATGCTCATCTAGGGCCGATATTATGCTTAGCGTGTGCAGGTGTGCTAGATTTCAAGCTAACCCGAAAGAGTGTCACCTAGTGGCCGTTAAGAGAATCTGAGATATCTAGTTCACACACCAACCTTGGCTTGTGGTATCCTAAGGGCTCCAAGTTCTAACTACTTGGCTATTTGGATTCCGATTATACCAGTTGTAAAGTAGATCGAAAAAGCACTTCGGGGACATGTCAATTCCTTGGATGCTCCTTAGTGTCTTGGGGGTCTAAAAAGCAAAATTGTGTAGCCCTTTCCACAGCCGAGGCCGAGTATGTTGCAGCAGGTGCATGTTGTGCGCAACTACTTTGGATGAGGCAAACCCTTCGTGACTTCAGATGTCATTTACCCATATCCCACTCTTGTGTGACAACGAAAGTGCCATACAACTTGCAAACAACCCAGTAAGTCACTCAAAACCAAACATATAGACATCCTACATCATTTCTGAGAGATCACGAAATCAAGGAGATATCGCAATTCGTCATGTGAGCACCTGACAACACTAGCCGATATCTTCACTAAGCCTCTCGATGAGTCAAGGTTTTGTGCTTTGGAAGTGAACTAAATATACTTGACTCTCGTAACGTAGTTTGAAACCTAGCATGCTTGATTGATCAACTAGTTTGACCTAGGCAAAACAATTTCAGAACTTTCATATATTGTGTTTCAAAATCTTTGAGAAAGAAACTTGCTTGAAATGAACATTGTTCTGTATTGATGATTGTCACTGGTCATACATGCAAGGTGTACGTGTCCACTCCAAGAATGAGTTGTAGTAGCTTAGAGATTAAACTGTTCTGGTGGTAACTGTCCGGTAGTGCCGGGTCAGGCGCGGAGGTGCCGGGCGCGGCAGTGCCGCGACTTATCGATTCAGCATGAATCGATTTGTTACCATGTGGGGCCGAGGGAAAAACTTCTTTACTCTACCCTGGTCTCACCCTCTCTCCCTCTCTCCCTCAGTTTTACCCCAGCCTGTGAACTCTCTTTTTCTCCTCTCACGGGCGACCAAGGCACCGTGACCTCCTCTCCTCCGGGCTTCTTCCCGGCGAGATAGGTCACCTGCGGTTCAGCTCCGAGCTCCTCTCTGTTGCTGCACCGATCTCCCTTCCCCAAGAGTCTCTTTCCCTTTCCTTTCCATATCAAGGTGAAACTTCAAATCCCTAACCCTAGTTTTCCTGATTTGTAAAATGCGCCATGGTAGTTGTACTTAGAGGTTGTAGAAGGGTTTGTAGATGATAGGGATGCCAGTAGGAATGATGGATGGTGGTGTTCCTTGGCTCGATCTGGCCTGCCCGCCGCGGCAGTGCCGCTCTCCGTCGGCAGTGCCGGACCATGAGCAGGGGTTTGATCCAAGTAACACCCTATCCATCAAAGCCTATTGCTTCACTATAACCTACCAAATCTTATGCAGTCGTCTAATTCACAGTTTCCATGTTTTAGATGTCGGGCCGGAAGAGGTGATGAGAGAAGGGTTAAGCAGAGGATTTATCCGCTCAGGGGGAGGAGCAAGCAGCCATCTCACCCGAGTGGCTCTAGCTCCCAAGGGGATACATCAGCACGGCAGCAAATTCGTGATGAGGCTCGTCTGCAGATGCAAGGGCGACAGATTCGGGATGACCTTTATCCCAACACTCCAGAGCATCTGGCAGAGGCCCAGCGAGCCCACTTGCAGCCATATACGAGGAGATGCAGGAGAGGCCTCCACAGGACACCAAGTGCGGATACATGGGTGTATGCCGAGTCTCTGTGTGATGAGTGATTGTCAACGGAGATGATGCGCATGTTCTTTGGCTTGTGTTGTGCAGGTGTTGAGCACGGAGACAGTGATCGATGGCGGGTGAAGGTCAAGTTGCGACGTGCCGTGCCGACGGACCGGGCGCGATGAAGGATGGGCGTGCCGTGCGGTGGACGTGCCATGCCGATGTATCGACGGTGAAGGGCGGACGTGGACTTGGACTGATGGACTGGAGGCCGGAGGATCAGCTGTGTGGCTGGCAGCCTGCGACAGCGACAACGGAGAAGTGCGATCATGTCGGTGGAAGGGGTGCACAGGCGGTGCATCCCCTCTACGACGCCGGTTTGTTGGTAGAGCCCGGGAAAAACCAACGGTGGACGGTTTCCAGGTTTGGGCCTCAAAACCTGGGTGCTGGGTTTCCAGGTTGAGCCTCAAACCTGGGCGTGGGCCGGTTTCCGAGTTTGGGCCTCAAAACTCGGGCGCGGACGGTTCCCGATTTGGCCACAAACTCGGGCTGGAGGCTGGTTTCCGGTTTGGGCCTCAAAACCGGGGGCTGATGAAAAGGCTGGTTTCCCGGTTTGGGCCACAAAACCGGGGTGCAGAGTGGTGGCGGCACGTGGCGGCGATCTGAAGGTTGCGTGGAGGCGACGCGGAAGACCGTGCGGGCGTGGTCGTCGGATCTACCTACCACCAGCGGGTGGACTAGAATAGCCTTAGGGTTAGGCTGGTCCGCTCTGTAAATACAGTAGTGAGGGGTAGAGTAGGAAATAGGCTTAGGCTAGGTTAGTATAGTAGTCCTAGGGGAGACACCCTCCTCCCTATCTCAGTTTTAGCGCAGTCATTTGCTTCATAGCACCTAGGGTTTCCACTCTCCCCATCCCCTGCTTTAGCTAGTTGAGATCCGCAGAGAGACTCCACTCTGTGTACTGTTGATTCGAGGAAGTGAGGCCGTATCCTCACCTTGGATCCCATCTCTTGGTGTCAATTCGCGTTTTGATTTCATGTTCATCATGTTCTTCGCGGATTGCTTTGTGCCTTGAGTTTTCCCGTCGCTTGATCTTTGTGCTCGGTTCATCTTTTGCGATTCCGTTTGAACTGAGTTGTTCTAGATCGTGAGGCACTTCTTTCCACCGAAGAAATTATCTCTAACCTCACGGTCTAGGAGATCGATCGAGTTTTTCGTTTCGGGTCACTTTTTCTTCCCTCCCTCGAATTCTTCGATTCACCAATTTGGAGTTAGGTTCGAGCCATGATCTCTTAAGATAGCTCACTAACCTCCTTGTGACTCTCCTCAGATCGAATCCCAAGCCTAGAGCACTTGATTCGGAGGAGATCGGTTGAATCGCCGGAGTTTCAGTGCAGTTTCGGGGTGACCGGACGCTGTCTGTCGCGACTTGACCGACGCGTCCGGTCGTTGAACAGTTCGTCGCGTGGTTCTCTGTAGACCGACCGGACCGCTCGGCGTTTTGCGTGACCGACTCGCCTCAGTTACTGTTCACTGCTGCGTGTTTGTTTCTGACCGGACGTAGGTGAACCGACCGGACGCTCTAATCTCACAGAGTCCGGTCATTCCGAGAGCTCCGAAAATCGTTTTTCGCTCGACCGGACGCGTCCGGTGCTCACCGACCGGACGCAGGCAGAGTCCGGTCATTGCTGTCTTTTCTGCGCATCCTCGTGTGTTCTTGGTTGCTTCTGACCGACACACGGTCTCGACCGGACGCTCCGTACTCGTGAGTCCGTTCGCGAACAGTAAGGTTCCAGAGCCGATTTTCGTTGACCGGACGCGTCCGGTCCCTGCTGACCGGACGCTGGCCAGAGTCCGTCGATCCAGTTTCGCGCATTTTCGTTCGCGGCTCGTTCGTTCGTTGACGGATTTGATTTCCGTCTTTTGCGTTGGCTTTCTAGGGTTTGTCTGTGTCCCGCTGTGCTTCTAGGAAGCATCCACCCTACATCTAGGTCGTGGACATCAAGCTCTAGGGTTTGCTCTTGGGGTTGATTTTGGGACAGTGGCATCTTGTTTTCCGAAAGGAAATTTTGAAGCTCCCATTCACCCCCCCTCTGGTCGCTTTCGGGTAGCTCCTCGGTCCTTCAATTGGTATCGGAGCAGGTTAAGGATCTTCCACCTTAGCCGTTCCAGATCCACCGAAGGTGACATGGATCGCGGCGTGGGCAAACCGCCGTTTTTCGATGGGACGAACTATGCGTATTGGAAGATACGTATGTCGGCCTTATTTGCAGAGCTTGTGCGCTTCGATCTGGGATATTTGCAACTCCCCTGAGTACGTGGTCTTGGCTGCTCGTGTGACTCAACAGCAGATCGATGAGCACGATGCCATAGCCGAGCCCGTAATGCTCTTTTCCTTGTCTGAGCATGGGTGAGTTTGATCGTGTTTCTCACCTCGACTGACTGCTCGGGAGATTGGCTGACACTCTCATGCGTTTTCATGAGGGCACCTCTCAAGTCAAAAACCCGACCTCTACGAGTCGTTTCAAGCGGAGTATGAGAACTTTAGACATCAACCTGGCGAGCATAGAGAAATTTTTTATATCGCTCCGCTTTCAGGTGATTGTCACAGGATGAGGGCTAACAGAGAGCAGTTGCCTTTTGATGATCATGAGCGTGCTTTGAAGCTTTTGCACACTCTTGATCGTTCGGTGTGGGACTCCCAAGTTCAGGCGATCATCGAATCCCCGAACTATGAGACTCTCACCTGCGACGAGCTCTTCAGTAAGCTCAAGTCCAGTGAGATTGATGCTATGGCGAGGGCTTCCTTTCGAAAATCCTTCTCGCCCGTCCATGGCTTTGGTTTCCGGGTCTTCTTCTGCTAACCCCTCACCCAGCTTTGCTCTTTCATGTCTTTTCTCTGTCACAGAGGAACCAGCTTGAACTTTGGGGACGACGAGTTGGCTTTGCTTGCCAACCGTTTTTCGCGGTTCCACAACAACCGTGTGAACCGTCGTCGTGGGGAGGACGCGGCGGATGCTACGAGTGCGGCGACCCCGACCACTTCATCGCCGACTGCCCCAATAAGAGAACAAGCATCTGGGGAAGGGCGATCACGGCCACAGGCGCGACTCCAAGTACAAGTAGAAAACACGTTCCCCCCAAGGCACAAGAAGGGGGCGGCTTCGACAAAGAGTACATCAAGAAGAAGTACTTGGAGAAGCAGCAGGCTGAGCAGCGTGCGTTCTTCGCCACTCTCAGCGACGTCGACGGCTCGGATGACGACTCCGCTCGTCGAGTGATGACGAGTCCCGAGAAGAAGAAGCTGGAGGACACGTTCAACGGCTTATGCTTCTTCGCCGGCGACGAAGGCCTGTGTACCATGGCGCTCGGAGATGAGGGTCAGTGGCGAGCTGGAGCACACACCTCGGAACGACGACGACGACGACACCTCCCAGGTATCTCTCACCTACGACGAGCTTTCTCTGAGTTTGAGAAGTTTGACTGCTGCCCTCCTTAGTCAAGAAAGTTGCTTAGTCGTGCCGCTAGGAGCGCAAGGAGTTTAGGCAGAGTGGGAGGACACGGTGAAGGAGCTTGAGTTCGCTCGTCAGATCGCGTGGAGTTGCTATCGGAGGAGTTGTGAGTGCGAGAGTTGCGCCGCGCACATGACGGATCTTCTCACTCTGAGGAGTAAGCATGCTGCGCTGTGGATTAGGAGGATGAGCTCCGAGCTAGACCCGCAGCTGTTGGGTGCGTGCAAAGACTGTCCTGTCTTGCAATCCGAGTTGGCAGAGAAGAATGCCAAGCTTGAGTCTTTAGAAAAGGCCGGCTCGGATAGCACTTGTGTCAAGAGGTGTGCTTTGTGTGAGGGCCTGAGAATGGAGATTGCCAATGTGAAGCATGGCAAGATGCAAACCGAGGAAGAAAACACATACCTTCGGTCCTCTTGTCATGGGGTCTCCAGTAGTGAGCCACAGCTCGGGATGATGATCTCCCAATTCAAGCGAGCTGTTGGTGCCCCTGGTGTAGGTTTTGCTCAGAGTGTTGATCTCTCAGTTTTTGGGAAGATTGGAGAGTCTAGTGGTCTGAACCCATGTGAGAAGCCCAATTCCACCACTACTCCCAAACTTGCCAAGCTTCCACTCAAAGAGCCAGCCAAGCCTATCACCAAAGATGGTGTGGTTGAGGAACCCCTGAGAGCTCCTCCCAAGAACCCAGTTTGGGCACCCAAGCCAAACCACCTCAAGAACAAGCTTGACACAATGCCACCCATCCGAGAGGAGTTGCCACACAGAAGGGCAAAGGCAAAGTGGCCACACCCACAGCCCTGGTCACCAACAACCCCCTGTGCGTTGCTGGAGGTACCAGTGTGATTTTTGTGGGAGGGATGGTCACTTGAGCGAGTTCTGCTTTAGGCGCAAGAGAGAGGCGCGCAGGGCTCGGAGATGGAGAACCCGGACATGTTTCACCCAGCTCGTGGTGGACATGCTCCGAAAGCCTCAGGGAGAGCTGCTAGGTCTGGAGGGAGGAGTACCCAGCCTAGGCTCAGGAGAGAGCCCCTAGGAGGGAGATAGGCCTAGAGGGAGCACCTCATTTGTTTGGCTAGCCTAGCAGGAGAGAGCTCCGAGGAGAGACGCTAGAGTTGAGCCCAGGCTCCTAGCGTAGACCTCGTAGAGAGCGTGCCCGACGGGGTCCTGCTTTTGCAGGTAATGGACCCCGTGGCGGAGGCTTAGTGAGCGCTTTGTCCCACCGCAGTTAGAGTTTCGCGGTGAGCGCTTCTTCCCCAGCGGACCACGTTTCCTTCCTGTGCGTGGTGATCGCTATCCCCCTAGACAGGATGGTTTTTACACTAACCGTTCTTTTGAGCAGCCGGCCCAACACTGGTTTCCTTCTTATCTTACTAACCCCAGTGTTGGACCGTATGTTCACCCTATGTCTTTTTATTGATGTAGGAGGAGCGGTTGGAGGACATTTGGCTTGTGGATTCCTGTTGCTCAAGACACATGACCGGAAATGCCAAATGGTTCTCCAGCCATAGTCCGGTCGCCGGAAAGGAGTACATAACCTTCGGCGACAAAGGTAAGGGCAAGGTATTGTCCGTGGTGCAGTGCGGGTTAATGAGCACTTTGTTTGCGCGAGGTTGCTCTTGTTTCTAACCTGCATTTTAACTTGCTTTCTGTTTCGCAACTTTTTCGTGAAGGCTATGAGATTCGTTTTCAAACCGAACCTTAGCCGGATCTTAGATCCTCATGGTGATCTTGTATGTCTGATTTCACCCTTTGGGAATGTTTTTCGCTGCGAATTTCTCGGAGTCGTTTGGTTCTTCTCGCTGTCTTTTGCTAGTCCTTCTTCCTTCCGATCTTTGGAATGGCATAGGAGGCTCGGTCACTTAAGCTTCGACTTGCTTGCAAGACTTAGCTCACTTGGCCTAATCGAGGATTGCCCAGCTTTCGATGGAGAAGGATCTAGTTTGCCATTCTTGCAGACATGGAAGATGGTTGCCGCTCCCCACCATCCAGTGACTAAGGTCATATGACCTCGCACCCCGGAGAGCTTTTACATATGGACCTTGTTGGTCCGGCTCGGGTGAGCTCGGTTGGTGGCAAGTGGTATTTTGTTGTTTCTTGTTGACGACTTTTCGAGATATTCGTGGTCTTCTTTTTAGCTGAGAAGACCGAGACCTCTCATTCGCTCGCAATCTGATTTTGCGTCTTCAGAACGAGTTCCCTTTGAACTCGATGCGAGCTATTCGGAGTGATAATGGTTCCGAGTTTAAAAATTCGGATTTGAGAAGTTTTGTAACCGCCTTGGTTTGGAGCATCAGTTTTCTTCCCCCTATACACCACCCAAAATGGTGTTGTAGAGAGGAAGAATCGGACCCTTGTTGAGATGGCCAGGACGATGCTTGATGAGCATAGGACTCCTAGGCGCTTTTGGGCCGAAGCTATGAACACTGCATGCTACATTTCGAATCGCATTTTTCTGAGAGCGTTTTGAAGAAGACCTCTTATGAGTGCGTTTGGTCGCCAGCCCAAGGTGAGTTATTTTAGAGTCTTTGGTTGCCACTGTTTTATATTGAAAAAAAAGGCAACCTGGAAAGTTTGAGTCTCGTTCTTCTGACGGTGTTTTTGGGTTATGGCACTCACACCGAGCTTATCGTGTACTTAACCTTGACACTAACCGAGTCATGGAGACATCAGATGTCACCTTCGACGAGACTCTTGTTTCTCCTTCTTCTCGTTTTGAGCGTGCAGGTGATCATGAGGTTGGAGAGCCTCTTTTGATGATGAGGAAGAGGGTGCTGAAGGTATAGATGATCCAGCCCCCCTCCACCTGCCGTGCCGCAAGAGCGGCCTCGACGACGACTCACGGCCCGACCTCTTCTTCCTGGGGGCCGTGGGATCCACCTCGCGCGGTACCTTTTCTACCCGGGTGGAACCAGCTGCTGTTGAGGGGGAGGTCACTTCTTCCCGGGAGGCGCCACGACACATCCAGCGCCAGCACCCTCCTCAGCAGATGATCGGCGACATCGACGAGCGAGTTACTCGCTCCAGGTCACAGCACATCTCGCACTTTGCTCATTCTGTTTGTTGCGTCTTTTGAGCCCCGAGATGTTGGACACGCATTGACGGATCCGGATGGGTCAATGCCATCATGAGGAGCTAGAGAACTTGAGCGAAATCGGGTTTGGGTTCTAGTGCCACACCTCCTGACTGTAAACCTATTGGGACAAAATGGGTATTTAAAAACAAGCAAGGAGAGGAGGGCCACATGTGAGAAACAAGGCCCGGCTGTGAGCGAAGGGTTATAGTCAGAAGGAGGGGATAGATTATGAGGAGACCTTCGCTCCTGTAGCTCGTTTGGAGGCTATTAGGATACTCTTGGCTTATGCTGCATCCATGGGTTTCAAACTTTTTCAAATGGATGTCAAGAGTGCCTTCTTAAACGGCTACATTGAGGAGGAGGAGGTCTAGCAGCAACCCCCGGTTTTGAAAATCCCAAGTTTCCAAACCATGTCTTTAAACTCCACAAAGCCTTGTATGGTTTGAAACAAGCCCCTAGAGCCTGGTATGAGAGATTAAAAACCTTTTTGCTAGCTAAGGTTTTAAAATGGGATGTGTTGTAGATAAGACGCTCTTTCTCCTCCGGCAAGGCAAAGATACTCTCTGGTCCAAATTTACGTGGATGATATCATTTTCGGTGGTTCTTCTCACGCTTTGGTTGCCAAGTTTGCAGATACTATGAGCAGGATTCGAGATGAGCATGATGGGCGAGCTGACTTTCTCTTCTCGGGTTGCAAATAAGCAATCCCGAGAGGGGACGTTTGTGCACCAGGGCAAGTACACGAGGGACTTGCTAAAGCGGTTCGACATGGGCGAGGCCAAGCCTCTTCCGACGCCATGTCGACGACGACTGCCCTGGATGCCGACACGGATGGAGAAGCAGTGGACCAGAAGGAGTACCGCAGCATGATTGGATCGCTGCTCTACCTGACGGCGACACGCCGGACATTCAGTTCGCCGTGTGCTTGGCGCGCGCTTTCAGGCCTCGCCACGCACTTCTCACCGTCAGGCGGTGAAGCGCATCTTCAGGTACCTTCGTTTCACGCCTGAGCTCGGGATTGGTATTCTGCTCCTCCACCCTCTCGCTTTGCGGTTATTCCGATGCCGATTTTGCTGGTTGTCGCATTGAGCGCAAGTCCACTTCTGGGACTTGCCAGTTATTGGGTCTTCTCTTGTATCGTGGTCTTCTCGCAAGCAGTCTAGTGTCGCTCAGTCTACCACGGAGGCTGAATATGTTGCTGCGGCTAGCTGCTGTTCTCAGTTACTCTGGATGATGGCCACTTTGCGTGATTTTGGTTTGAGCTTTACTCGAGTTCCTTTGCTTTGTGACAGCACGAGTGCCATTAGTGTTGCTAAGAACCCCGTGCTTCACTCGAAAACCAAACACATTGATGTGCGCTTTCATTTCTTGCGAGACCACCAGGAGAAGGGTGATATCGACTTCGCATGTCGATACTCATCACCAATTGGCTGATATTTTCACCAAGCCTTTAGACGAATCAACCTTAATAGGTTGAGGGGTGAGCTTGGTGTGTGTTTCCCTTTAGATGGGGGAAGCATTTTGAAATGTACAGACTGACTCTTTATTTTTGAGGCTCTTTTCTTTTGAGTTTCTTGAGTCGTTCCATTGGTATCTTCTTTCTTTCAGTTTTGTGTCGGGCATACGCATTTACATTCTGAGCTTCATGTCTATATTCACTAGAATGTAATTATGCTCTTGTTAGTATTGCTCCGATACTTATGCTGATGCTTGTAGCTTATGCTCTTTCTAATCACTGTTACATGTTATGAGCGAGCTATTTTTGGAATGGTGAATTATGCCTAATGTATATAAATCTGAAAAGCTCACCATTGAGATATGCAACTAGCATGTGTAGGGTGTGTTGAGTCCATTCCTGCTTTTCATATATGCTCGGTTGCTATGTCTCTAGTTCTGAGTCATTCACTTGCTTGGTTGTTCATACTTGCTTAAAATCTGAACCAAGTATTGTTGAATTGAAAAGATCGAGATGGGATTGCCTGTCAACACCTCATGGTATTGAGACTTTTCTCATTGCACTTTGAGTTAAACTTGAGCCATGTAGTGTATGACCGAAAACCGTTGCTTTAAGCTTCTGATTGCTTCGGCATAGGCTTCGCACGGTTGAAAAGTTAGGCAATGACAAGCTTTCAACCTCTCGCAATCACATGCTAAAAATGAACTTGTGAATTCTTTTACCGCTGCAACTCCGATATGAATTGAAATCACAAGTATATGCTTCATTCCTATGCATGATGATTGAACTTGCTAGGGGTAGTTCACCTTGTATATATGCTTAGCACTTGTTTGGACTCCTTCTATACATGTCTAGTGCTATTTTGATGGTGACTATCCTTTGGCTTAAAACTGCTCACATGCTCATATGCTTCATATTTCGTATAAGTGATCAGTCTGAGCCTTTGCTATTTGAGTGCTTAATTGAGATGTTGGAGCTATACTGATTAGAACATCTTTGCACTCTTTTGACTATATACTTGCAGCTCCTAACTTGCATTTTGACTTCATATGCATTTGGAAGGAGATCTTGTGTTCAGGGGGAGTTTATGTGAAGGGAGTTCCTTCTCGATACCTTTTGGCCTTGATAAGTGCATTTTCAACTAGGGGGAGAAATTTATGCAAATCATATGCTCCTGTGTTGATCAACTAAGGGGAGAATCACTTGTCCTAGTTGCTTGCATTTGTCGAGGGGGAGTTTGCTAGTTGTGTTGAGCCGTTGCCTCTGTTTGAGGGACTAGCAAACGTTCCTAGCTTTCATGAGCTTTCATAAGCTTTTCATTGGCTTTCAATTGGTATCGTCTGGTGTGCTTTCCCTTTGGTTTGGGTTGATTTCCAATTGGTTCGGAGTGATTTTCTTGCTAGTTGTGTTGAGCCTCTGTGCCTCTATCTTGAGGGACTAGCATTTTGCTTCTGTTGTCCTCCGATCTTCAATTGGTATCTGCTAGCGGTGTTGAGCCTGTTCTACCTCTTCTTGAGGGCTAGCTTGTTTTGCTTGGTTGCGTCGAGCCGTTGCCCATGTCTTTGGGGACCAAGTTTTTCGCTTCATCCACTTGACCTTCTTTGGCTTTTGTTAGGCTTTTGGGTCATTTGGTGGGTTTTCTCTTCCCACTCCTTCCTACCTCCTTCTTCTTATTCATGATTTTTGTGGAGTTGACAATGCACTCATCAAGGGGGAGATTGCGGATACATGGGTGTATGCCGAGTCTCTGTGTGATGAGTGATTGTCAACGGAGATGATGCGCATGTTCTTTGGCTTGTGTTGTGCAGGTGTTGAGCACGGAGACAGTGATCGATGGCGGGTGAAGGTCAAGTTGCGACGTGCCGTGCCGACGGACCGGGGCGCGATGAAGGATGGGCGTGCCGTGCGGAGGGACGTGCCATGCCGATGTATCGGACGGTGGAAGGCGGACGTGGACTTGGACTGATGGACTGGAGGCCGGAGGATCAGCTGTGGTGGCTGGCAGCCTGCGACAGCGACAAGCGGAGAAGTGCGATCATGTCGGTGGAAGGGGTGCACAGGCGGTGCATCCCCTCTACGACGCCGGTTTGTTGGTAGAGCCCGGGAAAAACCAACGGTGGACGGTTTCCAGGTTTGGGCCTCAAAACCTGGGTGCTGGGGTTTCCAGGTTGAGCCTCAAAAACCTGGGCGTGGGCCGGTTTCCGAGTTTGGGCCTCAAAACTCGGCGCGGACGGTTTCCGAGTTTGGCCACAAAACTCGGGCTGGAGGCTGGTTTCCCGGTTTGGGCTCAAAACCGGGGGGGCTGATGGAAAAGGCTGGTTTCCCGGTTTGGGCCACAAAACCGGGGGTGCAGAGGTGGTGGCGCACGTGGCGGCGATCTGAAGGTTGCGTGGAGGCGACGCGGAAGACCGTGCGGGCGTGGTCGTCGGATCTACCTACCACCAGCGGGTGGACTAGAATAGCCTTAGGGTTAGGCTGGTCCGCTCTGTAAATACAGTAGTGAGGGGTAGAGTAGGAAATAGGCTTAGGCTAGGTTAGTATAAGTAGTCTAGGGGAGACACCCTCCCCCCTATCTCAGTTAGCGCAGTCATTTGCTTCATAGCACCTAGGGTTTCCACTCTCCCCATCCCCTGCTTTAGCTAGTTGAGATCCGCAGAGAGACTCCACTCTGTGTACTGTTGATTCGAGGAAGTGAGGCCGTATCCTCACCTGGATCCCATCTCTTGGTGTCAATTCGCGTTTTGATTTCATGTTCATCATTGTTCTTCGCGGATTGCTTTGTGCCTTGAGTTTCCCGTCGCTTTGATCTTTGTGCTCGGTTCATCTTTTGCGATTCCGTTTGAACTGAGTTGTTCTAGATCGTGAGGCACTTCTTTCCACCGAAGGAATTATCCTCTAACCTCACGGTCTAGGAGATCGATCGATTTTTCGTTTCGGGTCACTTTTTCCCTTCCCCGAAATCTTCGATTCACCAATTGGAGTTAGGTTCGAGCCATGATCTCTTAGAGATAGCTCACTAACCTCCTTGTGACTCCTCAGATCGAATCCCAAGCCTAGAGCACTTGATTCGGAGGAGATCGGGTTGAATCGCCGGAGTTTCAGTGCAGTTTCGGGGTGACCGGACGCTGGTCGCGACTTGACCGGACGCGTCCGGTCGTTGAAAGTTCGTCGCGTGGTTCTCTGTAGACGACCGGACGCCGGCGTTTTGCGTGACCGGACTCGCCTCAGTTACTGTTCACTGCGCGTGTTTGTTTCTGACCGGACGCAGGTGAACCGACCGGACGCTCTATCTCACAGAGTCCGGTCAGTTCCAGAGAGCTCCGAAAATCGTTTTCGCTCGACCGGACGCGTCCGTGCTCACCGACCGGACGCAGGCAGAGTCCGGTCAGTGCTTTTCTGCGCAAGTCTCGTGTGTTCTTGGTTGCTTCTGACCGGACACACTGGTCTCGACCGGACGCTCCGTACTCGTGAGTCGGTCGCGAACAGTAAGGTTCCAGAGCCGATTTTCGTTGACCGGACGCGTCCGGTCCCTGCTGACCGGACGCTGGCCAGAGTCCGGTCGATCCAGTTTCGCGCATTTTCGTTCGCGGCTCGTTCGTTCGTTGACGGATTTGATTTCCGTCTTTTGCGTTGGCTTTCTAGGGTTGTCTAGTGTCCCGCTGTGCTTCTAGGAAGCATCCACCCTACATCTAGGTCGTGGACATTAGCAAGCTCTAGGGTTGCTCTTGGGGTTGATTTTGGGACAGTGGCATCTTGTTCCGAAAGGAAATTTTGAAGCTCCCATTCACCCCCCCTCTGGTCGCTTTCGGGTAGCTCCTCGGTCCTTCACCAAGGACAGGCAGCCCGTGTCTTACTACTAGCAGTTCAGCTCGGTGAAGACACAGCACCAGCTCAATCCCTACAACCTTCAGAAAGATATGGGCATCGACTACAGGTTCTAGAATGAGTTCCATTCCGACTTCTATCGTTCAGTCCTGTACAATGCCAAGAAGCAAAAGATTCTGAGTATGAAGTATGTTGATTGGGAGCATTTGGAGGCCAAGCATGATCGTGATATCAACAGGGTAATAGCAGCTTGCAAGGAGAGGAACATGTATGACTTGATGGGTTTCAGTTACAATTGGAATATCGAGGTCATCCATCAATTTCATGCAACGCTCTATGTTGATAATGTGGTGGAGGAGATGCATTGGATGACCGAGGGTCGTCACTACAAGGTTTCTTATGAGACCTTTGCAAGGATCCTCGGTTTGGGCAGCGGGGATAGAGAGCTTGATAGTCTGCACCAGGAGAGGACATTGACCGACAATGAGATTGCTTTCATGTATGAGGATCCTCGGAAGGCAGACGGGTGGTCAAGGGGCTGAAGGGCTATTACTACATGTTGAACAACCTTTTCAGGCAGACTCTCAACCCCAAGAGTGGTTCCCATTCTAAACTCTATGGATATGGGAGAAACATGTTGGCTAGGATGGCCCCCAGGGCGAACCACTTCTCCATCTCCAGCTTTATTTGGACCGAGCTACAGGTTGCAGCCGAGGATGCTAGGAAGGCAGTGCTCTATGCCCCCTACATCATGTTCATGATAAAGATGGTTTTCGGCTACACCTTTGCTAAGGATGGGTTGCATGAGCCTTATAGAGCAGAGAAGAAGAGGGCAGCAGCAGCAGGGGCAACAACAGTTGATAGGCCAGAGATCTCCCGCCCTTCCTATCAGAGGAAGAAGAAGAGCAAGCTGGCCAAATGGATTAAGGCCATCTTCTCTACTTGCACCTACGCAGCCCAGACAGCTCACCAGGCACTTGTTGAGCAGTGAGCAGAGCGAGAGCGGGCGGGTCGTTCGCCGTTACCTCCACCCCACTCTCCACCTCACTTCGACCTCTCCAGTCTCGATTCAGATGATCTAGATTCAGATGACGACGAGGAGCAGGAGGAGATAGTGCCTGAGCCGCCACGTCGTTCTACACGTGCCTCGACCCGCTACACCAGTACTACCCATCGTCATGGGAAGGCCGTTGTAGAGTCCGACGACAACGACGATGACGATGATGGTGATGACGATGATGATGATGATGATGAGGGCGAGGTTCAGTGGGACACCATAGCGTCTGATGATGGGTGAGTGCTTGGACACTCTTCTCTTCTCTCTTTCTCTCTTTTTGGTGACTTGTTGCCAAAGGGGGAGAATTAGATGAAGAGAAGGGGGTACAACACTTTCTTGTTCAAGTCCCCATCTTTTAGTAGTTGTGAGTTGTGAAAGAGTTTGTCGGTCAAAACTCTAATTTGTAATACTCTATGTTGCTACTTCTTAGACTTGGATGTGGACATGTACTTTTATCTGCTTATCTAGCTTGTCATATTCTGTTTAGACTCCTTGGTTGTTATTGCTTTGTGGCTGTTTTAAATTCCGTTGTGTTTGCTGTCTGCAAGACTGAGCGGCAGTGCCGCTCCCAGGCCGGCAGTGCCGGGCTCCGGCAGTACCGCGCCTAGAGCGGCAGTGCCGCTCCCAAGCCGGCAGTGCCGGGCTACAGCAGTACCGCGCCTAGAGCGGCAGTGCCGCTCTGGCTGTCAGGCAGCAAACCACTCTGATGTGCTTAAACTGTCATTCGCATCACGTATTATTCTTGACACAGTTTAGTTGCACCCCACAAAGCTATTAGATGTGAAACTGAACCTACTTCTCACTTTTGAATATGTGAATGTTGGCCTCTAATGCCATTTTGAGATTTCAGCTCTCATTCACACATTTAGGGGGGGAGGTTTCACACCTAAGCTTCTAAATCTCAAGTATTGTACCCTTTTATTGTAAGCTTCAATTGTGTTGTCATCAATCACCAAAAAGGGGAGATTGTAAGTGCAATCAAGCCCTAATTATGGGTTTTGGTGATAATGACCACATGATTGGAGAACTAATGAGATTTATGAAGATGACAAGCAGGTTGATAATAAGAAAGGATGGTGCATATGTGTTGGTGGACCCCTCATACTACATTTCATCGGTTCCGGACTCAAAGTACTACAACAAGCTTTTTCTTACATATTTGAGTTATAGGATTGCCGTACTATCAAGGGGAATGCAAATACATTGCTATGGCTGAATGACATGTGCTCAAACCAACCCAAGCCATCCTCATTCCTAACCAAAGACAGCTACACTGAATTTAGATCTGTTTCTGTCTGACTGGTAGGCGCGGCAGTGCCGCCCAGGGCGCGGCAGTGCCGGGCCGCGGCACTGCCGGGCTAAGGCCGGCACTGCCGCGACTTGTTGTAACCGTTGGAAGGCAGGGGATATTTACTCCATATCCTGCCACCCCAACGGTCACCCACGACCATAACTCTTCTCCTACCTCTAGACAAGGCTTCCTCTCCCCATTGAAGGCTCCCAAGCTCTCTCTCACAAATCTTTGATTCCTATTGATTCCAAGTGAGTTAGAGCCTCAAACCTTCACCAAAGAGAAGCCCTAGCTGAGATCTACTCCCTAGAGCACTTGATTTGAGCCATAGCGGTGGATTTGATTCTATTACTCTTGGGTTCTTGGAACCCTAGCCGGCTAGGCGTCACCCTTGAGCTAGCCAACTTGTGTGGCGGTCTTGGGAGGTTTGTAATCACTCGGGCAACTAGTTTATTACCCCTCACTTCAAGGATTTGGTTCCTTGACTTGAGAACGAGGTAGAGTTGCAAAGCTCATGACCTAAGTGGTCAACCTCAACAACGTGGAGGTAGGCAAGCCTTGGTGGCGAGCTGAACCAGGGATAAATCACTTGTCTTGTGCTTACTCGCTTTCATTTCTCATACTTGTGAGCTTGTGATAGATTCTAGGTTTGGCCTGATCTACTTCATTCTACATATTTGGCTTGTTAGAGTTGGTTCTGCGGGTTCAGGAAACCTAGTGCTACATTTCCATTCATATAGAATCAGTTTGTTGTGGCTGGATTTCGAATTGCAGTCTCAGGTTCTACCCTGCGCGGCAGTACCGGGCTGAGGCTGGCAGTGCTGGGGAGCGGCAGTGCCGGGCACATAGCGGTAGTGCCGGGCTTATCTAATTAAGTTTTGAGCTGTGATTTTTGACAGGCCTATTCACCCCCCCCCCTCTAGGCCACACAGGTCCTTACACAAACCGAGGAGGAAAACACATACCTTCGGACCATCTTGTCATGGGTGTCGAGTGGTGAGCCACAGCTTGGGATGATGATCTCCTAGTTCAAGCGTGCTACTGGAGGTCCAGGTGTAGGCTTTGCTCATGGTGTTGAGTGCGCTTCATCTTTTGGGAAGATTGGAGAGTCGAGTGGTCTGAACCTGTGTGAGAAGCCCAACTCCACCACTACTCCCAAGCTTACCAAGATTCCACCCAAAGAGCCTCTAAAGCCTAACACCAAGGATGGTGTATTTGTGGAACCTCTGAGAGCTCCACCCAAGAAACAATCATGGGCTCCAAAACCAAACCACCTCAAGAACAAGCTAGACACCATGTGAAACGACCCACGATTTCCTCCAAGGGAAATCCGCAGATACCCCATAATGTGATAGTCCAAAAAGTCTCAAACCATCACATTATCATTATTCAGTTGTTACCATAGTTCATACAACGCGATAGTACAGATTTACAAGTCATTACATCACATGGAAACACCATCTAGTACAAACTATATCGGTAACGCACACCTAATGATGCTGGAGTCGGCGTAGAACGTCGGCGAGTGAAGGCTCCTCCTTCACGGGGCATCATCAAAGTTGTTGTAGCAGCGGGCGAAGACTCCATCTTCATCTTCTCATCCAAACTTGCATATAGGAACGAGACTTCCTAGTCCATCTAGCTTCCACCATTGTCGCAGTAGAAGTCGTCCAACCTGTCGTTAATTTTCAGTACGGTTTATACTGGCCACACTTTCCCATCCTTGCATTTGCATTTGCTATGTGGTATGTGGAATGCAAGGGTAGAGCAAAAAGGAACCTATTTATGGTTGTAGTTTTCCTATGCAGGTAATTAATATCATATAAATATATTCATCAAGTTTTAATCCATTTACCCGGCCACATGGCCTTCCATTCGGTCATCAACCGAACATCCGGCCACCCGGCCATCCATCCCATCCACACATCTCACCACACTCTCACTCTCTAGGCGGCAAGGACGACTCCCTCTCGTACCTTGCCTCAACGGCCAGTGCTGGACCTATCAACCCAGGGGGAGAAGAAGAAACACCTCTCACTAACTCCGAGGGAAACTGAGCACCATAGTGTTGTCCATGACCGTGGACACGGCTATACGTATAGATCGATCGACTCTGCAGAGTGTGTACGCCTGGAACCACAGGTTAGCTATCCTCGACGATCCGGCTCATCTAAGCTGATTCTGAACTTCCCCCTAATCCGCAACGATGCCATCCTACCACTCAGACCTGGGGCACCCCGGTGGAAATCCACCGTAACGCTGAGACTGCGAGACGTGGATCCTGGCGTACCAAATAAAACACCACGTTGTCTTAGGAGGGTGGGGTCTCCAGCCCTTACCTCCCTACACTTATCACCTTCCAACCTAGCAGTAATGGCATCGCTTCGCCCAAGGGGTAGGAACGGTTTTGTGCCCATACAAGAACAAGTGGTGCGCACGAAGGTACTATGGTCTGATCACCCCAGCGCAATAAGTCCTAAGGACTGAACAGGATATCTCCTCCTCGAGGCTTCCATCGCCCCCGTGCTGACACAGCACCTCTATCCCGGGGATTCGTCCCACGAAGACACTCCTCCCCAGGACCTCTTCTCAAGATCACAATGTACCCGCCACAGGTACTCCCCAGGGGATGCCCAGGTCACATCCCCTCGGCAAGACTCGTCACGGACTCGTCGTAGATCCTGTCCAGTCGACTCAACCCTCACCACACGCACCCAAGACACATGCCAAGATCTCCCCAAGTCATCATCCCGTTATCACGGCACCATGTGCCATAGCCACCCACAAGCAAACATCCACCAAGCATCACATCACAGATATAATGCATAGTAGAAGTGAGTAGCGAGTATGTAAAGTAACCGGTGTCTAGCCTAACAGCGGGTGTGCAGGGGAAAGGGTTGCGTCAAGGTATTGGCTTCACAAGCAATCTAACATGTAACCTATCACAGTTCATTTGCAAAAAGTAAAGCACTAGTCCTCACGAAGTGAGTTCATTTTCCTCGGGCTCAAAGATGCGAAGGAGGAACTCGGCCAAGCACGTCTACGTCATGTCCTTGATGTAGATGGTTTTCCTACGGTCGATCGAGTCGACTCGCACGGGACCAAGGGCACGACATAGACCTTAGCTTTGCCAACTAGAATGAGGGTTCGATCTTTGATCCAATCGTCATGGCTAAGGATGAGATCGAATAGATCGGGCCAACAAGGAAAAAGGAAAACAGTTCTGATCTCTTGCTCGATCCCAATGCCATTGTAATCGACGAGAACCGTGAAGAGGGAACAGAACAAGGGGGAAAAAGAGAAGCAAGGGTAGTCTCACTTCCTTCTATGCATGCGTCATGGCAAAGACGGGGCATCGAAGGGAGCAATACGTCTGGACAGCAGGGCACCGCCGATCGAACAGCGATGCGCGGCCTTGCCAAACTGTTGGCTCGCGGTCGCCATGGCTGCTGCGGCCCAGACGTGTCGGTGAGGTCGGGCTACGACGTCTGACTCTGACGAAGAGCACGACAAGGCCATAGCCTTCCTGCAATCGTGAAAAAACCGGCACGAAGGCCGGGACTCAGGCATAGACGACGGCGTAAATGGGAAAGGTGAAAGCTTGGGCTTGGGGGTCTCACCAGTTGTGGCTGCTGGTGGCGAGGAAGCAGACAGGAGGAGCGAGCAGCAGCGCGCGTGGGTGGTCGGTGGGGACAACCGAGGCAGGCAGAGGCACGGCGATGTCGTGGGATCGTCAGGGCGTGGAGTCCAGGGAGTCGGCTTGGAGAGGAGAGGCTCGGCCAAGCGACGCGTCCGACGGCCGGCACGGCATGGCTGGGGGCCAGCGGTTGGCGTCGTGTGGCCAGGCCGGCGACGGAGCACGACGAGCGACGTCGTGGGAGCGGCGTCACGGCCACGGCCACGGCCAGCGCGAGGCTGGTACGGCCGACGCCCGATGCGAGGCTTCTGGAGTCCCCGGCGAGCCGAAGCGAAGGCCAGCAGGGGCGGTCGCCGGTGGTGCGGTAGGGAGAAGGGGAGGATTGGAGTGCGGCGGCATGGTGAGGGAGAAGAGTGGCGGCGGCTGCTCGAGTATTTTATAGGGCGACCGGTTAGGGCTTCAGGAGCTGCAGGCCATCCTCGGCGTCCGTGCAGGCTCCAGGAAACGCGGCGTTCATCCAGAGGGCGGGCGGTGGTACGGACGTCGAGGCGTGGATGGGCAGGGAGCGGTGGCGGCGGCGGCTCCTGCTCGGTGCGCTCATGCCCTAGGGTTCACTTAGGGCGGCGGCCTGGGCCAACTGGGCCTAAGCGCGCAGGCAGCCAGGGGAGGGGCGAGCGTCCGTGGCAGGCCGGGACGAGCCTTGGCCGACGGGGAGGGGGCGAGCAGGCCTGAGGGTGGGGGAGGGCATGCTGGGCTTGGCCCGTGGGAATTGAGGGAGAAGAAGGGAGTGGAGGAGGTGGGTTTAGGCCAAGACAAGAAGAGGAATTTTCCCATTTTGCTAAGGAAAAAAAGTTCACGAAGAGGTCGGAGAAAAATTTCTGAGGAATTTCAATGAGATTCGAATGAGAGATTCTGAGACATTTCCGAGGGAGTTTGGATAGGTTTCAAAAGAAATTTAATAGAGGGATACTTGGGAAAATCCCAAGGGATATTTAAGAGCATCCCGAAGGGAGTCTAAAATGGAGTCAAAATAGGAGATGGGGAAAAAGAGAAAAGGATTCCCCCGAGTTTCTAATTAGTATGACTCGAAGATTCTTGGGATGGAGATGTGGGAGGTCGAGAAGAGAGGCGACAAGATATGATGATTCCCATACGAATTGGGAAAGTTTGTTTGAATGGAGTTCAAGGGTGAATTCGGAAGGATTCAAAAAAGGGAACGTAAATCGTTGGGGTGCGTTCAAGGGATGGTTTGGGAATTATTCGAATAGGAGATCTGGGGTGGATTTGCAAATTGGGAGTTGGAAGGTATTGGAGTAGGTTCGATTCGGAGACTTGCCAAGTCGTCATCGGAGGAAGAATGAGAGTCTCGAAATATATTTGAGGGGAAAAGGAAAAGGATCTTTTCCCTAAGAATTACTACGACTCAAGATTCAAGAGTTTGAAACACGGAGGTCGGTAAAAGGTTCCAAAAGAGGGAGAGGATCGCTATGGATTTGTGTACTCCAACTCTAGACATGACTTAAACCCTAAACCGACTCACGAACACAAGCACACAACTACAAGCAAAACTATATGACTGCAACGTTTTGTAGGCAAACACTCCCACGTTTGACCTAGCGGCTACATGTTTCATGCATTGCACGAAAAAGTTTTAAAAAGCTCGTATTTTTGGTTATAGGAAAACCCGGGTTGTTACAGACCACCCCCCTTACAGGAATCTCGTCCCCGAGATTTTAGGTGTCTCTGTCACAAGAAGGTTGAACTGGTAGGCTGGACCTAGGGTTGATGGTTTCCGTTGGGTAACCTATATGCACTGATGCATTTTGAAAAGGGATCTTTTGAGAAGGATTTTTAGGTAAAGACCTTTTTACGCAAAACATGTTGCAAAAATTTTTCGAAGTAGGGTGTTTGACAAAGATCTTTTTATGAAACAGTTCGCAATAAAACGGTTTGGAAGAAGAGGGTTTGTTTTCTCAAACTGATAAAAGTCGTTTGCTAAAATAGGGTCTTTTGAGGAAAAACTGAAGTTCAAAACATAGGTAGGGGAGGTTTTGAAAGTGTTTCGCAAACCAAGTTCGAAAACCTTTGGAAGCATTTTATTTTTGCAAACCACGGTTTTGAGAAACTATTTCAAACACCATTTTGAAAGTGTTTGTAACCCACGGTTTTTGGAAAACAAGTTTCAAATGCAATTTTGAAATCTTTTTTTTTGCACCGAGTTTTGTAAAACAAGATCAGACACCATTTTGTGAAAACTCATTTCCTTTGAAAAAGGATTTTTGAAATGAAAACCAAATCCATTTTGAAGTCAGTTCTGAGTTTTGAAACCAACACCTTTATCTTTTCACAAGACATTTTGAAAACTTTTGAAAATTGATTTTCACAAATTATTTCTTTTGAAAATGATTGTTTGAAGGAAAAGAGCTTTTCTCAAACTTTTCAAAGAAACACAAGTGAGAGTTTTGAAAACTTATTTCCAAACAACATTTTAAAATAAAGGCAAGGTTTCCAAAACATGTAAAAAGGGTCACAGGTTTTGAAGGCAAAAGAGTTTTATTTGAAAGAAAACTCTTCAAAAACTTTTCACAACTTTTTTTCTTTCAAAAGTTTTAGTAAAACAAGACTATAGCTTTAAAACTTTGCTAAATCAAAACAGGACATTGGAAGGAGGATTTTTGAAATCAACACAACTTTTGCTTTAAATAAAAACCTCTTTTCTTTCAGAAGTTTTACCAAAACAAAACTTTAAAGTTTAAAAAGTTTTTGTTAAATCAAAACAAGACTGTTTGAAGGAGGATTCTTGAAATCCAAAACAACATTTGTTTTCAACTAAAAACCATTTTTTTAAATAGACACTTTGAAAGTGTTGTTTTTTTTGAAGGCTAAGCCTAGGATTTTGGTGGTATGCAGGTATCACTCGGAGCGATCATGGTCACATACCTCAATACCAGCGTATGCCCGGCAGCAAGCCATGTGGATGCATCACACATGGGGCCCCAGGTTTCGTCGCGGCACCGTGGGTAATAGTCATGACACACTACCAAAAGCTATCGTCAACAACTCGATATCCCAAGCTAGAGGGGGAGAGGAGGAAAAACCTTTAAAATTACTTTTGAAAATTCCTTTATGGAAAACAATTTTTAAATCCTTTGTTTTGCAATTTTCACAAAGAGAAGAGGGTAACGACCTTTAAATCAAAACAAGGATATTTTGTAAATATGTCGTAGCCCATTTGAAATCTCTTTTTTTAACTGAAGCAAGCTTTACAAAGAGCTTTTTTAAAAGGTTCAAAATAAGTTTTTAGTTTATAAAACCAAAGCTTTTATAAAGAGTTTTCTTTTTTTTCCAAACTCTTTTTCAAAAGATTTTCAAGAACGGTTGAGCCTTTCGGGAAGAGAGCATTTTTAAATCAAACCATTTTGTTAAACTTTTCACAAACAAACTTTTGGTTAAAAGATTTTTGAAATAGCGAGAACACGCAGCTTGAGATCCTTTCAAAGAAATGTTTTGTAAAACTTTTTAAATACAAATTGGGTTTTGAGGACGTTTGAAAACGACACGGGTTTTGCAATCAAAGTCTTTTGAAAGTCCTTTTGCTTCGAAAAACAAAACACACTCATTTATTTTTAAGAGTTTGAAACAAACCATTTTGAAAACACATGTTTTTGAAACAGGGTGTTGCTCCCTTTGAAACAAACAAAACGAGTTTGAAACTGATTTTAAAGCGTGCGTTTTGAAAAGCAAAGATTTCACAAATGACTTTGTTTTCAGAAACCATTTTCAAAACAACTTTTGAAATAAACTTTGGAAAAACTCTCTTAGGTTTTGACAATTATTTTTTTTAAAAGAGTTGCAAAGACATCCTTTTCGCAAAGGTTATGCTTGATAAAACAGTTGCAAAACATTTTTTAAGGCAGAGTTGACTTTGGAAAGTGGAACTCGACTCCTAGTTTGAAATTAAAACAATTTAAAACAAAATTGAGCCAAGGACCTTTGGTTTGAAAACATTTTGCTGGGTGAAAACAAAACTTGATTTCCCAAAAACAAGTTTTGAAACGCTTTTTGAAAAGAAAACAGTTTTCATACTACTTCGCAAATAGCTTTTGAAAGAAAACAGTTCGGGACGGGAATTAAACTTGTTTTTTCTTTTAAAAGTGGAAAACCTTTTTTGGAAACTTTTCAAATTGTTTTCCTTTGAAATAGAATTTCTTGTGAAAGAAGAGACATTTTTCAACCAAAAGAAGGGAGAGAAGTTTTGAAGTCATGGTTTGGTTGGAAAGCCGAAAATTATTTTGAAATGGTCTCACAAGACATGATGCATCGGCTATACCTTTCTCACTCGGTTAGTTGGGGGCCTCTTACTTAGTCATAGGGCGGCTTAGGTTTAGCCTATAAGGTTACCAACACCTGGAGTCTCACGTAAAAACATCTTCTATAACTTATACTCAGACAATCAAGAAGCATAAAAGCACAAGCAAAACAACAAAGATCCAGACAATCAGGCAGCATTACAACTTCTATATGCATAGTGCTGACTTAAGGCGACTCCGAAGCCTTCAAGCCTCACACGACTACCGATCTGGCGTAGGCAGTAAAAGGGGAAAATTGTTTTTTATAGGTCAACTTTCCAAAAGGGGTAGGTCAATTAGCTTAGAACTCAAGGCAGAGAGGGGAAACAAGTGGTAGCACTTATAGTTCTACCAACAAGCAGGAATTTTGGCTTCTATTCTAGTGTTTGGTCCTAAAGTCTCGTTCTATAGGCAAGTATGGCTTTGATACCAACTGAAATGACCTACGATTTCCTCGAAGGGAAATCCGCAGATACCCCATAATGTGATCAGGGACGAAACCAGAAAAAAATTTAGGAGGGGCTGGACAAAAGTTGATGCTAAAATTCATAAAAAGAAGTCGCCTACTCGTCCGGATATTTGGAGCCTACTGCAGACTGTGGCGTGCCCTCGTCCATCAGCGCTTTGCCTAGCTCCTTACCCATCGGTCCTGCAGTCAATACTCGCTTGCTTGTTGCACCTGACTCCTTGCCAGCTCATCCGTTGGCTGCCACACATAGCTACACGCTCGCAGCTTGCCGCGTCGTTCAGCTTCGTGACTAGGCCTGGCTGCCCGTCGGTCACCGATCGTGGCCCCGCTAGCTTGTCCCCGCACAGCCGCACCCAGGAGCCGATGACCCGTTGGTTGTGTCACAGCGTAGTCGCGTCTGTCGCTCACTAAGAACTGTGTGGCGCTGTGTGAAGGGGAAGAAACACTCTATAGAGATGGGTTGGGGCGCGAGGAAGGAACGCCCTGTAGGGATGGGTTGGGGTGGTGGACTGGGAACTGAGAAATTAGGATTGAGTCTTGTGCCTTAGCTGGATAATTCTCTGTGTATATTGGATTGCTTGTCTAATTAGCAAAAGAGAACATCTTCTACTCCTAATAAATTCTAGCCCCTCCTACCTTGTACATGTACAATCTCAACCCCTCCTACCTTATATATTTAAGACTAAAATTTTAACAAAATACTATAAGGATTTCACGTACTCGGTAGCGGTAGGAGGGGCTCGAGCCCCTCCCTCCCTACCGCTGGCTTCGTCGCTGAATGTGATAGTCCAAAAAGTCTCAAACCATCACATTATCATTATTCAGTTGTTACCATAGTTCATACAACGCGATAGTACAGATTTACAAGTCATTACATCACATGAAAACACCATCTAGTACAAACTATATCGGTAACGCACACCTAATGATGCTGGAGTCGGCGTAGGACGTCGGCGAGTGAAGGCTCCTCCTTCACGGGGCATCATCAAAGTTGTTGTAGCAGCGGGCGAAGACTCCATCTTCATCTTCTCATCCAAACTTGCGTATAGGAACGAGACTTCCTAGTCCATCAAGCTTCCACCATTGTCGCGGTAGAAGTCGTCCAACCTGTCGTTAATTTTCAGTACGGTTTGTACTGGCCACACTTTCCCATCCTTTGCTTGCATTTGCTATGTGGTATGTGGAATGCAAGGGTAGAGCAAAAAGGAACCTATTTATGGCTGTAGTTTTCCTATGCAGGTAATTAATATCATATAAATATATTCATCAAGTTTTAATCCATTTACCCGGCCACATGGCCTTCCCTTCGGTCATCGACCGAACATCCGGCCACCCGGCCATCCATCCATCCATCCCATCCACACATCCACACATCTCACCACACTCTCACTCTCTAGGCGGCAAGGATGACTCCCTCTCGTACCTTGCCTCGATGGCCAGCACCGGACCTATCAACCCACGGGGAGAAGAAGAAACACCTCTCACTAAGTCCGAGGGAAACTGAGCACCATAGTGTTGTCCATGACCGTGGACACGGCTATACATATAGATCGATCGACTCTGCAGAGTGTGTATGCCTGGAACCACAGGTTAGCTATCCTCGACGATCCGGCTCGTCTAAGCTGATTTCGAACTTCCCCCTAATCCGCAACGATGCCATCCTACCACTCAGCCCTGGGGCACCCTAGTGGAAATCCACTGTAACGCTGAGACTGTGAGACGTGGATCCTGGCGTACCAAATAAAACACCACGTTGTCTTAGGAGGGTGTGGGTCTCCAGCCCTTACCTCCCTACACTTATCACCTTCCAGCCTAGCAGTAATGGCATCGCTTCGCCCAAGGGGTAGGAACGGTTTTGTGCCCATACAAGAACAAGTGGTGCGCACGAAGGTACTATGGTCTGATCACCCCAGCGCAATAAGTCCTAAGGACTGAACAGGATATCTCCTCCTCGAGGCTTCCATCGCCCCCGTGCTGACACAGCACCTCTATCCCGGGGATTCGTCCCACGAAGACACTCCTCCCCAGGACCTCTTCTCAAGATCACAATGTACCCGCCACAGGTACTCCCCAGGGGATGCCAGGTCACATCCCCTCGGCAAGACTCGTCACCGGACTCGTCGTAGATCCTGTCCAGTCGACTCAACCCTCACCACACGCACCCAAGACACACGCCAAGATCTCCCCAAGTCATCATCCCGTTATCACGGCACCATATGCCTTAGGCACCCACAAGCAAACATCCACCAAGCATCACATCACAGATATAATGCATAGTAGAAGTGAGTAGCGAGTATGTAAAGTAAGCGGTGTCTAGCCTAACAGCGGGTGTGCAGGGGAAAGGGTTGCGTCAAGGTATTGGCTTCACAAGCAATCTAACATGCAACCTATCACAGTTCATTTGCAAAAAGTAAAGCACTAGCAGCTACATTATTGCATGTCTAATAGGATTCTACGAGGTTGGATGGGCTGTGGCACCTGTTATGTTGTTAGTCCGAGATCTCTGATGTCCTCATAGGTATTCTCCTTGGGTCCTGTTGTCATCCTCGGTCTCCTCCAGCGAATTCCAGATCAGCCAACTTTGCTCCCAATGCAACTACCTCGCGAGACCGACAAACAAGACAAAAGGGCAATCAATACACTGACGTGACAACTAGACTCAAAATGACTCGAAGGACACTAAACATAGAAGGGACTCAGCCCTCGCGGAGGACATCCGATCCTCGGGCTCGAAAGGACGCAGGAGCGGATGCTTGCTAAGCACAAGCTCAAGTCACAACCTAGCTCGTACTTCCCGGGCCGACCGAGTCGACCTATACGGCTCGAGTAAAATGGTTGAGACTGATCCTGACTCAAGCAAACATCACGCAAAAACAATACTAGTCCTCACGAAGTGAGTTCATTTTCCTCGGGCTCAAAGATGCGAAGGAGGAACTCGGCCAAGCACGTCTACGTCATGTCCTTGATGTAGATGGTTTTCCTACGGTTGATCGAGTCGACTCGCACGGGACCAAGAGCACGACATAGACCTTAGCTTTGCCAACTAGAATGAGGGTTCGATCTTTGATCCAATCGTCATGGCTAAGGACGAGATCGAATAGATCGGGCCAACAAGGAAAAAGGAAAACAGTTCTAATCTCTTGCTCGATCCAAATGCCATTGTAATCGACGAGAACCGTGAAGAGGGAACAGAACAAGAGGGGAAAATAGAAGCAAGGGTAGTCTCACTTCCTTCTATGCACGCGTCATGGCAAAGACGGGGCATCGAAGGGAGCAATACACCAAGAACACAAGCACAAAATCCACTCATAGGGTACCTCGTCCTGTGCGCACTAAATGGCACTAGACGTTCCTAGAATCCGCAGCGGTGCGGTTGTCACCACGAGGATCTAAGAGCGCTACAGTCTATAATAGGTACAAGCATACGAGGGCTCAAGTGCGAAGAGGCAAAAGAGAAAGAAAGACGGGGATCCTCATTCCTTTGATCCACACGCCATAGTAGTAGACGGGAATCACAGGAATGGGATCAAGAAGCAAGACTACTACTACATAAACATGACCAACACGCAAGGGAGACAGACTAAAAGCGAGGAACTTGGTTCCACGGGGCTTCGATCCACGATCATTGCAATCGACAGGGATTGTAGCGAGAAGCAAAAGGGGATCGATCCACACCTTACTGGATCGGTGGAGATCAAACTTTAGGCAGAAAAGAGAAGAGCGATCTCCGCATTCATTCAACCAACACGCCATGGCAAAGGCGGTAGCCGAAGAATGAGAGATGCTCAACCTAAGACAACTCGTAGGGCGCCACAACCTCCGTGCAACTAAATCGGCACAAGGCTATTCCTTCGACTCGTAGCGATGTGGTTGTCACCGCGAGAGTCGGAGGGATGCCGCGGTCGAAACGGTGCAAGCATACAAGGTGGTTAGGACAGAAACATGACAAAACGGATGGAGCCCGATGGTCATGGCGAGGGAACTCGCGGCCATGAACTTCACCCAAACGAGTTGGCACTCGTCGTTCCGCGGTTGTCATCTCCTGTTTCTTCTCCCACTAGACTAGGTCACGAAGGGCTTTCGTGTGCGGGTAATATCCACATTGATATTAGAACCGATATCGAACCCATCGTGGCCACGTCTTAGGGCTAGAGTCAGGAGCCAACGCTCGTATCACAACAGAGCCAACCAAACACACTACGACTATAACCATGAGGGGCGAGTTACGCTCAACGTCATGGTCACGGCAGGACGAACCCATGACCGTAGCGTTCGAGCAAGTTACGAACCCTCGACCGGCTCGAAGGCACGGTCCACAGACAAACAAGACCGGCTGGGAGGCACGGTCAACCATCGACAACATACACACGGCCACTTATACGACCAACGCAACGGAGTAGCACATATCCATAGCGATAGAGAAATAGACCGGCACGAGGGCTCGGCGCAGGCAGGTATATTACATAAGATGAGTAAGAGTGACATGATATGGACATTAAGGGAAATAAATGAAATTGTGTCGACGTCGAGGATGGCGTCAACGAGGGTTCAAATGTTCGACCTTGACGATGGCGCGAAGGATGGGCTTCAGCGAAGCGATACCGAGGGTAGCGAGCGCACTCTCGGCCGAATGGCAGCGCGCCGTCGACCAGACCGCTGCGCATGGTCGTCCGGTCAGCTGGGCGCGCCTTGGCCGAACTGCTGCGCGCAGTCGGCCGAATCAGCTTGTGCGCACACGTCTGGACAGCAGGGCACCGCCGACCGAACAGCGATGCGCGGCCTTGCCAAACTGTTGGCTCACGGTCGCCATGGCTGCTGCGGCCCAGACGTGTCGGTGAGGTCGGGCTACGACATCTGACTCTGACGAAGAGCACGACAAGGCCATAGCCTTCCTGCAATCGTGAAAAACACGGCACGAAGGCTGGGACTCAGGCATAGACGACGGCGTAAATGGGAAAGGTGAAAGCTTGGGCTTGGGGGTCTCACCG
This sequence comes from Coix lacryma-jobi var. lacryma-jobi, assembly GCA_009763385.1. Lineage (NCBI taxonomy): Eukaryota > Viridiplantae > Streptophyta > Magnoliopsida > Poales > Poaceae > Coix > Coix lacryma-jobi. The sequence continues at coordinate 59,265,729 of CM019823.1, read as the reverse complement.
GTTGTGGCTGCTGGTGGCGAGGAAGCAGACAGAGGCGGAGCAGCAGCGCGTCGGGTGGTCGGTGGGGACGACCGAGGCAGGCAGAGGCACGGCGATGTCGTGGGATTGTCGTGGGCGTGGAGTCCAGGGAGTTGGCTTAGAGAGGCTCCGGCCAAGCGACGCGTCCGACGGCCGGCACGGCATGGCTGGGGGCCAGCGGTTGGTGTCGTGCGGCCAGGCCGGCGGCGGAGCACGACGAGCGACGTCGTGGGAGCGGCGTCACAGCCACGGCCACGGCCAGCGCGGCTGGTACGGCCGACGCCCGATGCGAGGCTTCTGGAGTCCCCGGCGAGCCGAAGCCAAGGCCAGCAGGGGCGGCCGCCGGTGGTGCGGTAGGGAGAAGGGGAGGAGTGGAGTGCGGCGGCATGGTGAGGGAGAAGAGTGGTGGCGGCTGCTCGAGTCTTTTATAGGGCGACCGGTTAGGGCTTCAGGAGCTGCAGGCCATCCTCGGCGTCCGTGCAGGCTCCGGGACACGCGGCGTTCATCCCGCGGGCGGTCGTACGGACGTCGAGGCGTGGATGGGCAGGGAGCGGCGGCGGCGGCGGCTCCTGCTCGGTGCGCCCGTGCCCTAGGGTTCACTTAGGGCGGCGGCCTGGGCCAACTAGGCCTCACGCGCGCAGGCAGCCAGGGGAGGGGCGAGCGTCCGTGGCCAGGCGGGCTGCGGCCTTGGGCCGAGGGAGGGGGCGAGCAGGCCTGGGGAGTGGGGGAGGGCGAGCTGGGCTTGGCCCGTGGGAATTGAGGGAGAAGAAGGGAGTGGAGGAGTGGGTTTAGGCCCAAGACAAGAAGAGGAATTTTCCCATTTTGCTAAGGAAAAGAGATTCACGAAGAGTTCGGAGAAAAATTTCTGAGGAATTTCAATGAGATTCGAATGAGAGATTCTGAGACAATTTCCGAGGGAGTTTGGATAGGTTTCAAAAGAAATTTAATAGAGATAACTTGGGAAAATCCCAAGGGATATTTAAGACGCATCCTGAAGGGAGTCTAAAATGGAGTCAAAATAGGAGATGGGGAAAAAGAGAAAAGGATTCCCCCGAGTTTCTAATTAGTATGACTCGAAGATTCTTGGGACTGGAGATGTGGGAGGTCGAGAAGAGAGGCGACAAGATATGATGATTCCCATACGAATTTTGAAAAGGTTTGAATGGAGTTCAAGGGTGAATTCGGAAGGATCCAAAAAGGGAACGTAAATAAGTTGGGGTTGAGTTCAAGGGATGGTTTGGGAATTATTCGAATAGGAGATTTGGGGTGGATTTGCAAATTGGGAGTTGGAAGGTATTGGAGTAGGTTCGATTCGGAGACTTGCCAAGTCGTCATCGGAGGAAGAATGAGAGTCTCGAAATATATTTGTGGGGAAAAGGAAAAGGATCTTTTCCCTAAGAATTACTACGACTCAAGATTCTAGAGTTTGAAACACGGGGGTCGGTAAAAGGTTCCAAAAGAGGGAGAGGATCGCTATGGATTTGTGTACTCCAACTCTAGACATGACTTAAACCCTAAACTGACTCACGAACACAAGCACACAACTACAAGCAAAACTATATGACTGCAACGTTTTGTAGGTAAACACTCCCACGTTTGACCTAGCGGCTACATGTTTCATGCATTGCACGAAAAAGTTTTAAAAAGCTCGTATTTTTGGTTATAGGAAAACCCGTGTTTTTACACCATGCCACCCATCCAAGAGGAGCTTATGCCACAGAAGGGCAAAGTGACCCACACCCACTACCGTGAGTACCAACAACCCCCTTTGAGAGCGGTGAGGTACCATTGTGAGCACTGTGGGAGAGATGGACACTTGAGTGAGTTTTGCTTTCGGCGCAAGAGAGAGGCGCGCCGTGCAAAGGAGATGAACAACACGGACATGTATCTTCCTTTCCATGATGTACATGTGTCGAATGTTCAGAGGCGTGCTGCTAGGCCTAGAGGTCCAAAACCTCCAGTTCCTAGGCCTAGGCCGTGAGGAGGTCGTGCCCGACGGGTGCCTGTAGTTGTGGGCTATGGATCCCGTGGCGGTGGCTTTGTAGTTGAGCGTTTCCCTCCACCGCGTTTTGAGTGTCGCGATGGACGCTCCTCCCTTAGCGGACCACGTTTTCCTCTACGTGGTGATCGCTCTTCTCGTAGGCGCGCTAGGAATGGTGTTGACACCTCGGGTGGCACGCAGAAGAAACCGCAAGCGCACGGCTGTCAGTTGTAGCTTTTCACCTCAGAGTATTCTGGGGTATCGAATCCACGAGGAACGCGAAGTGATTTTGAGAAAACTAGGGGGATAAGGATATCTAGGATAGATGAAGGGAACGGGCACTATCTACTGGGGTAGATCCTAGTTCTATTAGACTTCTAGTGATTTAAGTTCTTTACTAGTGTACTGTGGGCGTACTAGCCTTTACCACTGACTTAGGTTGAACGCTAGCACAACGATCCCTACTATTAAACTAGACCAACTACGTGGTGGAATTCAAGGCGCACAGGGCTGTCACCACCTGCTTGCTACCACAGCTATCCGGGGGCCTAGCCGTATTCACTGGCAATATATAGCCTAAGTACCACACTTAATCTATATATTACTACTACTAGCCCAGTACTAGAACTAGAGCACTTGAAACTAATATCAAGCAATGAAACAAACACACAAGTACTGAAAATAAATACTTGAAGATAAAATAAATACTAAGTTACCAAAGTTGAAGCGCAGAGCAGAGAGAAGCAGAGGTCTCCGACAACTCCGGAACTCTCCAGGCTTCTACTCTTCTCCTCTCCAGCTCCTCTTCTAGTGAGGCACTCACACTCTCTCTAATCTCTCTAGCATAGCAAGTGTGCTAATCTAACCAAATGGTGAGGAATGATGTGAGGCTCCCCGAATGAGAGCTCTAGGGGCCTATTTATAGTGCTAGGAAGCTAGAGGGGTACTTATAGAGTGAAGGGGAGGTCGGTTAGGGTTTAGGGGGTGGCGCCCGCCACCAAACCCTGGCGCCCGCCACCTCTCTATCGTCCATTGCAACCGCCATTCATCCAACGGTCTTCATTTGCTCTCCTAAGTCGGTTTGAGGGTCGGTTAGGGTTTAGACACGTGTCCAAAGCCCACTATCCAGGTGATACTCTTCTTAGCCCTTGGATCAAACTGTCTTAGTGTGCAATGGCCAGGATTTGAGCTTGAGGTGACTCCCACGGATCGATGACGTGGCTTGGGCCACTTTTGGCACGAGTGACCTGGCGGCCGCCAGTAATAGGTGGCGACCGCCAACTTGCTCAGGCCCAAATGGGCCAGAGTGGCTTGGCCTTGCTCCTGGTACTCTTATTTGGCCCAAATTCCATCATTTCCTGCATTAAGATAAGAAACTATGCACATGTGGAAATAGGTTAGTTATAAACCAAATCTTCTACTTTTTATGTTGTTTTACCTTGGTTTTGGGTGAAATGTTGATGGTGAAATGATGCTTTAAGCACCATCAACAAATGGTTTTTCTGCTAACCGTTCTTTTGAGCAGCCGGCCCAACACTGGTATTCTCCCTACTTCACTAACCCCAGTGTTGGACCGTATGCTCACCCTATGTCTTTTTATTGATGTAGGTAAAACGATTGGAGAACGTTTGGTTGGTGGATTCCGGTTGTTCGAGACACATGACCGGAAACGGCAAGTGGTTCTCCAGTCTTAGTCCGATCAACGGAAAGGAGTTTATCACCTTCGGCGACAATAGCAAAGGTAAAGTGTTGTCTCGTGGGTCGGTGCGAGTTAATGAGCACTTTGTGTTGCGTGATGTTGCTCTTGTTTCTAACTTGCATTTTAACCTTCTTTCGGTTTCGCAACTTTTCGATGACGACTATGAGATTCATTTTAAGCCAAATCTCAGTCGTATTTTGGATCCTCAGGGCAATCTTGTTTGTGTGATTTCGCCCTTTGGGAAAGTCTTTCGTGCGGATTTCTCGGAGTCATTTGGAGTTTCTCGTTGTCTTTTGGCTAGACCCTCCTCCTCTGATCTTTGGAAGTGGCATAGGAGACTAGGACATTTGAGCTCTGACTTGCTTGCAAGACTTAGTTCACTTGGACTAATCCGAGGATTGCCCAAATTATCCATGGAGAAGGATCTTGTTTGCCATTCTTGTATATATGAGAAGATAGTTGCTGCTCCCCACCATCCAGTGACTCAGGTCATGACCAAGCGCCCTGGAGAGCTTTTGCACAAGGACCTTGTTGGTCCGGCTCGGGTGAGCTCGGTTGGGGGGAAGTGGTATGTACTTGTTGTTGTTGATGACTTTTTGAGATATTCGTGGGTTTTCTTTTTAGCTGAGAAAACTGAGACTTTCTCTTTTGCTCGCAATCTGATTTTGCGTCTTCAGAATGAATTCCCTTTGAACTCAATGCGAGCTATTAGAAGTGATAATGGTTCCAAATTCAAGAATTCGGATTTTGAGAAGTTTTGTAACTCTTTGGGTTTAGAGCATCAGTTCTCTTCCCCCTACACACCCCCTCAGAATGGTGTTGTAGAGAGGAAGAATCGGACCCTTGTTGAGATGGCTAGGACGATGCTCGATGAGCATAGGACTCCTAGGCGATATTGGGCCGAAGCTATGAGCACTGCATGCTACATTTCCAATCGCATTTTTCTCCGAGCTTTCTTGAAAAAGACTTCTTATGAGTTGCGTTTTGGAAAACTGCCCAAGGTGAGTTATTTTAGAGTCTTTGGTTGCCACTGTTTCATACTTAAGAAAGGCAACCTGGACAAATTTGAGTCTCGTTCTTCTGACGGTGTATTTTTGGGTTATGGCACTCATACTCGCGCATATCGTGTACTTAACCTTGATACTAACCGAGTCATGGAGACATCAGATGTCACCTTCGACGAGACCATGGTTTGTCCTTCTTCTCGTTTTGAGCGTGCAGGTGATCATGAGGTTGGCGAGCCTCTTTTTGATGATGAGGAAGAGGGTGCTGAAGGGATGGATGACCCAGCACCTCCTCCACCTACTGTGCCGCAAAGAGCGGCCTCTACTACCACTCACGGCACCGATACCTCTTCTTCGACTACTTGGGGGCCATGGGATCCGCCACCTCGAGCGGTACCTTTTGTACCTGAGCAGGCACCAGCTGCTGTTGAGGGGGAGGCTACATCAGCTCGAGAGGCGCCATGACACATTCAGCGCCAACACCCGCCTCAGCAGATGATCGGCAGCATCGGTGAACGTGTCACTCGGTCAAGGTCACAACAAATCTCTCACTTTGCTCATTCTGTATTTGTTGCTGATTTTGAACCCCAAGATGTTGGACACGCTTTGACGGATCCAGATTGGGTAAATGCCATGCATGAGGAGCTTGAAAACTTTGAGAGAAATCGGGTTTGGGTTCTGGTTCCTTTTCCTCCTGAGTGTCACCCTATTGGGACAAAATGGGTTTTCAAAAACAAACAAGGAGAGGATGGCCATGTTGTGAGAAACAAGGCCAGACTAGTAGCCCAGGGGTATAGTCAGAAGGAGGGAATAGACTATGAGGAGACATTTGCTCCTATAGCTCGTTTGGAGGCGATTAGGATACTCTTGGCTTTTGCTGCATCCAAAAGGTTTAAACTTTTTCAAATGGATGTCAAGAGTGCCTTCTTAAACGGCTACATAGAAGAGGAGGTGTATGTGAAACAACCCCCCGGTTTTGAAAATCCCAAGTTTTCAAACCATGTTTTTAAACTTCACAAAGCTTTGTATGGTTTGAAACAAGCCCCTAGAGCCGGGTATGATAGGTTGAAAACCTTTTTGCTAGCTAAGGGTTTTAAAATGGGATGTGTGGATAAAACGCTCTTTCTCCTCAAGCAAGGCAATGACACTCTCTTGGTCTAGATTTACGTGGATGATATCATTTTTGGTGGTTCTTCTCACGCTTTGGTTGCCAAGTTTGCAGACACTATGAGAAGGGAGTTTGAGATGAGCATGATGGGTGACTTGACGTTTTTCCTCAGGTTGCAAATCAAGCAATCCTGAGAGGGGACGTTCGTGCACCAGGGCAAGTACACCAAGGATACTCTGAAGAAGTTCAATATGGGTGAGGCCAAGCCTCTACCAACACCCATGTCGACCACGATGGCCCTAGATGCGGACAAGGATGGAGAAGCTGTGGACCAGAAGGAGTACTGAAGTATGATCGGGTCGCTGCTATACCTGACGGCGACACGCCCGGACATCCAGTTCGCGGTGTGTCTGTGCGCGCGATTTCAGTCGTCGCCGCGCACTTCTCACCGTCAGGCAGTCAAGCGCATTATGAGGTACTTATGCTTCACTCCAGAGTTTGGGATTTGGTATTCAGCTTCCTCCACCCTCTCCCTTTGCGGTTTTTCTGATATCGATTTTGCTGGTTGCCGCGTTGAGCGCAAGTCCACTTCTGGGACTTGTCAGTTTATTAGTTCTTCTCTTGTATCGTGGTCTTCTCGCAAGCAGTCTAGTGTCGCCTAGTCTACCACGGAGGCTGAGTATGTTGCTGCGGCTAGCTGCTGTTCCCAGTTGCTTTGGATGATGGCCACTTTGCGTGATTTTGGTCTGAGCTTTTCTCGCGTTCCTTTGCTTTGTGACAGCACGAGTGCTATTAGCGTTGCTAAGAACCCCGTGCTGCACTCTAAGACCAAACACATTGATGTGCGCTTTCATTTTCTGCGAGACCACTATGAGAAGGGTGATATCGACCTTCGCCATGTCGATACTCATCATCAGTTGGCTGATATTTTCACCAAGCCTTTGGACCAATCAACTTTTGCTAGGTTGAGAGGTGAGCTTGGTGTGTGTTTCCCCTTTTAGATGGGGGAAACATTTTGACTCTTGTATTATAAACTGACTTTGTGTTTTTCATTTTGGTTTCTTCATGCATCTTTGCATTTCATCTTGCATATTTACATTCAGAGCTTCATGAATATAATCTTTAGAATGTGGCTATGCTCTGTCTAGTATTTGCTCCGATGCTTTATGATGATGCTTGTAGCTTATGCTCTTTCTGATCACTAATGCATGTTGTGAGCTGAGCTATTTTTGAATGGTGAACCTGCTTAATGTACATAAAACATGAAACTGTTCACCATTGAGATATGCAACTAGCATGTGTAGGATGTGTAGAATTCACTCGTGCTTTTCATATATGCTAGGTTGCTATGTCTCTAGTTCTGAGTCATTCACTTGCTTGGTATGTTCATATTCGGAGATAAAATTTGAACCAAGTTAAGTGAATTGGAAAGATCGAGACGGGACTGCTTGTCAGCACATCACAGTTTCGAGACTGTTTCTCATTGCACTTTGAGTTAAACTTGAGCTGTGTAGTGTATGACCGAAACTGTTGCTTTAAGCTTCTGATTGCTTCTGCATAGGCTTCGCATAGTTGAAAAGTTAGGCAATGACAAGCTTTCAACCTCTCGCAATCACATGCTGACATTTAAACTTGTGTAATTTTTAACCGCTGCAACTCCGATAAAATTTGGATACACAAGTCTATGTTTCATTCTATAGCATGATGATTGAACTGTGCTAGGGGTAGTTCACCTTGTATACATGTTTAGCACTTGTTTGACTTCCTGTCTATACATGCTTAGTGCTATCTTGATGGTGATTACCTTTTGGCTGAAAACTGCTCACTTGTTCTCATTTCGTATTTAGTGATCAGTTTGAGCCTTTGCTAGCTCGTTCTGGATGTTCTTGAGTCATCGGATCAGCACTGTGTAAAGCATCTTTTCATTCTATTGACTCTATTCCTAAAGCTGCTTACTTGCATTTTAACTCATATGCATTTTGAAGGGGAGATACTTGATTAGTGCATTTTCAGCTAAGGGGGAGAAAATCTTGCAAATCATGTGCCTTCCGAGTTGAACTAAGGGGAAGATTTCCTGGTTGTGTGCACTATTTGAGGGGGAGTTTTCGAGCTGGTAGCTAGTTGTGTTGAGCCTTTGCCTCTTTCTTGAGGAACTAGCACTTTTGCTTTTATGCTCTTCGGTTGGTATCAAGCTTTCTTCAGTTGGTATCGAGCTTCCTCGCTAGCGGTGTTGAGCCCGTTCTGCCTCTTCTTGAGGGCTAGCTCTGTTTTGCTTGAATTTCAGTTGATCCTTCAATTGGTATCGAGCTTTCCCGCTAGCGGTGTTGAGCTTGTTCTATCTCTTCTTGAGGGCTAGCTTTGCTTTGCTTGGTTGCGTCGAGCCGTTGCCCATGTCTTTAGGGACCAAGTTGTTTTGCTCTTCCCACTTGACCTTCTTCGTCTTTGATATGCTTTTGGGTCATTTGGTCGAGTTCTCTCTCTTTCTTCCTCCCTTCCTCTATTCCATTATGATTTGTGTTGGTAGTTGGCAATGCACTCATCAAGGGGGAGATTGCGGATACATGGGTGTATGCCGAGTCTCTGAGTGATGAGTGATTGTCAACTGGGATAATGCGCATGTTCTTTGGCTTGTGTTGTGCAGGTGTCGAGCACGGATACAGTGATCAAAGGCAAGGTGAAGGTCAAGTAGAGACGTGTCGTGCCGATGGACCGAGAGTGGCGAAAGACGGACGTGAGGCTTGGACTAAGGGACCGGTGGCCCGAGGATCAGCTCTGGTGGCTGACAGCCTGGGACAGCGACGAGCGAAGACTTGTGGGCACGGTGTTGCTTGGGTCGAGGACCTGGGGACACGTGTCGGTGGACGGGGTGCACGGGCGGTGCATCCCCTCTACGGCTCGGTTTGGTGGTTGAGCCATAGAAAAACTACCGAGTGGACGGTTTCCAGGTTTGGGCCTCAAAACCTGGGCGCTGATGGTTTCCGAGTTTGGGCCACAAAACTCGGGCTGAGGACGGTTTCCAGGTTTGGGCCTCAAAACTTGGGTGCTGCGGGTTTCTGAGTTTGGGCCTCAAAACTCAGGCGATGGACGGCTGGTTTCCTGACGGACCAGGATGTCAGAGATATCATCTATCGATGATTACTCTGACTAATCTAGGATGGCTTTAGAGATCCGAAGACTTGTAACGAAGTGTACTTGGATTAGGACTCTAGTTTGTAACTTAGCCGAGTTGTAAAAGAAAGTCCTGTAATTAGAATAGGACTCCAATATTGTAACCGGCTATGACTCGGTCTGCACTAAGGTTCACCCGGACATATAAGGGGAACCGGGCACAGGCTCTAGATCATCGAGCATTGAGTCATAACAATACACAAGGCACACGCCGCACTGGACGTAAGGTATTACGCTATTTAGCGGCCTGAACCAGTATAAATCGCTGTCCCTGTGTACTCGCCGAGTCCTACGAACGCCGATCCCCACCGAACAAATCGTCTGAGATTACTCAAGACGAGTTGCCGGTCAACAAACACCGACAGCTAGCGCGCCAAGTAGGGGCTTTCGGCGATTCGACGACCAAGAGCCCGGCGAACCACGACAACATGTTCTCGGCGGGATCAATTTTCATTTTTGGCTCATGGACTTGCATTGCGGATGATCAAGGAAAGCTGCACAGACAGCTCGCCGTGGAATCAGAACCACAAGTCATGCCAAAGATGGAACACCTCGCTCAGAACCTAGCAAATCTGACAATCCAAGACCCGCAAGATCCTGAGACCATACAAAGGTATCCGACTCCTACTCCAACTCGAATCCTGAAGAAAAGGACCCGGACACCTGCTATGGCTTCACCTTCGGGCTGCGGAACTCTGCTGAAAACTTCCATAACCAGATTGGTGCAAAATTCAAAGAGTATCAACAGATACCTTTGACGGGACCTCAATAGGGACTCGTTTTCAGCTCTACCAAGGAGGGTAACATTGTCCATTAGCCAATTCAGCCTGTCCCGGCTAGACTGGTTGGCACAATTGACCAGCAACTTCCATACCAGCACGGACATCAGCTCCCTTTTGAGGAACACGACTCCACAACGGAACTAATCTCCAGCACTTCTACTTTGGAATCAGTAACACCGGGATCATCAAACCAGGGCTACACTCGTGAAGTCTTCATGGCAGGGCATCAGTCATCTCTACGACCACCAACCCCACCAGATGTCTTTCAAGACAATGAAACTCTGAGTATGATTTCAGACAATGATCCGGAAGGACCCGGGGAAACCGAGTCCTTGAAGGCTGAAAGAATCCGAAGGAATCAAGCTAAGGAAGCCTGCAGAAGGCGAGCAACTCACCGCAAGGAAGCTGTAGATCGCTACAATGCACGACTAGAAGAATACAACACCTGGAGGCGTCTGGAAGCAGAGGCTGAGCGTCAAGCTCGCACTGAAGAGAATCACTCCCAGGATGATCTTAACAGACGGCGCCCTGATTGTTCTCGCAACCTTGAACCCGAGTTCATGAGGGTCGCCGGCCTTAAAGTCTTCCAGACTCCCTATCAAAACACACTAGCTCTAGCTACGGAGATGGGAGCCAAGACCAACCGCACCCCTGATGAAGAGCGATGACTGGTCATGCTTCAGACTACCGCACTCCAACTCCGAGGGCAGAATCTTGAATCCCTAGCTGACGAGCAAGCTTCATCTCACCCAAGCCAGAGGCGGCCGGTTCAAGAACGACTCGGTCGTATCCCAACAAGGAGCCGTCTGGGCCACCGAGTACCCGACCAAGCTGAGGGAGGAGCCGAATCTTCATACAGAGGAGTCACAGTTGCAGCATCCGATGCAGTTGATCGCTTCCCCTGCTTTTCCCAAAGGCTTCGAGCGGTTTCGTTCCCGCGAAAATTCAAACCCGGGAATTACTCAAAGTACGACGGGAAGACAGAACCTAAACGGTGGCTCAGGCTGTATGCTCAAGCAGTCGAGCTAGCGGGTGGAAGCAACGACGTCAAAGCACTCTACCTCCCAATGGCTCTAGAGACAATGTCGCTTGCTTGGTTTGACAGGCTTAAACCCGAGTCCATCGACTCCTGGGAAAAACTACATCGTATCTTCGTTGAAAACTTTGCTGGTCTCCCAGAGAGATCAGATCCCCGGACTAAGCTCAGAACCTGCAAGCAACAGAAAAACGAATCAATGCGGGAGTACTATAGGCGATTCTCAGAAATCCGCTCTACAGTATCTGACATTACAGACAGAGAAGTAATTGACCTTTTTGGCAACGGTATTTGCGAAAGGTACAATTACAAAGATTTCATCAAGCAGGACCCGACCACCGCTGATGAGTTCCATCGGGTTGTAAACTCCATGATGGCGACAGAGGAACGCACACAGGAACGCTTCCCCGATAGAAACACGCAAGGTGATCGAGGAAACAACCTGAGAGGCAACCAGGCACCACAGCAAAATACCCGGAAAAGGGTAGGAGATAATACTGTTGCTGCCATGGAGCCTCAGAAGAAGGGAAACAAGCCATTCACCTTTGATGACTTACTCGATGGACCCTGCCCTTTCCATCCGAAAGGTGGACATCAAGCAAGGCACTGCCGACAGCTCAAGGAGTGAGGCTTGAACTCCAACTTCAGCAAGAACAAGAAAGACAAAGGCAAGAAGACAGCTGAGGATCCTCAACAGGACGCTGGTGGCTTTCAGCACCCCAAAGGAACTATTAATGTCATCTTTGGGGGAGTAACTACCAGTGACAACAAGAGGCTTCAGAAGCTTTCCCTGCGAGAGATCATGTCCACCGAACCAGCGACACCCAAATACCTCGACTGGTCTGAACATCCGATTAATTTCTCCAGAGCAGATCAATGGACCAGTGTTTCCAATGCAGGCCATTGCCCGCTAGTTTTGGACCCCACGGTCGCTGGATATACACTTGGTAGGGTACTCATCGATGGCGGAGCAGGACTCAATGTTATCTTTGCAAGCACCCTACGAAAGATGAATCTAGATCTCGCAACCCAGCTCACACCATCAACCGCTCCTTTCTACGGCATAGTACCCGGAAAAGCGGCTTTACCACTCGGAAGGATTATACTACCTGTCACTTTTGGAACTCCGATCAATTACAGAACGGAGTACATCAGTTTTGAGGTAGCCGACTTCGAATCATTGTATCACGCCATATTCGGGCGACCCGCTATTGCCAAGTTTATGGCAGTACCCCACTACCCGTACCTCTTATTGAAGATGTCGGGTCCCAAAGGAATCTTAACCTTCAGAGGCGACTTGAAGCGATCATTTGATTGCGACACAGAGGCTGTCCAAATCGCTGAAAAAGCTCAACTCACCCTGGAAGTACAAGAACTCGCTCAGATGGTGCTTAATACCAAGCCTGGAGATTCATAAATCCCAACAAAGAAGGCGGGTACTATTGAACCATCAGCAGAAGTCTCCATAAAAGCCATTGACCTGGAAACCAGTGATCCTTCCAAGACAGCGGTTATCAGTGCTCACCTATCTGAAGAATAGGAACTCGCGCTCACCAAGTTCCTTAGAGCAAACAAAGACATATTTGCTTGGAAACCAGCAGACATGCCGGGGGTCCCAAGGAACTTGGCTGAGCACAGATTAGAGTTAAAGGAAGGCTCTAGACCTATCAAGCAAAGATTACGACGATTTTCACCAGAGAAGAAAGAGGCAATCAAGAAGGAAATAGCCAAGCTACGTGCGGTCGGATTCATCAAAGAAATCCTCCACCCCGAGTGGTTAGCTAACCCAGTGCTAGTCAAGAAGAAGAACTCTGCTGAGTGGCGCATGTGTGTCGACTACACATACCTCAACAGGCATTGTCCAAAGGATCCCTTCGGATTACCAAGGATAGACCAAATAGTTGATGCCACCACAGGCTCCGCCTTACTCTCTTTTCTGGATTGCTACTCCGGGTACCATCAGATTGCCCTCAAAGAAGAAGACCAACCCAAGACATCGTTCATTACTCCTTTTGGAGCATACTGTTACAAAACTATGTCCTTTGGACTAAAGAACGCGGGGGCTACTTATCAACGCGCCATCCAAGATTGCCTGGGTGATCAGATTGGCGGCAATGCAGAAGCTTATGTTGATGATGTAGTCATAAAAACAAAGGATCTGACTACCCTGATATCAGACCTAGAGGAAACCTTCAACCGATTACGTGCGTATCAATGGAGACTCAATCCAACCAAATGCGTCTTCGGGGTACCCTCAGGACAGCTACTCGGATTCCTCGTTAGTCATCGAGGCATCGAGGCTAGTCAAAAGCAGATCACAGCTATCATCAACATGAAGCCGTCTACCTCTGTCCGAGACGTTCAGAAACTCACCGGGTGCATGGCTGCGTTAAATCGATTTATCTCACGGCTCGGAGAAAAGGGATTGCCTTTCTTCAAATTGCTTAAAGCCGGTGACAAATTTCAGTGGACGGATGAAGCGGACAAAGCTTTTGAACAACTCAAAAGTTACCTTATCAATTCATCCGTACTGACACCGTCGGAGCCCAGGGAACCGATGATGTTGTATATCGCAGCTACCACACACGTTGTCAGCACAACAATCGTGGTGGAGCGCAAAGACGACAAGCACATCTACAACACCCAACGACCAGTTTATTACATCAGCGAGGTACTATCTGACTCGAAGGTCAGGTACCCGCAAGTACAAAAACTGCTCTATGCTATACTCATATCCTCAAGAAAGTTGCGGCACTACTTCGAAGCTCATGAGATCACGGTAGTCACGGATTTTCCTTTAGGAGAAATCCTTCACAACCGTGATGCTACAGGAAGGATTTCCAAGTGGGCAATTGAATTAGGGGCACTCAACATCAAGTTCACTCCAAGGAAAGCTATCAAGTCTCAGGCCCTAGCTGATTTTGTCGCCGAATGGATTGAAATACAGCAGACTAGAGACAACGCTACTCCCGATCATTGGAAGATGTACTTCGATGGGTCCCTAAAACTCGGAGGAGCAGGAGCCGGAGTCCTTCTTGTATCACCCGCTGGCGAACAGCTCAAATACGTTCTGCAAATATTGTGGCCAGCCACCAACAATGAAGCAGAATATGAGGCACTGCTCCACGGACTTAAACTAGCAGTCACTTTGGGCATTAAGCGGCTATTAGTCTATGGCGATTCTTCCGTGGTCATTCACCAAGTTAATAAAGATTGGGACTGTACCAAGGAAACAATGAACGCCTATTGTGCTGAAGTACGCAAGCTGGAAAAACACTTTGCAGGACTGGAACTCATTCATGTTACCCGGGATCTCAATGTGGCAGCAGATATACTCGCGAAATTGGGTTCTGACAGAGCACAAGTTCCCAGCGGTACCTTTGTACATGAGTTATCCAAGCCTTCAATCCAAGAGAAGGAGGAGTTCGAGCCAGAACCCGCAACCCAGGTCCTATCTCTAGCACCCGACTGGACACGAGTTTTCATTGATTACTTCAAAGAACATAAACTACCAAGCGACAAAACTACAGCAGAGCAAGTCACTAGGCGTAGCAAAAACTATGTTCTAGTCGGGGATAAGCTGTATCGACGCGGAGCTTCATCAGGGGTCCTCCTCAAATGTATTACACCAGAAGAAGGCAGAGAAATCCTGAATGAAGTCCACTCTGGGTGCTGCGGTAATCACGCAGCTTCAAGGACACTAGTCGGAAAAATCTTCAGGTCAGGATACTACTGGCCCTCAGCTTTAAAAGACGCGGAAGACTTAGTCCGCCGCTGTCAATCATGTCAGTTCTTTGCCAAGCAGCAGCATGTACCCGCACATGAACTGATATGCATCCCTCCGTCATGGCCCTTCTCATGCTGGGGACTCGATATGGTGGGTCCTCTCAAGCGCGCCCCAGGCGGATTCGAGTACATCTACGTTGCAATCGACAAATTCACAAAATGGATCGAGTACATGCCCTTGGTCAAATTCAATGCTTCCAAGTCAGTCCACTTCATGCAGAGCATCTTTCACCGCTTTGGAATGCCGCATAGAATCATCACTGATCTTGGGTCCCCCTTTACGGCTATCGAATTCAAGTCATGGGCCAGCGACTGTGGAATCAAGATAGACTACGCATCAGTGGCTCACCCTCAGTCCAATGGCCAAGTTGAAAGAGCAAACGCCCTGATTCTCGCCGGATTAAAACCAAGGCTATTTGACCTCCTAAAAGATCACGGCGGAAAGTGGGTTGAAGAATTGCCTAAGGTAGTCTAGGGGGCTACGAACACAACGAAGTCGGGCAACAGGCCAAACACCTTTCTTTCTAGTATATGGCACTGAAGCAATCTTACCGGCTGACTTAATCTGGAACTCCCCACGAACGGAGCAGTACAACGAGGGCGAAGCTGATGATACCAGGCGGTTAGAAGTCGACAGCCTTGAAGAAGCCCGACTAACCGCACTTTTTCAGTCAGCAAGATACCTTCAAGGGATGAGGCGCTATTATGATAAGAACGTCCATCACCGCACCTTCCAAGTAGGCGACATGGTGTTGAAGAAAATTCAAAACACCGTTGGACGTCACAAGCTCATGAGTCCATGGGAAGGTCCTTATATTGTATCTAAAGTAACAAGACCCGGGTCATTTGAGCTAGTCACTGAAGATGGATCTCCACTGCCAAATTCATGGAATATAGAGCACTTGAAGAAATTCCATACTTAAGGACTACGCTACAATTCTGATTCAGGGCAATTGTATTTATTAGTCGGATATTAATAAAGTTTGAAGTTCATACGACATAAGAACTTTTATCCAGGCTTTTTTCTACACCTCATCACGACTATTCAGTCGCATAACAGTCTCTGCAATAGCAGGGCTTACCTCCGACTAATATATAATATTACTCGGATAGATTGGTTCAGCGGAAACCATACTTGAGTTACGAGCTTTCGAGCTCAATACAACTCACAAGGTAGTACGGCTTAACACCCGGCTATCAGCCTATAGCGAATATGAAATCCACTATAGTGGACAACAGTTCCTATAAGGCATAACAAGGTGGATTAGTACTCACCCTGTTACACATTTCTTGGACAGAGGTCCACCCACCTTCGCACTCAAGCTGCGATCGTCAAGAGGATATGATTCACCCAGAAGGAACCAATGCTATGGTCCTTCAAGAGGTGCTTGATCATTGTTATCCCTTGAACAAGGGTACTAAGAGTAGTACTCGGGCAAGACTAAGTTCTCTACACAATGGTTAGAGAAACGAAGTCACACGACCCAAACTAAAGTGCTAGCGAGCACTCGGATAGACTCGTCTAATTAGACGCCTGGTCATACATCCACAACAAATAAACTCAACCCATTGCCAAAGAAATTTGCCGCAATATGGAGTTGGACATATATGCAATTCACAAGATTCAAAAGTAACCAATATTTTTGATATCTTATAATAATTGTTTTCAGGAGATACAAGCTGCAGAGACTGAGGAGTCTAGACTACTCTACAAGATCTAATATCTGTGAGTACTCCTCCGCGGCGGCCTTCACCTCCTCTTGCATTACCGCAAGGTCCTCGTCGTCTTTGCCCTCAGGAAGAGTCATCAAAGCAGACAAGTCGAAGGACGACAGATGAAGCCGCAGCGTCGCCATCAGGCCTTGCACCATGGAAATCGACATATCTTTGATGTATTGCGCCAGTCGTCCAGGTGCAGCCTTGGCCCGCTCAATCAAAGTCTCCTCGACTCCTGCTGGCGCCGGAATCATGTTGAGCAGGGGCTCGACAGCATGCTCCAAGGCCTTCAAGGATTCCGCTGACTCCTTTGTAGACTTCAAAGCCTGCAGAAGGTCCCGGTCAGCACCCTCACGCATCAATTTGGCTTCTTGAAGAGTACTCTGCGCATTAGCAAATACCTCTTCAAGCTCTGCTTGCTTCCGGTTGAAGGCGTTCTGCCACCCAGAAGCCAGTTTATTTGCATCTGCATACACAACAGTCAGTTATCATGTCATCCGACTAATATTATGGAGCAGAACGACACAGAAACTCCAAGTATACCTTCAAGCTGCTTTTTAGAACTCTTCTTGAGCTCCTTCAACTTCTGTTCCATAGCAGCGGACTTGGATATCAGCCCAACCTCTCGGTCGTTAGCAGCGTCACGCTCCGCTACCACTTCCTTGAGGTTGCCTTGGAGTTCATTAATGCGATTATGCAAAACTTGGGTGGCTACCTTCTGACTAATTTGGTCCTGGGCAATATAGTCCCGGAGCTCTTGGTTTTCACGAGACAGCTCCTAGCGGATCCGGGTGACTTGATCTCTAACCTTGAAGTCAAAGGACTACAATACAATAATATCGTGAGTACTCGGATGAGTTTACAGTATAACAAGCAAGAGATTGAGACTCTTACCTCAACAAATTGGTGAAGAGCTTCAAAGGGAGCCCTCACCTGGTCCCTCAGTTCCTTCAGCCGAGTAAGGTCCTGGTCGTACCCGGCTACGTCAAGAGTAGCTCCTTGGCACGAGGACTCGGGTGCATCTAAAGATCCTCCCTGCTGACAAGCTGAAGCCTCCGCATGTATCTCTGTCAAGACCATGTCCAGGGTAGGTTCGTCCGGCTGTCGTGTACGAAAAAACCAGTCATTCCAAACCCGGTCAAACTCCAATTGAGCGGGAGAACGAAAGATGGAGTACGGCCAACCAACCTGAGGCAATGGAAGAATATCCGCGTCAGGAGCTGCATCGGCCCGAGACTTGGACGGAGAAGAGCCAGGCAGCAGCATCTACCTGACTGAATGTTGGCGGCACGCTGGAGTCATCCTTGGCCAGCGGCTCCGACTCCTCTACTGCCTGAGGATCAGGAACGGTGCTCGAGGCTGTTGCACCTGGTTTTGCCTTCCTGCAAGCAGACAAGTATACATGTCAGTATCAGAACTCTGTGTACACTCTACAAAGCTGAAAACTTACTTCACGAGCTTCAAAGGCTTTGGTAGCTTCAAGAGTGGCTGTATCAGAAGCGGGTCTGAAGTCAGAGGCTTCTCAGACACCACGCTGCTTGAAGTCCCTTGTGCCGTCCCAGCATCTGATACAGCGACATATATAAGACAAGAGACCATCAACACTCAAAAGGACTACAAAGTACTCGGGTTTTCTCCTTACCAGGAGCACCCGGCTTATAGTGCTTATCAGACAATTCTTGAGATAAAAGAACTTTTCGACAAGCACGGCGATTACCAGTGCGAGCCTTCTTAAGGACGGGTCCTCCGGCTTCTAGTTGAGGAGTCGGCGACCTCTTCTGGCTACCCTCAGCCTCTGGGTCTATAAGCAGGACATCAGAGTCAGTTGATTCTGTGTCAAGCCAGTCAAGATCTTCAGGCGAACTTGGTTTGTTAGGAAGATCCTCACTTCTGACGGGACCTTCCAAAATGATGCCTCTGCCTTCTTAAGTCGCTGGAGGCAGTGGAGGGCAATCATTGTTATCTCTCCCCTGGCCCTATAAAACAGAAGGATATCTAGTCAGGTCAGAAGGATATCTATTCCGAACCTTGACGACACGACAAATTAAGTACTTACCTGAGGAGGAGGATTAATGGCGGAGAAGGATGTCATCACTGGAGCAAGATGTCCACGGCTCTTAAGCAGCCGGTTCACTCTCCAGAGGACTTCGCAGTCTGCCAATTGCTCGACAGCGTGGCGACCCGGGTCGTTCTTACCCAGGTATTCGAACCCAAAGTTGGCTCGCTGCTGAAGCGGGTGGATGCGTCGGGCAACAAAGTCTTGAACGACAGTGTATCCGGTCAACCCATTGATTATCAAAGCGTCTATCATAATGAGGAGGGGTTGGATAGCCCCTACTTCTTCACTTGTGAGCTTCTCCTTCCATTCACGGCACTTCTGTGGAGGCCATCCATCATGACGACGAAGAGCTGGGGGTGGGTTACCCATATAGAACCACCCAGCAGCCCAGTCTCTTACCAAGTCTGACAACTCAACAGTGATATATTCACTAGCTACTTCCAATCTAACTTGGAGGCTAGCCCCTCCGACTACTTCGACGCTAATATCACTGGGTTGACATTTAAACCAGAAGAAAGTAGCGGAAAAGAGTAATAGAGGGGCATATCCCCAGAAAAGCTTCACAAAGATGAGTGAAGATTGCAATATGAAGAACCGCATTGGGAGTAATATGGTTCAGAGTCAAACCATAGTAATGCAGCAAGCCACGGAAGAAATCAGAAGCAGGAAGCCCCAATCCCCGCTCCACGAAGGACGTGAACATCACGATCTCCGTGGTGTTGGGAGCAGGAGCGCGATGATCAGTGGGTACCCTCCATCCATCAAGTGGTTGCGCCCGTAGCAATCCTTGCTGCGCCAGGAACGCCAGTTCCGCCAGGGTGGTGTCCGGTTTCTTCCATGCTAAGACATCTGTTGGCGGGTTCGGATGCTTTGGTCTCCCGGTGGTGGTGATCCTAGGTCTCTTCTTCTCCGCTGCAGACTACTTCTTGGGACCCATGTTGGTGACGAGAGATTTTCTACGCATCCACTGAGAGTTGGCTAAGGGATCCCTAGATCTAAAGGCAATGGCTTGATGAAAGCGTGAGGAAAACATAAGCCCGGCGGCGGCTTATTATAGATCTGTTTTGATAACCGTTCAGCTTTTTTAAACGGCATCATGGCAACGTCTGTAACCCTAACGGCTGGGAACACGTGTCAGACGGCGTCAGAGACAGAGAACAGGAACAGTAAACAGACAAGTTTTCCTTCCGCAAGATACATTTAGTACTCGGGAAACAAGACAGAGGACTCGAAAAATATTCCAAGTACCCGGATCTTTGTTATTATTACTCGGAATTACAAAAGAGATACATGGAAACATCTTGAGATACAACAACTTTCAACAGAAGTACAATCAAGGTGTAAAACGCTACTCTAGTGAATTCAAGGTACATAGCCTTGATGCCTATTGCACCAAGGACCGGGTTCAGTGAGACGCAGTAAAGCAGACACAGAACCTTGGGTAGACACTATCTTTTCAGTGCATCCCAAGGTGGGTCTTTGGTACCACCCTAGTACTCAAGGAACTCGGGGAAGACCATCACCCTCGCCGCCCTTTTGACAACCTGTGACTCCGAGGTTATCTACGAGTGGTAGTCACAAGAGTTCTTTTAGGCGCACCTCTGTGTCCCTCTGCTCGCGACCACTTGGAAACCACCCTAACGGATGGTCCTTTCACAAGAGTTCTTCTGGGCACTTCATCTATTCTACAGAAGGAAGACACCCGGGGGCTCGATCATCTCAGCTACTGCTATTACAATACCCATGGAACTAATAAGAAGTTCTACACTCTCGAAAGATATGAGCTCTTTGCTTCCCAGGCAGGGTATTTATAGGCGGTTTCTTCTGGGTCTATAGACCAGGTTCATCAACAAGAGTGATCGCTGGACCAATAATTCAACCAATGTACTGTGGTGCATGTGAAGCTCGGCATGGGTAATAGAGCTGATTCTCACACGCACTTCAAGACGAAGACGACAAAGTTTGCAGTTGCAGAAAACGACAAACATCATTATTACGCACAGTTGGAACAGTCACCAGTCAATTATTGCTGGACTCAAGGTAATTTTTATTCAGTGGGGGGTGATATGGGATGTTTGTTGAAAACATTGCCCACCTGAAGCTGAGTAATTATTATTTGGATGGTTTAAGCAACAAGTTGTTGTCATGGTCCGTCTCCTCAAGACCTTAATAGATTACCTAATGGCTTCATTTAGAAGACCCCGAGAACCGACTACTATGGTACTCGGAACTCAGGCTCGGGGGCTGCAGGGTATAATCTATAAAGGAAATGTTTTTTCTTATTCAAGATTTACTCGGAAAAGGCTCCAAAGATCCTCAAAGTTATTATAAATAACAAGAGGCTCGGGGGCTACACCCTATGGGTGCACTTTTTGTAAAAAGCGCACACCATGGAATTTCTTTACTCTCGGAGCACTTCAAGATTTCTCAAGACATTACTCGGAGATTCTCAAGAAGAAACTGGAAGATAACGTCGTGAAGAAATGATGAAGAGCTCGGGGGCTTGACGGACCAGGATGTCAGAGATATCATCTATCGATGATTACTCCGACTAATCCAGGATGGCTTTAGAGATCCGAAGACTTGTAACGAAGTGTACTTGGATTAGGACTCTAATTTGTAACTTAGCTGAGTTGTAAAAGGAAGTCTTGTAATTAGAATAGGACTCCAATATTGTAACCGGCTAGGACTCGGTCTGCGCTAAGGTTCACCCGGACATATAAGGGGAACCGGGCGCAGGCTCTAGATCATCGAACATTGAGTCATAACAATACACAAGGCACACGCCGCACTGGACGTAAGGTATTACGCTATTTAGCGGCTTGAACCAGTATAAATCGTTGTCCCTGTGTACTCGCCGAGTCCTACGAACGCCGATCCCCACCGAACAAATCGTCTGAGATTACTCAAGACGAGTTGCCGGTCAACAAACACCGACATTTCCCGGTTTGGGCCTCAAAACCGGGGGTTAGTCGTGAAGGCTGGTTTCCTGGTTTGGGCCTCAAAACCGGGGGGCAAAGTCCGGGAAAAGGATGAGCAGAGCGGTGGCGGCACGTGGTGGCAATCGGTGAGGTTGCGTCGAGGCAACGCTACCAGTTGTGTGGGCGTGGTTGTCGGATCACCACTATCTTGAGTTGGTCCAGAATAACCCTAGGGTTTAGCTGGTTCGCTCTGTAATTAGTTAGGGGTAGAGTGGGAATTAGAATTAGGATAAGTAGAGGGAGACACCCACCTCCCATCCGATCTCCGTCATTTGCTCTTTGCCTTCTAGGTTTTTCTGCTCTCCCAATTCCCTGCTGTAGCAACTGAGATCCGCAGAGAACCATACCTTTGTGTACTGGAGATTTTGAGGAAGTGAGACCGTAATCTCACTGTTGTAGCGTGTGGTAGCCACACGATTGCAGATTGATGACTTGATTCGCGTTTTGTTCGTGTTCTTCGCGTTCTTCGTTTCTCCGCGATTTTCCCGTCACTCGATCTCCCTCTCTACTGCGTCTTTGCGAAATCCGTTTGAATCAACTTGTTCTTTATAGTGAGGAGATCATTTCCACCGAAGGAATTCATCTAACTCCTCACGAACAAGTAGATCAGGTTGATTACGTTTTTGTGGCGCTTTTTCGTTCATACTCCTTCCCTTTTGATTTTCCGGTGATTGAGTTGATTTGAGCGGATGATTTCTTGGGGATAGTCTCCTAACTACCTCGTGATCATCTTCTCCAAGTTTGGGAACATGGGATTGTGTTTTGATTCGGATTTGAGAGGTTGTGTGTGAAGGGCGACTGAAATCGCCCTCACTGGGTGATCGCGGACAGTCCGCGCGTCAGGCTCCGACCGAGCAGTGGTCGCGCGGCTCGGCTGTGTTTGCCTCGGGTGACCGGCGGACAGTCCGCCGTTGACAGGCGCGGACAGTCCGGGCCCGAGCAGAGGACTTTCAGCAATTGTGCTGTTTCAGGGATTTGGCCGGCGGACAGTCCGCCATCCCCGCGCGGACAGTCCGCGGTTGAGCCGGACAGTCCGGGACCATACTGGCGGACAGTCCGGGAATCGGCTGTGTGTTGAGATTTAGTGCGTTTGCTCTCCCGACTTCTGCGCTTGGTTTTTGGACTTCTCGGTTGACCTTTTAGTTCACCTAGAAACCTCTGTAAGTATCTTTGCTACTTGTTAGCATCGGTATTTGAGGATTTCCCGACGTAGCCTTCAATCTACGTTTGGGACTCGGCTTCTAGCCATCGAACTTGTACCGGTGCTTTTGGCTTGCTGTCGCTTTGTGGTGCCTCGCTATGATCCTAGGGATCATCCACCCTCTTCCAAGGGTCGTGGGCATCACGGTTTCGATCGAAACTTTTGGGGTTGATTTGTGGGACAAAGGCCAAAGTTTCGAGAGAAATTTTTGAGCTCTCATTCACCCCCCTCTGGTCGTCTTGCTATTGCATTCTCGGTCCTTCAACCACTTGTCCAAGTCTTTGATGCAACATAAACTGAAAAATCTGCAATTTAGGAGCCACATTAGCTAAGTCTTTGATGCAACATAAACTGAAAACGATGCATTGTTAGCAGCACAAACTCTGTCCCCCTTGCATTCTTCATTTCCCGCAATCTTGGGAGTGTTTCTGACTCCTGAGTGAGTGGAAGCTGTCAAAGACAGTGACCACGTTTCACAATGTGGTCCATGCCATGTTTCTGAGTTTCGGGCATGGTCTGACAAGCGTGCCAATAAAAGGGCAGACATCAGACGAACATTGAAGTCTCAGTTCAGCTCTAGATTCTTATCGACTCAATAGGCATTTCCAAGATTTCATGGCACAATGTCGCCCCAACAAGATTGGTTAATAAAACACAATATGTGGTGTCTTCTATTTCAGTTCCCTCTGGAGTTTAGCTACCAGTTACAGATTTACAATTGATCTAGCAAAGGGCTCCCCTCTTTGGCAAGAATAAACAAGCCTCCATCACCTCTCGAGATCCTGAAGTCTTTGTCCAGGTAGGTAGTCAAGAGCCAGGATCGACCTCTGTTGTTGCTGGGAATCGGTACCTTGAGGGGTGGCTGCCCAGAAATGGACCCTGCAATGCTAGCAAATGCTTGCTGCAATGGATTCAACGCCTGCTGGACTGGCCCCAGGCTGATCTTCTGCCCAAATATATCAACTTGTTGAGGTAGATCTACAGATGATGATATTACTGGAGGCTGAAAGCTCCCCTCCTTAAATTGGACCTGCACTCAGTTAATCACCAGCATGTAAGTTTGATCATCTACACATTATCACATGACAACTTAAATAGCTGAAAAATTATAACAAAACATGTTAGCATCTGGTGTCTGGAGACTGAAGTGCCACTTGAGAAGTGCGGTGCATCAAATTTGGCAGTGAGCAAAACAAAATTGTCGAAACGAACTCCACATTTCCAACCAGTACGAAGACAGAAGTTAGCTAAGCAGGTAAATGGTTGAAATAACTTAGTAACACAGTATGGCACTCCTAGTTTTCTAACAAGCAATCAACTGTTGTCTTTGGGTTATCACAGAAAATGGATAATGTATCCAAACAGGCTAGCATGCCGATCAATTCATACCTCTATTCTTGATGGACTTTGAACCTCAAAAGAGGCGGTTGCGCTGAATGAAAATGAAGCGAATGGAGTTGTAAGGGTCGAAGCATTGACTATTGTCATGCTTTTGGAATCAATTTCTTGGGATATCTGCTTTACTTTGACCAAAGGTGTTGCCCCAGCAGCTAGAATAGGCAGAAGCTCCGAATATGCTGTGTATCTGCAAGTCAATGACCAAACATGATAAGGAAACCATTTGTCCTTGAGATGATTGTATGAAGAAGGTACGGAAATAAAGCACTAGCAAACTCGAAGATCAGAAGCAGAACATGCTATGGTGTAGAACGATCATCAAATATTTCATTGTTAAATACAGAGTATCCTTGGACAAGAGGATATTACCTACTTCATTTTAAATTACACAGCAATGGTCATCTGATGGGTTACGAGCCCCCAACGAAACCAAAATGTCGTGGGCCCATGAGTAAAGGTTTCTTGCATCCTATAGAAGCCAGTCAGAGGTTTTCTGTTATGGGGCCTAAAGCCATACCTTTTTCTCTTTGATTGACAGAGGTTGCACAAGTTGCATGGTTAAAGAAGCTGTTCAGTTCCTAGTACGGAGGAATGCAGATGTGTTCGGAGCAAAAGGATCGCACGGTACCCAATCATTACAGGTTTCAGCTCACCTCTCAATGATTTGAATGATATGGCCACACGGATGATTATCAGCAGTAGCAACAGGAACAGAGAAAAGTCCACAACACATTTTTGGGCATAGCAAGAACTCACATGAGGATCCAGTTGCCGTCGAGGAGATCCGGCGCCTCGACGGGCGCGGTAGTGGGGTTGGCCGCTTCGAGCTGGGTGACTAGCTCGACTACCTCCCCCCTGACCTCCGTGGACGCCCGGAAGCCGAGGTCGGAGCCGTACACCGTGTCCACCAGGCACCGCTTGAGGTCCTCCCTCTTCACCGCCTGCTCGTCGTCCTCCTCCTCCTCCGCCGGAGCCGGGGCCGGGGCCGGCACCTCCGGCTCCTTCTCCCACTCGTCGTCTGCGGCGGGGCTAGGCGGGTCCGCGGCGAAGGGCGGCTCGGGCTCGGGCGCCCCTGGCTCGCCCCACTCGTCGACGACGATAGGGCGTGGGTTGCCGTCGGCGGAGTCGTCGCGGCCCCACTCGTCGTCGTTGGTGGGCGGATCGGGCTGCACTGGGGGCTCGGAGGGGCCCGGCGGCGAGCGCTCGCCCCACTCGTCAGGGATGCCCCCTCGGCCACGCCCGCGGCCGCGCCCGGCTGCTCCAGGGGCGCGGCGCAGGCGGAGGCTCGAGGTGTGGGGCCTGAGGATGCCACGGACTGGGCGGCCGGCGGCGGGGCGGTCGAGGGAGGAGAAGGTGAGGAGGGACGCGTGGGACGCCGCGGCGAAGAGGGGAGCCATTCGATTTCGCTCGCTTGAGCTTGGCTGGCGGCCGATTTCAGCTGGGACTGGGAATGGGAAGAACCGAGAGCGGCTGCTCAAGGCTCACTCAAGGAGGAGGCCCGACCAGCAGCCGCAGCCGCAACAGCAACAAGTGAAGAAGAGACGCCAGCCAACTCAGGCCTTGTTTGGATGTGCACGTATCTGGCTCAAACCACGTGGATTGGAGTGGCTTAGTTTAAATACACTTCAACACATGTGGATAAAACTACCAAACAAGCCGTCAAGGGAAGCGAGGGCGAGGCGCTGCGCCACGTGTTTGTTGGGAATTGGGATATTCTTCGTCGTCGTCTGGATGGGCCTAGACCAGCCTCGTATTGGAATCACATGCAACCTTGGGCCAGGATGACCGAGTCCCATTGTGCTTTCTCAAAGTAGCCCATAGATCCTGAGGGGATAATGAAACTACGGCCCATTTTCTGCGCCCGGGTTAGATCCGGAGTAGATGACAATCATGGTGTGAGAATAAAAAAACCTCTGCGGATCGCGCTTGCTAGGAGCCAGTCCACACATGATGCATCCGTACGGGTCGTCAGTCCATGACCAAGAATCACATGTCTAGGGCTCTCAGCGCTATAATTTAGTCTATTAAAAATAGATTAGTTATAAAACTAATTTATTAATCAAATGTTAATTCACCATACGAACCTATTAATTTTAACTATTTCATGATTTGATAATATGATGCTATAGTAAATATTTACTAATAATAAATTAATTTGTTTTAATAGATTTATCTTGTTAATTATTGTATGATGTAACTTGATAATATAATTAGTGTTATAACATTCAATATAACGGTTAAAATTTTAGTCTCAGATTCAAATACTGTTTTAGCAGTTTAAGGTAAAAGAAAGTCGTCGTCCCACTACCCACATACCAGTACCACTACCAGCACCATCCACCAATCCAGGCAGGCTAGCCTCGCAGCTCATTCTAGTAGGGGTGTGTTGCCGTGTTGGCACGATGTCTTGCAGGTTGGACTACTACCGTGCTGCTAGGGTTAAGATGGTAGTTCTTTGGCGCGAGGAACTTTCCATTTTCATTGCACACAATAAAAATACATTATTTGAGAGTTTACAGAAAAGGAACATAGACAAAGAACCCAAATATGTCTATGGAAGGCTTCCAACGAGCTACCCAACCAAAACCTCGAAGGAAGAAAAAGGAAAAGTCGAACAACTAAACCGGCTAGCTAGGTAAGGAGTATAATTTCCATGCAAAAGACAAATAATTGTCAACAAGCCTAACGACCATAAAAAGAGCTCCATCCAACAGCCACATTTTTCATCCATCATGAGTTTTCTCCTCATCCTTTAGGGTCAGCTCCCAGATTCTTCGGTGAAGTGATTCTCTTTGATTCTTTAGCATAAACTCTCAAAATCAGGATATAGAATCACTTCACAGAATCAGGTGAAGCTATTTTTCAGCTCTCAGCCTCTTAGTTCATTTCAGAGAATCACTTCACAGAATTAGCAAAGAATCACTTCTCGCTGAATAATACGTTTGACAGCTAGGGAGTGATTCTCGCTGAGAATCTGCTCCGTGGAGCGCTGCCAAATGGCCTAGTGTGGGTTGCTTCCGCTTCTTTTCCTTGGAGACTAGCTTTTCCACAATTGCCAACATTGTATTGACACCTTTTATCAGTTTATCCTTGTCACTTCCTAGAAAAGACCTGCTCAATAACCCATCAGCGAACAAGCATAGCATATAATTGTAGTCAGATTATTTATTTTCTTTCCATCAAAGCAAATAGAATTGTGAGTTTTCCAAATGGCCTAGCATATTGCTGAAATGCCAATAACATGAAACCATTGACCAGATGGTAGCCAACGTTCACAACATTTTCGAGCTCTGATCAAAAGATCGAGGAATATTATTGACCCCAATAGAATAAGCAACAATTGACCAAACAACTTTAGCTGTGGAGCACTGAAAGAAAAGGTGTTGAATGTTTTCCTTAGCACTAAAAAAAGGCAGTTAGGAGACCTAAACCATCTTCTTTTATCAGGTTATCTTTGATTAAGATTGCATCGTTCATGACAAGCCATAAAAAATCTTGATTTTAGCGGGACTTTCCCTTTCCAATTCAATCTTATTATGATATGATCCAACATCACTGGAAGTCATGGCTTTATATGTGGACTTGACACTGAAACGACCATTGTTACCAAAACGCCACACCACATGGTCTTCCACTTCTTCTGAAAGAGAGATATCATCCATCTCTTTGTGGATATTAACCCAATCAAGCCTGAAATCATCTACCAGCCATCTGGTAAACGTCACATTACTTGGGTCGTTTTTCATATGTTGCACAGTTATATCAGGATGCTCACATATCTTTAAAAGATTAGGAAAAATAAGGCTCAAGGGTTTATCATAAATCCATGCATCTTTTCAGATAAAGTTTTTCTTCCATTTCCCACTTTCATTTGTCTACCTTGGAGATTGATACCTCTAATCTTTAGAAGATCAACCCACATAGCAGAATCTAATTGCCTGTGATTCACAATACAAACAGGTCTACCATTTAGATATTTGAAATGAATTATTTTTTTGCCATAAACCTTGTTCACTCTCTAATTTCCACTACCAGTTACATAAAAAGACTGATGTTCATTTTCCTAATATCTTTCATACAAAGGCCTCCCTTTTTTCATGTGTTTACAAATTCTAGTCCATTTTATAAGGTGATTTTTTTCTTAGTACCCCCACCTTGCTAGAAAAACTTCCCCCTGATCTTGTCCAGTTTGTAAATAATAGATTTAGGCGGAAGACATATGGACATGTGGTAGATTGGAGTGTTATTTAAACTGGAACTTATCAATGTTGATCTATCGGCTATAGACATTGAACCACCCTACCAGACATCAAGTCTCTTTGCACTCTTTTCCACAAGAGGTAACCAATCAACAATATGTAATCTACTAGGACTAACATGTACCCCAAGGTATTTAATGGGAAAATCCCCTCCTGACAATTAAAAAATCTTTGCATAAGCAGCAACCCAATTAGCTTCATCATTTATAGTCAGAATTTCACTCTTGTGAAAATTGATCTTAAGGCATGCCATTTGTTCATAGAGATACAAAAGCAATTTCAAATTTCAGGCTCCATCAATATCATGTTTCAAACAAATGTTGGTATCATCAACATATTGGAGGATAGCAACTCCATTACAGATAATGTGCTCAATAAGACCACTAAAAAGACCATTACTTTGTGCCTTATGAACCATTCTTGTTAATCCATCAGCCATAAAATTGAAGAGAATTGGGGAAAGGGGGTCACCCTGTCTCACCCCTTTATGGCTCTTGATATAAGGTCCAATTAGGTAATTGATTTTGACACTAATTGTTCCTCCAGTAACCACTTGCCTTAGCTATCCATACCATATTCTACAAAAACCTCTAGTTGAAAGGCATTCAATGAGAAAATTCCATTTGACTTTATCATAGGCTTTTTCGAAGTCAAGTTTAAGCATAATTCCAACTTGTTTCTTCCTCTTTGTCTCATGTAATATTTTATGGAGTACCATTATACCATTCATGATGTTTCTACTCTTCATAAAGGCAGTCTGATTAGGATGAATTAGTTTATCAGCCACTTTTTCCATCCTAATTATCAAAGTTTTAGTTATCAACTTGTAAAGACAGTTCAATAGACATATGGGTCTAAACTGATGAATTTTGGAAGCATCTACCACTTTAGGAAGCAGCGTATGAATTATGCTAATATCAATCTTTTCTTCATAAAAGTCATTGAAAAGTTGGATAATGTCTTCTTTCACAATTTCCCAACATACTTGATAAGATTCAATGGGGATTTTGTTAGGGCCAACAGATTTATTTTGTTCCATCTGAAAAATGTATCTTTTATTTCTGTCTTAGAAAAAGGACTGCACAACAGGATATTCTCAGCATCTGAAACTTGCTCAAGTTCTGACCAAAGATTATTATCAATATGGATACCATGATCTTCTTCTGGTTCAAACAACTCAAAATAATATTCAGTTGCATATTTTAAAAGATTTTCATCTCCTTTAATAATATTACCTTCATGCTTAAGGGAGATGACATTATTTTTCCTCTTCCTGCCATTAGTAATCTTATGAGAGTATTTTGTATTATTATCCCCCTTTAGAAGCCACTCCTCATGACATCTGTTGTGTCAATATGATTCTTCTTGGTCTAACAGTTTAAAAAATTCTTTGATAAGCCAAACTTTCCTTAGCATTTGGATTTCACTAAGTCCATGAGATTCTTCAATGGATTCTAAGTCTTAAATTTCAACACTTATATCTTTTCTTTTTTTCCTCAATTCTCCTTGTAAATTAAACCCCCAGCCTTTGAAATATTGTTCCAGTGATTTCAACTTCTGCTAGATTTGGTCCAAACTGGAAACTAAGGATTTTGACCAATTTTTTTCTACAGTTGGTTTGAAATAGAATCAGACAACCAACTTAATTCAAATCTGAATTTAATATTCCTAGAATTTTTATGCATCCCAGAGAACAAAATCAAAGGATTATGGTTCGAGACCTCTCTAGGAAGCTTCCTAACCTAGACTTGAGGAAATAAGTCCTCCCAGTCTATGGACATTAAAACTCTATCCATTTTTTACAATAATAGAATGTGTTGATTGTTATACCAGGTGCACATATAGTTGTACACTAGACACGAGGCACGATGACCCATTTTTTTGGTCTGACCCAAGCCTAGCACGTGCCTAGGGGCCGTGCCTGGGCCTTAACCTCGACACGATGAGTCAGCCCCGCACGACCTGATATAAATATAAATATATAAATTTATATAAATATATAAATATATATACACATATATATTAAACCCTATTTTCACTAGCGGGCCTAGCGGACCCGGTGAGCCCGGTGGGCCTTCGAGCTGGCCCGAGCCCTGCTTGGGCCGTGCCTGGGCCGATGGCAAGGCACGAGGCACGCCCTCGGCCCGGCCCGATGGCCTGCCATGCCTTGTCTAGCCCGAGCTGGGTGGCCCGAATGGCCATATATAAGTGTACATGCCTCCAAACATTTCAATTTCTCTGAGTTCATGAAATTCGGTAAGAGCGTTAAAGAGACCAGAGAACCTCTAAGTCCCACACTATTTGTTTCTCTCATTTGCATATCTAATGATAATAAAATCCGCTCCAATAAGAATGGGGTCAGAATTTCTAGAACAAAAAGAAGACAATTCAGCCAAAAACTCAAGTTTGTGTTCATCATGAGCAGCCCCATATACTATCACAAGGTTCCATTTGATTTTTTTATTTTGTCCCAAAGATTTAGCTAGGTCATGTATTGTCCTTGTTGGAAGAAGCCCACATCATAAAAATCAAACTTAACCCCTATCAAAATTCCACCAGACTTCCCTCTAGCAGAATTATATAGCCATAAGTATTCTTGTTGTGGATCAAACTTCATTAACAACTTTTCTATACAATGTTTAAGCATGATCTCCAAAAGACCAATGAAATGGAATTTATATTAAAGAATGAGATTCTTTAGGAATCTAGCAACCCCTTTCTTTTGGAGACCCCTATAGTTTCAGATTAGCCCTTCAATTGTCAGTTTCTTATATTTTCTGTATTTTTTCAGGGGGGGGGGTAGTTCTAGACTTCTGTCCCTAGTATTGTACAAGCCAAGATTTCCCTTTGTATCCTCCTTTTGCAAGTAGGAGAGATATGAACACTTTTCCTTTTTTTTCTCTCTTTTTTCCTAGATTCAACAAGAATAAAATAATATATCTCAGTTGATTCTTCTTGAATCCATTCCAAAGTCAACATTTGATTCTCAGTTTGTAAAACCTCAACTGATTCAATTTGAGGACCTTAGTCTTTTTCAAGTTGCTTATGATACAAATCATCCCTGACTTTCTCAAGGTTTTTAAGTAATTTAGAGGTTTCAAAGTCATTTTCATTTAAATTCACACCCATATCTGAAGTAACATGAATTAATTCCTCAATAGGAAGTACATAAAAAGAATTAAAGTTGGATGGGTTACCTTCAAGGTTCCTTTGTTGAGACATCTTCAGATTCTTTTCCATAGTGGTCATGTAGGTTGTGCTTTTGAGTCTCTCACTTCTTTTATCAAGCTTCTGACCAAGCTCCACCATAATTGTCTTCCTCAGCAGCAGGTTGTACCTCCTTATTGTCTTCCTCTTCCCTTCTAGAACCATGAGGTTCTATGTCGTCACTTCCTTGTATATTGACTATATTATCATCAGTCAGGAAGACTTCAGGAGAGATAGAGACATATCAGATGGAGCAACAAAGGGATTTCCCATATCTTTGGTAGGAATAGACTTCTCAGGAATGAGATCTTTGATTACTAGATTACCATCAGTACCCATGAACCATAATTGCCTTGATGATTCTCCCTAATCATCCTTAGTGAGATTACTTCCACCAGTGAGTTGGTTTAGTGTTTGAGGGAAGGAATCACTATAAGACTCAGAGTCTTCTACTGCTTCAGGGATATGGACTTTCTCTCCATCATCATCTACATTAGAACCCTTATAATCTTTCTGAGCATCTCTCATAAAGGTAGATTGACCCTTCTCTTTAGTATTCATCCTAGGAGGAGCTGACCAATACACTTCATGTTTACGAGCAGCTTTATCAATGTCCTTTTGATTGAGTGAGGTATTACTATCCTTAGGACCACCTTCTATTGGCTTACAGGAGTTCAACTCTGGTTTGGATTTTTTGGTAGGAGGAGAACCATCCTCACCTACCTTGGTTCCAATCTTGAGAGATTTTCCACCACTATTTTCTTGAACTTCTATCTCAAAACCAAAATCAATGATGTATAATCCCATAGTACCTTTAGTAGTTTTTGGAACTCTAGACACATCCCTACAGGCAATTTTGAGTCTCACGTAATCAAAGCAAAACCTAGATCCCTCACCAATTTCAATTACTCTGCCCATTAATCCACCCACCTTGGCAAGAATTCTAATAGACCTTTGATCTACAGGAATCTTGCTAACTCTGAACCAAGCTGACTGTAACACATCCTTAGCACCAACAGCTAAGACTAGACGAAAAACTCGAAGCTCGCTAGCTCGCTCGGCTCGTGGCTGGCTCGGCTCGGATTTTAGCTCGTTAGCTATAACGAGCTAACTCGAGCCAGCTCATGAGCCGCTCGCAAGCCAAACGAGCCAAGCATTTAAGGAAAAAACAACATATCTTATATAAAATTTTGTATTATTTCATATCTTATACTCCCTCTATACCCATATTAGTTGTCGTTTTAGAAAAGATTAGAGTCAAACATTGGGAATATAAATCATCAATAACTATTAAGTTTCTAAGTTTACACATATAAAAATTATATAAATAGATTTGTCTTGAAGAATACTTTCATAAAAGTATACATATATCACTTTTCCATAAATATTTTTTTATAAAAATAAGAGGTCAAAGTTGTGTTTTGAAGACCGTGTCGCTGTCATAAACGTCAACTAATATGGGTATGGAGGGAGTACATTATAATTGGTTCATGACTGGTCTAGACCCTATAAATTTGTGATTATTATGGCTTTATCATTTTATTTCTAATGAATATATGGTATAATGATCCTATATGTTATTATACATGTATATATGTTATCATTTATTAATTTTTAGTTCGATTTAAGGTTGTTGGATGTGTTACTTTTATATTATTAGTATTAACAAGCTTTAAATAAATATAAATATTATATTTTGTATACTTTTTATACCTGGCTCGTGAGCTTAACAAGCCAGCTCGAGCTTTTAACGAGCCGAGCCGAGCTAGCGTTCTGGCTCGATAAGATAACGAGCCGAGCCGAGCTAGCTCGTTATCTTAATGAGCCAGAACGAGCCGAGCCAAGCCGAGCCGAGCTAGCTTGGCTCGATATCCAGCCTTACCAACAGCTAGAGACCAAGTCTCAATCTTGATTTGTGCTTCATTTCTCAGTATAAGATTTTTTAAGTTACTCCATTGTGATGCCATTCTAGCAGTTGGGAACCTCATGAGAAACTTTCCTTCCCCAATTGATCTAACATGCCATCTCTAGGCTTCAACCCCAATAAGATTCATGAGCTCCATTTCAATCTGTTTAGCATTGGCTACACCACTAATTACTGAAATCATGGTGGTGCTAGCTTTCTCTATGGCTACTCTAGGATCTATGCATTCATAAATGAACAAAAAACTTTGGTCCTCCACTTCGATAGCACACAATTCTAGCCCAAAATTCCAAGGTAGACACTTCTTACAATCATAAGTGACATGGTCTACAAGACCACAAATGTCACAAAATCGCCTACGATAATCTGTAGTATCATGACTAAACAATCCACATATCTCACAAGCTTTCTTCGAATTTTGACCAGCAACATGGGAGGGTATAGTATTATGGTGATTCTAATTGTTACCTACAACATGAGTCCTTTGAACCCATGGGATCTAAAGTCTTGCTCCCCACTGATCTTTCTGATCTTTGTGTTCCATGCGTCCTTCCCATCTAGGATCACCTTGGGTTTCATGCACTTGATGGTCTTCCAGTGATTCATCTTCCACTTCATCTCCCTAACTTCTTTCACTAGCTATCTAGTCTTTACGAATCCATTGATTGTTATGGGGGTGTTGACATCTCTTAGCATCACCATAATGTTAAGTTGTCATCCCTAACAGTGGCGCCAAAAATGTGGTATTAAATCATACTCCTAATTATCTGCAAGCGCACAGATAGAAGATCGTGTAGCATAGATAGAATACCATTGTAGCATTTCACATAGAATGAATTCTAAGTATCGTTATTTATATTTTACCTAGGAAAGTGAAAACATAACCTACTCCAGGAAAACTATACTCTAGTAGTGAGAATGATGCTAGGAGCTAGATGGGTAGCTAGCTAATCTTTTCTATATGCAATAGGAACATGGAAATAACTTAACTAGTGCAATTCTACTCATGACAGTGATCAATCATCAAGATATATATAAATGATAGAGTAATGAGCATATCAATTGAACATACATGATAATAAATGAGCAATATAAACAAGCATTCCATAGTTCAACTCATAGACACATTATTTCTAGGGTCACTAGTGTCACATTAAACACTAAACAAGAGAACTCCTAAGTATTCATCATTACAAGTTAATTACCTACTTAGATTAGTGTAATTACTACTGTGCAATCATTATTAAGACTACTTAATAATCGTACAAAAGGGACACTCTGTTAGGAAAGATTGCAAATAGAGTACATTCAAACCTAGGAGTCAAGTCCTACTTAGTCTTATAGATGGGAGATGGACTATAGAGGAATCAATGGGCCTATAACAGTCACGCCCACAAACAACCACATGTTCCGGAATATAAGGTGTATCCACAGATAAACAATATCTAAGCATCACACTTATATAAGGTTTACCACTCACTCTTGATATCTAAGAATGAGCATTATACAATCTCTTATATAAATAATAAGCAATTCTAACTACGCATGGAGTAAAATCAAAGTAAATAAAGAACATAATATAGATTAAGAACAATGTCGAATCAATTGTAACAAACATATTGAACATGAAAGATTACAAAATTGAGATCAAGAACTTTACCAAGCTTTAGTTCTCGCGACGACACCGAAGCTCCAAGCCTCTTCTAGATTCACCAGATGATGCTTGAACTCCCTCTAGTTCAAACTAACTAACCTAGGCCCTAGAATAGGGTGAACTAAATGAGGAACTAATGAAATTGCTTGCTATTTGGATGCCTAGCTCGTGATGCTCTGATTAGGATTTCTGTGATTGATAATGAGATTGATGACTCTGAGGGGTCAGGGTCTGGTTATATAGCCCCAAGGGATGGACGTCATACGCTAGATCAAACCGACTTAAACCTAGGGTTTAGATTGAAACCCTAAGGAACAAAGGCGGTGGAGCGGCGGTGCAGGCCAAAGTGGGCCAGGGCATAGGGGTCTTGTGGTATCCTTCGTCGTGGTGTCTTCTCGTCCCTTCTAGATGCTTCTTTGCTATACTTTCGCCCGTAATTCAGAATAATTCTTTCGGCATTGTGTATCTTTCGTCGGTTTTCCTGCTAAATCAATGAAAAGTCACAGATTCACCAAAGCCATGGAATTCTGTTAGTTTAAACCCTAAACTCTACTTTGGTGATCCTTTTTAGCCTTTTCTCAGTTTATATTGATGGGTTATGTTAGACTGTAATGACCGTCAATAGTGGGCCAGTTCTTCCATGACCCCCACCTTGTTGCCTGCTGCCAAAGCCCTCACGGCCTTGGCCAAAGCTTCCTCGATGCCTCCACCTCTTGGCTGCATCACAATCTTAACGATGGGGGTGCTTCAGCCCGCACCATCGTTGCAAAAGATCTGGTAGTCGTCCCTCTCCACATATGACTGATAATCTTTGTCAGGTTTTTTGAAATGGAGGATGTATCCAGAGGGTTAGGGATTGCCGAAATGAGATCCCCTCCACTTCGGATTGGGATTACGGGTTCGTCTGTCAGGTGCCCTGATTTGGGGTCACGCTGTTATTTCCCCTCACCTCCCTCTGATTGACTGCCTCGTGTCACCATAGATGGATGCAACCCTAATACACCTTTCACCAACTGCACCTTGGGAGGTAACCAGAACCACCTGGTGCAATTCCAATTTTGCCCAACAATAGTTGAGGTCAGCTTTCTTCCCTCCAGATCATTGACACTCCTGTTCCTCCCTTGACGAGACCAACAGAAAACTTCATTTCCCCTTCATTAATATCTTCAAATGGAAAATCACAATCTCCTCTAATCCCCTCCCACTTACTCAAATCAAGAGGAGGACCATAACCCTTTTTTGACATGGAACAAGATTCCTAAAGATTGAGGAAATCATGAAGCCAAAATTGAGAAGGCAAGGAAGAGATGGCACATTTCATGCTCACGTCCGATCACCTACCCCTAAAGGATGGTGTAGGGAAGACCCGACATCTCAGAGAGGAAGAAGATCTGAGATTACTCACCTTCGTCATCGAGTCTGAAGTAAATGTTGTCTGTACATTGGCTTTCTGCCATGAATCACGACGAGTAATGAGAGTGGACTCCATCGTGGCCAGTGAAGTCTGGTGAGAAGATACCTAGAAACTCCTTTTGTAACCTAGCACCAAATGCACTGCCACCCCGCACACCCCTCTTAATCCACAAGGGTTGGCGAGCAGGCAGGTGAGGAGGGATATGCCTCGATGTCACAGAGCATAAGAGGATGACTCCGAAGTCTAGAGGGGAGGACTCGGGGAGAACGCAACGATACTGCCGCTCATCGACGACAGGGGCGGCGCGAGTGGGCGGCCCGCAAGGGCGGGGGCCCTAGGCGCATGTACTCACTGTGTGTCAATTCCGGCCATTGATTCACTACTCTAGAGATCCATTAGTACCAATGGTATATTGGTATGCATGTCCCTCGTTCTACATACTTGACACGTTGGTCTTTCTATATATCGGCAGCCACACGTCACAGTTGTAGTTAACGTTCTCCTCAGGACACTCTAAAGACTAGAAACTATTAGGCCATCCTCAGTGCTAGTTTCATGGCACAACTTCCAACACTTTCATATTTTTGGAAACAGTGGAGAAGAGTTTCATCCCCATGAAACTATCTCTACTCCCATGAAACTCCCATCATCTCTCTCTTCATCAATACAGTGACACATCAACATAATCTCTTCATCATTATAGTGTCACGTTAGCGTAATTAATGCCCATAAAACTCTACGAAACTCTCATTGAGATTGGCCTTAGGCCATTCTCAGTGCAAGTTTTATGTCCCAGTTTCTAACGTACTCGGATTTTGAAAACAATGTAGAAGAGTTTCATCGCCATGAAACTCTTATCACCTCTCTCTTCATTAATATAGTGTCATGTCAATGTATTTAATGCTCATGAAACTCTATAAAACTCTCGTTGAGACTGTCCTTATCCCCAATTCACCAAGTACTCTCTTCATTTTAGTATATATAAGGCGTAACCATCTCTGGATCAAAGACCATGAAACATATTTAATTCTCTCCCTCAACACTAGCAATATTGTATCAATGTGTGTGCATGTAGATAGATCATGTCTTATATTATGGGACTAGATTAAAAAGTGGTTACTCCTTATATATTAGGATAGAGAGAGTAATTCTATGGAATTGAAATTTAACAGGCAATGTAATCAAATAGATCAACTGTGCCAAGCCCAAGCATCCTGTAGCTCGCGGGTCCTGCACATACTGCGACGGTCATCGACTAAGCTACGAGCAAATCCAAAGGATTAAGAGTGATGCCATCTAACATCAGTAACTTATCCAAACTCAATGGAAAATTACTATGCACACTAGAGACAGTGACAAAGGAGATTGGATACAGAGGAGTTTCTTCCATCTTGGTGCATTCATAGATGTCGTTTCCTAGTTAGACTCGATTTCTTCTCTTTTTTCTCCTCTTTCCTCAATAAATAGGGTGCCACCTCAGCAAAACGCTTACGTGACAGCATATTTAATATTCATAGAAATTACCATAGTTTCTGCATTATGAGTACCCTCAAGCAACTTCCTCGTACCAAGGGATCCTTTTTCAATTATATACAAATATGTCATTGCAAATTTTAGTGGAAATAAATATTTTCCAAAAATTATTTGCAGTATTTCACTAATAGGTTTAACGTGGTGGCTGCCGATTAGACTATCACATAATATTATACACAACTTGCAGTTTACTAAGTACTCCCTTGTCCTACAAAGAGTGTAATTCTTCACTTTCTAAAAAAACAAATACTTTTAACTTTGACTATATATATTAATACTTATTTATGGTACATAATTAATATCATTATATGAATCAAAATACACTTATCTACATATAGAAGTTTCTAATATTTTTAAAACAAGTTAAGCTTAAAAGTTTTTGGCCAACACAAACCCTATAGCGATATTCTTTTTTGAATGGAGGGAGTGTCCTATTACATGGTTTAGACTTAAAGGATGGCACCATCATATCTCTTATCTCCTGTACCTAAATAGAAGATCTCCCCAAAGCATATTTTCCTAGCTTCTCGTGAAGCCACATCAGGATCAACCCACACCAAATTTACTACCATCGTCCTCTCTGCCCTCTATGGTGCCAGGCACCCAGGCTCCATCGTCAGAATTAGAAGAGACATCGATTTACTTATTGTCTCCTCAAAGTAATTGATGCATGAGGAAACAACGAGGCAGTTGAGCGTGAGCGCTAGTCTCATCTCTCATACTTAAAGCCACAATTGCCCACATCGTCGCTCTCCATTGCGCCATGGCCTTACTCCTCCTCGCCTCCCTATGATCCAATCGATCTAGAGGATTGCTCCTCCTCACCTCCCTATGTTGGATCTAGAGAAGCTATTCAGCTAGTTTTCTTCATTCTTCCATTTGACTTACACATGCATAGAAATACCCCATGGACATGTGGAACAAGTTATTGGATAAATTATGCTCTGAGGTTGTTGATGGTGATTTTGAGTATAGAAAATTATGAGATTTTCACCATCAACAGTGGGGGTCCAGAGAGGGATGTTTGAGGCAGCGAGTAGGCACCGAATATGTCTGGGTGAACCAGATGTAGCACCATTGTAAGGAAAATGGACCTCGACCCATTTAACCTTGGATTTTGGTGTTTAATGATCAACATAACCAAATTGGACTAATGTGTTTGCAAGTGTTTGTTTTGTAGTCCAATAGGATGCACATGTGACTTGGACGAAGGCAATATGGTGATCAAATGATCAACACCTCAAGCAAGACCCTACAAGATGTATTGAAGAATTACAAAGATCAAGCAAAGTCCAAGACACAAGAAACAGAGGCCCGGACGCAAACAAAGTTGAGCCGCTCAAGCCGAGACAAGAGCTGATTGAATTGGAACTGTCTCATGATTTTGGATTTGCTCAAACTGACATGGCATTAGTATAAAGCTGTATAGCATTTCATTAGCTTTCCAAAAAGTCCAAGATCATCGAAATCGGAGTTCGGAGCTAAGAGTTATGCTCGCTCAAGCCGAGACAAGAGCTGATTGAATTGGAACTGTCTCATATTTTTGGAGTTGCTCAAACTGACATGGCACTAGCATAAAGTTGTATAGAATTTCATTAGCTTTCCGAAAAATCCAAGATCATCGAAATCGGAATTTGGAGCTAAGAGTTATGCCCAAAATACGAAAGCATGTCTCTCTGAAAATAGAGCAACGGACGCTCCGATGCAGAGCAACGGACGCGCGTCCGATGCAGCGTCCGATGACCTCCGAAATCAGCCCAGAATGAATAGTGTAATGGTAGAGTCCGATGCCAGCGTACGATGCATTACTGTAGCGTCCGATGCCCCGAAAAACAGGTCTAACGGCTAGTTTTCCAACGGCTACTCATCACATGAGCATAGGACGCGTCCGATGCCAACACTGTAGCGTCCAATGCTCTATATAAAGCTGATTTCAGCCCCTCCAACGGCTCTATTTGATTGAGGGCCTATATATACCACCTCTAACTGGCCAAATGAGGTGTGGAGGAGTAAGGAAACATACCAAGAGTGTTGCTACACCATATTAGTGCCTCCATATACATAGTGTTTAGTGATTTACATGGTGATTAGTGTAGGTGCTTAGGCTAGTTAGACCACTGCTCATGCGCTTGCTCTAGGTTTAGGCCTAGTGTTTAGTGAGGTTTGCATACCTCTTGCTACTCGGTGCTTGCGTGCACCATTGTTGTACATCGGAGGAGCTTGTAGTCCTGCGAGACCACACCAACCGCGTTTGTGGTGTGGCCGCCACCGTGTACCGAAGGGAACAAGGCCTGCGGCGGTTCAGCCGAAAGCTTGATAGTGGAGACGTCGGAAAGCATTCGGGAGAGGCTTTGCCATGAGTGGCTTAACCGGAGACCCACTTGCGCATGGGGAAGGACCGGAGCTATCTACGGAGTCACCCAACCGGGAGCTTGGCCCTTGCGAGGGGCTCCAATGAGGACTAGGGGGAAGCTTGCGTGCTTCTCGATACCTCGGTAAAAATACCGGAGTCGTCGATGGGAGTTTGCATCTCTACCTTGCTCTTTAGCTTCTGCATTTACTTTGCTACCTTAATTATGTCTTTACCTTTCCTACCTTAGTTGTTAGGCTAGTTGATAGGTTTGTGTTGATGCAAAACGTGACACCTCGCGCCAAGCACACAGCAAGCCGAAAAGCTAGCTTCAATCGAGTGCCCGGAATGTGCTGAACCCGGAGACGTGTCAGTCGGTTTGACCTGAAAACCAACAAGGGAAAAACTGTGAGAATACCTTTGGAACATGCCGGTTAAAACCAGACAGTTCCATATGTACGGCTTTGAAAGCCAATCACGACGGCACACAGCTATAGAAGTTGTCTGTCGGAGCATGTTTGTAAAGTCATTCGGC
Organism: Coix lacryma-jobi var. lacryma-jobi; assembly: GCA_009763385.1. NCBI lineage: Eukaryota > Viridiplantae > Streptophyta > Magnoliopsida > Poales > Poaceae > Coix > Coix lacryma-jobi. The sequence continues at coordinate 59,224,916 of CM019823.1, read as the reverse complement.
TAGTATGAGAACAGAGTATGTAGAGCATATTAACTACCGAATGCATATGTAAAGAAAGACATGCTTGAACAAATTAAAGATATTATAAACAGGTAACTCGCAAATATAGATCTATTCAAATAACACATGCATAGGCAAATCCAACTAATCTGCCGCATGTTTAGTCTTCATAAACCGGTCAGGTATAAACTCAAGCAAAGCTAATCCACCGCATGATACCACTTGCTACAAGTCTACACCACTTCTTATAATTAGATTAATCCACCGCATGATACAATCTAATTATAACAAGCTAAAAGCATGCATGTATTTGAACAGATCTATAAGAGCTCATTACTCGTGTAAACTTAACCAAGATCGGCAAACCAGCCGAATTGGGGTCCATGAAGAAGGAACAAACAAGCAAGCATGATTAAACTAATCTAAAACCCGCATCTGCCGCACGACACCTAGTTTCATCGAAGCCTAACCATGATTGATATGCATAAACCCACAACATGTGACAATCTAGACTGAAAGTTGATTCAGCCATCATGATCTTATGATTAAAAGAGAGCACAAGCAAAATCGTGCGACAAGGCCGAACAAAGATCAATCTAGATTGGGCAAAAGAGTGTTACAAGAATTAAATAAATAAAACATATAACACATGATAACTTAATGAATCTATCAGATCTGCCAAATCTAATAGAGCTGATAATTGTTTCTACTCATGACTTAATCTGCCGCACGATACAAGGCACAAGCAAAAACTTCTCGTCATAAGCTTAAATCCGTCGCACGATACTAAGCTTAACATACGAGACTACTTGCATCGTATCTAAATCCACCGCATGATACTAGACATGATAGCAAGGTTGCTAGTACTTACGGAGGTCAACGGATCGATGATTCCTCTCGAAGAACTCGACGACACGACTACGGACTCGAAGACGGCACGGGGCCGGTTTGTATTGATGTGGTTGTGAACAATTTTACAATGGTCGAGGGCTTATATTTATACCTTGGACAAGACACGAGTCCTAGGCGATTACGATTTACATAATAGAATATGGAAAGATACAAGTCCTATTCCTGATCTTTTCGGCGTCAAGTGTCTTCTCGTGCAAGCCGGTTTTATCCACCGCTCTGTAAAATAGCCGACCGCACAGACATTTACCGAAGCCCTGAGGACCAAATAGCCGTCCTGCTTACTTGCCATATCCATTTCCCGAATGGAGCCGCTGCTTCACAAAATAGCTGACTGCATAAACTCTGAATGCTAACCATCCTCGGTTGCTCACCGAATTCTTGAGAGCCAACTGATCGTCCGATCGTTTGCCGAATCTCTTCCTTACTGCTGGCTGGGCCCTCTTGTCATCCTCCCATGCGTGCGAAATTCTGGTGTCAACAGTTTGGAACCTAGGTCGCATAACTCTTTTGTGGTAGAGATAGAAACACACCTAGCAAAACCATAGTTGCTCTTTTATCTAGTTTACTTTCTTGAATAGGTTTTGACTAGGTGGTAATTAGAGGCCATAGTTAGAGTAAAGTTTGTAGTTGCCTAATTCACCCCCCTCCTCTTAGGCATCACGGTCCTTTCAACCATGTTGGTCTAGACCAATCTCTCCGGGTTCGGGCATCATCTTCAACAATCACTCAAACGACTGTTAGCCAATCGTTACTTTGCAACTAAGTGGCTAATAGGTGGGCCACCTAGGGTCCGGATGCTCCTCCTTGGTCTTGATGCTCCATCTTCTGTGCTTCGACTTTGCTTGATCTTTTGGTTCTTCTCTTGTGCTTCTAAGTTCTTTGCTTTGAGGTGTTGATCATCGGATCACCATGTTGTCTTCGTCCAAGTCACATTTTTCATCCTATTGAACTACAAAACAAACACTTGCAAACACATTAGTCCAATTTGGTTTTGTTGATCATCAAACATCAAAATCTAGTAAAATGTGTCGAGGTCCATTTTCCTTACAAGAGCTTTGAGAGATGCTAGGCGGAGACCCACTTGCGTGTGGAGAAGGGCTAGAGCTATCCATGGAGTTACCAGACCAAGAGCTTGGCCCTTGTGAGGGGCTCCAATGAGGACTAGGAGGACACACTTCTTGATACTTCAATGAGTTTGCATCTCATCTATCGCCCTTTATCTTCTGCATTTTCATTGTGTACCTTGGTTTGTGTGCTTTACCTTCTTAGCTTAGTTGATAGGATTGAAACCTAGGTTGCATGACTCTTTTGTGGTAGAGATAGCAACTCACCTAGCAAAATTGTAGTTGCACATCTTGACAGTTTATCTTTGTATAGGTTATGCTTAGGTTGAAATTAGAGGCCATATTTTAAATAGAGTTTTAGGTTGTCTAATCCACTCCCCTCTTAGGCGTCATGGTCCCTTCAAGTGGTATCAAAGCTAGATTGGCTCAAATTTTGGACATTGTCTTCACTGCCATTGAGCCAACACTTTTTAGAGTGGAAAGCATGGATACCTCTAGGCCTTCACACTTTGACGATACTAATTTCTCCTATTGGAGTGCTAGAATGTCTTTGTACCTAGAAGTGATTGATCTGGGTACTTTGAGAGTTACCTATGATGAGATGAAACCCCTTAAGAATCCCAAAAAAACCCACAGTATTGATGAAAAAGAGATTTATCTAAGCATTTATTTGACTAGTGGGCCATTAGAAAATTTAGTACAAAGTTTTCCCAAGATTAACTACACTGACTACAAATCATCCTTTTCAGATTCCATGATGGAAAACAACCTATGAACTAAATATCGGAGCTTCCCACCTTTCTCTTGCATCACAACCTTTTGGCACTCCTTCTACCATTTTGATTATATTATCAATTTAATAGAAATGCTATAGTAGTAGTCATGAGCTTCATATTGTAGGGTTTATTATCATAACCAAAAGTAACTGTGTGTACTCCTTTTATCTCCCTCTTATTCTACTTCTCATATTCTCACTTAAAACATACAAAACTAGAGAAGATGTTCCGTGGCAACTGAAAGGTTCTAAATGGCTAGAGAGGGTGGTGGTGAATAGCCTATAAAAAATTCTACAACAACACTAAACAACTTTGTTAGTAAACTAAATGGCAAAGCTCAATTTGCGCTAGCTCTAAGTGAAAAGGCAAGCCACCTATCCACAATTCTAGTTAGCTATGATCACTAAGTCACACAAAGTCTATGTTGCTACTTTACAACTAGATGAACAACTAGGCAAGAGTATTCACTACTAGACAAGATAGATAATCTAGCTATCAACAAAAGATACAATTATCACTTGCTCAAATGTAAGAATATGTGATAGAATGGATATACCACCGTGGCAAGAGATGAATACAATCAATACCAAATGAAATCCTCGAAGACAATATGACACAATAATTTTTCCACTGAGGTTCACTTGCTTGCCGACAAGCTACGTCCTCGTTGTAGCGATTCACCCACTTGGAGGTTCACGAGCTAATTGGCATCACATGCCAAACCCTCAATAGGGTGCCGCACAACCACACCACAAGCTGGGGATCCACAATCTATGAGCAATCCACTAAAGTTACCTTTTGCGATATCCCGCGGGGAAGGCACAAGAAACCCCTCACAATCCACCGATCGGAGCCGGCAACAATCACCAATAACCGCTCAACGATCCTCGCTGCTCCAAGCCATCTAGGTGTTGGCAAACACCAAGAATAACAAGCGAAATCTGCAGCGAAACACAATCACCAAGTGCCTCTAGATGAACACACTCATGCAATGCACTTGGCTCTCTCAATATATATCTCTGAAAGTGATGAACAATCAATCAAATTGAGTGGGAGATGAATGGCTAGACTCACAAAGAAGTTTAGGCAAGCAAAATGTCCAAAAGAGTGAGCCCAAGCCGGCCAAACAATATATATAGGTCCCCCTCACAAGAGTGAGCTGGGGGCATCGGACGCGCTGGTGAGTTGCATCGGACGCTCGGCCCAGCGTCCGATGCCTAGATTGAAAGCCATGTGTCCCTTTGTTTTAACCACAGCTGTCAGATCCCCACGGCTAGATTCCGCAGAGCAGGGTTTATGGGGCATCAGACGCGCTGGTGCAACGTTCGATGCCCTGTCAGACATTTCAACGGCTACCTGGGCTTACATCAGACACTACAACAGTGCAACATCGGACGCTACAGGGCCAGTGTTCGATGGGTGTCTAGAGAGCATCCAGAGAGCTCCTGGACACATCGGACGCTCCCTAGCGTCTGATGCTCCTCTAAGAACTTACCCTAGGACACGTCAGGGGGCATCAGACGCTTGAACAGTGTTTTCACAACATCCATCACAGCGTCTGATGCCTCTCTGACAGCTTAGCTCAGCTAGGGTTAGCCATCGGACGCTAGGCCCAGCATCTGATGCTCATCAGACCAACGTCCGATGCTACTTAGAGAGCATGAAATCTATCTCCATTTCATCCCTTGTGCAAATGTGTTAACTCCATCAAGTTTCCACCACTTGTGTACGTGAGTTAGCATTTGTTAAGCATTTTTTAAGGAAAGTTAGCACACACTAGTGTTAACACCAGATTTTCGCACGCACAAGGAGATGACAGATGGGCCAGTGTGCGAGAGATGGGCGTATGAGGCATTCGGCAAGTGTCCATGCGGTCGGCTAGTTTCCAAGGATTCGGCAACTGCTTATGCGGTCGGCTATTCTGAGAAAAAGGGAGTTTCTGTTGAAACGACGGAAGCAAGAGCCGATCGGGCAACAAAATTGCGACAATTAAGGCGATAAAGATTCCGAAGGGAGTTGAAGGCCAAAAATGTAGTATTTTCCTTTAACGTTTCATAGTCATGTCCTCTTAGGACTCTTATCTGCCCAGGGTATAAATATAAACCCTTGGCTATTGTAAAAAGCGTTCACAACCATATCAATACAAATGGGCCCCGTGCCATCTTCGAGTCCTTTGTCGTGTCGTCGAGTTCTTCGAGAGGAATCATCGATCCGTCGACCTCCGTAAGTCCCGGCAACCTTGTTATCATGTCTAGTATCATGCGGTGGATTTAGATGTGATGCAAGTAGTCTTGTTTGTTTACAAAGATCGTGCGGCGGATCTATGTCGACAATCAAGAAGTCTTTGCTTATGCTACGCTTATGAGTAAATACCGTGCGGCAGACGTTTGCTTGATATGTTTAGCAGGAGCGAGATAGTTATCGGCTCTATTAGATTTGGCAAGATCTAGTAGATTCATTAAGTTACCATGTGTCGCATGATTTATTTAATTAGTTTTGCAACACTCTTTTGCCCAATCTAGATTGACTTTGTTCGGCCTTGCTCTACAAGTTTCTTTTTTTACTTGTTTTTTCCAATAATCGCATAACCATGATAGCCGAATTAATTTCTAATCTAGATTGTTACGTGTTGCGGGTTCATACATGTCAATTATGCTTAAGCTTTGATAAAACTAGGTATCGTGCAGCAGATGCAGGTTTTAGATTGGTTTGATCGTTTTTGGTTTGCATGTTCCTTCTTCATGGACCCCAATTCGGCTGGTTTGCCGAACTTGGTTACACGTTATTTTATAATCTATCTCTTGTTCGAGCAAGTCTTTTACGTATGTATATTCGGCAACCAATTGTTTATATATGTTCATGTTTAGAGTTAGCCGAATGATCTTTAAAACTTATTGACAGATAGCTTCTATAACTATAAGTCATTGTGAGTGGCTTCAGGGCCGTAAATATGGAACTGTCTGGTCTCATCCGGCACGTTCCAGTTTTATTCTCACAGTTTTATCTCTTGTTGGTTTTCAGGTCAAACCGACTGGCATGTCTCCGGATTTCAAACCGTCCGGGCACCCGATTGAAGCCACGCTTTTCGGCTTGCTGTGTGTGAGGCACGGTGCGACGTATTTTGTGCCAACACACTTTCTGGCACGCCCAGTGGGACAAAAGAAGTGACAAAGACAAAGTGCAATATAACTTGATGAAGAACTTTCAAGTAAAATCAGCTTGATGGCCGATATCACGATGAGTTAGAATCCAGAAGCTACAGATCAGTGCCAAAGAAAATCGAGAAGAAAATAATATCAGCTATTTTGTGAAGATAGATTGAAGATCAAATCACGCAAGAAAACATCAGGATTTGTCTTAAGTTGGGAGTTATTATAAAATCTCAGTTGCAACGTATGTGCTAAGTGCCATCAATTTACTATTCTCCGGCACGTGTTGCTCATAAAGTTCACAAGTCTCAAGAAGATGAGTCAGGAGGTGCTACTGGACTATATGCATGCCTAATTGTGGCAACTACGTGCAAGCATACAACACGTGCGTATTATGATCACCAGAAGAACTGAAGATAACAAGAGGCTGATATTATATTCGGCCATCACTGAGACTATATAAATAAATTCGTCAACAGTGATGAACATGCATGTCATGTTTTTGTCTCCAAAGATTTGGATCTGTTACCACCATGCCGATCATAACCTGAGTCAAGGCCTTACCGGACAAAGAATACTATGCCCAGATGGCGATCGACTATTCACTTTCATTGGCTCCAAGATCAAATCGACTCTTGAAGATAAGAATCGGCTGTTCAGAATACCAGACATAATAAAACCGATGAGATATTGGTTCTGGTAAAGCAGCAGCAGGACATCGACTCTTTTGGTTTAAAATTAAGACACAAAAAGTAGCCGATGATGATTCTAATCCAGAACTATCCAGCTCCTACATGTTTGCTGCACTTGCATGTTTAATCAAGGAAACAGAAGGAAGCTTCGATAGCAACAAACATGGAGACTGTACAAGCGTCAAACTATGATTGCAAGTCCAAATGCATCACAGTCCTGGTTACCTGATGGTTGCGTAATGAAAGAAAAGAGATTGAGTATCAAGCGACCAGGTGAACCGCAAACGTACGTGGAACTGATGGTCCGAACATGTTGCACTAGTTCTATCAGTTTCCATGTGGCGTAGTTTGAGAATATCAGATGTTGAAGGCAGTATGCGTACCCAACAACGTATAAGTATAAGCTGATTCGAAAAAGACTGATCGGCTAATAATCATAGGGGTAGGAAAGCAAAATAATTGCAGAAAAGGCATGTGCATGCAAGCCATGGTTCGAACATCTAAGCATATGCATTTTTTCTGAGGGAAACCTATCGAGAAGGGTTTCTATTGATCCCAATATAGTCGAATGATGGACAATTTTAGTAACCATAATCGCAGCAGTCACCGGATTATGCAATGGCCGGCTCAGAAGAGGTTTGATGTCTCATACTAAACGTCTCAGTCGGCCTCAAAATTGATCCATCGGTTCAGAAGATTATTTACAATGTTAATACAAATTATTTTAGAAATAAATGATTTGATCAGCACAAGAGCCGATTGTCCCATCGACACACCTCCAGCATAGAAAACTTTCTGCTGTCTACAGAGGAAACAAACAAAGCTGACTAGATTAATTATTTTGGAGTACTATCAACATTGAGACTAATGATAGTTTTGAAGCGTGATTTCTCATAATCACGTTGATCCTGCGCTGCAACTTCTTGGAGTTGAGATAATATTGCCAGACCCACAACAATACAGTTCACCATTCTTTGGGAATAAATTTGGCAACATCACGAGATGAAAAATGAAGTACTATTGTTGTGGTAAAGGACATTCTTTACCTTCACATTCACCATCATCACCAATTTATCATCATGCATCCAAGCTACCATTAACCATCCGATATCATCTCACACTTCATGATCGACTACGCGGAGCCTCGCAAGACTGTTGCAAACCTGGAGCCTCTGCAATATCGACAAAGAGGCAACAATCGATCCGTTTTTAGTATTCACAAGAAGTGGAGAATTTATTGTTGGAAGCTAGATATGATCGATGGAGTAAGCTGACAGATTCGAACAAAAATATCAGGCCGATCAAAGATGTTTGGACCCTGACGATGTTACACAGCCGGTGTTACTCAAATCGAACTCTAGATCCAGCACTGTAAGAACTCAGTTAAGGAAAAATCAATTCTTAACCAGTGGATATAAGAATCAGCTGTCAAGGTCAGGCCAACACACCAAAAGTCAATCAGTCAAATAGACACGAGGATGATTAACCAAGAAGTATCACACATATATGGGATGATACAATCGGCTAATTTTTGGAGGCATTGGCTGAAAGGGTAGGCCGATAGCAATAGTTCTGATCGCCGCACCAGAAGATTGCATACATTCAAGATCGATGCCCAATTTATGTTTATGTCGGTTAAATATCTGGAGGGCATATTTAAAGACCAATATTAGCATGGAAAGCAACACTACAGAAGCATACAGGAATTATAGATGCAGCAGCCGATAAGCACACTGATGAAAATATCATTATACACATATTCCAAGAAGAACACTTATCGGCTTCGAGCGGAAGAGTGTACACGCAGATATGAAGAACTAATGAGAAGAAAAAACATAAGGTGAACATGCTCAAATTCCTACACTCGGGGGGGGGCCTGAACCTCATCGTGCACGCATCCACGCACCGCTGAGCTCGTATTTGTCCTCTACGGCACACTCAGCTTCATCAAAAATGACGTTCTTCGAAGCTACCGTGAGTTACATGACAGCATGCTAAAACATTCCAGTTCCTCAAAAAGAAGAAAGTCAAAGGTATACTAAGCAAAAGCCGATAAGATAGAACCTTCGGCTCCTATTAATATAACTTTACCTTTCCCTGAGTAACGCAAAGCTCAATCTGGTGATAAGGCTACGAAAGGCTACATCAGAGGCACAAAGGACGTTAGCAATTGGACGGCCGATAGAAGACCATCGGCTAAAACGTTTTCAGCACACTTCATATTGAAAGAGATACTTTTGCTGATGGCCTTGAATAAGGTGGTGCCAACGAGACACATGCACAGTGACAAGTTCACTTATAGTCATAGTCAGAACAGCTACAAGATCTGAAGCAGCCAGTCATTTGCAGAAGAAGGATTGACGTTTATGATTGGCTTCAAATATTTTTAACCCGTATTCGGCGAAGATGTCTCGGATGAGAGAAAGGAGGACACCAGTGAATCATTGATTACGCCACTGTGACTACGTGTCAGGGGGCCTGAGATCAACACGCGCACATCGTACAGTATCAAGCGATTCATCGTGAAGAAGGACAAGACGAATGGCTGCTTCATCTTCAATGGTGGTTTGTGTAATTTTACCCTCGCTTCTCTAATAGTTTCAGAGCTTAAAATTAAAATCATTAAAAAGCGAAACCTTTCATGTTGCGTCTCCGCACTAAAAAAACCTTTAAAAAAAAGAAAAAAAGAAATTCCACTCCATGAATATGTGATATAAATATTTTGGGTTATTCATTGTTGAAATGATAAATAGATGCTCTGTTTTATGTTTCACCTGTGTCTGGTTTATAGCTTTGATTTCTTTAAGATTTGGGTCTAGTAGTTATTATATTTATCTTGAAGTCTTTGAAATTTGTGGGTTGCATAGAATTTAAACTTTGTCTGAAAGTAGTTGTGGGATATGAATAGAGGTAGAATTTGCTATGACATTATTCTGAGAGATACTTGAAATTCGGAGATTTAACGAAATAATAAAATTTACTTAATGTCATATTGAGCACTGTCAAATCATTGTGACTACTAGTTGAGATTATAGTCATATTCTCAAGATCAAGATTCACGGACACGTTATAAACTAAAAAGTGTTTTGCATGTGCATTCTCTCTTTGATTAAAAATATGAGGCTATTCTATAAATCTAAGAAATAAAAACGACGGACACGTGTCCGCCAGAACTGAGAAAGAAAAAAAGGTCAAGTGATCACCCAAATAAAATATAAAAAAGAAAAGGTCAAGTGACTGCCAAATAAAATAAAAGATGGCCGAAGGCCCAATAGCCTCATAATTTTAAAAAAAGTAGGAAGAATGACATATGCAAAAGAAAAAGTAATAAAAATATTCACTTGCACTTCTTGATCTAGGTTTATGGCTTGTATCTCCTTATGGTCGAGTCTTTGACTTTGCAATATTATGTGATACGATTTTATGTAAAGATAATGATAAAAACTCCGGATGAAAAGTGATCAAGGGATAAAAGATAAGTATTTCTGTAGCTATTTTGTTTTGCAATCGCTTGAGGACTCAGTGAGAACTAAAGCCCCATAATTAAAGAGACGGATGGATGAGTAAGGTATCATTTTATTCAAGTTTAAAAGAAATCTTGGTTATAAAATATGATACTTTTGAGATGTAGTCGACATTGCAGCATCTTCAGATCAATAAAATAGAAGAACTATAATATTTATACACGTATGCATTTGTAACTAACTTGTTTCCACATGTATTGGAGAATTATTGTTTTACAGGCAAAATTGTGGAAACATGGTGAGAAAATGTTATTGCTATCATTGGATTTCTTGGCTTTTTGAAGAAGACCAACAAAGATCAAATAGTTCGAAGCATGCAATTCATACTCCGAACTAGCATGCAATTCATACTCCGAACTAGGGGGGCCTGTGTTAACACCAGATTTTTGCACGCACAAGGAGATGACAGATGGGCCAGTGTGCGAGAGATGGGCATATGAGGCATTCGGCAAGTGTCCATGCGGTCGGCTAGTTTCCAAGGATTCGACAACTGCTTATGCGGTCGGCTATTCTGAGAAAAATGGAGTTTTCGTTGAAACGACCGAAGCAAGAGCCGACCGGGCAACAAAATTGCGACAATTAAGGCGATGAAGATTTCGAAGGGAGTTGAAGGCCAAAAATGTAGTATTTTCCTATAACGTTTCATAGTCGTGTCCTCTTAGGACTCTTATCTGCCCAGGGTATAAATATAAACTCTTGGCTATTGTAAAAAGCGTTCACAACCATATCAATACAAATCAGCCCCGTGCCATCTTTGAGTCCTTTGTCGTGTCGTCGAGTTCTTCGAGAGGAATCATCGATCCGTCGACCTCCGTAAGTCCCGGCAACCTTGTTATCATGTCTAGTATCATGCGGTGGATTTAGATGTGATGAAAGTAGTCTTGTTTGTTTACAAATATCGTGCGGCGGATCTATGTCGACAATCAAGAAGTCTTTGCTTATGCTACGCTTATGAGTAAATACCGTGCGACAGGCATTTGCTTGATATGTTTAGCAGGAGCGAGATAGATATCGGCTCTATTAGATTTGGCAAGATCTAGTAGATTCATTAAGTTATCATGTGTCGCATGATTTATTTAATTAGTTTTGCAACACTCTTTTGCCCAATCTAGATTGACTTTGTTCGGCCTTGCTCTACAAGTTTCTTTTTTTTACTTGTTTTTTCCAATAATCGCATAACCATGATGGCCGAATTAATTTCTAATCTAGATTGTTACGTGTTGCGGGTTCATACATGTCAATTACGCTTAAGCTTTGATAAAACTAGGTATCGTACGGCAGATGCAGGTTTTAGATTGGTTTGATCGTTTTTGGTTTGCATGTTCCTTCTTCATGGACCCCAATTCGGCTGGTTTGCCGAGCTTGGTTACACGTTATTTTATAATCTATCTCTTGTTCGAGCATGTCTTTTACGTATGTACATTTGGCAACCAATTGTTTATATATGCTCATGTTTAGAGTTAGTCGAATGATCTTTAAAACTTGTTGACAGATAGCTTCTATAGCTATATGTTGTTGTGAGTGGCTTCAGGGCCGTAAATATGGAACTGTCTGGTCTCATCCGACACGTTCCAGTTTTATTCTCACAGTTTTATCCCTTATTGGTTTTCAGGTCAAACCGACTAGCACGTCTCCGGATTTCAAACCGTCCGGGCACCCGATTGAAGCCACGGTTTTCGGCTTGCTGTGTGTGAGGCACGGTGTGACGCATTTTGTGCCAACAACTAGAATCTAAATGCATATGCAAAGTGTAGATCATCTAGTGACACTTTGATAACCGTATTTCACCAACGAGTTCCACTCCTCTTAATAGTACAACTATCAATCCTAAGTGTGATCAAACTCACTCTCTACAGTGTCTTGATCACCAAAACAAAATGACCCATGCATATATCTTTGCCTATAGCCCATTTTATTTTTCTCTTTCTTCTTTTCCTAGCTTTGGAACCCTTGATCACCATCATGTGTGGACATAACCATCCATCTAGCTCCATCACTTGGTGTTAGACCAATCTATCTCTTATATACTTAAGCATACAGTTAGTTCAATAGGTTTCATCAATTAACAAAAATCAAACTAGGGCTTTCAGCAACACGTGGGGGACCCTATGCTACTCTCTACTGGTTTCTTCCATGGTGGTAGAGATGATGAATGATGATACATGTTCTTAGGCGATTCTTTGCATGTGTTGGAGTTGATCAACAATGTGGCTGAACCTATTTACACATACTATACCTTATGGCGAGCACCCAATCTCTTGGGTCCCTTTTTATTAGACCAATAAAGTTTGTGGATTCCGCACCTTTTGTTGTTTAATGAGAAAATAATAAATGATGGAACTGTCTATAGGACGTCGAGGCATTTAGCACCCTCTTTGCACTAAATTTTGAGCCCTCATCTTCACCATCTACTTCATGTTGTGATTTTTTGTTTGCCTTGGGCAACCTTTTCCACCTTCTGTCGACTGCATCCCACCATTGCATCCTCCTTCACTAGAGACAACGAAAGAGAAAAAAATACGTAATGGGGGGGGGGGGGGGACACTTGATATCATATAGCAAAACCAGAAATAATTTGCACAGAAGCCATAGCAAAACGATCAAAATTTCATTGCATGCTAATAATCTCTTCTTTGTTTATGCACACTAAAACTTGTTACTCCTTTGGTTCCAAATTATAATTAAGTTGCTTTGACCTTTTTGATACATCATCTTTGCTATGTATCTATATGTAACGTATGTCTAGATACATTGTAAAACCTATATATGAAAAAAAAGAACAGAGGATCTTTCCATGCTGATGAATATACTTCCACGCGATGGTGATAAGTGAACTCTATCTAGGCCACAGGCTAGCTACTTCCTTCAACCGGTAAATAAAAGAGTCTATCTTTTTGTTTTGGTTTGTCCTAATTAAGTTTTGACCGTCAATATATCCAAACAATTCTACTAGTATAAATTAATAACACAAGCTGGACGCTACTGAAAATATTTGAAAAATACTTCCATACTATAGACTGTTGTAGCTAGTTTATTAAAATGTGTAGATATTGCAAGTCAAACCTAAAACCATCTGACCTAGTAGATATGGGCTTTTACACTTGTGGAACGTCTTTGCATGCACTCTCCTGTTAGCTAAAACCAAACTTTTTAGAATCAGAAAAGGAAAAAAAGTAGAAATGCAATGCAATGCTGGTCGATATCAGCGGTGATCTCGGTTGGTGCGTAGTGAAGCAGGGAATAGAAGAGAAGATTTGGTGTGATCTCGTGCATTGGTTACTTTAGCAGCAGACTACTAGCAGGTTGCAGTACGGGCTGATCCTCCCCTGGTGCAATTACTGTGCCAAATCTGCGTGGCACACGTACTACGCACGCCTTGGTTTCTCTTCTCCCGGCCTGTGATGGCGCGCGACACACATGCATGCGTGCATGGGATGCATAGCATAGGGGGCCGGGGCACGGACAGGCCTAGCGGCCTAGCGCAGACGACCACGCGCACATGCGCGCCATGTCCGACGCCGTACTGTTTGTAACGCGGTTTCGCGCCACGCGGCGGGCCCGATCTCGCGCGCCGGCCAGATCGGACGGCCAGGCCCATCCTAGGATGGCGCCAGCGCCACGGGCGTGAAGGAAGGCGCGCACATGCCGGAGGGAGAAGACCGGGAGACGACACACGACAGGGCGCGGGGGTGAGCTGTTGACTTTTGTTGACGCCCTCGTCAGAGTTTCGCGGGCTGTCTTGGCTTGGCCGGTCAAGCACTTCAGGTCGGCAACGCAGCGCGACGCCAGCGAAAGAAACGGCGCGGGAGAGCCGGTCGCCGGGGCGCCGGTGACGGGCACGCACGCACCGGTGGCGCGCGCGCCCGGGTTTCGCTGGCGCCGGCCCGCCCGCCCCGCCCGTTACTGTGCCGCGCAGTTATGGCGCGCAACGCATGCATTTATTACCGCCTGTCGTTCACCTTCACCCCCGGGCGCGCTGTAATCCGCCCCCCTAATTACCCGCATTTATTTGTACCACCCGCCCACGATACGTTCTGGCCTTCTGGCTCTGCGCACTCTAGCTTCCTGCGCTCGCGCTCGCTCTCGCTCTCTTCTCTACGGGTGGGCGAGTGACACGCGGGCCCCGCGCGGCGCGGGTCCTCACGAGCACCCCGTCGCTGCCACGTGGGCTCCGGCCACGGTCCAGCGCGCGTGGGTCCGTGAAGTCAGCCGGGCGCGTCGCCTTGCGCACCCAGGTCGAGTCACGCGGAAGGAAAGGCAGAATAGAAGTCAAAGCGGAGGCGTCACATCACACACACAGTGGACAACAACTGTAACAGCGCGCGGCCGGCTGTGTCCGTCGCTGCGCCTGCTGTGCCTGTGCTGCTGCTGCGAGGAAGACGAGAGCACAGGGCAAACGGAGGAGGAGAAGAAGAAGGCGGCCGACGTCGTCTCCGTCTTCAACCTTCAGTTCGTAGGTGTGAGTAACAAGCAAAGCAAATCAAAGCAGGAGGGGAACGAAGGGAGGGGAGAGGTGGGGAGGCGGAAGCAGGGGGTACGCCGAGGCACAGAACAACCGACAAGGTATTTACTGCCGCCATTTACTACCCCCGCCCTTGTCTCGCCCCCATCCCTCGCCCTTTCACTTCCTTCCATCGCTCCTCCGTCCCCCATTACCCCCTCGAGTCGAGTCCTCCTCCTTTCCGATCCCCTCATCCTTCTCCGCTTTCCCTTTCCTGCACCTCTCGCTAAATCCTCTTCCTCTCCTCCTGTACTCGCCCTGCCATGCTTCGCCGTGGATTTTAACTGCTTGCTTCTATTTGGAGGAACACAGTCACCATCACCAGGCCAGCCAGGGACGCCGGAGAGTAAGAGGAGGGGTTGGTTGATCTGCCGGCCGGTCGAGGAAGGAAGGAAGGATGTTTGGGGACTGCCAGGTCCTGTCCTCGATGGCCGCCATGGCCGGGGCCTCCTCGTCGGCGGACGCGCTCTTCATCCCCAACCCAGGCGCGCTCGCCGGATTCATGTCCTCCTCCGCCGCTGCCATGCCATTCCACCATTTCTCCACCACCGCCGCCGCCCTCATACCTGTAAGTGCTCTCTCTAGCTGTTGTACACGTGGTGTGGGTCTTCCTTGCTTTGAGTCTGAAATGCATGGTCCGTGCGCCTGTGTGTGTGTATCCCTATAATATATGCAGAAGGAGGAGGGCGGCATCATGGGTGCGCTCCAGGCCGTAGCCAAGCAGGACGAGGACATGGATCAGTTGGAGATGGACATGGAGCTCAGCGGCGGCTCCGGGAGCGCCCACCTGGACGGCCTGCTCAGCTTCGCCGACGTGGACGACGACCGGCCGGAGCAGAAGCCGCAGCACAGCGGCCTCGAACTCCAGACGACGGTGGACGGCGCCGCCGCCGGGCAGCAGCAGCAGCTGCTCACCGCCAACGGCAAGAAGAAGCGGTACCACCGCCACACGGCACATCAGATCCAGCAGATGGAAGCGTAAGACATACAGTATACTATGATATAATCTCCTTCTCCGATACTATATTATAATCTCTGATGGACGCATGCATGGCAATGGCATTGGCAATGGCAATGGCAATGGCAATGGCATTGCACGGACGGACGACATGCGCGCGCGCAGGCTGTTCAAGGAGTGCCCGCACCCGGACGACAAGCAGCGGCTGAAGCTGAGCCAGGAGCTGGGTCTCAAACCCCGGCAGGTCAAGTTCTGGTTCCAGAACCGGCGCACCCAGATGAAGGCGCAGCAGGACCGCGCCGACAACGTGCTCCTCCGCGCCGAGAACGAGAGCCTCAAGAGCGACAACTACCGCCTGCAGGCCGCCATCCGCAACGTCGTCTGCCCCAACTGCGGCCACGCCGCCGTCCTCGGGGAGATGTCCTACGAGGAGCAGCAGCTCCGCATCGAGAACGCAAGGCTCAAGGACGAGGTTGGTGCCGCTCGATCCGCTCCCTACCTACCTGCTACATACTTTGCTCGCTGCTTAAACCCTAAGCATTGCACGGAACAAGCCTGGACTAACGAAAACTGTTCATCCGTCCAGCTCGACCGCTTGGCGTGCATCGCGACCAGGTACGGCGGCGGTCGCCAGCCGAGCATGTCGTCCGCGCTGGGCTGCTTATCGGCGCCGCCGCCCGTGCTCATGCCGCCGCTCGACCTCGACATGAGCGTCTACTCTCGCCATTTCACCGACCAGTCTTCAGTCATGGGCGGCTGCGGCGACCTCATCCAGTCCGTCCTCGCGCCGCCGCAGCAGATCGCCGGCGGCGTCGCCGAGCACCACGCCACGTCGTCGCTCATGGGCGCCATGGGGCCTGTCCAGGAGCAGGACAGGCAGCTGGTGCTCGACCTGGCCGCGGCGGCGGCAGACACTCTCGCCAAGATGTGCCGCGCGGGCGAGCCGCTCTGGCTGCGGCGCCGCGGCGCGAGCTCCGAGGTCATGGTGGCCGATGAGCACGCCCGGATGTTCAGCTGGCCGGTCGACGGCGGGCAGCAGGGCAGTGCCTCCGCGGGTGCCGCGGCCAGGACTGAGGGATCAAGGGACAGCGCCGTGGTTATCATGAACAGCATCACGCTGGTGGATGCCTTCCTGGATGCTGTGAGTTCCCAATCCCTACTCCTTTTTAATGCCCGACAACCCAATGACTTCCCAACACCCGATTATTCTTGTTTTCCAAAGGCTTTGGTCGTAGGATTATGGTTAGTACTTTTGGGGTTTAAGTGTCCGGCTTCAATGCAGTGCCATATACGTATTCCCCGAGCATTTTAGTGATGGAAACAAAGAGGAAGGCTGGCCCCAAGATGGCTGGCAGTTGGTTTGTCCGCAGGGTGGCGAAGCAAAAATGGCACTGGCATTTTTTTTTTTTTTTTTGGGGGATCATGTCATGGAGGCGCCAAATGTTGTAGCATAGGAAGGTCCATGAGCGGTGTAAGGCAAGGGTAGCTTCATGGTGACCGCTTGAGATTGGAGGTGGTGGCAGCAACTCAGTGGCAATAGGCGGGGCAGGAGTTTGACGTAGGAACAAGTGGTTGAGGGTGAGGATGCCATGACTTTGTGCACTGTGTGTGGAGAAGGATGTCAAAAATAACACGGGAGTTTAGATTTAAATAAACCATTTGATTTCGTTGTGTTGATTCGAAGGAATAAACTTTTTATAACTACTATAAGTTCTGATTTGGCAGAACAAGTGGATGGAGCTGTTCCCTTCGATCGTGTCCAAGGCAAGAATCATTCAGGTCATAAACCATGGAGCTGTTTCTGGTCATATGGGCAGTGGATCTCTCCTCTTGGTACTAGCATCTCTTGTTTATTAGACTATCATTTCATACCCTTTTTCAATTTGAAAATTACTTCAAACTGAGATTGATCTGATTGTGAACGAATGATCAGATGCAAGCGGAGGTGCAGTTCCCGTCTCCTTTGGTGCCTGCGCGGGAGGTAGTCTTCTTCAGGTACTGCGTGCACAACGGCGACGACGGGACTTGGTCTGTTGTCGACTTTCCAGCAGAGGGGTTCCAGCTAGAAGCTCTACAAACCTCATCTGTCGTCAAGTGCTGTAGGCGCCCCTCCGGTTGCATCATTCAGGACATGCCTAATGGCTACTCAAGTGTAAGCTTTCCGCTTGTGCTGTTTTGTGTGTGAGCCCACGGTGATGCTTACTCAGCAATGGTGTTGACACGTTATTGATCTGCATGCAGGTGGTGTGGGTAGAGCACATGGAGATGGTTGGAGAGGAGAAGCCACTGCACCAGGTGTTCAAGGACTATGTCGCCAGCGGCTCTGCCTTTGGGGCCACACGCTGGGTATCCCTGCTCCAGCGCCAATGCGAGCGCCTTGCCAGTGAGCTCGCCCGCAACATCGCTGACCTTGGAGGTATGACTCTACTATCTGTCACAACAAGCATATCAGCTAGATTGGTTCTAATAATGCTATATACATGATTGCTGGATAGATTGTTGGTTCTAATGCTACATATATACATGCATGTTTCTTACATACATGTTTGCTGCTAGATAGGTTGTCCAAAATCATTGATCATGCCATTTGTTTGTACAATTCTGATGTGGCCATTGCTATCTGCACCATCCTGCCTGCAAACTGACATTCTGATAGGCTCATTTCAACAAGATTTCAGTTTTTTTAATCAATTTTCGTGAACATGCCTGAGCATTTATTTCATTAAGAGGAAGAAAGCAAGCGCGATCATCCTCAGGTTCAAATAAGAGGCTTAGATCACACAAATATTAGAATGTCTTAGTATCTTATGCTTTTTATCATTTTGGAAATTGCAGAATATGCATATATGTCATTTACTCGAACATTTGATCTGCTATGATAATTACTGCATTCACTTTTTATTTTCCGATCAACAACATTCATCCATCTTTACACAGTCTAGCCATCATATTCTTTTCACTTTTTCTTTGTAACTACCAGTGATCCGTACACCAGAGGCGAGAACAAATATGATGAAGCTGTCACAACGGATGATCACTACTTTCTCTGCCAACATCAGTGCTTCTGGGAGCCAATCTTGGACGGCACTCTCAGAACCTACAGAGGACACAATCAGGGTCACTACTCGTAAGAACACCGATCCAGGCCAGCCCAGCGGTGTCATTCTAACTGCTGTCTCTACAAGTTGGCTTCCTTTCAGCCATCAGCAGGTCTTTGAGCTTCTTGCTGATGAACAACAGCGTTGCCAGGTACTGCCTGTGTTTGAATTCTTGGTTTCAGTTGCGTTCTATTGTTGTTTAATTTGATTTAGTAGTGTCTTGATGGATGTTTTACTTTTGCAGCTTGAGATTTTGTCAAACGGGGGCTCACTTCACGAAGTGGCACACATTGCAAATGGATCACACCCAAGGAATTGCATTTCTCTTCTTCGAATTAATGTGAGTATATCATTTCTTCTTCTGACTGTTGGGGATTGTTGCTCATAGTTTTCATATTTGAGGGCTTCAAGAGCATAATAACTAAGTTATCCATTTTATGGTGCCTATTATTACATTTCTTAGTACCTATTTCGGACTAGTAATTAGGCCTATGTCTGAAGGATAAGAATTGTATATTGGTAACTTTTAAGATATGATCAAGTCGATATTGCCCTTTAAAGATTTGTACAAACATTTATGTCTGAAAGGAAAAAGTTTTCAAAGAGAAGAAAGAAATTGTAATTGCTCCCTGGTACGGACTTACGGCAGTAACTGTACTCTGGTGTAGAACTGTTGATCTTTTTAATAGTTCCAAAAGCACTTGCTGTTAGCAACCAATGCCAAGGACAAGAAATTGACACCGGCTACTTGAGCTGTACAGTACTCAAGATGCCACAATAAATGAGTTTCATCTAGTCACATGCCATTGCTACCACAGTTTCAGTTCCATTGGTTGTCAATAGTAATAACTTCTAGTTTCATCTGGAATGGAAGGAAATATTGTGTTTAATCACATATTGTTGCATGCAGCAAAGCTATGTCTAAAAGGCCCTTAATCAGCCCATGCAATTTATATGCTTATTTGAGACTTTTATAATCTGCATTGATCTTAATGTCTCATTTGACACTAAGTACATACTGAAGAAGTACATGCTTGTGAAACTTACCTAAATGTTTATTGTGGTTGGTTTCTGTTCATCTTTCTTGTGAGTAATTTAGCATTATGTGTCGATATGAAGTTTTAAGAACTGAAACTTTTGCATGTGGATGAAAACAACAGGCTGCAAGCAACTCCTCCCAGAATGTGGAGCTCATGCTGCAGGAGACCAGCACCCACCCTGATGGTGGGAGCCTTGTGGTGTTTGCGACTGTGGATGTTGACGCCATCCAAGTGACAATGAGTGGAGAGGACCCTTCCTACATCCCTCTTCTCCCCCTGGGCTTTGCCATCTTCCCGGCCACCAACCCTTCGCCAGCAGCAACCAGCACAAGCTCCGGCAATGGCGAAAGCAGCCCAGGTAACACAGATGAGCCCGTCAGTGGCTGCCTCCTCACCGTCGGCATGCAGGTGCTAGCTAGCGCAGTGCCCTCGGCTAAGCTGAATCTCTCCAGCGTCACTGCAATCAACAGCCATGTCTGCAACGCCATCCACCAGATTACAACTGCACTCAAAGGCCAAGGCGCTGGGGTGAGCCGGGTTGAACCGGTGGCTGCTGGCTCCGACCAGTAGGAAGAGTGGGAACAGAGGAGAGCAGATCTATGCAGACCAAAAATGCCTTCCAAGTCCGGTTATTTTTTTCCGACACAAACATATCGCAGGTGCAAGAGAGGATTTGACAAGAGCCTGAAACTAACACATGAAAAATTCAAAACCCTTCTCTTTCCCGCCATATGCCTCTTAAAATGACAAAAATACCCCCGACCAAGCAAGCAGTGTGGGGGCATTTTGATCATTTTGGGAAGCTAGCGTCATCTATACATCTATTCTACTAGAAAAGGGTCTTGTCAAGCTCTCACTTGCGCCGGCTGAATCTATCACACAGATAGCAACCGGGGCAGTTTGGTCATGCAGGTGTTTGCTGCTCTTGGTTTGTTCACTTGCTCAGAATCCAGAACTGTGAAGGTTAGCGTCGATTGGTATGCTTCTTTTGATTTTTGTAACAATAATAAGATGGGAGATTACCGAATAGTTTGTGCGTAATGGTTCGTGGTCGGTCGTAGAGCTGTATAACTCTGTATTAGAGGTTCAAGACTTGATTGTGTAGGAAAGGAGAGAAGAGTGCGAGAGGAGGAGTCAAGAGCGAACCAAACCAGTTGTGACCCTTGGATCTGATCCCAGGCCATCAGGGAAGAAGGGTCTTGGTTCGGGAATTGACTTGTTCCCTCTCTGCACTGCCATTGTCGATCTGTAACCTGCCTGTTTGTGCTACTCAAGCTGTTTGATTACATTGCTTTGGTAGGTTATCATGCATGTTTGCAGCTCTTGCTCTTGCTCTTGCCCTGGTTGTTGAATGGGAGTGAATGTGTGTGGTGCCCTGGTTTTTAATTACTATATTTTTAATAGGTTAAATTAGGGCCGCAACGTCCGATGTGACTGGCAAAAAAATTTTGCCAGGGAAACGAACATGCCCCTAATCTGTGGAGGGCAGGTCAGTGCAGTGCAGGGACTTGAATACCCTGCCTTTCTGCTGCACTCCACTGCATTGCATTGGATCCTGTGCCTTGCTTGAGATTGATGTCCTGGCACACAATGCTACTGTAGAATGGAGGGCCAGGACAGCCAGTTTTTGAGCTGCACAAGGCAATGCAAGCATCAGCTGCTGCTGCTGCTGCTGGAGGTTATTTATACCTCTGTACTATGCATGGAGATGCGGTGTCTGATGATCAATCTGATGGGTAGTTGGGGTGATGCCCTCTCATAAATAGCTTACCAGGGGCCTGTGAGGGGACCGGACGACCGGCTACTGGCAGCTCCTCTTCTTCCCATAGCTTTGCTACGGTAGCACTTTCGTTTTTTTTGACAAATATTATTTAATCATGTGCTAACTAGGCTCAAAAGATTCGTCTCGTGATTTACAACTTTTTTTTAGATAATGGATAATAAATATCCGACTTCATCTGTCAAGAGATAGAATCAGGCCAATTATTACAGAAGTTTACTTAAGAACCTAAACGGGATATAACAATTTACATCCAATCAACGATAATAAGAAACCAAAGTAAATTTAAGACTAGACATGACCACTTCGTCTTGCAGATAACAAACCATTTGAACTAAAAAATTGCAGCGCCGCCGATTCTAGATGTTGAGCAACTAAGGATAGCTGCTCTGCTAGCTCTTCACGCCACTGCAAGTTAGCCCATTGTCGAAGCCAGTGCTTGCCCCGGAAGAGAACCTGCAAAAAAGTTTTTGGTCTGCATTTGTCAAAAACCACTTCGTTCCTTGATAACCAGATTACCCAACAAAGCGCTGATGCTGCTGTTAATAACAATAGGTTATACTTTTTGGTTCTCAATTTTGACCATCTACTAAACATATCATTAATGTTCAGAGGGGGTGAAATACCAAAGGGCTAATCTGTGCAATTAGTTATTTATTTTACCAACATTTAATATTTCATGCATGTGTCCAAACATTGATGTGATGGAGAGGGAGTGAAAAAAGTTGGAAGTTTGATGACATCTAAACAAGGCCGCATTACATTTCTCTGGTGGATGCTTATGTGGTGAAACTTGAGAGTAGCAGCATGTCTGCTTTGTTCGATTGAGCTACAAATCAGCTTGCTCTGTTCGCTTGAGGCACAAGTCAGCTTTAGTCCGTACAAATCAGTCATGAAACAATATTTTTCTTTCATAGCAAATCAACCGTTTTAGCTTATTAGACGACAAGTTTTGCCGACCGATCCAGGATCACGAATCCCTATGTCCATGTCCCTTTCGAATTCTGACAATGACTTGCAGTAACTGAGGGGCTGCTGCATTTGCTACATGCTGTTGAGACAAGCCATACTTTTGCTTTGGTTTGTACAATGGTGACGTACAAAGTGCATCCAACGGCCTAAATTAGTGGTTACATACAACGTGCAGTGTATATACATGTAATGCCCTCCCCTCCCCCCCCACCACCCCCCCCACCCCACACACACACACACCACCAATCCCAACTTATGGTCAATCACAATGCCATGTTGGGTTCATATGTGTGTTTAATCATGAACAATTTGCCACTACAGCCTTTGCTGACAATGGCGGCTTGCAAGAAGGCAAGTATATTGCGATCGCTACATCACCAACAAATTCTTTAACGCTGATAAAACTTAATTTGCAAATCGATTGGCATTTAAGTGAGGGATTGGCAGCCAGGTAGAAGAAAAAAGACAAGTGGGAGCAGCATCTCTATCGATCCACCCTTGACCTAAATGTTTAGTCTAGTGCTTATGACTCAATATTTTCAAACCAATGTATAAGCCCCAACCAAGGAATCCTTACCTTCTCTACATCATCGACCACTGTCAACTCCAAACCATCAAGATCAAGAGCTTCACGTGCAATACTCACCAAAACTTAATGACAAAACCTAATGCAGACATAGGATGAAGGAATTAGCATAAAAGATCTAGCCAAGGACAAAATAAAAGTCATGGAAGATGAAGTGACATGGGATTGATCTCTCTAAGGTTTCTAGACAACAAATCAGACCCTATTTCTCTTGATGGATTGTCCGTGATCACACTACAAGAGATGTGTGGCTTTTTAACATTCTATTATGTCATAATATATACAATTTAAGTCACAAATTGAGATTTGTAACATACTGTCAAAAAGCCACGGTCACAAAATAATTATATGACATCTGTTTCGCTAAAGGTCATAAGTATATGATGTCTAATTTTAGTGTCATATAATCGTATGACAATGATTTAGTGTAATATAATCCTAGGCCTTGCCACATGGGCAAATGCCACGTAGGATGAATTGCTGACATGGCAGGAAGGAAAAACATCAAAAAAAATGAAATTTGGCCTGCTAGAGCCTAGATACCATGCAATTGTCTTTCAGCCCATATAGCTTTTTTAGCCCATAAATTTCAGCCCATATATTTTTTCAGCCCACGAATTTCAGTATAATTTTTTTTCTAGCCTGAACAATTCAGCCCGTAACTTTTTCCAACCAACAGAATTTGGCCCAGCCTTTTTTAGCCTTTACATTTTGGCCCATCAAAACAATTTTGCCCAACATTTTCCACAACCCATACAATTAATCATGCATTTTTTTCACCCCACAACACAATTGAGCCCATAATTCGGCCCACATAACATCCAAACAACATACATCATTCGACCCATACAACTAGATTCATAAACCAATCTCCACAAACAATTACATATCACAAGCATTCTAAAAGTTTTAAAATGCAATACAATTACATACGCAATGTCTCAAATGTCTCCAGCACACAACTAGAATTTCAAATACCAACCACTCAGCTATATCCAGAACAACATCGCAGTAGCAGCGCACCACTGCACCAACAAAAGCGACGCACCAGCAGCAGCACACCACCAGCAGCAGCAGTGCGCCAACAGCAGGACAACGACAACACGATGCAACTCACCAAAATAGCATCTTAGTCTTCTCACCAAAATGGCTACCAGCACGATGTCACCAAAAATATCATCTAGAGCCTAATCCTACTTGAGTTTGACAGATCAGTGGTCAACATCAGGTTATGCAAACCTGCTGCCAAACAAGGTGCGAAGGAAGGCTTGGATTTTACTTCCTTGTTGTAGCTTCTCGGTTGCTTCTTCATTCTTCTTTGTTGTCTATTTCTGGTCCTCTACTTCCTTCTGCTGATCAGCCACCTGTGATCGTAGCCCCGCTGATCCCATCTTCTCAGCTTGCAATTCGCCCTCAAGTTCTTGTACATGCTTGCTCATTGCAGCAGCTTTGGTATTTTTCTTCATCATGCCAATATTGTGAAGAAAAGTTGATTTAGGCACAACATGAGCTACAACTTGAAGTGGTGTCTTTGGATCTTGTCCATCTTCAGTTGGTTGAGCAAGATAGGTGTCGGGTACCAAAATAAGGGGTACCCCGAACGACCCAACAAAAGCAAGGCCAGACCCATTAAACAGTACTAGCCCAACCAGTTAAGCCTCGGCCTCGCGGTGTCCCCCCCCCCCCCCGCGAGAATGACGACCCGTCACCCGGACGGGGCCGAAGACGAAGTAGCCCGACCCAGAAGCAACCTAAGCCTGGAGCCAGGGCGGAAAACGCCAAACCGCCCCAACCTCCGATGCAAACCCGAGCCGGAATCGTCCCATACAGGGACAGTATCGTGACCGGGCGAAACGTCTTGCCTCAACATGGATGGAGGACCTCTTTGGCCCGCCTCCTTATCCGTGCCACCATGAAGTCCGTTACGGACCGGGTAATCTGGGCGCCTCACCCCGGGGACTGGTGGCCCAATAGCCGCACCCTCCAAGTGGTCATTCATACCCTTGATGGTGTAGACGGCATACCACTGCGCTCCTCAAAAGAAGGACTCGGTGGTGATTCAAATCCAGCGAATCCAGAAATAGTGTCACACATGCAAAAGCACTGTGCCAACTACTCCGTGGGCTGACCAGGGGAGACCGCCGCCCACCTCGCAGCTTGAGAAGCCTCAGGCTCAGGCCTCATGTAATGAGCCCGTTCTCCGCCTCGCACGAGGCATCGCGCTCAGGCCTCAGACGAATCCCTCGATCTCCACTTCGCCCGAGGCCTCTCACCCAGGCCTCGGGTGAAGCCTGTTCCTTCAAACCGGAAGCCTCGGCGCTAGACGCCAAACTAAAGGTACAACAGAGCCCCACATACCGCGGCCCACTCATGACTCCGCCAGCGCGCCTGCATGGCATGGTTGAGGATGTGGCACAGGGCTCGCACCGCCCCTTCTCTCGACGTGACAGGGTGGAGGTACCCGACGCTGCAAAATCTCAGCACGGGATACACACCACCACGCCAGCAAGGACGACCACTATGTCACCGTGACACCCTAATTTTAAGAACAAAATTGGACCACAATATATGTATGCCAGGATCAATTTTCATACATATATCGACATCAAAGTAAATATCAAAACAATGCTTTATTAATATATCGAACATTATTACAAAAATAACCCTCGGGTCTGAAAGAAAAGTGCAGACTCTCAGTCTAACTCTAATGTAGACTCTGATGTAGACTCGCGGAAACTGGACGCCACTCCACAGGAAGGTCGACTGGGGGCTACGACATCCTAGTACAAGTCGTCTGGGTCGTATTCACCGTCTTCTGGGTACAAGTTATCAGGGTCGTATCCGCCGTCTTCTGGGTACTCCTGCTCCGCGTCATAGACTCGAGTGTCTGGGTGGGGTAGCAGGGGGTTCAAAGAGGAAGGGTGAGTACATCGAAATGTACTCCACAAGTGTAGGAAATATATGCTTATGAGGCTAATAACAAAGGTAGGCTGACTCTGTTTGACTCAAGCGCCTAAAGCAACACATCCTATTAATCCTATGCACCTATTCACTAGGTTATATCCACAGTCTCCAACAGAACAGTAACCACACTTGGAGTCACACCGAGCAAACCACACTCGGAGTCACACCGAGCAAACCACACTCGGAGTCACACCGAGCAACCAACACTTGTAGTCCACCAAGCAACCACACTTGGAGTCCACCAAGCAAAACCCACACCTGAAGTACATCTGGAAAACCACACCTGAAGTCCATCAGATGACCCGAACCAGGTCGTTACAAGGAGTCCTATGTGTATTAGTTCCATATGTCATGACATAGAAAGCTACCTTCCGTAATAACACCAGGTCTGCGCCCGAGCCTGGGAGTCACTCCCATACAAGCAGTTACCCGCGTAGAAGAAGCCTCTGTACCCATGTCATGAGACTAATAACCACATAAGGCTTCTCTAACGAACCGGAACCAAACCTCCAACTAATCTCGAAGAAGTCCAAGCCCGCTCGTGACCGTGAGCACGACTGATATATCAGTTTTAATACTCTGCAAAGTTCGTCATGCGTTCCCCATCACGCAACACTGCCAAGGTGCACAGCGGGGTCGCACTACAAGGCCTTTACAAAGCCTCCTCCAAGTCTGTTCTACACGTTCACTGAGGTTTCACCGCTAATAGTGGATATACACACCACTGCGGAAACCCCCTCTTGTGCCACAAATCTGACCCCGTGTAAACCCTCAACTTGGAGGAAACTAATTACTTAGCTAATCCCAGAGCCATATAGGCCTCATGGTTTGCGCTATTTTGTCGGGTTACATGCTCCAAGAACCGGGTCCTAGGGATCCAGGCAGGATAAATCTAGCACAAGCACAAAACCACCAATACGGTCCATCCTGTCGGATTTACCTACTCACCATACTACTCATTACCAGTCCATGTTCCATAGATCATTAATCAGAATTAGTTATTTACCATCTCATCCCAAGACAGCTGGGCTAAGCATGACTTCTACCCCACATGTCCCAAACCAGGTGACAAGGATAATATAAACAAGTTCTAGTAAACCTTAACATGAGATTCAATTTAAGACTGCATGCATCTACTGGATCTAACTACTCTAACTCAAAATAAAATAAATACAAGAGCAAGATGTTTAAGGATACTTGCCTTCGGACTGGGTCGAATCAACAAAGGCACGGACTTGATCTGGAGGTTCCACGTAGCTCGCAGTCGTTGGATCAAACATCATCACATGGCCCAAACAAACAAATATAAGAAACAATACACCAACATTATGAAAACAGAATATAAACTGATCTATCGCGTAAGGCTTGCTTTTGTACGATCGTGTGAACGCAAAAACCGCTAAAAATAGAGCTACAGTTTGAAAGTTATGGCTTTTGAAATTGGAAGGCAATTTGGTAATTTAAATTGATTTACTTCTAAATGCCTTTCAAAATCAGTAATTAAAAGAAAATCATTTGGGCTACAAGGAAAATAAAGGTAGACTATATGGGGTAGCTAGAAAATGTGACAGAGACTCGATGACTAGTGGTTTAATTGGGACAAAGCTGAGGGATTAAGACCGTAAAGTGCACGTACACTATACTGTAGACCGAGTCCATGGGCAGTGGACCGGTAGAAAGATGTGTGCAGTCCTTCATAAACCAAGCTTACCGGGAAGAGTGTGTATTTCTATTGTATTTCCAGGATTGATTTTGTAAGAGCAAAGTTAATAATACAGCCAACGAGCCTTCTCCCAGCCCGCTTGTACAGTGGTTAGTGCTTCACAATTAATACATGACTCACTCATCACTCTTACAGAGTTTCTCGGTTTTTGTGTCGAAGCCGGCTATAAGCTTACAACCCGCTTTCCTTCTCTCGCTTCTTCTCTCTCCTCCATGTCTGTATTTAGCCGGCTTACAACTGGTTATTATACTCGCTCTATTGGAAAAATGGCCACATACGCATGTGCGATGTCGTGATGACATCAAGCTAGCAAGGAACATTTGCGGCCAAAACATACCATCGTGCACAACATTGGCGCACACATGCGTGTGTGCGTGTGGAGGGATGCGAGGCTGGTCCTCGGTGGAGCCCAGAACCGAGGTAGCTTGGATCTTAGGACTGCTGCGAGCGGCCATGGGCGACGGCGCTCGGGCGGAGCTGGTAAAGGGACCGACACACGACTTTGCTTGACTTCGATCGAGGGGGTCAGGAGGAGTGCAGGGAGACGAAGGTTGGAGGAGCAGCGAAGGTCACGGGCCGCAGCGAACAGATCGAGACGGGGATCGACGGTGACGGGAAGGGTCTGGTTGCAGAGCTTGGGCGAGCGCCATTAATGGCAGCTGCGTGGTACGCGCTGCGGTGCGGCCGTGCGGGAAGGAACACGGGAAGGGGCGTGGCGGATGCTGCGGCATGCTCCTGCGACGCTGGTGTTCTATTTGAGAGGGATGGAGGGGCGAACGGTAGCGCTTGGTCACGGTCGGTCATGGCGGCGGCTCGGTTGCTCGATCTGGTGCGAGCGGAGCACCATGGCTAGCTCGGTGGCGCCAGGTCGATCTGGTGGCTCGGAAACGCGCTAGGGGATTGGTAGGAACAACAGAGGAGAGTGGGAAGGACTACGCGTCCACAGAAGGACTTTACGGCGCCGGACGACTGCTGCAGAAAGGAGAAAACGACGGCGGCGGTGATGCTCGGCTCGGGGCTCCGGCGAGTGCGTCAAAGACGTGATACGGCCGCCAACTGAGTGACGCGACGGGCGCGGTGCCGTCGGTTGGGCACGCCGAGGTCGACGGAGGAACGTGACAGAGCCGGCAATGGCTCTGGTTGAAGGCTGTCGGCGGTCAGTGAGCTTCGACGCGAACTCGGCGATGGTGATGGCGGCGCGGCTAGCGCGTTGGTGGCAGGCAAGGGAAACGCGCACCAGAGCGTAGATGGCGCGGGCGGCGGTGGGGGTTTGTTACTTGTAGGGCGCCGAAAGGAGGAGGGGTGGCGGCTGGCATTGGTCGATCGATCGGGGGCATCAGGTGAGGGAGAACCGGACGGAACCGTGCGCGTAGGGCGGAAGAGGTTGGGAGCGATGAGTCCGACGGGCAGGTCCCGCCTGTCTGCCAGAGAAAGAAGAGCCATGCCCGGTGGCGGTGGCTGACGGGTGGACCCCGGTGGTCAGCTGTCGCGGGTGCGGCGCGGGCCGGCGAGTGCTCGCGCTTGATGTGGCCCAGCGGAGTGGTGCGGGTTTGGGTCAGGGGAGATGGGGTGGGCTGAGGGAGAAGATCCTTTGCCTTTTTCTTTTTCATTTCTTTTCCTTTTCAAAATTCTTTTGAAATTCAAATCAAAACAAGTTTGAAACCAAATCCGTTTGCAAAATTTTGAAAACATTTTTCCTAGGTTTTGAAAATAAAATTTGAGTTTGATTTTGTAAAATTTTCATAAATCTTTTTCTTATTTCTTAAATAGAATAAAAAAATACGATTCGCCCTAATTGGGTTTAACAAAATTCTTTTTCACCAAAAAAACTGTGCAATGGCATGAATGCAACAAACATCTGGTTAGAATTTTCCTCCATCTAGGATTTTGACTATTTTCTTATTAAATTCTAATTTATTTTATTTATTTAAAAATCGGAGTGTTACAGTCATCACAGTGAAGCCAGGACGATGACCCACGTCCTCCCTTCTCGGCCAAGATAAGAACACAAGTATCACACCATATATTGAACCCGGCCTGCGCCCTCCTTGCGGCTATAAAAAGAGGAGCCATGAGCACTCACAAGCAGGTCACGCAGGGCACCACAGCAACACAAAGCAACGCTCCAGTTGCATCCTCCCAACACTCACGCACTCACCTCCTCCGCTTCCACGAGACCTGGGGAGCTCCCCCTCTCTCACTCGCTTGTAACATCTACTACAAGTACCCCGGTGCAAGATAACACGATCTCCGCTCTCCTCACTGGACGTAGGGCCTCCGTTCGCCCAAACTAGTATAAACCCTTTGTGTTCTTCTTGCATCACCACCCGGAGCTAGGACACGCAGATACAAATTCACTCGCCGGTGTTAGGAACCCCCGTTTCCGAAACACCAACAGTTGGCGCGCCAGGTAGGGGCCTCTTTTGCGTGGCGACCACACTCCTGCTCAGCTCCGAGTGGCAGAAACACCGCCCCAAGAAAAACCCCTCTCTGCAAAGAAGGGACTCGGGGATACACGCCACCCCCGAAAGGCGTCTCGAGGTTTGGCATGTCCTCGACGACGCTCCCGGTTCTTCCCGGGGCCTGCGAAAGGCCCAGGAGGAACCTGCATTAGCGGACACCTCCATTCGCTGATGTTGGGTCACACCCCCTTTTCGCCTCCTCGTGCTGGTCGACCTCTCTGTTCGCTGATGTTACGTCAGGCGGAGAGGAGGAGCCAGGACTAGGAGAAGAAACAGAGTGCGCGGGGGGAGGACTGGCGCCATTCCCGCTAAGACCCGCCTCTGAGCTCACTGGGCCTGCTGACGACTCTCTCGTCCGTCAGGAACCAGCGCGGCAAAAGAGGATGTTTAGTGGAATGGAACCAGCTACCTCCTGTTGACACTTACTACCGTCGCTACCAAGAGCGACCTTGGCAACAGTACTAGAAAGGCTAGGGTATGTTATCAGAACACTAGAGATAAATCTGCAAGCGTACAGATTAGACACCCGCACTTCACCGGATGTAGACCCAGTTTTATATCGAACCCAAAGGAATGGGGTGATTGTCTTAAGTCTATTGCTTAATCCCTGAGCACTAGCAAAACTGAGAATATAAAAGATAAAGGGGAAAACTAGGGTTTCCAGCTCTAACCTTAGGAAGCTATGCGATTATTATTCTACTGTAGATTACGTTGGGAGACCACATACAGAGTATGACGATTCCCAAGTAATATACTCTTGCTAGTCCTATAGACGGGAGGTGGAGTATGGAAGATTCAACAAGGCTATAAGAGTCACCCTCGCGAGCTACCATTGGTCCGGAATATAGGATACACTATGCAAGTAATCGAATCTAAGCACCACGCTTACACGGCGACGACTCCTCTGATTCTAGCGCGACTAGATTAGAGTACTCTAATTAGAGTTGCAAGCCAGAAGAATAATAAGAACAAGAACATTTACTGATAATTAGAAGTTGAAGACCGAAGAATATCCTGATCCAAGCTCTTGACGAACTTGAATCCGCAGGTACAAGCTGAAGAAGTAGATCCGACAGGCCGGAGCTCCTTCTAATCTCCCTCTAATACCTCTCTCTCTTCTAATCCTAGAGAAGACTAGATCTAATCCCTAATTAGAGGGCTACTAATCTTCTAATTGCTAGATGGCTCTAATCCTCTCCCGAAGAATATGACTGGAGTTTCTGCCTTGGATATGATCTGAATAAGGATTGCTTCAGGGAGGGGGGGTCTGAGGTTTCTTATATAGCCCTAGGGGATGACCCGTGACCTTCCGATCAAACCGACCTTGACCAATGGTTGAGATGCGTTGAGGAGGTCGATTAGGGTACGCTCCACGAAGATAGGCCTTGATGAGCCCTGGCCCAGGCCGGCTGGCCCCACCTGGCAGCCACCAGGCGTCGTCTTCACCGAGTTGTCTTTTGGAAGCCTCCTGGTTGCCCTAGCGTGACTTTCAATCTTGTTGCGCAATGCATCGTGTTGGAGAAGGATCCTATCTCTTTCCATCTGCTGGAAAACACCCTGGAGAACTGTAATTCACCATAGCTGTTGAATCTGTCAGTTTAGCCCTTAAATTATGTTGCTTGGTGATCACTCCAAGTTGCTTCTAGAAGCTTCCAAGTCGTAACCAATGAGGACTCTCTCGTCGGGACTCCAAATGTAGTAAACCATATGTCCATTTCGATCGTATCGACGAGCTCTTCACAATGGTGTAGTCTGATTCATCACTTGAGATACTTTTATGTAGTGAAATGTTGGTATTCCTGTAAAACAAGTGAGAACGACACAACTCGTGGAACTCGTTAGAATCAAACTCTATTCCTAGGTTGATGGTCACGTTTATTCTCTTTTAGGTGACTTATTGACGGTATAAGATATGACTTAGTGACCGTCAACACCTTCCCCAAGGGCGGCCGCTGTGGGCTGAAGAGGCTTCGAAGGGCCAAACTGGCTGAACAATTCGAAACGCCTCCCACGCCCTCAGCAGTTCGACTGGACGAGCCAAAGAACTCGCTGCTACCGGTAGGTTCTTCGTCTAGCCCCCGTCACTGCCGGCAAGCAGGCGCTACGACCCTAGTTCTCAGGGTTACCGCCCTTGTCAGGATCGACAAAAAGGTGACGGGCAGCAGGGCAAGGTGAGTCCAGCAGCCCCATCTCTCTCTTCCCCAAACGTGGGGAAGTCATTCGTGGCAATGTCGAGTCCTTGGGGTGGCATCACGTTCGCCGCGAACGACACTCCGACACGTTTAGGACACCGTCCTAGAGGGGCATGACGAAAGAGTCGAAGAAGGGAAGAGAAGGGGCTGAGCCCAAACAAGGGACATGCGTCAACCCTGATGACCTGTCGTCTGTCCCAAGGGAGTTGGGATCCCATGGATTCATCCCTGATATCCCATTTTTCTCCCTCTTCTCCTTTATTTCCTTTGCTTTAGCATCTATCCACAGAGAACACCGTTTCTCTGCCGTTATAATTCGAAAAAGGAAATAAAAGAGTTCTCTTCTTTCCAAAGAAGCATCAATCTCATACCCCGCTTAAAATAGTCTTGGCCCACTGACAAAAATGACCGAGGTCGGGCCACCAACCCAGGGGCCCATGACACCATTGGGCCAAGACAGCCCAAAAACACCGTCCCCCGGTTCGCCCGAGGCCTCCACGATAGGCCTCGGACGAACGCGGCGACCACCAGACCTAAAAACCAAGGCTTCGGGCACCGACTTCTCCAAAAAGCTTCCTCATCAAGCCTCAGGCGCCTCATCCGTGGACTTAAAAACCCCGCCAAGTCGCCGCAAGGAGAACGCACACCCCAAAAGGTGTTGCACCGACCGAGGCCGTGTGTGCGCCAACAACGGACGAACGAGGATGAGCAATGACGACCAGCTCCATGGAAAAAGCTATGTTTCTTTGTCTAAAGATTATTTTATTTTCAATCATAGGACAAGATAACCCTTTGCAAAAATTAACAAAAAACTTATCCAACGTGCACGTTTAGTGCGTCCCCATTTTCAGAACCCAAAGGGCGAAGGTTAACGACTGTGCCTTCTGAGGAAACTGGTTGGGTCTCGGTCGACAAATGCCTCCGACGGCTAATGGCACCGGACCCCCTGTTGAACCGGAACATGGTCGGCGGACCAAGCCCTCGAAGTTCAAACAGGTGACTAAGCGAACGCGGGCGCGATAACAAAAACACGCAAGGGCTCTGCACCGCCGTGCTCGTCCCTCGAGGCCGCGATAGATCACGCGAAAGACAAAGAGTGGACATGAGGCGAGAACACGGAGCAAGCACCTATGTGAAGTGTTTTTAAAAAAAGTAAAAAACAAAAAGATACAACAAATTTTAAAAGACCATCCAACAACATGCTAATGCACCTCTTTTAGAGGGATGTGTCGAGCAACGGAGAGCGCGTCGCGACATGTCAGATCATGTCTTTAGACCCCCCACGCCACGAAAAAGGACGGCGCTCGCCGAGGCCTTGGCCATCGCGAGACCCCTCAAAGAAAGGGGGACCGTGCCTGTAAAATTCTCGCAGCGGAAGGGCGTCCGGACGAGGCTGAACCCACAACTGATGACCTCTGTGTCTCGTGCGCCAAAGGAAAGCTTCACTTCACCAGGTCCTAAGAATCATGAACCGGACCCCACACCATCGTGTGACAAAAAAACCATTCAGGGGCAAGCGAAAGCCCTAGTCACCTTAGGAGCCTTTTGCAGGTCAACCTGGAAGGAGCTGGGCCCTCAGGCCCCAGCGAACGGGCCCAAGGGACGCCCGAGCCGCCCACGTAAATCCCAGAACGCAACCTGATCGGCCTCGCTCGAATGAGAGCATGGGCCTCTCGGAAGGCTAGTCTACTCGTGCTGCCACCGGTCCCTATGGAAATGCAGGTCAGAAAGACACAAGAAGGCTCGATGGCCAAAGAAAAAAACTCAAATTGGATAAAAGATAGTTTAAGATTATAATTACAAAGGAGGGACCGGGGCCTTAATCCTGACACCTCCTATCGGGACACCCGGATAACCCGCTCCATGGGAACCTCGGCGAGCACGACCTCGACAGCATCATCGAACTGTTTGATGAGCTCCTCAAAGTCCGCAGCCCCAGTTCGCTCCGGGAACCCCACGAACGAGCGTAGGTCACGCCCAAAGCGGACATGGGCTCCGGCAAGGGCCATCGCCGCCCCCTGGTGAACGTCACGCTCCACGGAGGCCCGAACACGCTCAGGCACATCCTAGAGACGCTCCACCAGGTTGTAGCCTCGGGAGCGCACGAACTCCACGGCGACCTCGGTGGCCGGGCGGAGGACCTGGAGCTCGGCCTCTAGCTCGGTGACACGACTGTCTGCCTCCTCCAGCTATCCCCAGAGGTCTGCGGCCTCCTCCTCGGCGGCATCCAGCGCCGCCGACACGGCCGTGATCGTGTCCTCCAGGTCATAGACCGATGGAGGAGCCGATGTGACCGGCGAACGATGGAAGGGGACCGACCTTGAGGTCGAAATGACCCTGAGAAATACGCAAGGAAGACAGTTAGAGCATCTTTACGAATGTCACGACGAAGAAAGGGAAAGAACCTACCCGAGAATGTGGTGGTGCTGCCCTGGTCTCCCCGACTCCGATTGCTCGTCTGCGGCATGCTTTCCACGGTCCATGTTGAGGGACAGGAAAGTTGGCGCGGCAAGACAGCAAAGGCGGGAAGACGAGCAGAATGAGGGTTTACATCCCGCTGATCCGTACTTATAACAGGAGGGGTTGGCCCCCGACTCCCGTCGGAGCGCGACCCTTGCGATCCCCCAGGAAAGGTCAAGATGCCGCACAACTCTTCGATTGTCGTGCGCGACGGTCAGGCTCATGGGAAAACATGCCGCCGGGCGGATGCAATTCCCAGTAAGACCAGTCTTTATTTGGCGGTGTAGGTGGTGTCGGGCTTCCAATTTTTGCAAATGACATCTTCGTAGGCAGTCTTGGTGCTTCCCTCGGTGGTGATTTGGACGGTGATAGGGAACTTGAGCGGCTTGGCGCTGTCCTTCCTCCAGATGGCACCCTAGGAGTGTTTGAGGGGCTCGTACGTGTCAAAGCCCTTCTCCTTGATGTCCACCGCCACAATGTCACCATCACCGTCGACGTACTTGACCAGCAGCGCAAGATAGTTAGGGTTGCATCCCTTCTTAACATGGAAGGTGACCTTTTCGCCGTACTTGCACTTGACCCGCCGGAACTGCATGTTGATGATGCCCGCCTTGCATAGCTTCTCCTCCTCGCCCATGGCGCCGAACGCAGTGCCATCCAGGTCGAAGTGGTAGGCAGCGATAGCTCATAGTTCATGTCCGTGATGTACACCACCACGGGCTCGCCAGAGCACTCGGCCGGCTTGTCACACTTGATCTCGAAGCAGGAGCTGCAACCAAGGCCGTCCTTGAAGATGGGGACTTTGCCGCACACACCCATTCTATTGAAAGGGGCCTTGTTCACATCCTTGTACCCGCACGCATCGCCGTTGTCAAGGGGGCCGGCGCCTGTCGGCTTGTCGTACCACGCCGCCTTCGCTTCCAGCTAGTCGCTGTCGTAGCTGGCTGTGATGTTCTTGCCCGGGGGAACCTTAGGAGGACCGCACCAGGCACCGCCCACCAACAACGCAAGCATCGCCACCACCACGACCTGCATCGACGACATCATCTTCTTCTCTGCCATCTTTCTACAATCGGTGGATGCTATGCAACTAAGATGTGATGAATGAGCAAGTGGCCTGGCCTCCTATTTATATTGTGGCTAGGGATCGAACGAGCTAGCATGCATGCACCAGAGTTAGAGACAAAGAGGTCATGCATGCATGGCCGAGCGAGTTGCTCTTGGCCGCCGGTTAATTGGTTCCAGTCGGGAGGCTGACTCTCTCCACACCTGTTCGTCACGCCGTGATCCGAGTCAGCCGTTTTCATGTCGTCCCCCTCACGCTGGTTGCATTTTGAATTCTCGGCCTCATTATTGCATTACCAGCCAACTGATTTATGGGAGAAATCATAGACCGGTCAAGAAGACAAGACAATATTTACTTTTATATATTTTTATAAATGTATATCATAATTGTTAATGATTGTTAGGAACAGTAGAGATTTGTGGTGTGGGCATGTGGACCAGTTTCAGCAGATTTGGCCCAAAGCCAGATTGAATTATTTGAGAATCTTTTCTCCATTTTATGAGGTTTTAGTTTAGAGTCCAGGTTCAGTTCAGCAAAATATGAGTCTAGTCACTTCAAAATGACTACAGAAAACTAAATGTTATTTAGTCACATTTAGTCATAGTGTTTGACTCCAAAGTGACTGAGGGCTTGTTCGGTTGATTTAGAATAGTGCCTTGAAATAATTCTCAGCTAGAATGATTTAATAATTTATTTGTACTAAACTTTAGGAGCTGAAATTGTTCCTGGTGTATTCTGAGAAAACCGAACGAACCTAAAAAAAGGAGAGGACTAAATTCAGCTGACTAAATTTTAAGAGGGTCAAACCAAACGGGTCCTTAAATTTCTATAATACCAGTGCTAACACTACGACTTTATTTCTTAGCTAGCAATCGAATCTTTCTTCATCTTGACTAGTATAATACTCGTGCTAACGCTACGACTTTATTTCAAGGATGTAAATGGAACAACCAAACGATAATATTTTTTATATATATCAAGTTTCAAGCAATTATGTATAGTCTCCTCTTAACCATCTAATTTGCAATCTACTTAAGACCTTCTATGCCTTGCCTCCCCGAGGGCGTGAGCATCTCGCACGCCCTAGACTCCCAACTGCCACCGCCGCTCAGTCCATAAACGGAGCAGGTAGTCATGCCACGACGTCCACCTCGTGCCACGCCATGGTGGTCACAGATCCACGCCAACTCTGTTGACCCGAAGCCATGCGTCGTCCCAAGCGCCCTCGCCGAGCTCATCCTCATCTTGCCTCCCTTGAAGCAAACCAAGACACCAGCATTCAAGCAAATCATGTGTAGTCATTCTTGCATAGAGACCAATCAAGTAAATGCAGAAGCAGAATAAGTAGCAGGATACCAGAGGAGAGACACCAACCTGGATTACCTCACCTGAAGGGCCAGTCAACGGCTCTAGCTGCTGCCTTCCAATGAAGAGCCAGCCTAGATTACCTCACCTGTAGGAGTTAGAGAGGAGCATAACTGATCATGAGAGAATCATAATCCATTAGTTTCTCAGTCATTTCCAATTAACTGTTCCAATATAAAACAATTTTCATACCTGACACTTTTGAACAGCTAGGCAAACATAAACAACTAGACATGATAAAGCTAATAAACAATTCTCATACCTGACACTTTTGAACAGCTAGGCAAACATAGATAAACATCATTGAGCGGATGAAGTTGTAGCCTGCACTGCAGGCCCAGCCGCCAGGGGCATGCGCAGGTGCGACTGCGTGGAGGTGGTTCGCGGCCCGCGCTCTGGCCTCCAGGCCCAACCACAACTTATCTTTGAGTCAGTGTCGATCAAATTTCAATGGTTGGCTTGAGAACATTAATTTTACAACTCTAGAAGTAAGCATGTGAAAATGGTAGGATGGTTGAATGGTGAATTTGCTGACATTTGCGTTGTTGTTGGCAGTAGTACTCAATCCATCCCAAATTATAAGACGTTTGACTTTTTTTGGCATAAAATTTAACCACTCATCTTATTCATTTTTTTTGCAAAGTTCCACTTCTTTTGTCATGACTTTGTTTATTAATAAAAGTTATTCAAGAATGACTTAAATTTATCTATATTTGTATATTTTTTTGAATAAGATGAGTGGTCAAACTTGAGGTAAAAAAAAATTAAATGTCTTATAATTTGGGATGGAGGGAGTATGATTTATTACTTGAAGTGCAGTATACTGTGTGTCGATGCACCTGATTCAATATATGTGCTCTGTTTTTGTCCTTGTAAATTTGGTCAATGGATGATATATACTGATCGCTGCTGGTGGTGATGGCAATGGAAGAGAGAGTTGATGCATTCATATGTTTCATGTTTGTGAAATTAATATTATTACGAACTTAAAGAAGTAGCAGAGGTTCTGATTTATTTGGAGCTCTTGTCAAAGTTACGCCTAGAAAATAGTGCCTTAAAAATCAATTATTGATTAATGTGCGGTTCTCATAGAGTCTTCCTCTTCACTTTTTAGTGTAGCTAGTTAATCTTACTTTTTAGAAAAAAGAACTCAGATCTATGGAGGTACGACAACTTTTTGATTTGAAGGTTATAGATCTCAGAAAATTATAAAAGTTTATAGCTAACAACTTTTTGATTTGAAATCATCTTGTTAAGGAAAACTACGCTTGAATTTCTAGAATTTAAAATTTAAATTTCATAAACGACTTTGGATGGAGAAACTACCAACATAAAAGTTAAAGATCTATAAAAGTTATAAAACTTTATAGTTGACAACATTTTGATTTGAAATTATAATGTGCAACTGGCCTCCGGTGACGGGTCTCCGCTTCGCTCCGTCAGAAGTCAGCCAATATAATGTGCAACTGAATTTGAAACATATTTAACACATCTTCAAGTTTAACACGCGTCTATACAAGAGGAGTTTCGCCAAGCCTTTAATGAGACCAGTTTGTCGATACAATAGGAGTTTCGCCAAGCCTTTAATGAGACCAGTTTGTCGGTGAGGAGGCAAGCCATGCAGGCCTTATTCCCTCAGCATGGCAACACGCTACGGGTCGAGTAAGCGACGCCCTTGTCGTCTGGCCACAGGACTGTGCATCATGAGTAACAACCACCTCCTCTTCTGGAACGCGCGGTGTCAACGAAATATCGTCGATAGTCTACCGAGAGGTATGCCCAAGGTAGTAGATTAGATTGAGGGGGCGTACAAGACGGCTGCTCAAGCGTAAGGGACGAGACACGACGATTTAGACAGGTTCGGGCTGACAAGTCATCATAGTACCCTACGTCATGTGTTTTGGTGGTTGGATTATCTGGTGAGATGCGATCCAATGATCTCAGATGAGATCATATCTGATGGAGATGATATGAGAGGGGGTCCCTGCTCGCCTTATATAGTCGGGGAGCAGGGTTACAGTTCCTAACAGGTTACAAAAGGTTCGTTAAGGCAAGAAATCTGGATCTAACTCTAGGATCTTCCTTGGCATGTAAGGCTTCGTGAGAGTCCCTGACGAACACGATAGCCTGGTCGCATGCCGTAGCACCTTCGAGCTGGGCTATCCTTGACGAAGGGGCCAAATAGGTCCATGGGGGTATACAGAGGTAATATCCCCACAGCTTGTCTCCGAGCACTTTGTATCCTTTGGCGATGCCATCTTAAGCTTGTCCGAGCAGGCGAATTCGACATCGACCAGCTTGACTAGTGATCGAAGCAGGTGAAGTCGATGTCGACCAAGTAAGGCTTGCCAAAAGGATGTAAGGTGCTCAAGAAAATTTTTGAAGAGCTTTCCTCTGGTGAAGTGTATCCACATGGAGCTTGCAAGACTATAAGGGACAACAAGGTCCTAGTAGAAGTCTGTGCAAGTCCACTTTGACGGAGCGTCCTTAAATTGTCAGAGAAAAAGAAAAATACATTCACCATAAGGTGAAGTGTATCCACTTAGTCCCCGAGCTTGGTAGTAGGTGTTGAAGACACGTGGTGCCGAGCATGTAGAGCATTTAGCAAGTGCCCCGAAGAGCTGTCCAAAATCAGCACCCTGATCCGAACAACATGGAGCGACTTGATGCACACCGGCGATGAGCGAATGCCAGGCCAATCGAGCCTGGTCGGCGATGGGTGAAGGCCAGGTCGATGAACCTAGTCGGCGACGGGCAAAGGCCAGGTTGAGGAACCTGATTGGTGATGAGCGAAGGCGACGAGCCTAGTCGGCGATGGGTGAAGGCGAAGTCCCCGAGCCTGGTCGGCGACGAGCGAAGGCGAAGTCCTCGAGCGTGGTCGATGACGAGCAAAAGCGAAGTCCCCGCGCCTGGTGTTGACACTTACTACCATCGCTACCAAGAGCTACCTTGGCAATGGCACTAGAAAGGCTTAGATATGTTATCAGAACACAAGAGATAAATCCGCAAGCGCATAGATTAGATACCCGCACTTCACCAGATGTAGACCTAGTTTTATATCGAACCCAAAGGAACAACGTGATTTTCTTAAGTCTATTGCTTAAACCCTGAGCACTAGCAAAGGTGAGAACACAAAAGATAAAGGGGATAACTAAGGTTTCCAAATCTAATCTCAGGAAGTTATGCGATTAGTATTATACTATGGATTACGTTGGGAGACCACATCCAGAGTATGACTATTCCCAAGTAATATACTCTTGCTCGTCCTATAGACAAGAGGTGGGCTATAGAAGATTCAACAAGGCTATAAGAGTCACCCTCGCGAGCTACCACCGGTCCGGAATATAGGATACACTATGCAAGTAATCGAGTCTAAGCACCACACTTACACAACGACGACTCCTCTAATTCTAGAGCAACTAGATTAGAGTACTCTAACTAGAGTTGCAAGCCAGAAGAATAATAGGAACAAGAACGCTTACTGATAATTAGAAGTTGAAGACCGAAGAATATCCTGATCCAAGCTCTTGACGAACTTGAATCTGTCGGTACAAGCTGAAGAATTAGATCCGACAGGCCGAAGCTCCTTCTAATCCTCCTCTAATACCTCTCTCTCTCTTCTAATTCTAATCTTGGGATAACTCTCTACAACTAGATGAACTAGAACTAGAACTCAAATTAGAACTAGAACTAGAACTAGATCTAAATCAACTAGAGGGATCTCTACTTCTACTTGAAAACCTAGGGTTTGATATGTAGACGAATAATGAAGACGAAGATGGAGATGCCTCCTCGGGGGGTTTGGGTTTGGTTTTATAGCCTCTAAGGATGAACCGCAGCCCTCGGATCAAACTGACCTTGAACAAGGGTTGAGATGCATCGAGGAGGTCGATTAGGGCACGCTCCACTAAGATGGGCCGAGGGGCTTCCAAGCCCAGGCCGGCCGGCCTAGGTGTGGGGCCGGCCAGCCCCACCTGGTGGCCACCCCGTCCCTCCTTCGACGTGGTGTCTTCTGGAACCTCCCTTGTTGTCCTAACACATCTTTTCATCTGTTTGCATGATTCATCGTGTTGGAGTAGGACTCTACCTCTTTCCATCTGCTGGAATACTCCTTGGAAAACAGTAATTCACCAAGGCTGTGGAATCTATCAGTTTAGCCCCTGAATTATGTTGCTTGGTGATCACTCCATGTTGTTCTAGAAGCTACCAAGTCGTATCCAACAAGGACTCTCTCGTCGGAACTCCAAATGTAGCAAACCATATGGCTGTTTTGATTGTCTCGATGAGCTCTTCGCAAATATGTGCTCTATTTCATCACTTGAGATACTTTTATATGGTGAAATATTGATAACCCTGCAAAACAAGTGAGAACAACACAACTCGTGGAACTTGTTAGAATCAAACCCTACAACTATGATTTATGCTTCCTTTTATGTTAATTTATGCAATAGTTGATGGTATATTATTGACTCTAAGGACCGTCAACAAGTTCCCCAAACTTACCTTTTGCTAGTCCCTTACCAAAGCCAAACTTAACAATGGATTAAGAGTTGCTGCAATATCTTCACTTCCAATAAGTACACCTGCTGTTAAACAAAAGTTCTCAGAAATATATCATGTTATTCTTCATGGGGCTTATTACTTTTACCTTAGATCTTGAGTAATTGAAAGATAGAACGATCAAATCAAGCACCATGTCTCTAGCTCTTTCAGTTCACCTTTATCCCAAAGTTTTAATAAATTTTCAAAAAGCTTTAATACATGTGTTGTAAAATTAAACAATGGATCCAAAGAGAAAGTCAACCAACCATTGAATCAAGAAGTGCATGTGAATGGAAAATGGAGTTGGATGATCTTTTGAATATATCACTCTCTTCTGTTTATCAGAGAGATATGGCTATTAGGCTAATTCTACTATCGGACACGTGCCCTTTTTCTGAAATTTTTTTCTTTCGAGGTTCTGGACACTTGTCCTTTTTTATTTCCTTGGGATCTATCTTTTTGAGGTTTCGATCACTTGTCCCTTTTTATTTCCTCAGATTTTTTTTCTTTTTTTTCTTTTTTTAATAGATGCATGCTTCCAACAAACTTCTGAGACGATAGCAACAGATAATTATGAGCATTTATACGGAAGATGGATGAAATATGTAAGTGATCTTGATTCAATGGCATGATAACTTCTTATAGGGTCAACAAAGCTTAATTTAACTCAATGCAATTATTAGTCGTATTCATATTGAGAAATCTCCGGAACTCCAGTGTTGTTTAGAACAAGATAATAGCAGCTTAGATCATGACATGTTATATCCCAATTACCTAGAACTTGGATCAAGTATTTGCCATCCATATATTTAATTTCATTTTAAGGCATCATTATTAATTAAGAGAACTCATGTTTTGAAGGCTAGCTACTTGAAAAAAATTAAATAGAGCAACTATTCATCATTTCCATGCAAAAGATTATAGAGAGAAAGTTCTTCTTTGATCATCAACTTCTTAAAACAAACTAAACACGCTATTTTATTTATTTAATCTAACACACTTTAAGATATAATACAAAAACTAATAATAATAATAATAATAAAGAGATGCCTGAATCGCAAAGATAACGGGATGTGTCTCCCCCAAGCTGGTTCCCTTAGTAGCGTTGAGCCTTCATGTGCCCATTTTTTTTTCTTTTTTTTAATTAATGGTGAGCCTTCATGTGCTCACATTTTTTTTATTTTTCTTTTTAAGGCTGAGCCTTCGCTCACATTTTTTTATTTATTTTGAATTTTTTTATAGAATAAAAAACTTAAGAGGATAAAGATACTTACGTGAATACATAGGGGTGCCTTCCCCCAAGTTGAATATTGACGTAGTCGTTCGATCTTGTAATGTAGCAGACTGACGGTGGATATGTCCTTCCTCTATCAGAGCTTTGATTGATGTTGATGGTTGTTGAAATAGCGCTTCAACAGTAGATGGAACATTCATTTGCTCGTCAGCTTTTCTTGGCTATTCAAATCCTGTGAAACTCAAATAGACAACAAAACTTGTGGAACAGATTAAGCATTAGTGGTTGGCCACTCAAGCCTTAGTTATCCAGAATTTCAGTAAGATCTCTTTCTCAATTTTTTTTGTATTTTAATATTTTTAAGATGCAAGATAACAGGATAAATGCATGCATATTTATTTTTATTATTATTTTTTATGCCACCACGGTGAACATTCTTGTGGGTTTTTACACACCGTAGAATTATTCACATGAGGCTTCATGGTTTATGATGCAGTGCCATAAATAAAATAATTTATTTTCTTTTCTAATGTAATACAAAAATTAAAATGTTTGTGAATTAAATATGATGATGCAAGAAATGATTATGGATTAAATATGAGAAAGATACAGGAAAGTAAATATGAGGATAACTACCGATTTTTACCTTTTGGTGAAGGTTCAGATATTTAGG
Source organism: Coix lacryma-jobi var. lacryma-jobi (assembly GCA_009763385.1). NCBI lineage: Eukaryota > Viridiplantae > Streptophyta > Magnoliopsida > Poales > Poaceae > Coix > Coix lacryma-jobi. Next base: position 59,181,183 of record CM019823.1, on the reverse strand, counting down.
TCCGACGAACCAGACCTTCCCTTGGTTCAGACCTCCCAAGGTTGTCAGACGTTTGGAAAGTTGTTATTGATTGTACCTCTTTAGGTGCAGACTTTTTCTTCCATACTTTCTTGGTCTGAGTCTTCACTTCTTGTGGTTCACTGTCTTGAGGTTTCTCTTCTTCTTTCTTTTCTAGGACAACATCAATAGCTTCTTCTCCATGATTGGCCTCTCTATTCTAGATAGCTTGTCTTCTTTGGTGTTGAGAGCGGTGACTTTCGCTTCTATTCTTCTTGAGTTGATGAAGTAGCATCGTACCTTTTCTCCAGGAAAGTAAAAATAGATTTCCTCTTGCTTCATGTAGATGATTGCACTTGTAGTGTAAATGAATGGTCTTCCTAGGATGAGGTGGACATCATCGTCTTCTCCCATGTCGAGGACACAGAAGTCTATGAGGACTTCATGACCTCTAATTCTGACTATGACGTCTTCTATCATTCCTTCTTGTTATGCCTTTTGATATGGTGTCACTCATGTTCTTCGTTCGCACAGCAGTTTGAAGTGAAGCATTCATTGTGGAAGCTGGCAGCATCTTGCTCAGTGTGCATGTTCGTATAGATCTAAGACCTTCACTCTGTAGAATTTGGGAGTGACTTCTCCATATTTTGCTCAAGAGTGTGTCCTGCTCATAAAGACAAGGTAGAGATCAAGTGCATGCGCTCTGTTGATGGAAAAACACGAACAGAACCAAAAGTTTTGTTCATTCCTCTCTAACCTTAGGCACATTTCACAAGATAAACTTGTTGTTTATGTGTTCTATTCAATCTTAACATAAGTGATAGGATCAGAAGATGAGCATGAAAGTAGTATCCTAAAATATTTAACAGATCAGATTACTTAACCCATGGAAGGATAATCTATGCATAAAGTGTCTTTCCATGATTGCGATATATCATCTTCCAAAGGTTAGATGCACAACATTTTAGCTCATTTAGTTAAGACAGTGAGATTCAAGAGAGTAAAGCTAGGAACAAAGATCAAAGGATTGAACATGTTGAATTGATTAGGTTGGATTAAGTGCGGTGCGACATGTTCAGTTCTTTATTTATGTTCATACTAGAATCAAGGAGAAGCTTTTAAAATGATGGTCACTTACCTTGAAATGTTACTTATCATTGGAGAGTGATTGTGTCGAACCACCTTGTGGAAGCTTCTCTTGTCTAGCTGGTTGTTGTTCATGAATGACTTGTCTACTCTTGTTTGTCTCACAGTGTGATTGAGAGGAGGAAGATCATGGTGGAATCATCTTTAGAGGTATCGACCTTCCTTCTCTATGTGTCGACTTATCAGTGAAGGCGCATTGTTCCTTGAGTATGTTGACTAGGATCCTCTCTCTTTCTTGTATCAATTTTGTACTATGAGGATGTTGGGACAGTTCCACATTCTTCTCTTGTCAACCTTTCTTGATTTCCCTATAATTATTGGGTTGACAAGAGACTTGAAATTAGAGTTGCTACTCGAGCGCCTCCATGAGAGTCTGTCTTTTAGTGTCACGACTGAGACTTGTTCTCTCAATAGTGTCTAGATGATGGAGATTTTATCGGTTGCTTTTCTTGATTTGCAGGCTCACGTACTATCTCTCCATCTTCTAATTCTTGTGGTGCAGTGGCTTCATCCTTCATGATGCCTTCCTCAATTCTTGACAGTTGGTTCTTCCTGCGATGTCTTCTCTTGGTTCTCTTTGACTGCTCATAAGTGGTGTAGTTGTTGAAGATGCAGCGAAAGATCCAAAAGTTGACTTCTCTAGGTCCGATAAAGGTGATAATATTGATGGTGTTCAAGAACGATCTTCCAAGAATGAGTAGTGGAACAAATTCTTCTTCTTGACTGGGGCAACATCTAGTGGTTTGTACTAATCAAAGCGGTAGGTAGGAGATCAATATGTCTTGAAGCTGGATTTCTCCTTCCTCCCCTTGATTGTGAAACACATCTAGACAACAGAATTGTCTCTCTTAGGTTGGTTTGTGAGGTAGATGGACTCCTAAACAACATGTTCATGTGTTGGATTTGTAGATCTTGCTATTGTTGTAGTGGTACCATTTTATCTCCCAAGCTAGCTCTTGATTAGAAAAGAGGATAACTTCTCACTTCTTGTCTTCATGTCTTGGACAATGATGGTTGCAGGCATAGGTTGTCTCATACGAGGTAAGTTGCATCCTGTTTGTCATCAGCACCCAAGCAAGACTCAAAGCTAGGCTATTGCCAGCACTATTCGTGATCTGAGAGTAGGTTTGTGTGTCTATGGTTTGAGTTTTGGATCTTCAATGTTCAGACCAAATCATGGATGAACAAAATCTCTCTCATGCATAATGTTAGCGGATATATACCCGAAGGATTGCAAGAATTTGAAGCATGGGTTGTTGTCCACAACTTATGTATTTTGCATCTATGCTAATAAAAAGTTAGGATTACTTTAGCATAGACTAGTATGTGTTGGCTGCACTTTAACTTGATTCAAGGCAAAATATAACTTGCAGTAGAAGACAAAACAAAATAAACTATAATACTCACAGTTCTTTCATCTATGATGAATGAGCTGAGTCTTCATTGTGCAAAGTTGTTGAAGTTCATGTGTCTCTTCATCTCCAGTGTGAGTTCATCTCAGGACTTTCCCAAAATTGATATTGAAAGTTTTCCTGCAGGGGTTAGTCCAACAAAATATCCAACATCCACTATAGCATACTATCGGCTCAAAAACCAACCTAAACACCACGTCTAATTTGATCTAGGAAGGCATTTTAACCTAAACATTGCTTAAATTAAAAGGACTTTGAAAGCAAGATCACCACTCCTAAACTAGGCACCATGCTCAATTTAAGAGATGTATGAAAGTACTCCAAACCTAAACATATACTATAACAAATAAAGGTAACATGAAAGCATTATAGAGATTTATTCATATGGCGATGAAAGAGCATGATTAGTATATGAGCATATCTTAAAGGTAGGGACAACCAACATAGCAACATGGCAAGAGATGTTCTTAGAAAGTTCAATGTTACATAATGATTGGTTGTATATACCTTGTGTTTGTTGTTCCTTCGTTCTTTTCTGCTCCAGACCTAGAAAGGTTAGTGACAAGAATACCCGAAGGAATATTTTCACAATTATATTTCTATGCTCATTACACAAGGACAGTGCAGCGAAAAGGTGAACACTCATGTTCGGGTGGTACTATTTTCTTTAGGGAGTTGGTGAGAAAACTAGGGCAAGGGGGCTTTTCTAGTAATACAGTAAAACATAAACCTTGCTCACTAGCAGACAAAACAGAGGAACACTCTCTAACGGTAGCATTAAGGGATTACATGATGAGGTTATTAAAATCATCCCACAACGAGCCAAGAGATTATTTATCTAGTTGTCTAAAATGAAGACTCCCAAGAAGGAACGTTCCCAGAACAAAATATTCTCAAAATGTAGGCGTAGCTCATAACCAGGTGTTATGATAGGATTAAAGATTCTACTGTTTATAGCTTACGCTCATGGGGGTAGTGATAAATAAGAGTGGAATTTAAAAACAACATTCATAAGAATGAACACAAAAATGATGAAAAGACTGGGACAAAAAAAGAAAAGATAAAAGTATGATTACAAGTTTAAGCAGACTTAAGATCAACTCTCGACCATTCCCCGGCAACATCGCCAAAAATGCTTGTTGACACTTACTACCATTGCTACCAAGAGCTACCTTGACAACAACACTAGAAAGGCTTAGGTATGTTATCAGAACACAAGAGATAAATCCGCAAGCACACAGATTAGATACCCGCACTTCATCGGATGTAGACCCAATTTTATATCGAACCTAAAGGAACAACGTGATTGTCTTAAGTCTATTGCTTAAACCCTGAGCACTAGCAAAGATGAGAACACAAAAGATAAAGGGGATAACTAAGGTTTCCAGCTCTAATCTCAGGAAGCTATGCAATTAGTATTCTACTGCGGATTACGTTGGGAGACCACATCCAGAGTATGGCTATTCCCAAGTAATATACTCCTGCTCGTCCTATAGACGGGAGGTGGGTTATAGAAGATTCAACAAGGCTATAAGAGTCACCCTCATGAGCTACCACCAGTCCGGAATATAGGATACACTATGCAAGTAATCGAGTCTAAGCACCACTCTTACACGACGATGACTCCTCTAATTCTAGAGCGACTAGATTAGAGTACTCTAATTAGAGTTGCAAGCCAGAAGAATAATAAGAACAAGAACACTTACTGATAATTAGAAGTTGAAGACCGAAGAATATCCTGATCCAAGCTCTTGACGAACTTGAATCTGCAGGTACAAGCTGAAGAAGTAGATCCGACAGGCCGAAGCTCCTTCTAATCCTCCTCTAATACCTCTCTCTCTCTCTCTCTCTCTCTCTCTCTCTCTCTCTCTCTCTCTCTCTCTTCTAATTCTAATATTGGGATAACTCTCTACAACTAGATGAACTAGAACTAGAACTAGAAGAAGTAGAACTAGAATTAGAACTAGAACTAGATCTAAATCAACTAGAGGGATCTCTACTTCTACTTGAAAACATAGGGTTTGATATGTAGATGAATAATGAAGACGAAGATGGAGATGCCTCCCCAAGGGGGGTCTGGGTCTGGTTTTATAGCCCCTATGGATGAACCGCAGCCCTCAGATCTAACCGACCTTGAATAAGGGTTGAGATGCGTCGAGGAGGTCGATTAGGGCACACTCCACGAAGATGGTCCGAGGGGCTTCCTGGCCTAGACCAGCCGTCCTAGGGGTGGGGCCGGTCGGCCCCACCTGGTGGTCACCCCGTCCCTCCTTTGACGTGGTGTCTTCTGGAACCTCCCTTGTTGCCCAAACACGTCTTTCCATCTGTTTGCATGATTCATCGTGTTGGAGTAGGACTCTACCTCTTTCCATCTGCTGGAAAACTCCCTGGAAATCAGTAATTCACCAAGGATGTGGAATCTGTCAGTTTAGCCCCTGAATTATGTTGTTTGGTGATCATTCCAGGTTGTTCTAGAAGCTTCCAAGTCGTATCCAACAAGGACTCTCTCATCGGGACTCTAAATGTAGCAAACCATATGTCCGTTTCGATCGTCTCGATGAGCTCTTCGCAAAGGTGTGCTCTGTTTCATCACTTGAGATACTTTTATATGGTGAAATATTGATAACCTTGCAAAACAAGTGAGAACAACACAACTCGTGGAACTTGTTAGAATCAAACCCTACAACTATGCTTTATGGTTCCTTTCATATTAATTCATGCAATAGTTGATGGTATATTATTGACTGTAAGGACCGTCAACACCTGATCAGCGATGAGCGAAGGTGGCGGTGAGCGAAGATGGCGTTGAGCAAAGGCGGCGAGGAGCGAAGGTGGCGAGGAGCGAAGGCGGCGAGGAGCGAAGGCGCCGATGAGCGAGGCGGCAATGAGCGAAGGCGACGATGAGCAAAGGCGGCGAGGAGCGAAGGCGGCGAGCGAAGACAGCGAGGAGCGAAGGCGGTGATGAGCGAGGCGAAAGTCCCCGAGCCTGGTCAGCGACGAGCAAAGGTGAAGTTCCCGAGCCTGGTCAGCGACGAGCCTTGTCGGCGACAAGCAAAGGCGAAGTCCCTGAGCGAAGGCTAAGTCCCCGAGCATGGTCGGCGATGAGCGAAGGCGAAGTCCCCGAGCCTGGTCGGCGACGAGCGAAGGCGAAGTCCTCGAGCCTGGTCGGCGACGAGCGAAGGCGAAGTCCCCGAGCCTGGTCAGCGACCCAAAGCCTGGTCGGCGATGAGCGAAGGCGGATTCCCTGAGCCTAGTCGGCGACGAGTGAAGGCGGAGTCCCCGAGCCTGGACGGCGACAAGCGAAGGCGGAGTCCCCGAGGATGGTCAGCGACGAGCGAAAGTGGCGGCGAGCGAAGGCGGCGACGAGCGAAGGTGACGAGTGTTGGTATAAATTAATGCACACTCTACTTTATCCGCAAGCGCACAGATAAAATCTACCGATGTAGCACTTCACTGAAGTAACCCAGTTTTAATATCGAACTCAAAGGAACGGATAGTGTTAAGTCTTAAAGTCTAACCCCTGAGTAGCTAACAAGGACGGAGAATCTAGAAGTATAGACGGGATCATTAAGGCTGTCTAATTCCAATTTAAGAGTGATATGTTTATATTATTCTTAGTGGGGAAGTTGCCATAAAAGGTCACAAACAGAGTATGAGTCTTTTATGCAAATGTATAATCCTACCGAGCCTACACACGGTTAAGTGGACTATAGAAGAATCAACAAGGCTATAAGAGTCACCCTTGCGAACAACCACTACTACCGGCGTTATAGGGGGCAATTATGAGCTATCAAGTCTAAGCACCACGCTTACACTATCCAACTACTCTAACTCTAGCGCAACTAGAATTAAAGCACTCAAAAGAGAGTCATAAACCTTAAGAATAATAAGAACAATGGCTCAAACTTAAATATAGACGTTGATTACTGAAACAATCGCTGAAGCAAGTTGAAGATGAACTTCAATCCGCAGGTACAAGATGAAGAAGTTGATCCGACAGGCCGGAGCTCCTTCTTGATCTCTTCCTCTCTCTCTCTCTTCTAGTTCTAGTATAAGACTAGGTACTAATCCTAAACTAGAGGGGGTAACTAGTCCTCTACTTGAAAGCTGGCTCTTGAAGTCTTCTTCTAGGGTTTTTGAATGAGGCATAGACTTTTCTGAAGAGAGACTTGTTCTTCCCTGGGGCCTGGGGGCCTGTATATATAGCCCTGAGGGATCAACCGTGGCCGTTAGATCAAACCGACTTCACGTAGCGCTGAGATGGATCCTCAGAGGCGGTAGAGGAAGGTTCAAGAAGGGGGACGCCGGCGGCTCCCTAGGCCCACCGGTCAGTCATGGGGTGGGACCGGTCGGTCCAACCTGGAAGCCTCTCGGGGTGTCCCGCCTCGTGGTGTCCTCTAGGTCCTTCTGTAGTATTCCTGATGTGCCGGTTCCGTAATATTCCGTCGGTTTCCTTCTAGGAGAAGTAATCAGTGCTAGATTTCCTGTTTAGTCCCTGTAGAATCACAATTCACCAAAACTCGTGGAATATTGTCAATTAAAACCCTAAACCTTTATTGGTGATTGAATTCATGTTTTTTTGATATTTATTTATCCTTTAATTTTGATAGATAACCAGTGTCAACAACTCCCCCAAGCTTACCTTTTGCTAGACCCTTAGCAAAACCAAAAATTAACAATGGATCAGGAGTTGCTACAATATCTTCACTTCCAACAAGTATTTCTGCTGTTAAACAAAAATTCTCCAAAATATATTATGTTATTCTTCATGGGGCTTATTACTTTTACCTTAGATCTTGAGTAATTGAAAGATTGAACGATCAAATCAAGCACTATGTCTCTAGTTCCTTCACTTCACCTTTATCCTAGAGTTTTATTTTTTTTAAAAAGTGTTAATACAAATGATATGTTGTCAAATTAAACAATGGATTCAAAGAGAAAGTCAACTAACCATTGAATAACCATTGAATAAAGTAGTGCATGTGTATGGAAAAATAGAGTCGAATGCTCTTTTGAATATATTCACTCTCTTCTGTTTATTAGAGACATATGGCTATTAGGCTAATTCTACTATCGAGCACATGCTCATTTTTTCTGACATTTTTTCGAGGTTTCGGACACTTGTCCCTTTTTATTTCCTCGGGATCTATCTTTTTGAGGTTTTGGACACTTGTCCCTTTTTATTTCCTCGGATCTTTCTCTCTCTTTTTTTAATAGCCCATACTTCCAACAAACTTCTGAGAGGGTAGCAACAGATAATTATGAGCATTTATGTGGAAGATGGATGAAATGTGTAAGTGATCTCAATTCAATGGCATGATAAACTACAAAGCTTAATTTCACTCAATGCAATTATTAGTCATGTTTATATTTAGAAATCTTCGGAACTTTAGTGTTGTTTTAGAACAAGATAATAGCAGCTTAGATCATCACATGTCATATCCCAAATACTTCGACCTTAGATTAAGTATTTGTCAACCATGCATTTAATTTTATTTTATGACATCATTATTAATTAGGAGAACTCATGCTTTGAAGACTAGGTACTTGAAAGAAATTAGATAGAGCAACTATTCATCATTTCCATGCAAAAGATTAGAGAGAGAGGGTTCTCTTTTAGTCATCAACTTCTTAAAACAAACTAGACACACTATTTTATTTATTTAATCTAACACACTTTAAGATATAATATAAAAGCTAATAGTAGTAGTAGTAGTAATAATAATAATAATAATAATAATAATAATAATAATAAAGACATACCTAAATCGTGAAGATAATGATGGTGCGTCTCCTCCAAGCTGGTTCCCTTAGTAGAGTTGAGCCTTCACGTGCTCATACATTTTTGTCTCTTTTTTTTAATTAATGGTGAGCCTTCATGTGCCCACATATTTTTGTCTTTTGAATTTATTTATAGAATAAAAAACTTAAGAGGATAAAGATACTTACGTGGATATATGGGGATGCCTTCCCCCAAGCTGAATGTTGACGTAGTCGTTCGATCTTGCAATGTAGCAGACCGGCAGTGGATATGTCCTTCCAATATTAGAGCTTTGATTGATGTTGAAATGTTTGTTGAGATAGTGCTCCAACAGTGGATGGAGCAGTCACTTGCTCATCAGCTTTTCTTGGCCTTTCAAATCCTATGAAACTCAAATAGACAACAAAACATGTGGAACAGATTATGCGGATACATGGGTGTATGCCGAGTCTCTGAGTGATGAGTGATTGTCAACTGGGATAATGCGCATGTTCTTTGGCTTGTGTTGTGCAGGTGTCGAGCACGGATACAGTGATCAAAGGCAAGGTGAAGGTCAAGTAGAGACGTGCCGCACCGATGGACCGAGAGTGGCGAAGGGCGGACGTGAGGCTTGGACTGAGGGACCGGTGGCCCAAGGATCAGCTGTGGTGGCTGACAGCCTGGGACAGTGACGAGCGAAGACTTGCGAGCACGGTGTTGCTTGGGTCGAGGACCTGGGGACACGTGTCGGTGGACGGGGTGCACGGGCGGTGCATCCCCTCGACGGCTTGGTTTGGTGGTTGAGCCACAGAAAAACCACCGAGTGGACGGTTTCCAGGTTTGAGCCTCAAAACCTGGGCGCTGATGGTTTCTGAGTTTGGGCCACAAAACTCGGGCTGAGGACGGTTTCCAGGTTTGGGCCTCAAAACCTGGGCACTGCAGGTTTATGAGTTTGGGCCACAAAAATCAGGCTATGGACGGCTGGTTTCCCGGTTTGGGCCTCAAAACCGGGGGTTGGTCGTGAAGGCTGGTTTCCCGGTTTGGGCCTCAAAACCGGGGGTTGGTCGTGAAGGCTGGTTTCCCGGTTTGGGCCTCAAAACCGGGGGCGAAGTCCGGGAAAAGGACGAGCGGAGCGGTGGCGGCACGTGGCGGCAATCGGTGAGGTTGCGTCAAGGCAACGCTACCAGTTGTGCGGGCGTGGCCGTCGGATCACTAGCATCTTCGAGTTGGTCCAGAATAACCCTAGGGTTTAGCTGGTTCGCTCTGAAATTAGTGAGGGGTAGAGTAGGAATTAGAATTAGGATAAGTAGAGGGAGACACCCTCCTCCCATTTTATCTCAGCCATTTTGCTCTTTGCCTTCTAGGTTTTCTGCTCTCCCAATCCCCTGCTGTAGCAACTGAGATCCGCAGAGAACCATACCTCTGTGTACTGAAGATTTTGAGGAAGTGAGACCGTAATCTCACTGTTGTAGCATGTGGTATCCACACGGTTGCAGATCGATGAGTTGATTCGCGTTTTGTTCGTGTTCTTCGCGTTCATCGTTTCTCCGTGATTTTCCCGTCACTCGATCTCCCTCTCTACTGCGTCTTTGCGAAATCCATTTGAATCAACTTGTTCTTTATAGTGAGGAGATTATTTCCACTAAAGGAATTCATCTAACTCCTCACGAGCAAGTAGATCGGGTCGATTTCATTTTCGTGGTGCTTTTTCGTTCATACTCCTTCCCTTTCGATTTCCCGGTGATTGAGTTGATTTGAGCAGATGATTTCTTGGGGATAGTCTTCCAACTACCTTGTGATCATCTTCTCCAAGTTTGGGATCAAGAGATTTTGATTTGGATCAATTTTGGGAGGATTTGGGAGAAGGGCGACTGAAATCGCCCTCTCTGGTCGGTCGCGGACAGTCCGCCACCTGACCGGCGGACAGTCCGGCCATCGAGATCGAGCCAGGTCAGTGGCTGCGGGTCTCGTTCGCGTTACTGTTTCTTGACCGGCGGACAGTCCGCCGTAGGAACTCGCGGACAGTCCGGGAAGGGTCCAGGGAACTTCAGCAGCAGTGCGTTTTCGCACTTTTGACCGGCGGACAGTCTGCCATCCTCTCGCGGACAGTCCGCAGTAGGGGCGGACAGTCCGGGACCTCAGGGCCGGACAGTCCGGGATCCTGCTGAGTGTTACGATTTAGTGTGTTTGCTCTCCCGGCTTCTTCGCTTGGTTTCCGGACTTCTCGTTTGGCCCTAGAGTTAACCAAGGAACCTCTCTAGGTATCTTTGCTACTTGTTAGCATCGGTATTAGGGGATTTCTCGGCGTAGCCTTCTATCTACGTTCGGGGCTTGGTTTTTAGAGGGCAAACTTGTGCCAGTGTTTTTAATGTTTGGTTTGCTATTGTTTTGTGGTGCCTCGCTGTGATCCTAGAGATCATCCACCCTCTTCCAAGGGTCGTGGGAATCACGGTTTCGATCGAAGCTTTTGGGGGTTGATTTGTGGGACAAAGGCCAAAGTTTCGAGAGAAATTTTTTGAGCTCCCATTCACCCCCCTCTGGTCGCCTTGCTATTGCATTCTCGGTCCTTCAATTGGTATCAGAGCGGGTTAAGGATCTTCCACCTTAGCCGGTTCTAGATCCATATAAGGCAACATGGATCGCGGCGTGGGCAAACCGCCGTTTTTCGATGGGACGAACTATGCGTATTGGAAGATACGCATGTCGGCCTATCTGCAGAGTTTGGGTGCTTCCATCTGGGATATTTGCAACTCTGCCGATTACGTGGTCTTGGCTGCTCGTGTGACTCAGCATCAGATCGATGAGCACGATGCCAATAGCCGAGCCCATAATGCTCTTTTCTCATGCCTGAGCATGAGTGAGTTTGATCGCGTTTCTTATCTCGCTACGGCTCGGGAGATTTGGGCTACCCTCATGCGTTTCCATGAGGGAACCACTCAAGTCAAAACCCGTCTCTACGAGTCGTTCAAGCGAGAGTATGAGAACTTTCGACACATGTCTGGCAAGAGCATAGAAAGTTTATTCGCTCGCTTTCAGGTGATTGTCAACAGGATGAGGGCTAACAAGGAGTTGTTGCCTTTCGACGATCATGAGAGGGCTTTGAAGCTTTTGCATACTCTTGATCGGTCGGTGTGGGATTCCAAGGTTCAGGCGATCATCGAATCGCCTAACTATGAGACCCTCACATGCGACGAGCTCTTTAGTAAGCTCAAGTCCAGTGAGATTGACGCCATGGCGAGGGCTTCTTATGAAAATCCTTCTGGCCCGTCAATGGCTTTGCTTTCTAGCTCTTCTGCTAACACCTCTGGAGGCTTTGCACTTTCCTCTCTTCTTTCTGTCATAGAGGAGCAGCTGGAGTTCATGGGGGATGATGAGCTGGCATTGCTCGCCAACTGGTTCTCGCGGTTCCACAACAACCGCATGAACCGTCACCGCGGAGGAGGACGCTCAGGATGCTTTGAGTGCGGCGACCCCAACCACTTCATCGCCAATTGCCCGAAGAAGAACAAGCAAGTCTTCGGCAAGGCGGATCATGGGCACAAGTATGACTCCGACAAGCGCAAGGAGAAGTACGTCCCCGCGAAGCACAAGCGGAAGGGCGGCTTCAACAAGGAGTACATCAAGACGATGTACTTGGAGAAGGCCCAAGCTGAGCAACGTGCGTTCTTCGCCACGCTCAGCGATGTCGACGACTCGGATGACGACTCTGCTTCCTCAAGCGATGACGAGTCCGAGAAGAAGAAGAGGATCGAGGACAAGCTGAACGACCTCTGCTTCTTCGTCGATGACGAGGGCTTCTGCACCTTGGCCCTCGGCAAGGAGGTCGACGGCGAGCTGGAGGACATCCCTCGGGACGACGACGACGACGACACCTCCCAGGTATCTCAGACCCCCGATGAGCTTTCTGCTGAGGTCGAGAAACTTACTGCCGTTCTCCTTAGTCAAGATAAGTTGCTTAGGCGTGCTGCTAGAGAGCGCAAGGAGTTTAGGCAGAAGTGGGAGGATACGGTGAAGGAGCTTGAGTTTGCCAAGTCCACCATGGTCGTTTCTGAGGAGGGCGAGTGTGAGATGTGCACCACACACATGACTGACCTTCTCACTTTGAGAGGTAAGTATGTGGCGTTGGTAGGAGAGGTGGATGAGCTTAAGGCTAGATCCTCGCTGTTGGGTGCGTGCAAGTCATGTGCTGGCTTGCAAACCGAGTTGGCAGAGAAGAATGCCAAGATTGTGTCTCTTGAGAAGGCCAACTCGGGTAGCACTTGTGTGACTAGGTGCGTTCTGTGTGAGGGTTTGGAGATGGAGATCGCAAACGTGAAGCATGACAAGATGCAAACCGAGGAGGAAAACACATACCTTTGGACCATCTTGTCATGGGTGTCGAGTGGTGAGCCGCAGCTTGGGATGATGATCTCCCAGTTCAAGCGTGCTGCCGGAGGTCCTGGTGTAGGTTTCGCTCAGGGTGTTGATGTTTCATCTTTTGGCAAGACTGGAGAGTCGAGTGGTCTGAACCCATGTGAGAAGCCCAACTCCACCACTACTCCCAAGCTTACAAAGATTCCACCCAAAGAGCCTCTCAAGCCCAACACCAAGGATGGTGTGTTCGTTGAACCTCCGAGAGCTCCACCCAAGAAACAGACATGGCATCCCAAGCCCAACCACCTGAAAAACAAGCTTGACACGATGCCACCTATCCAGGAGGAGCTTATGCCACAGAAGGGCAAAGTGATCCACACCCACTACCGTGAGTACCAACAACCCCCTTTGAGAGCGGTGAGGTACCATTGTGAGCACTGTGGGAGAGATGGACACTTGAGTGAGTTTTGCTTTCGGCGCAAGAGAGAGGCGCGTCGTGCAAAGGAGATGAACAACACGGACATGCACCATCCTTTCCATGATGTACATGTGCCGAATGTTCCGAGGCGTGCTGCTAGGCCTAGAGGTCCAAAACCTCAAGTTCCTAGGCCTAGGCCGCGAGGAGGTCGTGCCCGGCGGGAGCCTGCAGTTGTAGGCTATGGACCCCGTGGCGGTGGCTTTGTAGTTGAGCGCTTCCCCCCACCGCGTTTTGAGTATCGCGATGGACGCTCTTCCCTTAGCGGACCACGTTTTCCTCTGCGTGGTGATCGCTCTTCCCGTAGGCACGCTAGGAATGGTTTTTCTGCTAACCGTTCTTTTGAGCACCCGGCCCAACACTGGTATTCTCCCTACTTCACTAACCCCAGTGTTGGACCGTATGCTCACCCTATGTCTTTTTATTGATGTAGGTAAAACGATTGGAGAACGTTTGGTTGGTGGATTCCGGTTGTTCGAGGCACATGACCGGAAACGCCAAGTGGTTCTCCAGTCTTAGTCCGGTCGCCGGAAAGGAGTTTATCACCTTCGGCGACAATAGCAAAGGTAAAGTGTTGTCTCGTGGGTCGGTGCGAGTTAATGAGCACTTTGTGTTGCGCGATGTTGCTCTTGTTTCTAACTTGCATTTTAACCTTCTTTCTGTTTCACAACTCTTTGATGATGACTATGAGATTCGTTTTAAACCAAATCTCAGTCGCATTTTGGATCCTTAGGGCAATCTTGTGTGTTTGATTTCGCCCTTTGGAAAAGTCTTTCGTGCGAATTTCTCGAAGTCTTTTGGCATTTCCCGTTGTCTTGTGGCTGGACCTTCCTCCTCTGATCTTTGGAAGTGGCATAGGAGACTTGGACATTTGAGCTTCGACTTGCTTGCAAGACTTAGTTCACTTGGCCTAATCCGAGGACTGCCCAAGTTGCACATGGAGAAGGATCTTGTATGCCATTCTTGTAGACATGGGAAGATGGTTGCCGCTCCCCACCATCCAGTGACTCAGGTCATGACCAAGCGCCCTGGAGAGCTGTTACACATGGACCTTGTTGGTCCGGCTCGGGTGAGCTCGGTTGGGGGGAAGTGGTATGTGCTTGTTGTTGTTGATGACTTCTCGAGATATTCGTGGGTCTTCTTTTTAGCTGAGAAGACCGAGACTTTCTCTTTTGCTCTCAATCTGATTTTGCGTCTTCAGAACGAGTTCCCTTTGAACTCGATGCGAGCTATTAGGAGTGATAATGGTTCCGAATTCAAGAATTCGGACTTTGAGAAGTTTTGTAACTCTTTGGGTTTAGAGCATCAGTTTTCTTCCCCCTACACACCGCCACAGAATGGTGTTGTAGAGAGGAAGAATCGGACCCTTGTACAGATGTCCAGGACGATGCTTGATGAGCATAGGACTCCTAGGCGATATTGGGCCGAAGCTATGAGCACTGCATGCTACATTTCCAATTGCATTTTTCTCCGAGCTTTCTTGAAAAAGACTTCTTATGAGTTGCATTTTGGAAAACTGCCCAAGGTGAGTTATTTTATAGTCTTTGGTTGCCACTGTTTCATACTTAAGAAAGGCAACCTGGACAAATTTGAGTCTCGTTCTTCTGACGGTGTATTTTTGGGTTATGGCACTCATACTCGCGCATATCGTGTACTTAACCTTGATACTAACCGAGTCATGGAGACATCAGATGTCACCTTCGATGAGACCATGGTTTGTCCTTCTTCTCGTTTTGAGCGTGCAGGTGATCATGAGGTTGACGAGCCTCTTTTTGATGATGAGGAAGAGGGTGCTGAAGGGGTAGATGACCCAGCACCTCCTCCACCTGCTGTGCCGCAAAGAGTGGCCTCTACTACCACTCACGGCCCCGACCCTTCTTCTTCGACTTGGGGGCCGTGGGATCCACCACCTCGAGCGGTACCCTTTGTACCCGAGGAGGTGCCGGCTGCTGTTGAGGGGGAGGCTACATCAGTTCGGGAGGCGCCACGACACATCCAGCGCCAACACCCGCCTCAACAGATGATCGGCAGTATCGGCGAACGCGTCACTCGGTCAAGGTCACAACAAATCTCTCACTTTGTTCATTCTGCATTTGTTGTTGATTTTGAACCCCGAGATGTTGGACACGCTTTATCTGATCCAGATTGGGTAAATGCCATGCATGAGGAGCTTGAAAACTTTGAAAGAAATCGGGTTTGAGTTTTGGTTTCTCTTCCTCCTGAGTGTCACCCTATTGGGACAAAATCAGTTTTCAAAAACAAACAAGGAGAGGATGGCCATGTTGTGAGAAACAAGGCCAGACTAGTAGCCCAGGGGTATAGTCAGAAGGAGGGGATAGACTATGAGGAGACTTTTGCTCCTGTAGCTCATTTGGAGGCAATTAGGATTCTCTTGGCTTTTGCTGCATCCAAAGGGTTCAAACTTTTTCAAATGGATGTCAAGAGTGCCTTCCTAAACGGCTACATAGAAGAAGAGGTGTATGTGAAACAACCCCCCGGTTTTGAAAATCCCAAGTTTCCAAACCATGTCTTTAAATTTCACAAAGCTTTATATGGTTTGAAACAAGCCCCTAGAGCCTGGTATGATAGGTTGAAAACCTTTTTGCTTGCTAAGGGTTTTAAAATGGGATGTGTGGATAAAACGCTTTTTCTCCTCAAGCAAGGCAATGACACTCTCTTGGTCCAGATTTACGTGGATGATATCATTTTTGGTGGTTCTTCTCATGCTTTGGTTGCCAAGTTTGCAGACACTATGAGCAGGGAGTTTGAGATGAGCATGATGGGCGAGTTGACGTTTTTCCTCGGGTTGCAAATCAAGCAATCCCGAGAGGGAACGTTCGTGCACCAGGGCAAGTACACCGAGGACATCCTGAAGAAGTTCGACATGGGTGAGGCCAAGCCTCTTCCCACACCCATGCCGACCACGGTGGCCCTGGATGCGAATGTGGATGGAGAAGCTGTGGACCAGAAGGAGTACCGGAGTATGATCGGGTCGCTGCTGTACCTGACGGCGACACGCCCGGACATCCAGTTCGCGGTGTGTCTGTGCGCGCGATTTCAGTCGTCGCCGCGCACTTCTCACCGTCAAGCGATCAAGCGCATTATGAGGTACTTATGCTTCACTCCAGAGTTTGAGATTTGGTATTCTGCTTCCTCCACCCTCTCCCTTTGCGGTTATTCTGATGCCGATTTTGCTGGTTGCCGTGTTGATCGCAAGTCCATTTCTGGGACTTGTCAGTTTATTGGTTCTTCTATTGCATCGTGGTCTTCTCGCAAGCAGTCTAGTGTCGCCCAGTCTACCAAAGGCTGAGTATGTTGCTGCGGCTAGCTGTTGTTCCCAGTTACTTTGGATGATGGTCACTTTGCGTGATTTTGGTCTGAGCTTTTCTCGCGTTCCCTTGCTTTGTGACAACACGAGTGCTATTAGCGTTGCTAAGAACCCCGTGCTGCACTCTAAGACCAAACACATTGATGTGCGCTTTCATTTTTTGTGAGACCGCTATGAGAAGGGTGATATCGACCTTCGCCATGTCGATACTCATCATCAGTTGGCTGATATTTTCACCAAGCCTTTGGACCAATCAACTTTTGCGAGATTGAGAGGTGAGCTTGGTGTGTGTTTCCCCTTTTAGATGGGGGAAACATTTTGGTTCCACTACAAGATTTTCGGTCTACTGCAACGCCGAAGAATTGCAACGTAGAAAATTTGGTTGCCAGAGATCGTTGTATTACAACCATTCTAAAAAATGGTAGTGATACATGCCTTTAATACAATGGGTTTCAAGATGTTGCAAAGGTCTGTTGCATTTAGTGGACGATATTGCAATGGTGAAAAATGGTTGCAGTAGACTTGATTTTGGTTGCAATTGTGTGGTAGTATTGCAACTACATTTACGTTAGTTGCATTTGGTTTTGACTATTGCCACGGTTTTTTTGTGTTGCACAAAATTTGACAAGCGTTGCAAATGCTAGACGCTTAATGCAACAAGAACTCTTGGAGGCGAAGCAACAGTGGAGGTCAATTGCAACCTTTTTTGGAAGTTGCAATATACTTTGATATTGTTGCAAGTGCTAAATTTTATTGCAACGAGATCTATGGGGTCGAAGCGAAAATTGTGTTCAAGTGCAACACTTATTTTTTGTTGCAATATACTTTGATAATTGCAACGAATTTAAAACTTAAAAAGAGTATGGAAAGAAAAGAATTGGGGACACATATTAGAATTAAAAAGTGCTCTCCATAGGATTCAAACCATGGAGCTCTGGTTCAGATAAAACCTTCTCCACCACTGCGCTATGTAGGTGTGTTTGTTGTTGCACAGGTTTTAATTTATTTGATATGATTGAAGACCTTATGAGTTATAAAATGCCCCAACCCTGGACCCATCTCGGCATCTCTGTCCTTATGCCTGGTGTCTGAAACTTTCTGTTAAGTAGTCGTTGCTGTTAAGTACTTGATGTTAAGTACACGTGGATGTTAATTAGTACTTAAAGTTGTACCGGGGTGGTTGGTCACTTTGTTAGCGATAGTAAATGCCTGACCGTGCACCATCGGTCACATGGTGACCACGCTAATGAGCCTTTCCTTGTCCAAACAATTGCCGACTGGTGATTACTCTTGGGCAATCGTGATTTTTATTTCAAAACTTTCTACTTACCTCTTTATTTCAAATACTTTAAACATTTATCTCAAGAGGTATTCATTAGCATAACGAACATTAAAGTTCCATGCAACGGTTCAAACTTAACCATGTCATCAGTTCAAAAGAAAAAAAAATAAAGTGCGACATATGCGTACGAAGGACAAGTGACCCTTCCCACCAAACAGTGCAACAAAAAATTATCTTCAAGCAAAGAAATCATCTTCTATATTTTCTTCCATGACTGGTGCAATAACCCCATCATCAATGTAGGTGTCATCGTCGTCACAATCATCATCACCAATATAGTCATCAATAGGTTCGGGAATTGCTTCGCTACGCACTTGATTAATAATGGCGGCAGAACCAGTTGTGCCTGCCCTATCTTGTCTTGACCAGTTTAAGAATTCTTGACCTTGGCCTGATTCATTCATTTCTTGGATTCCCACATCAAGTGCATATATACACTTCCAATTTTTAATTACATGCCATGCACACACCAATGACTAATTGAATTAGAAAACTTAAATGTGGTCAAACTTAAAAAACGTAGAATCTCTAAAATTCTTAAAATGACTTAAAATTTGGGACTAAGAGAGTAAATCTATTTAGCATTTGATAATATTTATAAAGTTAACAGCGTGAAACTGTATATATGCATTAAATAACACTATTAGGCTTTAAATTCGTGAATTAAGTTGAAATGATCTATTAGGGCAGTCCCAATCGATAGTTTCTAGGAGTAGTTTCTAAGGGAAAAAAAGAGTAATAAATGATCTATGGAAGCTAACCTTCACAACCATGGTTTTTACTGTAGTTTCTACGTAATGAAAAAATTAATGACCTCATACATGCATCATAGAAAGAACGTTGATCAAGTGTGGCAAATTAAACACCCAAGTAGCTTGCGTGAAGTAATGGTTGGATGCTATGTTATGCTCATAATATTTGAATGAACTCACAATCTAAAATAAAAAATCACTCGTACATAAGATATGAGAGTATAACCGGAGATTGGAGAAGAATATAAAATTAATCTTAAACCTGCCGGAGATCAGGAGAACTGTAGAAATTGCCGCTGGGCGCTGGTGCTGTGGACCGTGATCGCTGATTCGATCGGCCGTCGGGGTCGGGCACTCAAGCGTTCGTGGCGAACTGGCGAAGAGTGCGAGGGAAGGAGTGGTGTCGCGGCGGACAAGCGGAGCCGGAGCGCGGCGACTTGGAGCGTGGCGGCGACACGGTGTTCCGCCGGTTTGAGGCAGTAGTACGTAGCAGTAGCAGATGCGATGCAATCGAGATCGAGCGCTTGTCCTGTACGCACGACGTGTATGTATATGTATACGTAGTAGACCGGCCGGAGATCCCGGTCCTGTCCGTCTGGACTCTGGACGTAATTGAAGGACATTATTATTAGCCAATGGGCAATGCATATATTTTACCAAACTGTGTCGCTGTCCGAAACGAATTCTTTTACCAAACTGGAGGGAGTATAGATTTATTTTAGTTTTTTATTTTCTAAAAACTAACTATATTTTTATATAAAAAGTAAGATAAATAATAAATATATTATAAGCATTTTAAACGTTGACCCTTGCTTAGATTAAATAAATATTTCTATTACTAAATTGTTAGTATTAATTAGAAATAAATTATTATAAATAATAAATATACTATAGACCTTTTAAATGTTTACTCTTGCTTATAGTAAACAAATATTTCTATTACTAAGTTGTTCATATTATTTAGAAATAAATTATTACTATTATAATATGAATTAGCTTGTGATATAAATTTTAAAACTTTATTATCTATGAAGTTGTCAACATAAACAAAGAAATTCTCGATCAGGCTAATATGTGAAAGAGACAGGATGATGATTAACTTTTTTATGTCTTTTGATTTTCATACCTTGAAATCAGATTCTGTGATCCACGGGATACACCGTTATGGAGGTCGAAGGGTAGTGGAGCGGAGGTCGGAGGAGTACAGATGCCGAGCAGCAGCCGCGGTCGCCCTCACCCCCATGTGCAGCGCCCCCTCCCACTCCTCAAGATCGCGACTCCTGCCTGGCTCGCATAGTGGCAGATCTAAGAATTTATCTAGGAGTATGGCATAAAAAAAATACATTGAATTCGGTAAAATTGTTTATCAATTCGGTAACGATTGTAAAATTTTCAATATAATTTAGTATACATGCATGCTAAAGAACATAATTCCATGATTGAATTATAAATTATACAATATAAATAGTTCAATGCTACACTGATTGTTTAAAATGTATGCATAAATAAAAGAGAGTGAAAGACTTGCGATATTATATAAATTTTCAATATCTGAAGTTCAATCTCGAAGACCACACACCGGCATGACGAATGACTAGATGATCTTAGCACATAATAATAATGAAAACAGACATAATTTTCCCCTAGGACACTGAAGATTTCCAATAATGAAAATTGAATCTCATATTCTTACCTTGGCTTAGGGCAGTTAGGGCTCGGCGAGTTGTGCGTAGCCAGCAGTCTAGGCTCGGCGAGTTATCCCATGGAGATTTTTTCACGTAGATGAGGATGGTTCTGATTGTCGCGTGGTCCTGGCCAGGCTAGCGGTTCTGATTGTCGCGTGGTCCTGGCCAGGCTAGCGGACGCCCTCCGTGGTCGCATGGTCCCGTGGGCCTGGAAGGCGAGTCGCAGCGCTCTCGTTTGGCTTCAGCTGTACTCTAGATAATTATTTATTTTTTTTACAAAAAAATACATACTCCCTCCATATAAGAAAAGGAAGTCATTTTGGACAATGACACGGTCTACAAAATATAATTTTGGCTCCTTATTTTTACTAGCAAAAATTTTCTGCATTGCTACGAGAAAAATACTATCAAACGTTTGATTATTCGCTACAACTTGTTGCACTTTATTTTTTATTAGAGTTAGATATCAGCCGCTTCTTTTGTAGAAATATAATAATATATAATTTCAACATCTTATTAAAGGCATAAAAAAATTAATCATCATCGTGTCTCTTTCACATATTAGCCTTATCGAGAATGAATTAAAACTTTATATGCACGCGCCTCGCCTCACCGACGCCTCGTACCTCCACGTCGCGCTCGGCACCGACAACGTCCTCGCGGCCGCCGTGGCAGTGGCCTCCGCCGTGCGGTGCGCCGCCGACCCGGCCAAGCTGGTGTTCCACGTCGTCACGGATAAGAAGAGTTGCGTGCCCATGCACTCGTGGTTCACGCTGCACCCAGTGTCGCCCGCCGTCGTCGAGTTCAAGAGCCTGCACCAGTTCGACTGGCACGACACCGGCGTCATCACCACCGTCATGAACTATCTCGAGATCTGGTGCGCTAGATGGCTGCCATAGCGAGCATGAAGATGCCGACGGCGACACTGCCTTTGATATGCCGACGGTGACGGTGTCCACCATGACAGAGTCCGAGACGGCGCGCTGGACCGTGGCGGCGACGTCACCGGAGGGTTGGCAGCGGTGGCGTCACCACGCGCCGGTCCGGCGTGCTCGTTCATGGACGCGTTCCAGAGGGTAATGAATTGTTATTTTCCGTTGCAACACACAGGCATATTTGCTAGTAAATTAAAACCTGACTTACATAAGTTCATTATCAGATTGCATAAGTGGATTAGCATATCAAATAAATTTTGTTATATATGTTACTGTAATCACAAATATAAGGTTGAATCGAAATAATATTCTGATATTGATGTCGCACAAACCCTGCACAGGATTCTGATATTGACATGTTGGTGGGTTGGTTAAGCAGTGTGTACTTTGTTTCAGGATTTGGATTCATAGAGACAAACAGAGCACCACTTTCAACCCTGGCCACGGGTGGTTGTGCGCACACCGACCATGAGAAAAACCTCTTCAACAACGGCGACAACGACGAAGAAACCACCACGTGCGTTCGAGCTCTACCGATGGTGCTTGTCTCCAGTCCTGCACATGCCTCACCATCTCCCACCATCACCACTGCCACTGCCATCGGTGAGCTCATTGTTCACCGTCCTCCTACGCATGTGATTAGGGGTGACGGAGGGGGGGGCAACAAGCTAAGAGCGGCTACGTTTTCTTGTGTTTTACGGTGCAGACGATTAAAAACAGAGCCCACTATTTTAGAGGAACACACGACTGGCATCCATTAAAGAGAGTCTAGCATCCACAGACACAACCATCATGTGGAGTCAAGAGTATCGCTCCGACGTCCATGTCCCTGTCATCCTTTAGTCGCTCTCCACGGCCATGGCCACAACAATGTGCTGCTCCGTCGCGGTCATCCTCGCGCCGCCCTACACAAACATGGCCGCAATGCTAAAGGGAAGACGATGCTCTGATGTCCCTGCTCTGCGCCGCACATCCTGCATCCTTGACAGCACTGGCGAGCAGTTCTAACCCCAAATCTTGAGTTTCCATCACGACACATGCACATACCGGATCACCACACTCACCGCTCGTCGGGTGAGAGTCGCACGACTACCCGACCCCGTGCGTCGCGCGGACAACCGCCTCGACCATTTTAAAAGCGGTATTTATTTTATAGTATTATGTCTTATCGTGCGATCTATTTGTTTTTATTATAAATATTTTGTTGTCCCGTAGCAACGCACGGGCACGCTACTAGTACAAATAAAAAAACTTGAATAGAAACGGTTTTCCCTAACTAATCCCGTAAATGTTTGTCTTTTTATAACTCTCCAGTTATATATATATAATATAACATGAATAATTAGGAATCCTATTTAAATAAATTTTCCTTGAGTAATCTAAATAGAAAACATACTCTAGCGATCAAATCTTTCCTAATAGGTTTTCCCGTACAAAATAGATTTTTCCGTTGTATTTTTTCCTTCTATTTTTCTCATTAATAAACGTGCGATCAAATCTTTCCTAATACGTGAAAAACTCCACCGATGAATGCACCGTGCGTTCACGTACGTCCACCACCGATGAAAAACTCTCTCTCGCGCGCCTGTCCCTGTTTCCTCTCCCCACGCCGCCCCTTTTATTTCGCGACTTCCTCATCTACCACGTCGCCGCCTCCACACGGTTAGGGTTTTTGATTCCACCAAAGAGAAGTCGAACATGACAACAACTCCAACGAGTGGAACACCTCCGTCCTCGACGCCGATGCGCACACCTGCAGGAGCGGGGATGCCAACAACTCCAGCGGCGGCGGCGGCAACGGCAAGTTCAACCAGACCCAACGCCACCATGTCCCTTTTTGGGGCAGCACGTTCGTCCGGGACGCCAACAACTCCGGCGGCGGCGGCGGCGACGGCGGCGGCGAGTTCATACAGACCCAACGCCACCATGTCCCTTTTTGGGGCACGTTCGTCCGGGTCGACAGCAGCACTTGGTGATCAACAAGAAAGCTCCCTGCCAATCAATGAGACCAATGATAGGTAACACCTCTTGGCTTCCTATTTTTTGATTCAACGTGTCGGGTTTAGGGTTTTAGATATATATAATCTTGAAGCCGTCGACGAGGGTGTGCGAGCTGTTCGACGGAACAGGCCCCCTAAAATAAATGGGCCCCTAAGCTGCAACTTTTTACTGGCCTAGCTGTGTCTACAGGATTTGCCGTGTATTGTTTCTCCTATACGTCTCAACTCCTAAACTACCGACGTTTGTGACGAATCATTTGCTCTGCTGCCGATCTACTGCTCTCCTTCCTACGCCTGGTGGCCGGAGTAGCAAAGTCCCCGAACAATCTTTTTCGGTAGAGCTTGATGCATGCACTTGGTGACTCTTTTCTGGACCTTTGATAAGTGCTAGAGGGATTATACTTTTTCGGTAGAGCTTGATGCCAGAACAATCTTTACTCGCTTAAAACTACTATTTGATATATTTCTAAGCATTTAAATTAAATCATACAATTGAATGAGAACAAGCCTTTTTTATTAAACTTTTTTTTTATTAAAGAGCCTCAATTTATATTTTGCTACGGGGCCCCGAATTTCTGGAGACGGCCCTGTGGGAAAGATGTAGCCTAAGAGCAGGGGCGGAGCTAGAGGGTGGTCCTGTTGTCCATGGACCACCATACGCTTGGCTCATGCATATACAATAGAAAAATTCGGAGCCAAAGGTCCGTGGCCTTTGGTGCGTGAATAGGCATTGTGCGACCCTTCCTAATACTACCTTGGTCTAGGCTCCTTTGTATCTCCTGGCTTGCTGTGTGTTGTGCTTCATAGTAGGAATACGAAGATAGCAGCACCTGACGAATAGCAGCAGCACACGTGAGTGCATGCACGTCTCAAAAATCTTCAGTCAATTAGCCTGCTTGTTTAGTATTGTTTTCTTTTTTCTCCTGGGTGATCAACAACAGCAATCCATCTTCCACTATGGTATACTCATCCTTTTTTGAAAAATTTATACTCATCCATTTTATGAACTCTGTATGTTTTTTCCTCTTAATTATATTTTTTAATTTATATACTTGTGCACTGACATGTGACTCCATATGTCTCTAAATAAATAGATTCCTAGAGTTCTCTTTAGAATAAATTTCTAGAAAACCCCATCAAAATTTACAGTATCAAATTAGTATCATTGAATATATCATATAATATATTATCATAATAAACTCATTTTATGTTGTAGATGTTCATACTATTTTCTAAGTTAGTAGAATCAAAGAAAGTTTGAATAGCACAGGTTCGGAATTGATTTATTTGGGGACCGAGGGAGTAAATTTATAGCGGTCAAAAAATTAGACAATGGACCACCATAGCTATAAATCCTAGCTACGCCACTGCCTAAGAGCATCGACGCTGCAGGAACATGCAGGAAGCAGTGCGCCACGAGGATAATGTAGATTGAATGCATGAGATTAATGATATGTAGGGATTAAGAAGTTTGGTCTCTATCCATACACATAGTATACTACATACATGTTTGTTTCCTTTAATTTCAGTCATGGGGATAATGTAGATCGAAAGCATGGGATTAATGATATGTAGGGATATGATTTTGCTCTCTGTCCATACACATATGCCTATAAGTTCAGTGATAGGATATTGCTTTTTATCAAATTATGCACTATAGATTCAGATCTTAGCTCAAACTCAAAATGAACTAGTATAAGAAGTTTCAAATCCTAATATCCCATTTTCCTAGCCTCACGTTGTTTAAGATTTGATATCTATGAGTTGATATGCCAACAGATAAATCTTAGTTTTTCTCTAATAAATCTTAGTACTGACATAATTCTAATTTAGAATGGGACTGTAAGCATTTCCTATCAATTAAGCTAAGAAGAACAAGTGTGCAATATTTAGTGTTTCCTAGTATAAATATTTTTTTTGGTTTACTTTAATTTCAGTAATGGGGGTGCACATATAGTTAAAAAAGTGGCACTAAGTTTTAATTACTTTCTCTGTCTGTACACATACTATATGTACACTGGTTTCCTTTTAAGTATATTGTTGTATCATCACTAGTGCTTAAGTTTGATACTATTGTAATATTTGACAGCTCGGATCAAATATGGACTCTTTCACTTGCGAGGGATTGCCGGGGGAGCAAGAGTCTTCTACTATTACAATCACTAGGGCTGATCTCACCATGAGTAACTTGTTTGCAATGAAATTACAATTGGGGTATAGGGTAAGGGACTATTTGTACTACAAGAGGAGATGTGGTAATGCAGCAACATTACACGAAATCGAAGAAGAAGTCAATGCAGATGCTATGATAGCATGTAATGAGGAGGAAAGACAGGTCAGACTATTGCTGTCCAAGGAACAAAAAATAGACCAGAATGTGAACATAACACCCTTGAAAGTACCTGGAAGGAGACCCATTAGGGAAGAGAATATAGATGAACATGAGGAGTCAATTGATGCTTACAAGAAATGGCTGCACGTCATGCATAAGGAAAACCGATTCACGGGTAAGTGTTATGTTGGACTCCTATATATTTAAAAATTGTTGTATTATTTTATATTGGAGAAGCCTCTGTACTAATATTAGCTTGGCTGACCCAGATTTGAAAGATATCGACAGGGATGACACCACCAAAACTTACAAAGAATGGTTAAGGGTGCAAGGACAACTGAATGATATTAGTAATATAACATCTGTCCCTACATGTCTATTGTTAATATTCCTTCACAAACATATTATATCTTACACAAGTGACCAATATTTTCTGCAGTAGCATATGTGGACAGTAATCATCATACAGATGTAGTACTTTCAAGTGAAGATAACAACCCCACACCGCCAGTAAACAGACCATCTCATGCTCGTCGTTTCATTCCACAGGGAGAGGGAACTAGTAAGTAATGAATATTTTCTGTTTATTTTGAGGTTCGGTTAATTTTAATCTATGTTAATAGTTTTTTAAGTGTTTTGCTTTGTATATATTTGTTTTTCATGGACAAGACTCCAAAAAGAGGAAGCCAAGGGGTAACTTGAAAGGATGGACAACAACAAACAAGAGAACCAGGGAGGCATCTCAGAAGCTTAGCATCCAGTTCTCTAGGCTTGGAGGACCTGTAGGTTCAAACAAACGAATATTTGTTGATGAAATAACACTGTTCACAAGGAAAAGAGCACCTCTCATCGGAGTAAGAACATGGAGAGATATCCATGTGGATGTCAAAATTGCAATAGCAAACGATGTGTTGGTAAGCTTCTGTTATCCATGTGGATGTCAAAATTTCAATACCAAATTATTGTTTAAGAAGTAATTTATTTAGGCTTTACCTTGAGCAGGCTAAGTGGGACCTTGAAGATAACGAGGCGAACAGAATCAAGATATGGACGGTGGCTAATGACCGTTACAAAGGATGGTGATCTACATTTAGTGCTACCTACAAGGCGTACACCACCTATGAAGAGAGAATGAGACATAGGCAAGAAGAATTAGACATTGTTGAGTGGCACTATCTGGTGTCGTATTTTGGCACCGAAGAATTCCAGGTTTGTTCCCAATTTTTATAAAAACTTGCCAATTGCACTTCTGATGTCAAGGTTTATGTTTTGCACACTGCTGATTTTATAAAAATCAAATCATTGCTGGTTCTGTGCAGAGGATTAGCAATAAGAATTCTCAGAATCGGCAGAATCGACACATACACCATGTTACAGGATCAAAGGGTTTTTCTCAATTGAGCTATGAGAAGGTAAAAAATTCTGTCACAAGGTTTTCCTTCAGGCATTTTTTTATGGTTTGTGCTTGTGCCCCCCAATGACAATGACATGATATTGTTATAACCTATATAGTCTTTGTATTTGATAGAGATATTTAGCCCACTGCCCACTACAAAAAAAATATTTTGCATGCTTGTATACAGAAAGCTGAAAAGTATTAAAACTAATGTGTGCCAAAAAAGAAGAACTTGGATTCCTTTACTTTTTCAATAGCA
The DNA here is from genome assembly GCA_009763385.1 of Coix lacryma-jobi var. lacryma-jobi. NCBI lineage: Eukaryota > Viridiplantae > Streptophyta > Magnoliopsida > Poales > Poaceae > Coix > Coix lacryma-jobi. The sequence goes on along the minus strand of CM019823.1, from coordinate 59,154,031 downwards.
ATAAATATTTCTGTTATCTTTTGTTTTTAAATTCCTGGTGGATATCTTCCTGATCTTTACAGTTTATAAAAGCTTCTACATTTCCCTAGATTGTGAAATATGCCTAATTTTTTTTCATTCTTGCCTAATTAGAGGGACCAACTAACTGGTGAAGAGCCAAATGATATGGAGCTTTTTATGATGACCCACCAACAAAATGGACAATGGACAAGCGAGGAATCTAGGGAAGTCTATGTGAGTATTAAACAATTTTTACAACCCTTATTAAGTGAAGCAACTGTCCTCGCTTAGAATTAAAGTTTTAATTAACTAAATGTCTTTGCTTTGTTAGGACAATGCAACCAGGAAGATTATGGAGCTGGAGTCAAGGCCTGACGCAAATGTCGTCTCAGACTTGGAGCAGAACCAGATTTTCCAATCAACCTACAAGGAAACGAGAAAAATCAAATCAAACAAGATGCATGCTAATGGTTACCTTGCAAGGTACCCAACTAGAAAGGAGCTACTGTCGGAGGACTACCAGCGCAAACTCCAACAGGAGGAAGCCCTCATTGAATCGTTTGGATAGTTTCAAGATAGACTAGAAGCTCAAGAAGTTGAAAGGGAAGCCGAGAGGCAAGAACATAGGCGTCAGCTTAAACATATTAACAAGGAAAGGGAGGCTGATAGAGAAGCACTTAGGCAAGCTATGTTAATGTTGCAAGCAGCCCAACAGCAAGCTTCAGTACAAAAGGTAATATTAACAACATCTATGTTCTCATAGTTTATTGAACTGAAAATCATGATCTTGAACCCAATTCGAAATACAGGCTAGCACAATTGTGGCGTCAACTGAAAATATTGTTGCTGCTGCAACAATTGAGGGGACACAAAATATAACAACTACAATAGGAGAACACATGATGCATAGTCAGCAGGTAGTTTGATGATAATTGAAGAATGTTTAATTGTAACATGCATGTCATATTCTTGTCAAGGGGTGTAATTTTTACCACCAACCATTTATTTTCAGGTTACCCAAGAAACCAGCCAGCCAGAACAACAACCCCCTTCTTCCGCGGCTGAAGAACGTCTCACTAGAGGGCGCATGACTAGAAGTAATTCGACAGCGAATTCGGGTGCTGTTTACACTACAGCAAAGCAACTGAAGGAAACTGCGGCTAGGAAAAGATCTGCATTGTCCAAAAAGAATACACAGGTTACTATGTGAAACCTTTTATCTCTCTTTGCATTAAAAAGGAACATATAGTCCTTTTGGAGAAGTACATAGCTATTCTTTTGTTATGCTTCTAAATATGGTCCAGGCTTAGTTTCCTCTTGCTGATTAGAAATATATATGGATGTGTTTGTGCTCATAAAATGTCTTGGGAGACAGCTGCATGTATGTTTATATTTGTTGTTCGCTTCAAAGTTCATGGTTGATAGTACTGCAGCTCACAAAACTCTAGTACTGCAGCTCATGTTTTGCTTCAGTGTTCAATTAGCTTTGCCACCACTAGTCTCAGTTTAACTAATGCATGTCAATGATTTTTTCAGGAGGAATCTTGAGTTGAAAAATGAGCATGCGAATGGTGGGACGATGGCCAACATACATATCAAGGGAACCTTCGCTGCTACAGTAGACATTAGTCTTTTGATTCGAATGAGTTCAAACAGTTGTTTGTGCTTGACACATTATTATGGGTTAAGTTATCTACTTGTGTTCTCATTTAGTTTGACACTCGGTGTGTTTCATTAAAGATTTTGTATGAACAAATTATATTTTGTTTTAATGGATGTCAATGCTTCCTTCATTATGTATTTGTCATTTTGAGATTATTGATTTAAGCTACCAAACAAAGTCCCGCAACATGAATTATTAATATATTAATCTGGCGTTGCAATATATGATGGCACATATAACAACCACATTTAGTCGTGGCAATAGATACGATAATCGTGGCAATAGAGAAACTATCTCTTGCAACTACAAAAAGATGACGGTGGCAATAGAGGAATCTACCAATAGCAACCAGCTAGTTAGTAACGTGGCAATAGATGACCTGTCTGTAGCAACCAACCTAAGTAACGTGGCAATAGCCTATGCCATCTATAGCAACCATTCAGAAACGTGGCAATATACGACCTCTCTGTAGCAACCAACCTGAAGAGACGTTGCAATAACCTAAGCCACCTATAGCAACCATTTAGGCGACGTGGCAATAGAGAACCTCTATTGCAATGCTTTCTCTGCGTAGCAACAACCACGATTGCAACACCTGTGTTGCGTTGCGATTGCATTGTGTTGCTACACGACCAGCGTGTCGCAATACGTATCGCTAGCAACGCCTAGTTCGTTGCAATTGATACTATTACCACACCCATAGTGGTTGCAATTGCTTTAGTTACAACACTCACCAGGTGTTGCAAAAGCGTCAAAAGTGTTGCAATAGAGGGGATGTGTGTCGCAACTAAAATGTAACCCATTGCATTATGCTATTGCTACCCTTACAAGTGCAACGACATTTAACCAAAAAAAGGTAGCAAAATTACTATTGCTACCATTTTTGGGTCTTTTGCTACACATTTTCAGTGTTGCAGTAGACCGAAAATTTTGTAGTGTTCTTGTATTATAAACTGACTTTTTGTTTTTCAATTGGTTTCTTCATGCATCTTTGCATTTCATCTTGCATATTTACATTCAGAGCTTCATATATATAATCCTTAGAATGTGACTATGCTCTGCTTAGTGTCTATTCCGATGCTTTATTGTGACACCCCAATTTTAAGAACAAAATTGGAGCACAATATATGTATGCCAGGATCAATTTTCATACATATATCCACATCATAGTAAATATCAAAACAATGCTTTATTAATATATCGAACATTATTACAAAAATGACCCTCGGGTCTGAAAGAAAAGTACAGACTCTCAGTCTAACTCTAATGTAGACTCGCGGAAACTGGACGCCATTTCCACAGGAAGGTCGACCGGGGGCTGCGCCATCCTAGTGCAAGTCGTCTGGGTCGTATCCATCGTCTTCTGGGTACAAGTTGTCGAGGTCGTAACCACCGTCTTCGGGGTACTCCTGCTCTGCGTCGTAGACTCCAATGTCTGGGTGGGGTAGCAGGGGTTCAAAGAGGAAGGGTGAGTACATCGAAATATACTCCGCAAGTGTAGGAAATATATGCTTATGAGGCTATGAACAAAGGTAGGCAGACTCTGTTTGACTCAAGCGCCTAAAGCAACACATCCTATTAAGTCCTATTAATCCTATGCACCTATTTACTAGGTTATAACCACAGTCTCCAACAGAACAGTAACCACACTCGGAGTCGCACCGAGCAAACCACACTCGGAGTCACACCGAGCAACCAACACTTGGAGTCACACCAAGCAACCGCACTTGGAGTCGCACCAAGTACCCACACCTGAAGTCCATCAGGCAAACCACACCTGAAGTCCATCAGATGACCCGAACCAGGCCGTTACAAGGAGTCCTATGTGTATTAGTTCCATACGTCACGGCATAGAGAGCTACCTTCCGTAATAACACCAGGTCTGCGCCCAAGCCTGGGAATCGCTCCCGTACCAAGCAGTAACCCGCGTAGAAGAAGCCTCTGTACCCATGTCATATGAGACTAATAACCACATAAGGCTTCTCTAACGAACCAGAACCAAACCACCAACTAATCTCGAAGAAGTCCAAGCCCGCTCGTGACCGTGAGCACGGCTGATATATCAGTTTTACACTCTGCAGAGGTTGCACATCGTTACTCATGAGTCGTGCAGATCCCGTCACGCTAAACACTGCCAAGGTGCATAGAAGGTTGCACTGCAAGGCCTTTACAAAGCCCCTCCAAGCCTGTGTTACACGTACTCTAAGGTTTCATCCCCGTACATAAGTCAGCGACCCCAGGGACCCCCTCTTGAGCCACTAAACAAACCCCGTGTAGCATAACTCGGAGGAAACTAATTAATTAGCCAGGTCCAGCCCATCCAGATCTCATGGCTGCGCTGTTAAGCCGGGTTACATGCTCCGAGAACCGGGTCCTAGGGATCCAGGCAGGATAATCTAGCACGAGCCCAGAACCAAAAACCAAATACAGCTGCCGAGTCGCACGGCACAAAAACCACCAGTACGGTCCATCCTGCCGGATTTACCTACTCACCATACTACTCATTACCAGTCCATGTTCCATAGATCATTAATCCGGATTATTATTAAACCACCATCCCATCCCAAGACAGCAGGGCTAAGCATGACTTCTACCCAAACCATCCCAAAACAGGCGACAAGGATAATATAAACAAGTTCTAGTAAACCTTAACATGGGATTCAGTATTAAGACACTGCATGCAACTACTGGATCTAACTACTCTAACTCAAAATAAAATAAATACGGGAGCAATATGAGCAAGGACACTTGCCTTTGGACTGGGTCGAATCAACGGAGGCGAAGGCTGGATTCTGGGGTTCCGCGTAGATCGCGCTCGCTGGATCAAACATCAAACATGGCCCAAACAAGACAAATAAGAAACAGTACATCAACAGTAAGAAAACAGAACGTAAACATATCTACTGCGTAGAGCTCGACGAGACGAATCTAACGCGACTTGAACGGGTCAAAACGGAGTTAAAACGCAAAAGTTACGAGCATTTGAAGTTGGATGGCATTTCTGTAAATAGTTTGAACTCGTTTTCGTATTTTAAAATAAATCAGAACCGACTTTAAATGCTGACTGGAGCGGGCCTCAATTCTCCAAAACAACAGGGGCCTGCGCGGAAGAGTGCACAGACTCAGGGTACAGTAGGCGCGGACCGCGGGTTAGTTTCAAGAAAGCCTGAGGGGTTGGCTGCAAAACGGCGGAGAGGTCCCGTGCTGGTGCCACGTGGCGGCGCGTCACTGGGGCGGTGCACGTCTGTGCTGTGGACGGGGCGCACGACGCTCTGGCTCGCGGTGTATGGTGGACCGAGGACTGCGCCTCATTTTCCAAGGAACCGAGGGGCTATACTGTAAGAAACACAAGACACAACGCATAGTAGATCTGGAGCGCGGGTTGATTTCGATGAAGGTGGAGGACTATTTAGCAAAATGGCCAGAGCCGATCGGCGCGCTGGCGTCGGCGCTGACGGGGCGCCAGGTGGCGTGACATGGCTTCACCCGATTGGCTCGGTGCACGCGCTGTGGCCGTGGACGCGCTGACGAGGCAAGGGGGGGCCGAGTCCATGGCACAGGTGGATCCGGCTCATACCGGTTCGAAGCGGTTTTAATCTCGGCCATCCAGATTTGATCTAACGGCCGAGAAAGGCTCGGGAAGAAGGAGGCGGCGCCGGTGATGCTACGCGCGGCGGCGGCCGTGCGGAAGGCGGTGGTGCCATGGCCAGGGCTCGCCGGAGTTCCCGGGAAAGGGCTACAGAGCGGTAGGGGTCACGGAAATAGGTGGGATCGGCGGAGAATCTTACAACGGATCCGTAGATGTGCTCCTCGTTGCCGATTGGGGTCCAGAGTCGGCGAATGGCGTGGAGGTCGCGGCAGCGGCGTCCGGTTGCTCCGGCGTGGTCGAGGTCGGTGTGCTCTGGCTCGGTTTCTTGTCGAGGAAGGACCTCCGGGGCGCGGTGTGCTTCACCGATCTAACAGCCCGGAGAGGACTTTGCAGCGGCTCGCAGGGTGGGTTGAGCTTGGTGCTGGCTCGACAATGGTGAGCGTGAAGGCGGTGGTGTTCGGGAGGGTGAACAGGGGTGGCGGCGCGCTCGTGCGAGGGTTATAAAGGGTGGGGGACAGATGGGAATGAGCGGTGGTGATGAGGACGGCGAGCGCGAGCGCGAAGGGCGGGCGGTCGGGTGCTGGGGAGAGAGCGCTCGCGGTGGCGTTGGGCCGATCTGTGCGCGGTGCGAGCGGGGAGGCCAGCGAGGAGAGGGAGGCGCGCGCGGAGTGGCTTGGGCCGGCGCTGGCGCCGTGCGGAGGGAGGGTGAGTGGGCCGGTGCGGAACGCTGGCCCGAGAGGGAAAACGGGGAGGAGGGAAGGGCCGCGGGGGGAGGTTGGGCTGGCCGGCTGCGGCCGAAAGGAGATGGAGGCGGCTGGGCCGAAATGGGAAGGTGGGAGAGAGGGAGAGCAGGCCAATCGGGCCGGAGCAGGCTGGGCCGACTGGGAGAGGAAGGAGGGAAGAGGCCCTTTGCCAAGTCTTCTTCTTTTCTTTTTCTTTCTCTTTTGCAAATTCTTTTAAATCCAAATTTCAAATCAGTTTGAAATAAAATAAATTTGAAAAGTTTTGAAAACATTTTTCCTAGGTTTTGAAAATAAAATTTGGATTTGAAAATTTTGTAAACTTTTCATAAGCTTTTTATTTATTTCCTAAATAGAATAAATTCGATTCGCCCTATCCGGGTTTAACAGAAAATCTTTTTCACCCAATAAAACTGTGCAACGACATGAATGCAACAAACATCTGGCTAGAATTTTCCTCCATCTAGGGTTTTGGTCATTTTCTAATTTATTTTTAATTAATTAAACACCAGGGGTGTTACAAACTTACCCCCTTAACTGGAATCTCGTCCCGAGATTCGGAAGGACTACAATCAATACAAAGAAGCAAATCAAACAAGAGCACAAGCACATGTCAAACAACGTTCTACGAGTTCAACAATTTATGGTGGGCATCCTACTATTGGAGGACCTACTTTTAAACAGAGTTTGAATTTTCAGCAGAGATAGACTACAGAAGTGGGAAAAAGGATTAGGCTTTTAAAAATAGTTTTGTAATCTCGACGACTGACTAGGGTAGCGTCCTACGGTCAACACGGCTTTGATACCACTCTGTGACACCCCAATTTTAAGAACAAAATTGGAGCACAATATATGTATGCCAGGATCAATTTTCATACATATATCCACATCATAGTAAATATCAAAACAATGCTTTATTAATATATCGAACATTATTACAAAAATGACCCTCGGGTCTGAAAGAAAAGTACAGACTCTCAGTCTAACTCTAATGTAGACTCGCGGAAACTGGACGCCATTTCCACAGGAAGGTCGACCGGGGGCTGCGCCATCCTAGTGCAAGTCGTCTGGGTCGTATCCATCGTCTTCTGGGTACAAGTTGTCGAGGTCGTAACCACCATCTTCGGGGTACTCCTGCTCTGCGTCGTAGACTCCAACGTCTGGGTGGGGTAGCAGGGGGTTCAAAGAGGAAGGGTGAGTACATCGAAATATACTCCGCAAGTGTAGGAAATATATGCTTATGAGGCTATGAACAAAGGTAGGCTGACTCTGTTTGACTCAAGCGCCTAAAGCAACACATCCTATTAAGTCCTATTAATCCTATGCACCTATTTACTAGGTTATAACCACAGTCTCCAACAGAACAGTAACCACACTCGGAGTCGCACCGAGCAAACCACACTCGGAGTCACACCGAGCAACCAACACTTGGAGTCACACCAAGCAACCGCACTTGGAGTCGCACCAAGTACCCACACCTGAAGTCCATCAGGCAAACCACACCTGAAGTCCATCAGATGACCCGAACCAGGACGTTACAAGGAGTCCTATGTGTATTAGTTCCATACGTCACGACATAGAGAGCTACCTTCCGTAATAACACCAGGTCTGCGCCCGAGCCTGGGAATCGCTCCCGTACCAAGCAGTAACCCGCGTAGAAGAAGCCTCTGTACCCATGTCATATGAGACTAATAACCACATAAGGCTTCTCTAACGAACCAGAACCAAACCACCAACTAATCTCGAAGAAGTCCAAGCCCGCTCGTGACCGTGAGCACGGCTGATATATCAGTTTTACACTCTGCAGAGGTTGCACATCGTTACCCATGAGTCGTGCAGATCCCGTCACGCTAAACACTGCCAAGGTGCATAGCAGGTTGCACTGCAAGGCCTTTACAAAGCCCCTCCAAGCCTGTGTTACACGTACTCTAAGGTTTCATCCCCGTACATAAGTCAGCGACCCCAGGGACCCCCTCTTGAGCCACTAAACAAACCCCGTGTAGCATAACTCGGAGGAAACTAATTAATTAGCCAGGTCCAGCCCATCCAGATCTCATGGCTGCGCTGTTAAGCCGGGTTACATGCTCCGAGAACCGGGTCCTAGGGATCCAGGCAGGATAATCTAGCACGAGCCCAGAACCAAAAACCAAATACAGCTGCCGAGTCGCACGGCACAAAAACCACCAGTACGGTCCATCCTGCCGGATTTACCTACTCACCATACTACTCATTACCAGTCCATGTTCCATAGATCATTAATCCGGATTATTATTAAACCACCATCCCATCCCAAGACAGCAGGGCTAAGCATGACTTCTACCCAAACCATCCCAAAACAGGCGACAAGGATAATATAAACAAGTTCTAGTAAACCTTAACATGGGATTCAGTATTAAGACACTGCATGCAACTACTGGATCTAACTACTCTAACTCAAAATAAAATAAATACGGGAGCAATATGAGCAAGGACACTTGCCTTTGGACTGGGTCGAATCAACGGAGGCGAAGGCTGGATTCTGGGGTTCCGCGTAGATCGCGCTCGCTGGATCAAACATCAAACATGGCCCAAACAAGACAAATAAGAAACAGTACATTAACAGTAAGAAAACAGAACGTAAACATATCTACTGCGTAGAGCTCGACGAGACGAATCTAACGCGACTTGAACGGGTCAAAACGGAGTTAAAACGCAAAAGTTACGAGCATTTGAAGTTGGATGGCATTTCTGTAAATAGTTTGAACTCGTTTTCGTATTTTAAAATAAATCAGAACCGACTTTAAATGCTGACTGGAGCGGGCCTCAATTCTCCAAAACAACAGGGGCCTGCGCGGAAGAGTGCACAGACTCAGGGTACAGTAGGCGCGGACCGCGGGTTAGTTTCAAGAAAGCCTGAGGGGTTGGCTGCAAAACGGCGGAGAGGTCCCGTGCTGGTGCCACGTGGCGGCGCGTCACTGGGGCGGTGCACGTCTGTGCTGTGGACGGGGCGCACGACGCTCTGGCTCGCGGTGTATGGTGGACCGAGGACTGCGCCTCATTTTCCAAGGAACCGAGGGGCTATACTGTAAGAAACACAAGACACAACGCATAGTAGATCTGGAGCGCGGGTTGATTTCGATGAAGGTGGAGGACTATTTAGCAAAATGGCCAGAGCCGATCGGCGCGCTGGCGTCGGCGCTGACGGGGCGCCAGGTGGCGTGACATGGCTTCACCCGATTGGCTCGGTGCACGCGCTGACGAGGCAAGGGGGGGCCGAGTCCATGGCACAGGTGGATCCGGCTCATACCGGTTCGAAGCGGTTTTAATCTCGGCCATCCAGATTGGATCTAACGGCCGAGAAAGGCTCGGGAAGAAGGAGGCGGCGCCGGTGATGCTACGCGCGGCGGCGCCGTGCGGAAGGCGGTGGCGCCATGGCCAGGGCTCGCCGGAGTTCCCGGGAAAGGGCTACAGAGCGGTAGGGGTCACGGAAATAGGTGGGATCGGCGGAGAATCTTACAACGGATCCGTAGATGTGCTCCTCGTTGCCGATTGGGGTCCAGAGTCGGCGAATGGCGTGGAGGTCGCGGCAGCGGCGCCCGGTTGCTCCGGCGTGGTCGAGGTCGGTGTGCTCTGGCTCGGTTTCTTGTCGAGGAAGGACCTTCGGGGCGCGGTGTGCTTCACCGATCTAACAGCCCGGAGAGGACTTTGCAGCGGCTCGCAGGGTGGGTTGAGCTTTGTGCTGGCTCGACAATGGTGAGCGTGAAGGCGGTGGTGTTCGGGAGGGTGAACAGGGGTGGCGGCGCGCTGTGCGAGGGTTATAAAGGGTGGGGGACAGATGGGAATGAGCGGTGGTGATGAAGACGGCGAGCGCGAGCGCGAAGGGCGGGCGGTCGGGTGCGGGGGAGAGAGCGCTCGCGGTGGCGTTGGGCCGATCTGTGCGCGGTGCGAGCGGGGAGGCCAGCGAGGAGAGGGAGGCGCGCGCGGAGTGGCTTGGGCCGGCGCTGGCGCCGTGCGGAGGGAGGGTGAGTGGGCCGGTGCGGAACGCTGGCCCGAGAGGGAAAACGGGGAGGAGGGAAGGGCCGCAGGGGGAGGTTGGGCTGGCCGGTTGCGGCCGAAAGGAGATGGAGGCGGCTGGGCCGAAATGGGAAGGTGGGAGAGAGGGAGAGCAGGCCAGTCGGGCCGGAGCAGGCTGGGCCGACTGGGAGAGGAAGGAGGGAAGAGGCCCTTTGCCAAGTCTTCTTCTTTTCTTTTTCTTTCTCTTTTGCAAATTCTTTTAAATCCAAATTTCAAATCAGTTTGAAATAAAATAAATTTGAAAAGTTTTGAAAACATTTTTCCTAGGTTTTGAAAATAAAATTTGGGTTTGAAAATTTTGTAAACTTTTCATAAGCTTTTTATTTATTTCCTAAATAGAATAAATTCGATTCGCCCTATCCGGGTTTAACAGAAAATCTTTTTCACCCAATAAAACTGTGCAACGGCATGAATGCAACAAACATCTGGCTAGAATTTTCCTCCATCTAGGGTTTTGGTCATTTTCTAATTTATTTTTAATTAATTAAACACCAGGGGTGTTACATTTATGATGATGCTTGTAGCTTATGCTCTTTCTGATCACTGATACATGTTGTGAGCTGAGTATTCTATGAATTGTGAACCTAAAATCTGAAAATGTTCACCATTGAGATATGCAACTAGCATGTGTAGAATGTGTTGAAATCACTTGTGCTTTTCATATATGCTAGGTTGCTATGTCTCTAGTCCTGAGTCATTCACTTGCTTGGTATGTTCATATTCTGCTTTAATTCTGAACCAAGTCAAGTGAATTGGAAAGATCTAGATGGGATTGCTTGTCAGCACATCACAGTTTCGAGACTGTTTCTCATTGCATTTTGAGTTAAACTTGAGCTGTGTAGTGTATGACCGAAACTGTTGCTTTAAGCTTCTGATTGCTTCTGCATAGGCTTCACACAGTTGAAAAGTTAGGCAATGACAAGCTTTCAACCTCTCGCAATCACATGCTAAAATTTGAACTTGTGTAATCTAACCGCTGCAACTCCGATAAAATTTGGATACACAAGTCTATGTTTCATTCTATAGCATGATGGTTGAACTGTGCTAGGGGTAGTTCACCTTGTATACATGTTTAACACTTGTTTGACTTCATGTCTATACATGTTTGGTGCTATTTTGATGGTGAATACCTCTATGGCTAAAAACTGCTCACGTTGGTCACATGTTCATATTTCGTATTTGGTGATCAGTTTTGAGCTTTTGCTAGCATTATGTGCATATTGTTGAGTCATCGGATCAGCATCTTGTCGAGCATCTTCATATTCTATCGACTATATTACTGAAGCTGCTAACTTGCATTTTGACTCATATGCATTTGGAAGGGAGTTCTTGATAGTGCATTTTCAACTAAGGGGGAGAAAATATTGACAAATCATATGTGCTCTCTGTGTTCGACTTCTTGGTGGTTATGTGCACTATTTGAGGGGGAGTTTTTGAGCTGGTAACAGCTGTTTCGGAGCATTTTTGGTAGCTAGTTGTGTTGAGCCTTTGCCTCTTTCTGGAAGAACTAGCACCTTTGCTGTTATGCTCTTCAGTTGGTATCAAGCTTTCTTCGTTTGGTATCGAGCTTCCTCGCTAGCGGTGTTGAGCCCGTTCTGCCTCTTCTTGAGGGCTAGCTTTGTTTTGCTTGATTTTCAGTTGATTTTCCAATTGGTATCGAGCTTTCTCGCTAGCGGTGTTGAGCATGTTCTACCTCTTCTTGAGGGCTAGTTTGCTTTGCTTGGTTGCGTCGAGCCGTTGCCCATGTCTTTGGGAACCAAGTTGTCTTGCTCTTTCCACTTGACCTTCTTCGGCTTTGCTATGCTTTTTGGTCATTTGGTCGAGTACTCTCTCCTTCTTCCTTCCTTCCTCTATTCCATTATGATTTGTGTTGGTAGTTGACAATGCACTCATCAAGGGGGAGATTGCAGATACAAGGGTGTATGCCGAGTCTCTGAGTGATGAGTGATTGTCAACTGGGATAATGCGCATGTTCTTTGGCTTGTGTTGTGCAGGTGTCGAGCACGGATACAGTGATCAAAGGCAAGGTGAAGGTCAAGTAGAGACGTGCCACGCCGATGGATCGAGAGTGGCGAAGGGCGGACGTGAGGCTTGGACTAAGGGACCGGTGGCCCGAGGACCAGTTGTGGTGGCTGACAGCCTAGGACAACGACGAGTGAAGACTTGCGGGCACGGTGTTGCTTGGGTCGAGGACCTGGGGACACATGTCGGTGGACGGGGTGCACGGGCGGTGCATCGCCTCGACGGCTCGGTTTGGTGGTTGAGCCACAGAAAAACCACCGAGTGGACGGTTTCCAGGTTTGGGCCTCAAAACCTGGGCGCTGATGGTTTCTGAGTTTGGGCCACAAAACTCGGGCTGAGGACGGTTTCCAGGTTTGGGCCTCAAAACCTGAACGCTGCAGGTTTCTGAGTTTGGGCCACAAAACTTAGGCTATGGACGGCTAGTTTCCCGGTTTGGGCCTCAAAACCGGGGGTTGGTCATGAAGGCTGGTTTCCTGGTTTGGGCCTCAAAATCGGGGGTTGGTCATGAAGGCTGGTTTCCCGGTTTAGGCCTCAAAACCGGGGGCGAAGTCTGGGAAAAGGACGAGCAGAGCGGTGGCGTCACGTGGCGGCAATCGGTGAGGTTGCGTCAAGGCAACGCTACCAGTTGTGCGGGCGTGGCCGTCGGATCACCAACATCTTTGAGTTGGTCTAGAATAACCCTAGGGTTTAGCTGGTTCGCTCTGTAATTAGTGAGGGGTAGAGTAGGAATTAGAATTAGGATAAGTAGAGGGAGACACCCTCCTCCCATTTTATCTCAGCCATTTTGCTCTTTGCCTTCTAGTTTTTCCTGCTCTCCCAATCCCCTGCTGTTGCAACTGAGATCCGCAGAGAACCATACCTCTGTGTACTGGAGATTTTGAGGAAGTGAGACCGTAATCTCACTGTTGTAGCGTGTGGTATCCACACTGTTGCAGATCGATGAGAAGATTCGCGTTTTGTTCGTGTTCTTCGCGTTCATCGTTTCTCCGTGATTTTCCCATCACTCGATCTCCCTCTCTACTGCGTCTTTGCGAAATCCATTTGAATCAACTTGTTCTTTATAGTGAGGAGATCATTTCCACTGAAGAAATTCATCTAACTCCTCACGAGCAAGTAGATCGGGTCGATTTCGTTTTCGTGGCGCTTTTTCGTTCATACTCCTTCCCTTTTGATTTCCCGGTGATTGATTTGATTTGAGTGGATGATTTCTTGGGGATAGTCTTCCAACTACCTTGTGATCATCTTCTCCAAGTTTGGGATCAAGAGATTTTGATTTGGATCGATTTTGGGAGGATTTGGGATAAGGGCGACTGAAATCGCCCTCTCTGGTCGGTGGCGGACAGTCCGCCACTTGACCGGCGGACAGTCCGGCCATCGGGATCGAGCTAGGTCAGTGGCTGTGGGTCTCGGTCGCATTACTGTTTCTTGACCGGCGGATAGTCCGCTGTAGGAACTCGTGGACAGTCCTTGAAGGGTCCAGGGAACTTCAGCAGTAGTGCATTTTCGCACTTTTGACCAACGGACAGTCCGCCATCCCCTCGCGGATAGTCCGCAGTAGGGGCGGACAGTTCGGGACCTCAGGGCCGGACAGTCCGGGATCCTGCTGAGTGTTACGATTTAGTGCGTTTGCTCTCCCGACTTCTTCGCTTGGTTTCTGGACTTCTCGTTTGGCCCTAGAGTTGACCAAGGAACCTCTCTAGGTATCTTTGCTACTTGTTAGCATCGGTATTTGAGGATTTCTCGGCGTAGCCTTCCATCTACGTTCGGGGCTTGGTTTTTAGGGGGCAAACTTGTGCCAGTGTTTTTGCCGTTTGGTTTGCTATCGTTTTGTGGTGCCTCGCTGTGATCCTAGGGATCATCCACCCTCTTCCAAGGGTCGTGGGCATCACGGTTTCGATCGAAGCTTTTGGGGGTTGATTTGTGGGACAAAGGCCAAAGTTTCGAGAGAAATTTTTTGAGCTCCCATTCACCCCCCCTCTGGTCGCCTTGCTATTGCATTCTCGGTCCTTCAGATTAAGCATTAATGGTTGGCCACTCAAGCCTTAGTTGTCCAGAATTTCAGTAAGTTCTCTTTCTCAATATTTTTGTATTTTAATATTTTTACGATGCAAGAGAAAAAATGCAACAGGATGAATGTATGCATATTTATTTTTATTATTATATTTTTTTGTTATGCCACCACGGTGAACATTCCTGTGGGTTTTTACACACCATAGAATTATTCACATGGGGCTTCATGGTTTATGATGCAGTAAAATACTTTTTTATTTTGTTTTCTAATTAAAATGTTTGTGAATTAAATGTGATGATATAAGAAATGATTATGAATTAAATATGAGAAATATACAACAAAGTAAATATAAAGATAACTACCGATTTTTACCTTTTGGCGAAGGTTCGGATATTTAGGTCCGACGAACCGGTCCTTCCCTTGGTTCAGACCTCCCAAGGTTGTCAGACGTTTAGAAAGTTGTTATTGTTTGTACCTCTTAGGTGTGGACTTTTTCTTCCATACTTTCTTGGTCTGAGTCTTCACTTCATGTGGTTCACTGTCTTGAGGTTTCTCTTCTTCTTTTCTGGGACAGTGTCGATAGTTTCTTCTTCATGATTGGCCTCTCTATTCTCGATAGCTTGTCTTCTTTGGCTTTGAGAGCGGCGTCTTTCACTTCTATGCTTCTTGGGTGCTTCATTAGGCATTTAGTTGATGAAGTTGCATCGTGCCTTTTCTCCAGGAAAGTGAAAATAGATTTCCTCTTGTAAATGATTGTACTTGTAGCGTAGAGGAATGGTCTTCCTAGGATGAGGTGGACATCATCGTCTTCTCATGTCGAGGATCAAGAAGTCTGTGGGGACTTCATGACCTCTAATTCTAACTACGACATCTTCCGTCATTCCTTCTTGTTTATGCCTCTTGATATGGTGTCACACATGTCATTTGTTCGTCCAACAGTTTGAAGTGAAGCGTTAATTATGGACGCTGACAGCATCTTGCTCAGTGTGCATGTTCTTGTAGATCTAGGACCTTCACTCTGTAGAATTTGGGAGTGACAAACTTCTCCATGTTTTGCTCAAGAGTATGTCCTGCTCATAAAGACAAGGTAGAGATCAAGTGCATGGGCTCTGTTGGTGAAAAAACACCAACAGAACCAAAAGTTTTGTTTATTCCCCTCTAACCTTAGGCACATTGCACAAGACAAACTTGTTGTTTATGTGTCCTATTCAATCTTAACATGAGTGATAGGATTAGAAGATGAGCATGAAAGTAGCATCTTAAAATATTTAACAGATCAAATTACTTTTCCCAAGGAAGGATAATATATGCATAAAGTGTCGACCTTTTCATGATTGAGATATATCATCTTCCAAAGGTTAGATGCACAACATTTTAGCTCATTTAGTTAAGACAGTGAGATTCAAGAGAGTAAAGCTAGGAACAAAGATCAAAGGACTAAACATGTTGAGTTGATTAGGTTGGATCAAGTGAGGTGCAACTTAAACATGTTTTGTTCTTTATTTATGTTCATACTAGAATCAAGAAGATGACTCCCCACTTCTTGTTATTGTTGTAGTGGTACAATCTTATCTCCCAAGCTAGCTCTTGATTATAAGAGAAGATGACTCCCCACTTCTTGTCTTGATGTCTTGGACAGTGATGGTTGCAGGCATAGGTTGTCTCATACGAGGTAAGTTGCATCCTGTTTGTCATCAGTGCCCAAGCAAGACTCAAAGCTAAGCTATTGCCAGCACCATTCATGATCTGAGAGTACGTTTGTGTGTCTATGGTTTGAGTTTTGGATCTTCAATGTTCAGACCAAACCATGGATGTACAAAATCTCTCTCCTACGTAATGTTAGTGGACATATACCCGAAGGATTGCAAGAATTTGAAGCATGGGTTATTATCCACAACTTATGTATTTTGCATCTATGCTAATAAAAAGATGTTTTTAGGATTATTTTAGCATAGACTAGTATTTTATGTGTTGGCTGCACTTTAACATGATTCAAGGTAAAAGATAACTTGCAGTAGAAGGCAAAATAAATAAACTTTGATACTCACAGTTCTTTCATCCATGATGAATGAGTTGAGTCTTCATTGTGCAAGAGTTGTTGAATTCATGTGTCTCTTCGTCTCTAGTGTGAGTTCATCTCCGGACTTTCCCAAATTAATAATGAAAGTTTTCCTGCAGGGGTTAGTCCAACAAAATATTCCATATCTACTATAGCATACTATCAGTTCAGAAATCAACCTAGACACCACGTCTAATTTGACTTAGGAAGGTATTCTAACCTAAGCACCATGCTCAATTTAAAATCATTCTGAAGCGAAATCAACACACCTCGTGGTTTAAACTAAACACCATGCCTAATTTAAAGAGATGTATGACTGTACTTCAAACCCATACATATACTATAGCAGGTAAAGGTAACATGAAAGCATTGTAGAGATTTATTCAGATGGTGATGAAAGAGCATGATTAGTATATGAGCATATCTTAAAGGTAGGGACAACCAACCTAGCAACATGGCAAGAGATATTCTTAGAAAGTCTATTCCCCAAGCTTGGATTTTGCACAAACCAAGATTGGATGAATGTAATTCAATGTTGCATGATGATTGGTTGGACATACCTTGTGTTTGTTGTTCTGTCATTCTTTTCTGATCCAGATCTGGAAAGGTTAGTGACAAGAATACCCGAAGGAATATTTTCATAATTATATTTCTATGCTCATTATAGAAGGAAGTGCAGCGGAAAGGTAGGCGTAGCTAATAACCAGATGTTAAGATAGGGTGTAAGGATTCTATTGGTTATAGCTTGCGCTCATGGGGTAGTGATAGATAAGAGTGGAATTCAAAAACAACATTCATAAGAATGAACACAAAAATAATGAAAAGACTGGGACAAAAAAGGAAAAGATAAAAGTATAATACAAGGTTAAACAAAGACTTAAGATGATCTACCGTTCCCCGGCAACGGCGCCAGAAATGCTTGTTGGTATAAATTAACGCACACTCTACTTTATCTGCAAGCGCACAGATAAAATCTATCGATGTAGCACTTCACTAGAGTAACCCAGTTTTAATATCGAACCCAAAGGAACGGATAGTGTTAAGTCTTAAAGTCTAACCCCTGAGTAGCTAACAGAGACGGAGAATCTAGAAGTATAGATGAGATCATTAAGGCTGTCTAATTCCAATTTAAGAGTGATATGTTTATATTATTCTTAGTGGGGAAGTTGTCATAAAAGGTCACAAATAGAGTATGAGTCTTTTATGCAAATGTATAATCCTACCGAGCCTACACACGGGTAAGTGGACTATAGAAGAATCAACAAGGCTATAAGAGTCACCCTTGCGAACAACCACTACTACCAGCATTATAGGGGGCAATTATGAGCTATCAAGTCTAAGCACCACGCTTACACTATCCAACTATTCTAACTCTAGCGCAACTAGAATTAAAGTACTCAAAAGAGAGTCATAAACCTTAAGAATAATAAGAATAATGACTCAAACTTAAATATAGACGTTGATTACCGAAACAATCGCTGAAGCAAGTTGAAGATGAACTTGAATCCACAGGTACAAGATGAAGAAGTTGATCCGACAGGCCGGAGCTCCTTCTTGATCTCTTCCTCTCTCTCTCTCTATCTCTCTCTTCTAGTTCTAGTATAAGACTAGGTTCTGAACCTAAACTAGAGGGGTAACTAGTCTTCTACTTGAAAGCTGGCTCTTGAAGTCTTCTTCTAGGGTTTCTGAATGAGGCGTAGACTTTTCTGAAGAGAGACTTGTTCTTCCCTGGGGCCTGGGGGCCTATATATATAGCCTTGAGGGATCAACCGCGACCGTTAGATCAAACCGACTTCACGTAGGGCTGAGATGGATCCTTAGAGGCGGTAGAGGAGGTTCTAGAAGTGGGAGGCCAGCGGCTCCCTAGGCCCACCGGTCAGTCATGGGGTGGGACCGGTTGGTCCCATCTGGAAGCCTCTCGGGATGTCCCGTCTCGTGGTGTCCTCTGGTGTCCTCTAGGTCCTTCTGGAGTATTCCTGACTGCCGGTTCCGTAATCTTTCGTCGGTTTCCTTCTAGGAGAAGTAATCAGTGTTGGTTTTCCTGTTTAGTCCCTATAGAATCACAATTCACCAAAACTCGTGGAATATTGTAAATTAAAACCCTAAACCTTTATTGGTGATTGAATTCATGCCCTTTTCATATTTATTTATCCTTTAATTTTGATAGATAACCAGTGTCAACAACGAGCCTGGTAGGCGACGAGCTCGGTCGGCGATGAGCGAAGGCAGTGACGAGCCCGGTCGACGACAAGCGAAGGTGGTGACGAGCCTGGTCGACAACGAGCGATGGCGGTGACGAGCGAAGATGGCGACGAGCCCGGTCGGCGACGAGCGAAGGCGACGACGAGCCCGGTCGACGACGAGCGAAGGCAGCGATGAGCAAAGGCCAGGCCAACGAGCCATCTCGACGACGTTGATGCAGTCGGTGATCCTCTTGTTGGCTCGTCGATGGCTTCGACCAGGTCGTCGCAGCGGATGGATCTTGGCGTGCGGAGCGCCAGCGCAATGACGCAAAGGGTCGATGGTGAGGCGTCGGGCATAGGAAAGTACGCGGGTTCCACGATCTCCAGAGCGAGGACGGTGCCACTGGCGGTCCAGATCATAGAACCGATTTGGAAGGAGATGTCGGGCTCAAGGAGGATCATGGAACTAGAGAAAGTGATCGCTTGGCAGATTATGGTGTCGTAGCACACACCCCCTACCTGGCGCGCCAACTGTCGACGAAATATCATCGATAGTCTACCGAGGGGTATGCCCAAGGTAGTAGATTAGATTGAGGAGGCGTGCGAGACGGCTGCTCAAGCGTCACTACTGCACAAAGCTTAACCGCAGCGGGCAATAGTGTCCGCTGCGGTGCTAAGGCCACGGTTAATCGTGGCCATTACCGCAGCGGACGCTGTTGCCCGCTGCGGTAAACGCCTTAACCGCAGCGGGCAACATAAATAGCCCGCTGCGGTTAATAGCATTTACCGCAGCTGGCAACCTAAATCGCCCGCTGCGGTAAATTATTAACCACAGCGGTCGATTTAGGTTGTCCGCTGCGGTAGTTGCGTTTAACCGTAGCGGGCTTCTTATGTTGCCCGCCACGGTTATTAATTTTGGATTAAAAAATAAATAATGCAGCCAGCAGAAACAGCAGGATATGAATTCAAATCAATTGCAGTTTTCAAATAATTCCAGATTTCTAATAGAGATATATATATGCACATATAAACCATCTGGACATAACATACAAAGTCACTTAGTTGTTTATTGTCATCATATACACATTGACTTAGTTGATTTCAAATTCAAATTACAATTCATAGTTCAACTTGACGAGCGTAATCTGTCAGACGAAGCATCGTGTTCCATTTGCGGAGCTTCTCGTATTGGGGTAGCAACACCAGCTCGGATTCGATGTTGAAGAACGTTTCTCCTTCGAGAATGCATTTCTCCATTACAAACTTGCATATGTCCGCCTTGACTTGTTTAAAGCACATCCTGCGGCTCTGCTGCTGGTGTACTCCTTGCTTTCCCTTAGAAACTCGCATGTGTACAAGCCACATGTCTTCGATCCTAGTGGTTGTTTGGCGCACTGCACGATTGATACACAAGCATTAGAACCCATATATATGTATGAAACATGAATTGAACCTTTGAAATACTTACCGAGAAATCTTGTCGGATTTTGAGGTGGTACCTATGCTTGTCCTTGAACTTTTGAGTTCTTCGGTCCTAGAATCCAGGCACCTTTTGGTATTCCTTATAAGCGCTGTACGAAATATAATAGTTTTAGCCACCATTTAAAAACGTATGGTAACCGTAACTGATGAAAAAGCTGGATGACTTACTTTTTCAGACAATCTTCGAATGCCTTGTACCCTTGCTTGTTTGGTACGCTCAAGGAGTCAAACACACAAGCCCTGCCATCTTGAGGGTGTTGACTCTTGCTAACGTCATCACTAGGAGTAGACTATGAATCTATCCCCGGCAACGGCGCCAGAAAGGTTTGTTAGTACTTCTTGATGTGAGAAGTATAACTAACTATTCGTATGACTATTGGTAGGTTCCGCAAGCGCACAGAATAAGTCTATTGTAGCACTTCACCCGGGAGTAACCGAGTATCGTATTTATTTCCACAGGGAAGCTACTATGGCAGAACTAACACTAGGACCGCTATGAACAACTAGTGATTCTAGCAGGGTTGATCGAAATGTATGAATGGGGGTTGGTTTCTACTACTACTAAAAAGAAAAGAAAGACTAACTATTACTAACCTAAATCGGCGGGGTCTGGCCGATGAACAGATTAATGTTTTCCTACACACTTATGATCACAACTAACTTAGCAATAAAGGTTCTATCTAGTTCTTCGAACCGTACACACCCTCTGGACTATTTACCTCAGACGTGCACAACGAGGTTTATGATTTAAGAACTAACCCAACTACGTGGTGGAATTCAAGGCTCCCAGGGCTGTCACCACCTGTTTGCTACCACAGCTATCCGGGGGGCTAGAAACTAAGGTATAACTAGTCTAAGCACCGCGCTTACACTAATATATACTACTCTAATCTTGCGTGCAAAACTAGAGCACTGATTACTCAGCGAAGAACCCAAACTAGATATAGACTAAATACTAAGTTATCTGTGATCGAAAGCACTCAACAAGAACAATAAGTAAAGAACTTAAAGTAAATGCTGAAAGTAGAAGAACACTAAGATAAATGAAGGAAGACTTGGAATTATACCAGAGACTTGGAAGATCCTCTATTACAACTCCAGCTCTTCTCTTCTTCACTCTCGCTCTCACTCTAAGTCTCTCAACTAGAGTGTTCCTTCACCAGAGCTTCGCTTACAAGAGAGTGGCACTAATGAGGTGAGGTCTGAGTACAAATGAGCTCAGGGGGTCCTATTTATAGCCTAAGGGACCGAGGGGGGTACTTATGGACCTAGGGTTAGGTCAGGGGGGTGAGTGTGGTGGCGGGCGCCAGCCCTAGGTGGCGGCCGCCACCCCCCTGGCCCTTGGATCCACCGCCTCTTCACCAACGGCATCCAGGAGGTCCTCCAAGTCGGTTTGGGGTTTGTCCAATAACTGTCACATGGTCAATTAGGCCATGATCCATGTGACGCTGCTTCTTAGCCCTTGGATGAACCGACTTAGGTGAGCAACGGCTGCAAATGAGTGTGGGGTGCTTCTCCTGGATCAGTGACGTGGCAGGGGGAGTTTGGGCTTCTCCCCCCTGGCGGCCGCCAGCTATGGGTGGCGGGCGCCACCCCTCCTTGGCCCAAAGTGGGCCCAGGCAAGTGGGCTTGCTTCCTGGTGGGTCCATTTGGTCATTTTGCTCAAAAACCCTGCAATTTCCTACATTCAAATAAAACTCAAGGACAAGTGGAAATCGTTAGTTTATAAAAGGTTTTTGGTTGATTTTAGGCCCTTGTGTTGCATTATATGACCTTGTTGATGCTAAGAATATGACACTTAGTGAGCATCAACAAGCTCCCCCAAGCTTACCTCTTGCTCGTCCTCGAGCAAGCATGGTCTTGAGATAATCTTGGAAACTCTGTGTTTTTGTTTGTGTATGCCCATATTATTTTCATCATCATGGAATTGGTAGCCTTCCCTGCACTCAAGATTAGAACAAAAGACCAGCAAGAAAGAAGGTTTGTTTTTCCCTTGCCTATTTTGCTAATCAAGATATGTGGAGTTTTTGCAAGTTTTGTTCAAAAGAAAGCATGCTTAGTAACTTCTGTGGCTCACTCAATCACTCATATTTGTATGTGGAAATGGAAGAATTATCCTCTCACTAAGACTTTATGTGGGGTTAATGGGTAGGATAAAAGTGAGCATGCAATGCTAGCCTAATTTTGCCAAGTTAGACAAATGGAGCAAAGGAGCAACAAGTCATAGGTTCAGACCAGGAATGTGCAAGTGTGTGGTATTTATTGTGGCTACTACTTTCATGGCACTTCTCCTTTCTATCTCTTTTGTGGGATCATGGCTATGAATGAGAGCATTTGCTCTTTTGGATATTCTCTTTTTTTTCTAGAGCACTTGCTCTTTTGAATATTCTTTTCTTTCTAGAGCACTTGCTCTCTTTTTTTTAATACTATAGCCATGTCCCTGAGATTTCATTATGGAGCATGATATTTTGCCATGGAGTATTCCTAACAATGAATGGAAATAAAGGCATGTTGTGTGCGTATTCTCAGTGTAAGAATAGCACTATATAGGTGGGTGCAAGTGAATTCCTTGGTCTAAAGATATGACAAGTTTCTCTACCATGACTATCAACAAAAGTCTAACTAGCTCAACACTAACATGCAGCAAGTGGAAGCTCCTACTCTAAGAGTAAAAATTATTTGGCTTTGGTAGGACTTTCTTTGCCACAGAAGTACTTAGAGCAAGTTTTAATTTTTTTTTTCAAAATAACAACTCCACAAACTTAACTCGCTCAAGTCAAAGTAGAAACTTACTTCCCCTTTACTTAGTCTAATGCTCATGTCTCAAGTTTAGTTCTAGCATACGTTCTCCCATGATAACTCTAATGCATGGCATACATTTTTATTTATTAGAAAGAATTACGATGAGAGCGTTTTTTTTATTGCTATTTATTTATTACTAATTATTTTTATTTTATTTTATTTTTTTAACTGCAAATTAACTAAGATAAAATTCAAATTTAAACTACTGAAATAAAAATAAAAACTGACAGTAATAAAGATGGCAGTGATACTTACCTCGATGACGGGGGTCCTCCCCCAAGCTGGCTTTTGGCGTGGTCGGATCACATCCATCCTTGACGACGGTACATGTCGTCCTAGTTCTGCTGGTTCCGCTGCAGGAAAGAAGAAATATTACCCAGTTCTCCACCAGTTTCCTGGCGGAATCCCTGAAAATTTTGGTTCAAGTTGTTCAAGTCCTGACGGATTTCAGCAGTATCCATGGTAAGTCCATTCATCTGGTGCTGAAGATATCCCATATCGCGCATCCACTCGTCCTGATGAAAGGACGAATGGCGAGCGGCCTGTGGCGAGATTCCCCTATGGAAGAACTCATCACCACGACCAGTGTACCGGGTGGATCCTCCCAAGGAATGGGTTGAACTCCCCAACTGGGATGAGTGAAAGGACGCCTCCTGGCCGTATTCCCACCGCGGATGTTGCGGTTGTTGCCAATTCGATCCTCCTGCTTGGTGCGAGCCAGGGGGTGTCAAATGACCATAGTGTGCTGCTTCTTCATACTGCCCTGCATGGAAAGGGTCAAATTCCTGTGCCGCTGCTGCGGCTCTTGCGGCCTCTTCTGCTGCACGGGTCTGCGCTTGCGTCCTCCTCCTGGGAACCTGTATGATGTTCTCTCGGGCCAACCTGCGATTTTGCTCTGCCTCGGTTTCCAGGGCCAAAAGTAACGTTGGTGCATTCACCAACCAAAGTGACATGTCAGGAAGAGCGATTTTATTCACATAATCTTGATAGATCATGTGAATCTCACCGGTCTCCTGGTTCTCACGCAAGAGGTGTCCTTGCGAGAAATGCTCCACGGTCAAAAGGTCTCGGTCACTAGGAATGTAGGAGTATATAGCGGTGTTCAGCAGACCCATGTTAAAAGCTAGTCTAGTTATCCATGATGTCATTTCAATATTTCCAGAGCGTTGATTAAATTTAGACCAGTAGTCTGCCATGGCCTTGGCGGGTGACACTTTTATGTGGTTAACTAGAGCATAAAGCAGCAGCATTTCAGGCTTTTTAATTGGTCTCAAGTCAGGTCTTGGAAAAAGTGTGATACTGATATACTTGTGAAAGAACCTGAGCATGGGGTTGTGGATATTACTTGTACGGGGCAAGCCTGGGTCTCTGTTCCTAGCAATGCTTTTCCAAAAATCATTTCTATATATTAAAACTCGTACAAGCAGACTCCAGGTTTAGCAAGCATGAATCATCAAAATTTAAGTGCTTGCTAAACTGCCCCCACAAGAGAGTGTGCTCTTCATTAAAAAGCCGGAATGTTATGTGAGTGGCAGACAATTGCATGGTAGCTAGAAATTCCATTGTGAGGGGAAGGATTCCCTCCTCATTAACCATCCATGCATCTTCCCATCCCAAAGTTCGAGAAATATAAAGAAACTCACTGTCCATACCAGTGTGACTTAGCAAGTTGGCGTCGATTCGGCGGGTGTGAATGAACTCCCTCTCACTGAGGATGTTCCGGGCCTGTCGTTCCCGATCACTCTGCCAGATGATATCATTGACAGAGTTCAGGATGCGGATGGTCGGTCCAGCCTGGTGTGAGAACAGAGAGTACCGATCCAGCGACATTGCGTCGGTGGATGGAGTACCCCTTCCGGCGCTCTCCTCATCACTCCCAGCAAAGCGAATGTGGGTGTTTGCTCCCGACGAACTTCCCTCACCCTTGCTCTTCTTCTTCTTGCCGGTGAAGAAGTTCTTGAGAGGGCCCATGAAAGTCCTTGTTTGGTTTTGGTTAATTGATGTCACCTAGAGTACTAACCTTTGTCATGAAGTGTTCATAAGCTAGATTGGTACACACCAAGTGTGGGAGCTAGATGATGACCATGGTGTTGGTGATGATGACCAAAAGATGGATCAAGTGCTCCACATTTGGAAAGAGAAGAAGAGAAAAGCAAAACCCTATGGAAATCAAGGCAAAGGTATAAATAGGGATTTTGTTTTGACACTCAAGACACCATAGAGGGTGTGAGTGTGTTTAGGATCGATAGCCGTACTATTAAGAGGGGACTATCTCGGTGATTGTGGTTATCAAGTGCCACTAGGTGATTTCATACATGCAGATGCATTAGGACCTAGTGTGCTAACCTCTAATCCTTTGAAAAATGTTTGGAAAATGCTAACACACTTGCACAAGGTGATGTACACTTGGTGGTGTTGGCACATTTGCAAAGGAGAAGAAACCGGAGTTGAAAACGTGGTTTTCAGGCCTGACTGGATGCTGGAATAGCGACCGAACGCTATTGAAACGTGCGTCCGGTCACTAGTGAAACAGCAACCGGACTCTGATGAAACAAACGACCGGACGTGCCTCTAACACTGTTCACGAGAGGCAACAAATGAATTGAAGTGATCGGACGCTTTGTGAGTCTGGTCATTAGTGACCGGACGCGTCCGGTCGACGAAAAACCTCTCTGGAACCTCTCTGTGTTTGACCGGACGCTAGTGAAACAAGAGTCCGGTCGCTACTGAAACATCGACCGGACGCTACTGATGCAATGACCGGACGCGTCCGGTCAGTATGAAAAGTGCCCAGTGAAGGGGTAACGGCTCTATTTGTTTGAGGGGGTATATAAATATGAGTTTGCCGGCTTTGGGAGGTCTCTCTTGGCATTCTAACACATTGGACATCCCTTTGAGCTAAACATACTCCCTCCCACTCATCTCCTTGCTTGATAGCGCGAATCAAAGTGAGATTGAGTGATTCCAAGTGCATTTGCTTGTGTGTTTGCATCTAGTGGCACTTGGGGATCGTTGTTGCTGTGGTATTCTCTTTACTCTTGGTGGTTGTCACCACCTAGACGGCTTGGAGCAGCGGAGGAGCATTGGCACCAGTTGGTGATTGTTTGTGGCCATCTCCCGGTGATTTGTGAGGGGTATTGTGCCTTCCCCGGCGAAGAGCCAAAAGGTAACTCTAGTAAATTGCGCGTGTCATTGAGTTACCTCCATTGTGGGTCGGTTCTTGTGGCGCTCAAGTGTTGAGCTAGGTTTGTGAACACCTATTAGCCACCGAACCACCAAGTGGTTGGTCGACACAACGGGGAGTAGCGTGCCGGCAAGCACGTGAACCTCGGGAGAAAATCTTTGTGTTCCTTGTCTATTTGACTATCTCCCGAACTTCATTGGTATTCATATTGTGGTTGATCATCTCTTGCCGGTGTCGGTATATCTCTCTATCTTTGCATTACATTCTTCATTTCTTGTGTAGAGATAATTGTTGCTAGAAGTAGCTCTCTAATTAGAAGTAATTATCTCTTGCTAGCCCACTAGTTTAGAAAGTAGAGACATAGCTTTTGTGTGCCATAGTGACTATAGTTTACTAGAATTGTTTGGATAGGTGGCTTGCAACACTTAGTAGAGCTAGAGCAAAAAGCTTCGCTTTGTTATTGTCTAACAAGTCTCTCTAAGTGTTTTGTAGAAATTTTATTAGGCTATTCACTCCCCCTCTAGCCATTTAGGACCTTTCAAGTGGTATCGGAGCCGTGGTCACCGTTTGCATAAGGATTAACAACCTTCGGTGTTAGAAATGGCTCAAATTGTTTTCAACCATGTTGGGGGCAAACCACCGTTCTTTGATGGCACATCTTTTGACTATTGGAAAAGAAAGATGAGAATGTATTTGGGTTCAATCAATGACAAGGTGTGGGATGTGGTGGAAAATGAGTTTGTGATTCTTGATCCTACCAATCCAACACCAAATGACTCCATCAACAAGCAATGCAACACAATGGCGCTCAACACCACATACAATGCCATTGATCCAAAGGTGTTTGAGCAAATCAAAGATCTTGACAATGCAAGTGAGGTGTGGAAAAGATTAGAAGAAACATATGAGGGCACTTCAACGGTAAAGAGTGCCAAGTTGTACATGCTCAAGGACAAGCTCACCAACTTCAAGATGAAGGATGATGAATCAATTCCGGAAATGTTCTATAGATTGCAAGTCATCATCAATGATCTCAAGTCCTTGGGAGAAAAGGTGCAAGATGAAGACTTCACTCACCGGTTCTTGAGTTGCTTGCCCAAAAGATTCAAGACACTTCGCACCATCATCTTTAGAGGAGGCTTGAAGAATGTGACTCCAAATGAGGTGCTTGGTGATGTCATGACCGAGGATCAATACAATGAAGATAGTGACGAAGTGATCAAGGAAGAGGACAAGAAGAAGAAAAGTGTGGCATTCAAAGCCACCTCGTCAAAGAGCAAGGGCAAGTCCAAGAAGGAAGAATCAAGTGACAATGAAGAAGCTAGTGACATTGATGATGAAGCCTTAGCTCTCTTTGTGCGCAAATTTGGGAAATTCATGAAGAAGAAGGGCTATGGTGCAAGAAAGAGAAGAGATTACAACAAGAACAAAGACTATGTGAGAAGATGCTACAAGTGCAAGAGCAAGGATCACGTTGTAGTGGATTGTCCCTACAATAGTGACAATGATGAAGATGAGAAGAAGAAAGATAAGAAGGAGAAGAAAGAGAAGAAAATGAGCTTCAAGAAGAAGAAGGGTGGCTCATATGTTGTCACATGGGATAGTGATGCATCATCCGATAGTGAAGACTCAAGTGATGATGATAACAAGAAGAGCACCAAGAAGAAGGCACTTGCAAGCATTGCAATCAACAACAAGCCTTCTCTATTTGACACTCCATCATGCTTTATGGCTAAGCCAACAAAGGTACAATCCGATGATGAGAGTGATAGTGAGAGTGATGAGGATGAGGAGCACTCAAAGGAGGACCTCATGGACATGTTAGAGCAAGCTCACACTTGCTTTGAGATGAAGAGGAAGGAGTGCAAGGATTTGCGCAAGAAGCTTAGTGCTCTTGAGCAAACCCTTGATGAGCTCAAGTCTACTCATGAGAGGCTAGAGGTAACCCATGAGAAGCTTGGCAAGGCTCACACCAAGCTTGAAAAAGCTTACTCCTCCCTCCTCGATCAAGTCAAGGTTGAGGACATTGTTCCAACATGTAACATAGGAGTAACTTGTGATATTCTTGATGAATCATTTTATACTCCTATTGTTGTTGCTCCCACTAACCCCTCATGTAGCTCATCCACTACTACTTCTACTATGAGTGATGGTTTCACTTGTGATGCCTCACTAATGGTGGAGAATGAGACCTTGAAAAATGAGGTCAATGAGCTCACTCGTGCCTTAGGCAATGCCTATGGTGGAGATGCTCGCTTGCTTAAGTGCTTGGGTAGCCAACAGTTCTCTCTTAACAAAGAGGGATTGGGCTATACCCCCAAGAATGGCAAGGCGGCTTTTGTGACTCACAAGACTAGTTTTGTGAGAAGCAATGGTCGGTTTTGCAACAAATGCAAGCAATCCGGGCATATAGAGCAATATTGCAAGAACAAGAACAAGAATGCTAATGTATCCTCAATTCAATTTGATTCTTGTTATTTGCTTACCAAGGGTATCAATGGTGTAAAGGCTAAGTTTATTGATGCTCCCATTGTTGGCCCAAAGAAGAAGGCAATTTGGGTGCCCAAGAGCTTAGTAACTAACCTTAGAGGACCCAAGCAAGTTTGGGTACCTAAACGGAATTGATCTTTTCTTGTAGGTCAATTATAAAGCCGGAGGAAGGCATTGGGTGCTTGATAGTGGGTGCACTCAACACATGACCGGAGATGCAAGAATGTTCAATTCAATCAACAAAAATGATGACAATGGGATTGATAGTATTACATTTGGTGATAATGGCAAAGGCAAGGTCAAGGGGCTTGGTAAGATTGCTATATCAAATGACATGAGCATATCCAATGTATTGCTAGTAGAGAGCTTGAACTTCAATTTACTATCCGTGGCTCAATTGTGTGATCTTGGATTCAAATGCATATTTGGGGTTGATGATGTAGAGATCATAAGTGTAGATGGCTCAAACTTGATCTTCAAAGGATTTAGATATGAAAATCTATACTTGGTTGATTTCAATGCTAGTGAAGCTCAATTGTCAACTTGTTTGTTCACCAAATCTAGCATGGGTTGGCTATGGCATAGAAGACTTGGTCATGTTGGAATGAAACAATTGAATAGATTGATTAAGCATGATCTAGTTAGAGGCTTGAAAGATGTGGTGTTTGAAAAGGATAAACTTTGTACCTCTTGTCAAGCTTGAAACCAAGTTGGAAACACTCACCCTAAAAAGAGCATGATGAGCACTAGCAAAGCATTTGAGTTATTGCACATGGATCTATTTGGACCAACAACATACACTAGCATTGGTGGAAACAAATATGGCTTTGTGATAGTGGATGATTTCACAAGATATACATGGGTGTTCTTTCTAAGTGACAAAAGTGATACATATGCTACATTCAAATCTTTTGTCAAGAGATGTCACAATGAGTTTGAAACAACCATCAAGAAAGTGAGAAGTGACAATGGTAGTGAATTTAGAAACACAAGAGTTGATGAGTTATGTGATGAATTTGGAATTAGACATCAATTCTCGGCCAAGTACACTCCACAATCAAATGGTCTTGTTGAAAGGAAGAATAGAACTCTCATTGATATGGCAAGATCTATGCTTAGTGAGTACAATGTGAGTCATTCTTTTTGGGCCGAAGCTATCAACACGGCTTGCTATTGTAGCAACCGCCTCTATTGTCACCCCATGATGGAGAAGACTCCTTATGAGCTATTGAATGGAAGAAAGCCCAACATTGCCTACTTTAGAGTCTTTGGTTGCAAATGCTATATCTTGAAGAAAGGCACTAGATTGAGCAAGTTTGAGAAGAAATGTGATGAAGGCTTCTTGCTTGGTTACTCCACTACAAGCAAAGCATATAGAGTTTGGAATTTGGCTTGTGGTACTCTTGAGGAAGTGCATGACGTTGAATTTGATGAAACAAATGGCTCTCAAGATGAAGAAGAAAATCTAGATGATGTGAGAGGAACTCAATTGGTCAATGCAATGAAGAATATGGATATTGGTGATATTCGACCTAGGGAAGTGATTGATGTTGAAGATGACAAAGATCAAGTGCTCACTTCTCCAATTGTGCAAGCTAGTGGTTCTCAATTGCAAGATCAACAAGTGGCTAGTTCATCCCAACCAAATGCTGAAACAAGTACAAGTAATCAAGTTCAAGTGCTCCAACCAACCAATGTTGCAAGAGATCATCCATTAGATCAAATCATTGGTGGAATTCAAAGTGGTGTGCAAACGAGATCAAGATTGGCTTCTTTTTGTGAACATTACTCTTTTGTATCATCCATCGAGCCAACCAAGATTGAAGAAGCATTACAAGATGTTGATTGGGTAAATGCCATGCATGAAGAGCTTAACAACTTCACAAGAAATCAAGTATGGGAATTGGTAGAGAGGCCTAAGAACTACAATGTGATTGGCACTAGATGGGTCTTTCGAAATAAGCAAGATCAAGATGGCATTGTGGTGAGAAACAAAGCAAGATTAGTAGCACAAGGTGACACTCAAGTAGAGGGTCTTGACTTTGGTGAAACATATGCACCGGTTGCAAGATTGGAAGCAATAAGAATCCTATTAGCTTATGCTTGCTCCCACAACATCAAGTTATATCAAATGGATGTCAAGAGTGCATTTCTCAATGGCTACATCAATGAGATAGTATATGTTGAGCAACCACCCGGTTTTGAAGATGACAAGAAGCCCAACCATGTTTACAAGCTCAAGAAGGCACTTTATGGCTTGAAACAAGCACTAAGAGCATGGTATGAGAGGTTAAGGGATTTCCTTCTCTCTAAAGGGTTCAAGATGGGAAAGGTTGATACTACTCTCTTCACCAAGAAGATTGGAAAAGACTTGTTTGTGTTGCAAATCTATGTTGATGATATCATTTTTGGTTCAACCAATCAAGATTTTTGTGAAGAGTTTGGTGAATTGATGGCAAATGAGTTTGAGATGTCCATGATTGGAGAGCTTAGCTACTTCCTTGGTCTACAAATCAAGCAATTGAAGGAAGACACATTTGTTAGTCAAGGCAAGTATATAAAGGACATGATCAAGAAGTTTGGATTGCAAGATGCGAAAGCCATTAGCACACCTATGGGGACTAATGGACAATTGAATAGTGATGCAAGTGGCAATATGGTGGATCAAAAGTTGTATCGGTCTATGATTGGAAGCCTACTCTATGTGACCGCATCAAGACCGAATGTCATGTTTAGTGTATGCATGTGTGCAAGATTCCAAGCCTCACCAAGAGAGAGTCACTTGAAGGCAACCAAGAGAATATTGAGGTACTTGAAGCATACACAAGATATTGGTTTGTGGTATCCAAAGGGGTCAAACTTTGAGTTGATTGGATATTCAGACTCCGATTATGCGGGTTGCAAGGTTGATAGAAAGAGCACATCAGGCACATGTCAATTATTGGGAAGATAACTTGTGTCTTGGTCATCAAAGAAGCAAAATAGTGTGGCACTTTCAACCGCCGAAGCCGAATACATATCCGCCGGTAGTTGTTGTGCTCAATTACTTTGGATGAAAGCAACTTTGGATGACTTTGGAATCAAATTCAAACAAGTGTCATTGCTATGTGACAATGAGAGTGCGGTGAAGCTCACAAACAACCCCGTGCAACATTCAAGGACAAAGCATATTGACATTAGGCACCACTTCATAAGAGACCATCAACAAAAGGGTGATATTTCAATTGAAAGTGTTGGTACCGATGATCAACTTGCCGACATATTCACCAAGCCACTTGATGAGAAGAGGTTTTGCAAGCTAAGGAATGAATTGAACATACTTGACTTCTCAAATATGTGTTGATGCACCCCCACTTATATGACATGCCTCTCCTTCGACAAAGCAAGGTAAAAGTTGATTGGCATACGCATTCATACTTTGGTAGGACATGTTTAGTGCATCTAGTCATTCCTCACAATCATTAGGCTCATTCATGGAAATAAAATGATTATGATGCTCATATGATGCCACTATAGTTTCTATGCTTGATATGATCTAGTGGTAACATATGACATGTTTATGGGCTTGCAATCCTAGTGTTTAATCTAGAGAATGAGCAATGGAATGTTTAACCAACGTGAGTAAGATAACCATTGCAAGATGTGTGAAGAAGCTTACTCTAGAGCAAACCATGTTAAATGTTTCATGCAAATGATCTAGATTGAACCAAATATGAAAGAACTAACTCTCTCCTAAATAATTTGAACCTTTTTATGCAAACCTTTTATGGGAATGGATGACAAAGGGGGAGAGAAAAGTCACAAAGATCAAATGAAGGGGATCAAAACTTTGAAAATGATTTTTGAGCACACAAGTAGGGGGAGCAAGCTCATGAACTTGGTTGTTGCATTTGTTTTGTGCATGTTCATATGCTTGCTTGCATTGCACAAGTCGTTTAAAACTTGATATTCATGCTTGTGTGGTGTATGCTAGAAATAGATTTTGAATGATGATTTGCAAACTGGCATGCATAGGTGGTAGCTAGATGTAATCTGTTCTTACAAGTGGTACTAGAGCCTTTCATATAATGTTGATCTCATGAGGTATCTAGTGTTCTTGTAAAGACTAGCTAACCATGGTGCTAAGGATGGTATACATTGGCAACTCCGATTGGTATCACGCTTCAAAGGTCCATTCTTTACACCTTAGCATCATTTGATAGTATTACTCTCCCACATTTCATATCTATGCATATGTGCCGAATTTGAACCAAACATTATAGCACATATGTAGGGGGAGCTAATACTAACAAAGAGGTGACTCAAATTTTCAAATACATATCTTTGTGAAAGGTTGTCATCAATTACCAAAAAGGGGGAGATTGAAAGTCCTTGTTTGGTTTTGGTTAATTGATGTCACCTAGAGTACTAACCTTTGTCATGAAGTGTTCATAAGCTAGGTTGGTACACACCAAGTGTGGGAGCTAGATGATGACCATGGTGTTGGTGATGATGACCAAAAGATGGATCAAGTGCTCCACATTTGGAAAGAGAAGAAGAGAAAAGCAAAACCCTATGGAAATCAAGGCAAAGGTATAAATAGGGATTTTGTTTTGACACTCAAGACACCATAGAGGGTGTGAGTGTGTTTAGGATCGATAGCCGTACTATTAAGAGGGGACTATCTCGGTGATTGTGGTTATCAAGTGCCACTAGGTGATTTCATACATGCAGATGCATTAGGACCTAGTGTGTTAACCTCTAATCCTTTGAAAAATGTTTGGAAAATGCTAACACACTTGCACAAGGCGATGTACACTTGGTGGTGTTGGCACATTTGCAAAGGAGAAGAAACCGGAGTTGAAAACGTGGTTTTCAGGCCTGACCGGATGCTGGAAGAGCGACCGGACGCTATTGAAACGTGCGTCCGGTCACTAGTGAAACAGCGACCGGACTCTGATGAAACAAATGACCGGACGCGCCTCTAACACTGTTCACGAGAGGCAACGAATGAATTGAAGTGATCGGACGCTGAGTGAGTCCGGTCATTAGTGACCAGACAAGTCCGGTCGATGAAAAACCTCTCTGGAACCTCTCTGTGTTTGACCGGACGCTGAGTGAAACACTGACCGGACGCTAGTGAAACAAGAGTCCGGTCGCTACTGAAACATCGACCGGACGCTACTGAAGCAATGACCGGACGCGTGCGGTCAGTACGAAAAGTGCCCAGTGAAGGGGTAACGGCTCTATTTGTTTGAGGGGGTATATAAATATGAGTTTGACGGCTTTGGGAGGTCTCTCTTGGCATTCTAACACATTGGACATCCCTTTGAGCTAAACATACTCCCTCCCACTCATCTCCTTGCTTGATAGCGCGAATCAAAGTGAGATTGAGTGATTCCAAGTGCATTTGCTTGTGTGTTTGCATCTAGTGGCACTTGGGGATCGTTGTTGCTGTGGTATTCTCTTTACTCTTGGTGGTTGTCACCACCTAGACGGCTTGGAGCAGCGGAGGAGCATTGGCACCAGTTGGTGATTGTTCGTGGCCATCTCCCGGTGATTTGTGAGGGGTATTGTGCCTTCCCCGGCGAAGAGCCAAAAGGTAACTCTAGTAAATTGCGCGTGTCATTGAGTTACCTCCATTGTGGGTCGGTTCTTGTGGCGCTCAAGTGTTGAGCTAGGTTTGTGAACACCTATTAGCCACCGAACCACCAAGTGGTTGGTCGACACAACGGGGAGTAGCGTGCCGGCAAGCACGTGAACCTCGGAAGAAAATCTTTGTGTCCCTTATCTATTTGACTATCTCCCGAACTTCATTGGTATTCATATTGTGACTATAGTTTACTAGAATTGTTTGGATAGGTGGCTTGCAACACTTAGTAGAGCTAGAGCAAAAAGCTTCGCTTTGTTATTGTCTAACAAGTCTCTCTAAGTGTTTTGTAGAAATTTTATTAGGCTATTCACCCCCCTCTAGCCATTTAGTGACCTTTCAGCCCATGACTTCTTTGCTAGTGCTTAGGATGGTTGATGTTTTTTTTTTGTGTTTTGAGTGAGTTGTGAGAACTTGCATGGGGTGTGGGTAGTATTTATAAGCTGAGGATGGAAGGGGGGAGGCAGTGAGCCTCACCCTGCTGGCGGGCGCCACCAATAAGTGGCGGGCACCACCCCACCTTGCTCAAAAATGTCTGCAACCGACACATGAGGTTTCCCTTGTAATGTCCACTGAAATTCCAAGTGAGGAATAAAGTGGTAGGTTCGGTGCAAAGTGAAAAGAGTGCAACCTCCTAAATGGGGCAAGTGGGCTGAAAATTTCAAAGACCACTTCTTCATCCTGGTCACACTTTATACCAAGGATGCTGGGAAACTTACTCGGGAGCAGTTTTGTACCGAAATGTGAAAATAGAGGTGGCGGGCGCCAGAAAAATGTGGCGGGCGCCACCCTCTTGGCTGAAATTTCACTCTAACTCACCCCTCCTTTCACCTAGTGCTCTCCTTGTCACTCTCCATCACATGTGCACCAGAATTTTTGGGTGGAGATGTGTCCAAAAGGTGGAGTGAAGAGGGGGAGACATGGAGAGACATGGGAGTGAGTGATTGCATTGAAATGAGCAAAGACATGGGTCTCCCTTGGTGTTATTTGGGTCTAGGAGGTAGGTGTAATAGTCTAGAGATTGGCTAGTGTTAACACCGAGTTTTCGCACTATGACAAGTGGACCGACACTATGATGATTCGGCGAACGCCGCCGCTTGAAGGATTCGGCAGACGGCGGATGCGGTCGGCTAACTCAATGTATTCGGCAAGGCTATGAAAGCGATTAATCAACGGCGAGCAGATTCGGCAACGCAACGCTACGGTCGGTTACCTCAAGCCAAGTCGGTTTGCGACGAATACGGCACGTCAAGAAGATTTAGCGATGGGAATCTCGTCATTTTAGCGCGTGCCGGTTATTAAAGGAAGCTTGGAGCAAAAGGCATCATGTTTTTGATAGTTTCCTAATTTATCATTGTAATCGTATCCTTCTAGGACTCAGAGAACACCAGGGTATAAATATAAACCCTGAGGCTATTGTAAAGACGTTCACAATCAATACAACCAACCCGGCCCCGTGCCGTCTTCGAGTCCAAGTCGTGTCGTCGTGTTCTTCGAGAGGGGCCATCGATCCGTCGACCTCCGTAAGTTCCGGCAACCTTGTTGTCATGTCTAGTATCGTGCGGCGGATTTAGATATGGTGCAAGTAGTCTCGTATGTTAAGCTTAGTATCGTGCGGCAGATTTAAGCTTATGACGGGAGGTCTTTGTTTATGTCTTGTATCGTGCGGCGGATTGAGACACAAATAAAGATAGTTATCGGCTCTATTAGATGTGGCAGTCTAGTAGATTCATTAAGTTACCTTGTGTTATGTTATGTTTATTTCATCGTAACACTTTGCCCAATCCAGATAACGTTCGGTTCGGCTTTATCTTTTACAGATCTGCTCTGTTCTCTCACGTTTATTATTGTAAAGTCTTTCATGTAGTAGATCTATTGTTCGTAATAGCCGATTGGATCGTATCTGGATTGCCACGTGGTGAGGGTTCATGCATGTTAAGTGTGTTTGATCTATGACAAGGCTAGGTGTCGTGCGGCAGGCGCAGGCTTCAGATTAGCTTAGTCATGCTTAGTTTGTATGTTCAATCTCCATGGACCCCAACTCGGTTGTACAATCGAGATTGGTTAAGTTTCAACTTATATCTAATACATCACGCAAGTACGATTCTCATGCAAACGTGTTCGGCAACCTGTTATTCACGTAACTTTGTTCATATTGCCGAATAATCTTTTAAACTTGTTGGCAGATAGCTTTCATAGCTATATGTCGTCGTAAGTGGCTTCAGGGCCGTACATCTTGGAACTGTCTGGTCATACCCGGCACGTTCCAGCTTTGTATTTAACAGTTTATCTCCCTTGTTAGTTGCAGGGCAAACTGACTGGCACGCACCGGACTTCTGAGCACCCGGGCCACGTTTGAAGCCAGCTTCTTCGGCTTGCTGTGTGATTGGCACAGTGCGCCACTTTTTGCGCCAACACACTTTTTGGCACGCCCGGTGGGACCCCTTTTCCCTGCAGCAATGGTCGAAGTCATTGAAGCTGAGGCCAGCAACAAGGCGGGGCTCGTGCAGGTGCAGCTCGCTGAGCTACCTGACGAGTACAAAGAGCAGGTGGATAATGCTTGTGCCGAGTTCCAGGCCAAGTGCCTAGAAGCCTTTTCCAAGAACAAGAGCGGAAAGGTTCGCCGTCTGCACGATCTGCCGAAGCCCGTCCAGCTCAACCCGGATGATCCTGGGGAAGCGGAGGCAGTGTTGAAGATGTCTCACATTATCAACGAAGCTGTCTCTGGCGCCATCGGTCGCATGCATGGGGCGTTTCTCAACACTTTCCGTACCATCATGATCGCCCAATTCGGCCCCAAGGCCGATGAACTTATGGAGGCGGAGTTTGGCCCTATAGCAGGACCACATCTTTTCAATCTGCCGAATCACCTCAAGGGGGCAGGAGCTGTCGGTGAGGAGACCCCGCCTAAGGCTCGATCAAGCGGGATGACCATTCAAGAGAAGCACACGCCAGAAGGCCAGTTGCCGACCATGGGGCAGCTCACGTTCGGCACTAAGGGTCAGCCGCCAGAGTCAACACGCAAGATCTCCCCGCAAACCTATAGGCTCATAAAGGACTACTACGGAAACGGGTACCATGAGATGCTTGAGCCTCACAGCATAGAGGGTGCCCCACATCCAGGATACGGGAAGCCGACGGCCGAGAAGACCGCCGACTCTAATGTCGATGTCATGCTAGAAAGGATGGCAGATATGATGCAGCGCACTTTCGGCCTGAAGCCCAAGGGTACTTATGCTTACAGATCTCCGTTCCCCGAATGGTTCCACCGTGTGGCTCTACCTCCCAGAGTCAAAGTGCCAACGGACCTGTCCAAGTTCTCCAGCTTAGACGACACCAGCACGGTGGAGCACGTCAGTCGTTATCTGCTCCAGCTTGGGGAGGCCAATACCGAAGACGCCTTCAGGGTTCGGTACTTCCCGTCGTCACTCACTGGGCCGGCGTTCGCTTGGTTCACGTCTCTGCCACCGGGTTCTATTCTCTCTTGGGCAGACTTGGAACAGAAGTTCCATACGCACTTCTACACGGGCACCAAGGAGAAGAAGCTGGTGGACATCATGTATGTGCGCCAGAGGCCAAATGAGACGCCGCAGGACTACCTGCGCAGGTTTAGGGAAGTCAAGAGCCAGTGCTTCGGCATGTACCTACCAGACGACCAGCTTCCACCATTGGCTGTGGCAGGCATGCTCCCGAGCATCAGAGACAAGCTCTTCGGCCAGGAGTTTGAAGACCCGGGTCATCTCTCTCGCCGGCTGAATGAAATGACTATCCAAGCGCAAGGCTTCCGGAGGGAAGGGCGTTTCCAGAAGGACAATGTCGCGGCACAGATGTATCAGGCTTTCCTGGACGAAGCCGATGACTATACCGACACGGAAGATGAGGTGGCCGCTGCAGAGCTCAACTGGGACAAGGAGCCGACCCAAGCCAACAAGCAATGGCTACGCCAGCAGAAGGGGGCATACGACTTCGACGTCACAAAAGCTGACAAGCTCTTCGAGTTTCTGGTTGCCGAAGGGAGAGTCAGGCTACCCCCGGATCACCCGATGCTGCGTCCTGGAGGGGTTAAAGACAAGAAATACTGCGGCTTTCATAACACTAACACTCATTCTATTAATGATTGTCGTGTGTTCAGGACAAGGATCCAGAAAGCCATCCAGGACGGCCATATCAAGTTCAATGGCAAGATGAAGATCGATGCAAACCCCTTCTCCCAGAACGCCGTGTTCTTCTCAGTGAACATGGTAACCCCAGCGGATCCCAGAGGCAAGGGCAAAGTCAAAGTCCTCACCTCCGACAAGGCACGCGAATCTGGCGCAGTGGATCCCGATCGGCAAATCACTGGCGATGAGCTCCGGCAGCGCGCCCAGGCCACGAATAGCCGATACGAGCACGGAGAGTCATCTTCCAGGCGCAGGCCTACCCACAGAGATCTCCTTAACAAATGGCGCCGGCAAAATGAGAAAGAGCAGAGGCGTCTCCAACGCGAAGAGCGAGAACTCGAAGAGGAATACCAGCGTGAAGATGGTCACACGGGAGAGCACCGGTATCGTCTGGAGGAGAGGGCTTACCACAGAGAACAGGCCCGTCGTTGGGAACAAGAACGCCACCAAGAGCGGGAGCAAGAGCACTGGGGCTGCCCGTTCTTCCGCCACTGCTGGAACGAAGGCTTGAAACTGCCTGCCGTCAACAACTGCCCCGAATGCAGCGATCAGTACAGGGGGTATAGGCAGGATCGGGTCAACCGCCGTCCCGTCCACGAAAGATTGGGAGCGCACATCCCAATGGACGATCGGCGCCTAAAAATGAGGAGCCCGGATCGGCGAGCCAAGAGATGTGCCGACCAGGAGTGGGTGCACCACCAAGGTGACAGCGAGGAGGCACAACCCCGCCCATATAGATGGCAAGAAGGGCAGTGGTGTCCGCCAGGGCTCAGA
The DNA here is from genome assembly GCA_009763385.1 of Coix lacryma-jobi var. lacryma-jobi. Taxonomy (NCBI): domain Eukaryota; kingdom Viridiplantae; phylum Streptophyta; class Magnoliopsida; order Poales; family Poaceae; genus Coix; species Coix lacryma-jobi. The sequence continues at coordinate 59,115,190 of CM019823.1, read as the reverse complement.
AAGAGCCAGAAAAGGAAGGTGCAGCGCCTCCGGAATAGGGAGTTGGAAGAAGCAGCCGCCAATGGGAAGAAGCAAGAATGGCGCCCGAAGGAAAAGCCAGACGATACTGGCAAAGGCGCTGGCGTGGCCATGACTTTTTTCCTTCCCCTAGAATTCATAGCTCCAATCGGCCAGGGGGCACAGGACGAAGCGCGTTCGGACTCCGACGAGGCCGAGCACAACGAGCTCGCGACACAGCTCGTGTTGTCTCAGAAGGCAGCATTTGACAAGCCAGCCAAGCATCGGCATTTGAAGCCGTTGTATGTCAAGGGGTACGTCAACGGGAAACCGCTAACCAAGATGTTTGTTGACGGCGGCGCAGCAATCAACATCATGCCTTACGCCACGTTCAGAAAGCTGGGCATGAACGATGAAGACCTACTCAAAACAGATATGATACTCCGCGACTTTGCCGGCAATCCCTCCGACACTCGGGGTGCCGTGCACGTGGAACTGATGATTGGATCCAAGACGCTCATTACGACCTTCTTTGTCATTGATGGCAAGGGGGCATATAGCTTGCTTCTGGGCAGGGATTGGATCCACGCCAACTGCTGCATACCTTCAACCATGCATCAAATACTCATACAATGGGTTGGAGATGACATCGAGGTTGTCCAAGCCGACGACTCGGTGAGTGTTGCCACCATTGCACCCACTTACTGGGAATTCGACGGAGTAGACTGCTTCTCCGATCGCGTGTGGGGAGAAGGTCCTGTCAACGTCTACGGCAGGGATCAACAGCCGATCCAAGCAATCGGCTCTCAAAGCTTCTTCTAGATGGACAACCCAACCGACAACAGCGAGGGCAAACTGGGACGTGGTTTCACATCGGCCGACAAGTTAGAGGAGGTGGATGTTGGTGATACGAGTAAGAAGAGGCCGATGTTTGTGAGTTCCAGTTTAGACCCTGATTTCAGAGTGCAGCTAGTAGATCTTCTAAAGGAGTTCAAAGACTGTTTTGCGTGGGACTACACAGAGATGCCCGGATTAGATCGGTCCATTGTTGAGCATAAGTTGCCGATCAAACCTGGATACCGCCCATACAAACAACCTCCGCACAGGATCTACAAGGAGGAGGTGTTGGCCGACGTGAAAAAGGAAGTGGAAAGATTACTAGAAGCTAACTTCATTCGGCCGTGTCGATATGCGGAATGGATCTCCAATATTGTCCCGGTGTACAAGAAGAACGGGAAGATGAGAGTCTGCATCGACTTCAGGAACCTCAACAAAGCCACTCCTATGGACGGTTATCCAATGCCGGTGGCCGATTTGCTAGTAGATGCTTCGGCCGGTTTTGAAATCATAAGCTTTATGGACGGCAACGCAGGTTACAACCAGATCTTCATGGCTGCAGAGGATGTGGCAAAGACCGCCTTCAGGTGCCCCGGCCATATAGGTTTGTTTGAATGGATGGTCATGACTTTTGGTTTGAAAAATGCCGGTGCCACTTACCAGCGAGCCATGAATTACATATTCCATGAGCTGATCGGCAAAATCGTAGAGATCTACATTGATGACGTGGTGATCAAATCCAGAGGCAAAGAAGGACACTTAGCCGATTTAAGGAAGACCTTGGAGTGCACAAGGAAACATGGTTTAAAGATGAATCCAACCAAGTGTGCATTTGGGGTGTCGGTTGGGGAGTTTCTGGGATTCCTGGTCCACAAAAAGGGGATCGAAGTCGGCAAGAAGAGCATGGAAGCAATTGATAAGGTAGTGCCGCCAACTAATCTCAAAGAACTTCAATCACTGCTCGGCAAAATCAACTTTGTCAGAAGGTTCATATCCAACTTGTCCGAGCGCGTGCTGCCATTTTCTCCACTGTTGAAGCTCAAGAAAGATCAGGAGTTCGTGTGGGGTGACGTGCAACAAAAGGCTTTCGATGAGATCAAGGAGTACATGAAGGCACCACCAGTATTGGTTCCTCCACAACTCGACAGGCCTTTCAAGTTGTACGTGGCGGACGACAACCTAACAATAGGGTCGGCCCTCATGCAAGAATTCGAAGGAAAAGAGAGAGTCATAGCCTATCTTAGCCGAAAGCTACTGGACCCCGAAACAAGGTATTCGGCTACGGAAAAGTTGTGCTTGTGCGTTTTCTATTCCTGTACCAAGTTTCGGCACTATCTATTGAATGCCGAATGCCTGGTAGTATCAGAGTTTGATGTAATCAAGCACATGTTATCAATGCCGATTTTAAGTGGAAGGATTGGCAAATGGGTTTTGGCCCTTTCTGAATTTGATTTGCATTTTGAATCGGCAAAGGCTGTTAAAGGCCAGATTATGGCTGATTTTGTCACTCACCACCGTGATCCTAATGCTAACATGGTAACCATTATCCCTTGGGCATTGTTTTTTGATGGATCCTCGTGCAGCAAAGGTGGTGGAGTCGGGATCGTGTTGATTTCTCCCAAGGGGGCACCCTTCAAGTACTCTATACCGATCGAGTACCCGGTGACTAATAATCAAGCAGAGTACGAAGCACTGCTCCGAGGGCTGCGGTTGCTTGTGGACATTAAGGCAGACGCCGTGGAGATCTTCGGTGACTCGGAATTGGTGATCAAGCAATTGACCGGCAAATACGAGTGCAAGAACGACACGCTGCAGGAATATCTCGAAGGTTGCCAAGAGCTCCTCAAACAGTTCCGGTCGGCAACCTTGCAACATATTCCTAGGGGGCAAAACGAAGAAGCAAACCAGTTGGCTCAGGCAGCATCCGGGTATAGGGAAAATCAAAACATTTTTGCACTTGAGGAAGAGCAAGCAACCCCAGAAGATGATCAAGCAGTCCCAGGTGATAATCAGACAATTGAAGACTGGAGAGACAACATTGCCGATTACCTCAGGGACCCATCCAGGAAAGTCTCCCGAAGACTCAGGTACAAGGCTCTTAAGTTCACGCTCTTGGACAATCAATTGTACTACAAATCCATAGATGGGGTTTTGCTTAAATGCCTGAACCAAGACGGGGCTAGGAAACTGATGTATGAGGTGCACGAAGGCGTATGTGGTGCACACCAGTCGGCTCACCGTATGAGGTGGTTAATCAGGAGGACTGGATATTTTTGGCCGACTATGCTCGAAGATTGCTTTGAGTACTACAGAGGTTGTCAGGATTGCCAGCGATTCGGCAATGTGCAGAGGGCCCCAGCATCGGCCATGAATCCGATCATTAAGCCTTGGCCTTTCAGAGGATGGGGCATTGATTTGATCGGCCAGATCCACCCTCCATCTAGCAAGGGACATAAGTTTGTTTTGTTAGCCACAGACTATTTCACTAAGTGGGTTGAAGCCATCCCATTGAAGAAGGTGACATCAGAAAACATGGTATCCTTCGTCAGGGAGCACATCATTTACCGATTCGGCATTCCCCAGTCCATCACTACCGATCAGGGAACTCAGTTCACTTCCTCGGAGTTTTGTGACTTCGCTGAAGGGATGGGGATTAAGCTCTATAATTCTTCCCCTTATTATGCACAGGCCAATGGGCAGGCAGAGGCTTCTAACAAAATCATGATTAAGATCATTCAAAAGAAGATCGAAGAGAAACCCAAAAGGTGGCACTTGGTGCTCAACGAAGCTTTGTGGGCCTACCGAATGGCTTGTCATGGGTCAACTCAGACGTCACCTTACGAGTTGGTCTATGGGCATCACGCAGTTCTACCATGGGAGTTGCAGTCGGGGTCAAGACGAGTTACATTGCAGAACGATCTGGCTAAAGAGAATTATAAGGATTTGATAATGGATGAGCTAGAGGATTTGCATTTGATTCGTCTCAAGGCCATGGAAAATATTGAGAAGAACAAGATACGCGTTGCCAAGTACTACAACTCGAAAGTGAGAGAAAAAGGATTCGAAGAAGGAGACTTGGTTTGGAAAATTATCTTGCCAATCGGTACCAAAGACAAGGTATTCGGCAAATGGTCCCCTAACTGGGAAGGGCCTTTTCGAGTTCTGAGACGTGCTCCGGGTAATGCGTACATTCTGAAAACCCTCCAAGGAGAAGAGTTTACTAGGGCAATTAATGGACGCTATCTAAAGAGATTTCACCCTAGCGTGGAGGTCGGTGCATAACGGAATCAAGGACTAGCGGGCACCGACGACCGATACAAGGTTGTATCGCCCTTAGCACAAAAAATGGCCGATAGGTTCTATCGCCCTTAGAGCAAAAAACAGCCGGCCCGGCATGTGTCGCCTCTAGCGCAGAAAACGCAGAAATACAGGTCCAAGTGCACGCGGTGCTGTGCAATCGGCTAGATAAATCAAACGCTCAACAAGCGCAGAACGGGAAAACAGATTGTATACATGAACATGGCAGAGTAGAACATTGTTCATAGTTGGGGGCGGTACGAAAGTGCGGATCAGTTACCAAGCACCTTGTTGATGACCGTCTGCGGATTGCTGACTGCGGCGAGGGCGTGAGCATGATCCTCATAGGAGTCCAGAAAATCGTCGATCTGCTCGACGTCCTCCGGACATGCCCCGCCGGGGAAGCCAACCGGCGTCACGGAGAAGTCCTCCTCCGTGCGGACCGTTAGCGCTGACAGCCCCAGCGCCACGCCGTGGTGCACACCCTGCAGGGCGACCTGCTCGATGCGGCCATACACATTGGCCAGGCGCGCCTGGGCGGTGTCGCCCTGGGCGTTCACTCGGTCTGCGACGGCGTTCGCCGCCATCTTCAGGCGCTCCAGCTCTTCAGACAGCGCTGTGAACGACGGGTTGAAGTGGATCGGTTAAAAGATCAACAAGAACGACCGAAAGCCGATCTAGGATTGGGTGTCCATACCCGTGATTGCGTCGCAGAACTGCCGGCGCTGGTCCTCCCACTCCAGCTGGTCGATCCCGTACTGCTTCGAGACGGCGGCCAGCTCTTCCCGGGACTCGTCCCGCAGCGCCATGAAGTTCAAAGCGTCGTTGTGGTCGTAGAGGCCGCCGTCGGAGTCCCGGTCTGGGCTCGCCTCCCTAGGATGGGAGTGGTAGGAGAGGCTGTCAGAGGAGCTCGACGAGCCCGATGGTGGAGCCTCTGGCCTCCCCGGTGCTGGAGAAGGCCGGGCATGCCCGCCGGCGGAAGAGATAACGGGGACCCTGTCGGCGAGCAGTAACAGAGCGTGAGCGAGGTTTTCAAGAAACTGCCACAAAGGACGTAAGCGAGGATGTCCTACCCGCGCTGACGGAGGCGCCGAGCGCGGCTCCCTTCGGCCTCCTCAGCCGCCGGGCGCTTGCCGCGGTCATCATGGCTCGCCATTGCACTCGGAAAGTTAGGGTTTCTGGGGCGGAGCGAGCAAGGAAGCCGAGGCGGCGAGAGTACTAGAGGAATGGATGCAAGATTGGGAGAAGGCAGGACTCCAGGGACGATTTATGCCGAATATCAACCGACGGATTGGGGTTTTTTCTGCTTCCCAAGATGGGCCTCTACAGTGATGTGCTGTGCAAATCATCTGAATGCACTCACGTGTTCGGCGGGGAATAAAGCGCCTGGCTTCGGCAAAATTGCCGATTTAGGTGTTCAGGATAAACACTGGCCAGATTGCCGAACAGGTTCACACAGTTAAACACGATGTCATCAGAACGGTAACCGATTGGATGCAAAATACAGATATATTACAAGGTGCAAATGACCAAGTACATGGGATGGAATATGCTTTGATCCCGAAAAATCAGTCACAGATTGATGTCAAGAAGATGGAGAAAAGGACTTCTTATTCACATAACAAGAGTCAATTACAAATGAAGGATCAGTTCGTCCATGTCATTCTATTTCTAATCGGAAGATCAGAATCGAAAGAGTCGGCCAAGTCTGTTCTGGCTTCCTTCATATCCTCAACTGAACGTGCTATCCTAAATTCTAGTCCTCGCTCACAAACGTCAAAATGACGGTAGTCGGCGCCAGAATGGATCCGGACGGCATTGAAGGCAAGTGCTGCGCCGTAGCCCATGCCGGCCCTAGAAATGTCAGGAAGGACCCGCTTGATCTCATTCACCTGCCCTAGAGCCACCGTGCCTGACACATTGGCTGAAGTAGCCAGGTCGGCAATAGCGGCTTCGAGGGAGTGGAGCCTAGTCTCCAGAGCTGAAAGAAAGAGGGGTCAAGCAGAGGAAAGGGATAAGAAAATGACAGTTGGGGAATGCTTACCGATGGCTTGTTCCCGAAAAGCATCGCGCTCCTGAGAGATTTGAGTAATCTCCCGATTCTTCTTTCCTAGATCAGACTGGAGATCTGTGACCTTCTGAGCCAGGTCCTCGGTGAGGTCGTCGCCAGTCCTCCTGAGGAGGAAACAAAATGCGGCCTAAACATCCAAAGCGAAAAGATCAAAGAAGAAGCAACCTTCTCTTAGAAGTGCTGGTGTCGCCGAGCTCGGGACTATAACGGCTTGCCTGGGAAGACATTTTTCGGTTCAGGGCAAGAGAAGAGAGGGTTTTTCTAGATGAAGAAGCTGAACAGAGGAATTCGGGAAGCTCAGGCCGAAATAGAATAGAGAGGAAATTTTAAAGGATCTCGAGTGCATCGGGAGACGAGTCGGCAGCTGTGATGATTAATGACGTGGGAAGTCGGATGCTTCCAGAGACTCTACAGTGGTGCGAAAAGGAGAAAATGAATTTTAGAATAAAACATTTATCCCAAAATTAGGGGCATGTGTTAACACCGAGTTTTCGCACTATGACAAGTGGACCGACACTATGATGATTCGGCGAACGCCGCCGCTTGAAGGATTCGGCAGACGGCGGATGCGGTTGGCTAACTCAATGTATTCGGCAAGGCTGTGAAAGCGATTAGTCAACGGCGAGCAGATTCGGCAACGCAACGCTACGGTCGGTTACCTCAAGCCAAGTCGGTTTGCGACGAATACGGCATGTCAAGAAGATTTAGCGATGGGAATCTCGTCATTTTAGCGCGTGCCGGTTATTAAAGGAAGCTTGGAGCAAAAGGCATGATGTTTTTGATAGTTTCCTAATTTATCATTGTAATCGTATCCTTCTAGGACTCAGAGAACACCAGGGTATAAATATAAACCCTGAGGCTATTGTAAAGACGTTCACAATCAATACAACCAACCCGGCCCCGTGCCGTCTTCGAGTCCAAGTCGTGTCGTCGTGTTCTTCGAGAGGGGCCATCGATCCGTCGACCTCCGTAAGTTCCGGCAACCTTGTTATCATGTCTAGTATCGTGCGGCGGATTTAGATATGGTGCAAGTAGTCTCGTATGTTAAGCTTAGTATCGTGCGGCGGATTTAAGCTTATGACGGGAGGTCTTTGTTTATGTCTTGTATCGTGCGGCGGATTGAGACACAAATAAAGATAGTTATCGGCTCTATTAGATGTGGCAGTCTAGTAGATTCATTAAGTTACCTTGTGTTATGTTATGTTTATTTCATCGTAACACTTTGCCCAATCTAGATAACGTTCGGTTCGGCTTTATCTTTTACAGATCTGCTCTGTTCTCTCACGTTTATTATTGTAAAGTCTTTCATGTAGTAGATCTATTGTTCGTAATAGCCGATTGGATCGTATCTGGATTGCCACGTGGTGAGGGTTCATGCATGTTAAGTGTGTTTGATCTATGACAAGGCTAGGTGTCGTGCGGCAGGCGCAGGCTTCAGATTAGCTTAGTCATGCTTAGTTTGTATGTTCAATCTCCATGGACCCCAACTCGGTTGTACAATCGAGATTGGTTAAGTTTCAACTTATATCTAATACATCACGCAAGTACGATTCTCATGCAAACGTGTTCGGCAACCTGTTATTCACATAACTTTGTTCATATTGCCGAATAATCTTTTAAACTTGTTGGCAGATAGCTTTCATAGCTATATGTCGTCGTAAGTGGCTTCAGGGCCGTACATCTTGGAACTGTCTGGTCATACCCGGCACGTTCCAGCTTTGTATTTAACAGTTTATCTCCCTTGTTAGTTGCAGGGCAAACTGACTGGCACGCACCGGACTTCTGAGCATCCGGGCCACGTTTGAAGCCAGCTTCTTCGGCTTGCTGTGTGATTGGCACAGTGCGCCACTTTTTGCGCCAACAGCTAGTGCTCCCTAGTGCACCCTAGGGTGGCGGGCGCCAGCATGGGGTGGCGGGCGCCACCCCTATGGCTGCCATAAGCCCCCTAGGTGCCACCTAATCACTCTAGTAAACATCTACTTTGCTAAAAATTAAATTGCTTAAGTAAAAACGAAAAATTAAATGGGGGGATAAAGACTTACCTTAGCCTAACTCACCTTGGTTAGCCGCTTTGGATTCCCGATTGGTGTCGCCTTCACGGTGGTTGTGGTGGAATGTCGGCACCGACGAACCTTGATGACGGGTGTTTTTCCGGTCGCGGTGTGAACTCGAATTTCTCCTCCTTTCCACTGATGTGGAGCTGAATTTCTCCAGCTCCTACATCAATGGTGGCTTTTGCAGTGCTCAGAAATGGCCGTCCCAAGATCAATGGCGTCCGGTGGTCAGGATTAATATCCAGAACCACAAAATCCACCAGGACAAAGAGATTTCGGATTTTCACCAGAATATTCTCTGCTATTCCCGCGGGATATCGGATCGATTGATCGGCTAGCTGCAAACACATAGGAGTAGGGGACAAGGTATGATGATTTAATTTATCATATATTACCTTGGGCATGACGCTGACGCTTGCTCCCAGATCACAGAGTGCATGCTCGAAGTGCTGCTCTCCAATTGAACATGCGATTGTTGGGTTTCCTGAGTCCTTCTTCTTTTCTGGGAGTTGGTTTAAAATGACCGCACTGCAATCTTCGGTCAATTTAACCACATCCCTACTTGAGCATGTCTCTCAAATATTTTACATAAGTTGGAACCTGCATAGCGTCAATAAATGACACATGTATATATAATTTTTGAATTACCTCGACGAATTTCTTGAATTGGTCGTCTTCCGTCAGATTTCTGTTTCGATCTGGAAAAGGTAATACATGTGTATCATAGAATTCATGAGGAGCAGTTCGTACCTTGGATGGAGGTTCAGCTGGGGTCTCCTCTTCTTCGTCTTCTTCAACATTAACAATATTTTTCTTTGTAGCAGCATTACTATTAGGAACTAAATTAGGATGAGGTGGATCACGAGTGGATTTACCACCTCTCGTGGTTACAGCTTTTACCTCCTCATAGTATTTAATTTGAGATTTAATGTTATCTACTTTTTGCTCTAATCTCCTATTAAAATTAATTTGTTCGTTAAATGCTTCAGAAAAATATTTTAGTTTAGCATAAATTCCTTCTAACGTTTTATCATGTTCAATTAATTTATTATTTATGCTATCATTAATTCTACCTTGATTAGAAACTAATTTTCCAATAGGAGAATTAAATACGGAGGTTTGAGACATACCTTTGTTATTCCATTGTTGGATCATTGGAATTGGAGGTTCTCCGTAGCCACCATTATTAAGAAGGGATTTGGCATCCTCTTTCTTAATTTCTGCTTGACCTTCACTTGACGAAGCGGCTCTTAGCTTGGCGTAGTACTCCTGTGCAGCACGATCTCTCTTCTCATTTATCCTTTGCTCTAGCAATTTTACCAAAGTTTGCAGGGTAACAGAATCAGCTTGCTTAATTTCAGACATACCTCTAGCACGTTTTTCTGTCCATCCTTGATTCGCCACCATTGTCTTGATCAATTTGGTTGCCTTCTCTACGGTGAGAGAGAGGTATGCACCTCCGGCGGCAGCATCAATGTGTTGTCGAGATTCTTGCTGGAGTCCATTGTAGAAGCTCTGGATCAAGTACCAGTCTTGCATACCATGGTGAGGACAGTATTCAACATACTCTTGTAGTCTTTCCCAAGCTTCAGTGATTGTTTCTTCGTCTCTCTGTCCAAAGTTGGAAATCTTGCTACGGACAAGAATAGTTCGACTTATCGAGCAGAACTTATTGAGGAATTGATCCGCGCATCTCACCCACGTCAGCAGGTGGCCAGAGTTGAAGAGGAACCATTGCTTCGCTTTTTCCACTAATGAAAATGGAAAGAGACGAAGTCTGATGGCATCCTGCGAAACTCCAGAGTGTTTTGGTCGACGTCGATGTTGATTGATCGTTGGAGCAGCTTGGTTTGTCAGTCACTTTTGACTGGGATTCTTGTCTCGATGAACTCCTCTCATGAAGCTCCAGGTTCTTCCTCGGAGGAGTGAGATTAGCTCTTGCTCTCCTAAGAATGGCCTCAGGATCTTCTTGATAGTCGCTCGGAAGATTGAATCCGGCCATGACTACTTGAACGATCACAAACAACGAACAATATGTACCCACTAGAACTGCGGGGGTTAATTCAATAGAAATCACAAAGAATTAATTCTAGCCAATTGCTTCCCCGGCAACGGCGCCAGAAATGCTTGTTGACTCTTGCTAACGTCGTCACTAGGAGTAGACTATGAATCTATCACCGGCAACGGCGCCAGAAAGGTTTGTTAGTACTTCTTGATGTGAGAAGTATAACTAACTATTCGTATGACTATTGGTAGGTTCCGCAAGCGCACAGAATAAGTCTATTGTAGCACTTCACCCGGGAGTAACCGAGTATCGTATTTATTTCCACAGGGAAGCTACTATGGCAGAACTAACACTAGGACCGCTATGAACAACTAGTGATTCTAGCAGGGTTGATCGAAATGTATGAATGGGGGTTGGTTTCTACTACTACTACTAAAAAGAAAAGAAAGACTAACTATTACTAACCTAAATCGGCGGGGTCTGGCCGATGAACAGATTAATGTTTTCCTACACACTTATGATCACAACTAACTTAGCAATAAAGGTTCTATCTAGTTCTTCGAACCGTACACACCCTCTGGACTATTTACCTCAGACGTGCACAACGAGGTTTATGATTTAAGAACTAACCCAACTACGTGGTGGAATTCAAGGCTCCCAGGGCTGTCACCACCTGTTTGCTACCACAGCTATCCGGAGGGCTAGAAACTAAGGTATAACTAGTCTAAGCACCGCGCTTACACTAATATATACTACTCTAATCTTGCGTCCAAAACTAGAGCACTGATTACTCAGCGAAGAACCCGAACTAGATATAGACTAAATACTAAGTTATCTATGATCGAAAGCACTCAATAAGAACAATAAGTAAAGAACTTAAAGTAAATGTTGAAAGTAGAAGAACACTAAGATAAATGAAGGAAGACTTGGAATTATACCAGAGACTTGGAAGATCCTCTATTACAACTCCAGCTCTTCTCTGCTTCACTCTCGCTCTCACTCTAAGTCTCTCAACTAGAGTGTTCCCTCACCAGAGCTTCGCTTACAAGAGAGTGGGACTAATGAGGTGAGGTCTGAGTACAAATGAGCTCGGGGGTCCTATTTATAGCCTAAGGGACCTAAGGGGGTACTTTTGGACCTAGGGTTAGGTCAGGGGGGTGAGTGTGGTGGCGGGCGCCAGCCCTAGGTGGCGGCCGCCACCCCGCTAGCCCTTGGATCCACCGCCTCTTCACCAACGGCATCCAGGAGGTCCTCCAAATCGGTTTGGGGTTTGTCCAATAACTGTCACATGGTCAATTAGGCCATGATCCATGTGACGCTGCTTCTTAGCCCTTGGATGAACCGACTTAGGTGAGCAACGGTTGCAAATGAGTGTGGGGTGCTTCTCCTGGATCAGTGACGTGGCAGGGGGGAGTTTGGGCTTCTCCCCCCTAGCGGCCGCTAGCTATGGGTGGCGGGCGCCACCCCTCCTTGGCCCAAAGTGGGCCCAGGCAAGTGGGCTTGCTTCCTGGTGGGTCCATTTGGTCATTTTGCTCAAAAACCCTGCAATTTCCTACATTCAAATAAAACTCAAGGACAAGTGGAAATCGTTAGTTTATAAAAGATTTTGGTTGATTTTAGGCCCTTGTGTTGCATTATATGACCTTGTTGATGCTAAGAATATGACACTTAGTGAGTGTCAACAGAGGGTATATGATAAAAGCGACCCAGTGGCCACCCACGAGGCCCTGACTGCACCATTGCAACAAAATAGAGTTTATGACGACGAGAAGGCATGATATGCTAGCGACTTAGGTGTACGTACATGTATTTGACTTACCCAAAGTGATAGGCAACCATTATACACTCTGGCCCATCTGGCTTGATCTTCTTCATGCATTCTAGTATGTAATTTTTCAACTTAGTCTTCTCGGCTTTCATATTTTCTTCATATTTCTTCTCTCGCTGTCGAACTGTCATCTCTGGATCAGTGATCTTGAAACCCTTGATTACTCTTTCGGCAATATGTGCAGGAGAGAGGTAGAGTACAGGACGTGTCTTTTTATTACTTACAGTGACCGTCATGCTGCACGAACAAGTCATCATGACATAATAAGTATAGAACTATGGAAAATACGAATGTAGTGATCTGTGGAAGTTGCATTCATCGCTTACAGTGTGAATAGGGTGATTTGAACGATGCCCAGGTCTTCTTCCCGCATCAGGTTGTACATGTCGCTAAAGTCTACGGGTAGGTGCATTTCGTTACAAGCGGGCAAGTGGAAGTACTCCGGGGGAATCTTAACGTTAAAACTTGACATCCCGGCTTTTGCAGCTTCCATGTACCATAGATGGAACCTCCTTGTATCCCACTTTTCCTCGTCGATGAGCTGGGCCTTGGGAATCATGAACTTCCCGCACACATAGTGGCCAGGTGAAAGGTCCTAGTTTGGTTTTGATAATTGATGACAACACTTGTGAGCTAACCATTCTATCCAAGTGTGAAGGAAAATAGGTTGAGTTCACAATATCAGTGGATGATTTTATTGAAATGATTGTTTAAAGTTTGTTGGGGTATTCAACTTAAGCATAGCAAGCAGGCGAAGACTTTGGCAGGACTTGTCTAGAAGGACCGTGTGCTCAAGCGATGGTGAAGGACAAGCTAGTGGGCTTGATGCCGAGGGACCGACGCAGAGGTGAAGGGCAAGCTAGTGGGCTTGGCGCTGATGGACCTATGGTGAAGGGCAAGCTAGTGGGCTTGGCGCCGAAGGACCGAGACAACGGTGAATAGCAAGTGAAGCTAAAGTGAGAGGCTTGAAGTCTATGTGATGGTTGAGTGACCAACATCATCTTTGATGGACCAAGTCAAAGATTCATTGGTTATATCTAATGGCTTGGTGAAGTTGTCCATGAATGTTTCCTTGCGGGTATCAAAGAAAATTGTGGATAAGCAAGGCAAAGGTATGGACAATAGGGTGTTTCTTTTTACCGGCTATGAGGTGTGTAGAGAAGTTAAATAGCCGGATTTAAGATAGATAACCGTACTACTAAGAGGGGCAAACATGTTTGCATTACGGTTGTCTAGTGCCACTTGTGAGCTCTATCGTTTTGATCGATTTATGATGAGTGGCGGTAAGTCGAAAACCATTGTGAAAAATGTTTGTGAAAAGCTAACCAGTGTTTATGGAAACGATGCTCTTTTAGAGATCGTTGGTTTGGAGTTGGCTTGTTTTAAGAAAAGGTTTTCTTAGCGCTTGTGAGCTGACTTTATATTGCTTTGGACTTATCCATAGTGTATGGGTTGATGGGCAAAGCAAAGGAGATAGAGCGCTTGAGAAAGGCATTTTCAGGCTGGTGGCGGAGAGTCCGCGCCCCTGATGGCGGACAGTCCGCCGGCCAAAACCTGAGAACCGAACAGATTCTGTGTAATCTGCTGGAGGGCTGTCAAAGTAACGGCAGACAGTTCGCGCCCTGGTGGCGGACAGTCCGTCGGCTAATTCTTAGAGGAAGCAGAGTTGCTGCTCGCGCTGCTGATGCAGTCTCAGGTCAACGGCGGACAATCCGCTCCCTAGGTGGCGGACAGTCCGCCAGTGTTTTTCAAAATCGAGCAGTACTGCTGCTGGTTCTGCTCGGTGAGGTGTGTGGCAACGGCGGACAGTCCGCGCCCCTGGTGGCGAACAGTCCGCCGGTCAAATTTCAAACCTAACGGCTAGTTGCTGACAACGGCGGACAGTCCGGGACTTGTACCGCGGACTGTCCGGGAATCGTGTTTCAGCACATAACGGTTGGATTTTGAGGGGGCCTCTATATATAGTGGGTTGCCCGGTTTGTGGAGGTCCTCTTGGGCATTCTTACAGCATATCCTTTGGGAGAGAACACCTCTAGCACCTCATCTCATATCCCTTGCTTGAGAGCAACATTTGGAGAGTGAGTGTGCTCCACTAGTGCGAATCTTTGCGTGAGAGATTAATTGTGGCACTAGGTGGTCGTCGTGCAGGCGTGGTTATCTATTACTCTTGGAGCTTGCCGGCTCCTAGACGGTTTGGTGATTGTGTCTCCGTGAAGCACGCAAGAAGATTGTGCGGTGCTCCGGAGTTGGCTTTGTGAGGGGCTATTGAGCTCATCCCCGCCGGAGGAAGGCAAAGAGCATCTCTAGTAAACTTGAGGCGTGAAGAGTATCTAATGATTTGGTTGGCTCAAAGTTTAGTGCTCACGTGGAGCCTACCTTGTGGGGGTAGTCCGAAGCTTTTGTGCTTGGAGCTAACAAGAGGAGCAACAATCCTAGAACTTGCTTCAACGTGGATTAAGTGACCGGCAAGTCACCGAACCACGTTAAAAACATCGTGTGTCATCCTCTTCCGTTTGGTTTGCCTATCTCAACACAAGTTCATTTCATTTCATATTACACATACTTGTGTTGACCTTGTATCTTGTTTTTACATTCATATATATATTGATATCTTGTGTAGTCTTTCTTGATATACATTCTTATAGTTGATCATCTTGCTAAATAGCTCAAACTTGACTTGTGTACAATAGAAATACTCTTGCTAGTATATCTTGTTAAGTTCATAATTAGAGGGGTGTAGTCAAAATTATAATTGAGCCTATTTCTTCCGCTATTAATTTTGAGTAGTTTTGTAATTAATTTTAAAATCGACTATTCACCCCCCCTCTAGTCGGCCATCTCGATCCTACAAGTGGTATCAAAGCCACGATCTCTCTATTGAGGTCTTTACCGACCCGAGAGGATGGCAACTTATGGGTTAGGAGTTGAGTGTCCACATATCTTTGATAGTACATGCTTTACACCTTGAAAAGAATGGATGGTTTACAATTTCAAATTCATTAGTCCTCAAATGTGGTGGATCGTGAATGTGGGCTTTTCTCAAATGTTGGATGAGGTAAATGTCGGTGTTTGTTAACCGGCAACTCGTCTTGAGGAATCTCAGACGATTTGTTCGGTGGGGATCGACGTTCGTAGAACTCGGCGAGTACACAAGGACAGCGATTTATACTGGTTCAGGCCGCTAAGTAGCGTAATACCTTACGTCCAGTGCGGCGTGTGCCTTGTGTATTGTTATGATTCAATGTTCGATTCTCTAGGACCTGCGCCCGGTTCCCCTTATATATCCGGGTGAGTCTCAGCGCAGACCGAGTCCTAGCCGGTTACAACAGTGGAGTCCTATTCTAATTACAGGACTTCCTTTTACAACTCGGCTAAGTTACAAACTAGAGTCCTAATCCAAGTACACTTCGTTACAAGTCTTCGGATCTCTAAAGTTGTCCTGGATTAGTCGGAGTAATCATCGATAGATGATATCTCTGACATCCTGGTCCGTCAAGCCCCCGAGCTCTTCATCATTTCTTCACGACGTTATCTTCTAGTTTCTTCTTGAGAATCTCCGAGTAATGTCTTGAGAAACCTTGAAGTGCTCTGAGTGTAAAGAAATTCCATGGTGTGCGCTTTTTACAAAAAGTGCACCCATAGGGTGTAGCCCCCGAACCTCTTGTTATTTATAATAACTTTGAGGATCTTTGGAGCCTTTTCCGAGTAAATCTTGAATAAGAAAAAACATTTCCTTTATAGATTATACCCTGCAGCCCCCGAGCCTGAGTTCCGAGTACCATAGTAGTCGGTTCTTGGGGTCTTCTAAATGAAGCCATTAGGTAATCTATTAAGGTCTTGAGTAGTCGGACCATGACACCAACTTGTTGCTTAAACCGTCCAAATAATAATTACTTAGCTTCAGGTGGGCAATGTTTTCAACAAACATCCCATATCACCCCCCACTGAATAAAAATTACTCTGAGTCCAGCAATAATTGACTGGTGACTGTTCCAACTGTGCGTAATAATGATGTTTGTCATTTTCTGCAACTGCAAACTTTGTCGTCTTCGTCTTGAAGTGCGTGTGAGAATCAGCTCTGTTACCCATGCCGAGCTTCACATGCACCACAGTACATTGGTTGAATTATTGGTCCAATGGTCACTCTTGTTGATGAACCTGGTCTATAGACCCAGAAGAAACTGCCTATAAATACCCTGCCTGGGAAGCAAAGAGCTCATATCTTTCGAGAGTATAGAACTTCTTATTAGTTCCATGGGTATTGTAATAGCAGTAGCTGAGATGATCGAGCCCCCGGGTGTCTTCCTTCTGTGGAAAAGATGAAGTGCCCAAAAGAACTCTTGTGATAGGACCATCCGTTAGGGTGGTTTCCAAGTGGTCGCGAGCAGAGGGACACAGAGGTGCGCCTAAAAGAACTCTTGTGACTACCACTCGTAGATAACCTCGGAGTCACAGGTTGTCAAAAGGGCGGCGAGGGTGATGGTCTTCCCCGAGTTCCTTGAGTACTAGGGTGGTACCAAAGACCCACCTTGGGATGCACTGAAAAGATAGTGTCTACCCAAGGTTCTGTGTCTGCTTTACTGCGTCTCACTGAACCTGGTCCTTGGTGCAATAGGCATCAAGGCTATGTACCTTGAATTCACTAGAGTAGCGTTTTACACCTTGATTGTACTTTTGTTGAAAGTTGTTGTATCTCAAGATGTTTCCATGTATCTGTGTTGTAATTCCGAGTAATAATAACAAAGATCCAGGTACTTGGAATATTTTCCGAGTCCTCTGTCTTGCTTTCCGAGTACTAAATGTATCTTGCGGAAGAAGAAACTTGTCTGTTTACTGTATTCCTGTTCTCCGTCTCTAACGCCGTCTGACACGTACTCCCAGCCGTTAGGGTTTTTAGACGGTTCCATGACGCCGTTGAGAAAAGATGAACGGGTGCCAAAATAGATCTATAATAAGCCACCGCCGGGCTTATGTTTTCCTTACGCTTTCATCAAGCCATTGCCTTCGGAGCTAGAAATCCCTTAGCCAATTCCACAGTTGATGCGCAGAAAATCTCTCGTCACCAACATGGGCCCCAAGAGGCAGTCTACAGGAGACAAGAAGAAACCTAGGATCACCACCACCGGAAAGCCTAAGCATCCGAACCCACCAACTGATGTCTTGGCGTGGAAGAAGCTGGACACCACCCTGGCGGAACTGGCATTCCTGGCGCAGCAAGGATTGCTGTGGGTGCAACCACTGGATGGATGGAGGGTACCCACTGATCATCGCGCTCCTGCCCCTAATACCATGGAGATTGTGATGTTTAAAGCCTTCGTAGAGCGGGGATTGGGGCTTCCTGCTTCGGATTTCTTCCGTGGATTGCTGCATTACTATGGTTTGACTCTAAACCATATTACTCCCAATGCGGTTCTGCATATTGCAATCTTCGCCCATCTCTGTGAAGCTTTTCTTGGGATATGTCCTTCTATTACCCTTTTCCGCTACTTTTTCTGGTTTAAGTGTCAACCTAGTGACGCTAATACCGAAGTAGTCGAGGGGCTAGTCTTCAGGTTAGATTGGAAGTAGCCAATCAATATATATCTGTTGAGTTGTCGGAGTCGGTAAAAGACTGGGCTGTTGGGTGGTTTTATATGGGTAACCCACCCCCAGCTCTTCGTCGTCATGATGGATGGCCACCACAAAAGTGCCGTGAATGGAAGGAGAAGCTCACAAGTGAAGAAATAGGGGCTATCCAACCTCTTCTCATTATGATAGATGCTTTGATAATCGATGGGCTGACCGGATACACTGTCGTTCAAGACTTTGTTGCCCGGCGCATCCACCCGCTTCAGCAACGAGCCAACTTTGGGTTCGAATACCTGGGTAAGAACGACCCGGGTCGCCACGCTGTCGAGCAATTGGCAGACTGTGAAGTCCTCTAGAGAGTGAACCGGCTGCTTAAGAGCCGTGAACGTCTTGCTCCAGTGATGACATCCTTCTCTGCCATTAATCCTCCTCCTCCGGTAAGTACTTAATTTGTCGTGTTGTCAAGATTAGGAATAGATATCCTTCTGACCTGACTAGGTACCCTTCTGTTTTTAGGGCCAGGGGAGAGATAACAATGATTGTCCTCCCCTTCCTCCGGCGACTGAAGAAGGCGGAGGCATCGCGTTGGAAGGTCCAATCCGAAGTGAGGATCTTCCTAACAAACCAAGTTCACCTGAAGATCTTGATTGGCTTGACACAGAATCAACTGACTCTGATGTCCTGCTTATAGACCCAGAGGCTGAGGGTAGCCGGAAGAGGTCGCTGACTCCTCAACTAGAAGCCGGGGGACCCGTCCTTAAGAAGGCTCGCACTGGTAATCGCCGTGCTTGCCGAAAAGTTCTTTTATCTCAAGAATTGTCTGATAAGCACTATAAGTCGGGTGCTCCTGGTAAGGGAAAACCCGAGTACTTTATAGTCCTTTTGAGTGTTGATGGTCTCTTGTCTTATATATGTCGCTGTATCAGATGCTAGGACGGCGCAAGGGACTTCAAGCAGCGTGGTGTCTGACAGGCCTCCGACTTCAGACCCGCTTCTTATAAAGCCGCTCTTGAAGCTACCAAAGCCTTTGAAGCTCGTGAAGTAAGTTTTCAGCTTTATAGAGTGTACACAGAGTTCTGATAGTGACATATATACTTGTCTGCCTGCAGGAAGGCAAAATCAGGTGCAACAGCCTCAAGCACCGTTCCTGATCCTCAGGCGGTGGAGGAGTCGGAGCCGCTGGCCAAGGATGGCTCCAGCATACCGCCAACCTTCAGTCAGGTAGATCCGCTGCCTGACTCCTCTGTGTCCAAGTCTCAGGTCGAAGCCGCTCCTGACGCGGATGCTCTTCCATTGCTTCAGGTTGGTTGGTTGTACTCCATCTTTCGTTCTCCCGCTCAATTGGAGTTTGACCGAGTGTGGAATGACTAGTTTTTTCGTACACGACAGCCGGACAAACCTACCCTGGATATGGTCTTGACGGAGATACATGCGGAGGGCTCAGCTTGTCAGCAGGGAGGATCTTTAGATGCACCCAAGTCCTCGCGCCAAGGAGCTACTCTTGACGTGTCCGGGTATGACTAGGATCTTACTCGGCTGAAAGAGCTGAAGGATCAGGTGAGGGCTCCTTTTGAAGCTCTTCACCAATTTGTTGAGGTAAGAGTCTCAATCTCTTCTTGTTATACTGTAAACTCATCCGAGTACTTACGGTATTATTGTATTGTAGTCCTTTGACTTCAAGGTTAGAGATCAAGTTACCCGGATCCGCCAGGAGCTGTCTCGTGAAAACCAAGAGCTCCGAGACTATATTGCTCAGGACCAAATTAGTCAAAAGGTAGCCACCCAGGTTCTGCATGATCGCATTAATGAACTCCAAGGCAACCTCAAGGAAGTGGTAGCGGAGCGTGACGCTGCTAACGACCGAGAGGGTGAGCTGATATCCAAGTCCGCTGCTATGGAACAGAAGCTGAAGGAGCTCAAGAAGAGTTCTAGAAAGCAGCTTGAAGGTATACTTGGAGTTTTGAGTCGTTCTGCTCCATAATATTAGTCGGATGACATGATAACTGACTGTTGTGTATGCAGATGCAAATAAACTGGCTTCTGGGTGGCAGAACGCCTTCAATCAGAAGCAGACAGAGATTGAATAGGTATTTGCTAATGCGCAGAGTACTCTTCAAGAAGCCAAATTGATGCGTGAGGGTGCTGACCGGGACCTTCTGCAGGCTTTGAAGTCTACGAAGGAGTCGCGGGATTCCCTGATGGCCTTGGAGCAAGCTGTCGAGCCCCTGCTCAACATGATTCCGGCGCCGGCAGGAGTCGAGGAGTCTTTGATTGAACGGGCCAAGGTTGCACCTGGGCGGCTGGCGCAATACATCAAAGATATGTCGATCTTCGTGGTGCAGGGTCTGATGGCAACGCTGCGGCTACATCTGTCGTCCGTTGACCTGTCCGCTCTGATGACCCTTCCTGAGGACAAAGGTGACGAGGACCTTGCGGTAATGCAAGAGGAGGTGAAGGCCGCCGCGGAGGAGTACTCACAGATATTAGATCTTGTAGAGTAGTCTAGACTCCTCAGTCTCTGCAGCTTGTATCTTCTGAAAACAATTGTTATAAGATATCAAAAATATTGGTTACTTTTGAATCTTGTGAATTGCATATATGTCCAACTCCATATTGCGGCAAATTTCTTTGGCAATGGGTTGAGTTGATTTGTTGTGGATGTATGACCAGGCGTCTAATTAGACGAGTCTATCCGAGTGCTCGCTAGCACTTTAGTTTGGGTCGTGTGACTTCGTATCTCTAACCACTGTGTAGAGAACTTAGTCTTGCCCGAGTACTACTCTTAGTACCCTTGTTCAAGGGATAATTCCGTTCAGGCGCCTCTTGAAGGACCGTAATGTTGGTTCCTTCAAGGTGGATCGTATCCTCTTGGGGATCGCAGCTTGGGTGCGAAGGTAAGTGGACCTCTGTCCAAGATGTATGTAACAGGGTGGGTACTATCCCGCCTTGTTACGCCTTATAGGAACTAGTCTCCACTATGGTGGATTCCATATTCGCTCTAGGCTGATAGCCGAGTGTTAAGCCGTACTACCTTGTGAGTTGTATTGAGCTCGAAGCTCGTAACTCAAGTATGGTTTCCGCTGAACCAATCTATCCGAGTAATATTATATATTAGTCGGAGGTAAGCCCTGCTATTGCAGAGACTGTTATGCGACTGAATAGTCGTGATGAGGTGTAGAAAAAAGCCTGGATAAAAGTTCTTATGTCGTATGAACTTCAAACTTTATTAATATCCGACTAATAAATACAATTGCCCTGAATCAGAATTGTAGCGTAGTCCTTAAGTATGGAATTTCTTCAAGTGCTCTATATTCCATGAATTTGGCAGTGGAGATCCATCTTCAGTGACTAGCTCAAATGACCCGGGTCTTGTTACTTTAGATACAATATAAGGGCCTTCCCATGGACTCATGAGCTTGTGACGTCCAACGGTGTTCTGAATTTTCTTCAACACCATGTCGCCTACTTGGAAGGTGTGGTGATGGACGTTCTTATCATAATAGCGCCTCATCCCTTGAAGGTATCTTGCTGACTGAAAAAGTGCGGTTAGTCGGGCTTCTTCAAGGCTGTCGACTTCGAACCGCCTGGTACCATCAGCTTCGCCCTCGTTGTACTGCTCCGTTCGTGGGGAGTTTCAGATTAAGTCAGCCGGTAAGATTGCTTCAGTGCCATATACCAGGAAGAAAGGTGTTTGGCCTATTGCCCGACTTCGTTGTGTTCGTAGCCCCCAGACTACCTTAGGCAATTCTTCAACCCACTTTCCGCCGTGATCTTTTAAGAGGTCAAATAGCCTTGGTTTTAATCCGGTGAGAATCAGGGCGTTTGCTCTTTCAACTTGGCCATTGGACTGTGGGTGAGCTACTGATGCGTAGTCTATCTTGATTCCACAGTCGTTGGCCCATGACTTGAATTCGATAGCCGTAAAGGGGGACCCAAGATCAGTGATGATTCTGTGCGGCATTCCAAAGCAATGAAAGATGCTCTGCATGAATTGGACTGACTTGGAAGCATTGAACTTGACCAAGGGCATGTACTCGATCCATTTTGTGAACTTTTCAATTGCGACGTAGATGTACTCGAATCCGCCTGGGGCACGCTTGAGAGGACCCACCATATCGAGTCCCCAGCATGAGAAGGGCCATGACGGAGGGATGCATATCAGTTCATGTGCGGGTACATGCTGCTGCTTGGCAAAGAACTGGCATGATTGACAGCGGCGGACTAAGTCTTCCGCGTCTTTTAAAGCTGAGGGCCAGTAGTATCCTGACCTGAAGATTTTTCCGACTAGTGTCCTTGAAGCTGCGTGATTACCGCAGGACCCAGAGTGGACTTCATTCAGGATTTCCCTGCCTTCTTCTGGTGTAATACACTTGAGGAGGACCCCTGATGAAGCTCTGCGTCGATACAGCTTATCCCCGACTAGAACATAGTTTTTGCTACGCCTGGTGACTTGCTCTGCTGTAGTTTTGTCGCTTGGCAGTTTATGTTCTTTGAAGTAATCAATGAAAACTCGTGTCCAGTCGGGTGCTAGAGATAGGACTTGGGTTGCGGGTTCTGGCTCGAACTCCTCCTTCTCTTGGATTGAAGGCTTGGATAACTCATGTACAAAGGTACCGCTGGGAACTTGTGCTCTGTCAGAACCCAATTTCGCGAGTATATCTGCTGCCACGTTGAGATCCCGGGTAACATGAATGAGTTCCAGTCCTGCAAAGTGTTTTTCTAGCTTGCGTACTTCAGCACAATAGGTGTTCATTGTTTCCTTGGTACAGTCCTAGTCTTTATTAACTTGGTGAATGACCACGGAAGAGTCGCCATAGACTAATAGCCGCTTAATGCCCAAAGTGACTGCTAGTTTAAGTCCGTGGAGCAGTGCCTCATATTCTGCTTCATTGTTGGTGGCTGGCCACAATATTTGCAGAACGTATTTGAGCTGTTCGCCAGCGGGTGAAACAAGAAGGACTCCGGCTCCTGCTCCTCTGAGTTTTAGGGACCCATCGAAGTACATCTTCCAATGATCGGGAGTAGCGTTGTCTCTAGTCTGTTGTATTTCAGTCCATTCGGCGACAAAATCAGCTAGGGCCTGAGACTTGATAGCTTTCCTCAGAGTGAACTTGATGTTGAGTGCCCCTAATTCAACTGCCCACTTGGAAATTCTTCCAGTAGCATCACGGTTGTGAAGGATTTCTCCTAAAGGAAAATCCGTGACTACCGTGATCTCATGAGCTTCGAAGTAGTGTCGCAGCTTTCTTGAGGATATGAGTAGAGCATAGAGCAGTTTTTGTACTTGCGGGTACCTGACCTTCGAGTCAGATAGTACCTCGCTGATGTAATAAACTGGTCGTTGGGTGTTGTATATGTGCTTGTCGTCTTTGCGCTCCACCACGATTGCTATGCTGACAACGTGTGTGGTAGCTGCGATATACAGCATCATCGGTTCCCTGGGCTCCGGCGGTGTCAGTATGGGTGAATTGATAAGGTAGCTTTTGAGTTGTTCAAAAGCTCTGTCTGCTTCATCCGTCCACTGAAATTTGTCGCTGGCTTTAAGCAATTTGAAGAAAGGCAATCCCTTTTCTCCGAGCTGTGAGATAAATCGATTTAACGCAGCCATGCATCCGGTGAGTTTCTGAATGTCTCGAACAGAGGTAGGCGGCTTCATGTTGATGATAGCTGTGATCTGCTTTTGACTAGCCTCGATGCCTCGATGACTAATGAGGAATCTGAGTAACTGTCCTGAGGGTACCCCGAAGACGCATTTTGTTGGATTGAGTCTCCATTGATACGCACGTAATTGGTTGAAGGTTTCCTCTAGGTCTGATATCAGGGTAGTCGGATCCTTTGTTTTTATGACTACATCATCAACATAAGCTTCTGCATTGCGGCCAATCTGATCACCCAGGCAGTCTTGGATGGCGCGTTGATAAGTAGCCCCCGCGTTCTTTAGTCCAAAGGACATAGTTTTGTAACAGTATGCTCCAAAAGGAGTAATGAACGATGTCTTGGGTTGGTCTTCTTCTTTGAGGGCAATCTGATGGTACCTGGAGTAGCAATCCAGAAAAGAGAGTAAGGCGGAGCCTGTGGTGGCATCAACTATTTGGTCTATCCTTGGTAATCCGAAGGGATCCTTTGGACAATGCCTGTTGAGATCTGTGTAGTCGACACACATGCGCCACTCAGCAGAGTTCTTCTTCTTGACTAGCACTGGGTTAGCTAACCACTCGGGGTGGAGGATTTCTCTGATGAATCCGGCCGCGAGTAGCTTGGCTATTTCCTTCTTGATCGCTTCTTTCTTCTCTGGTGAAAATCGTCGTAATCTTTGCTTGATAGATCTAGAGCCTTCCTTTAACTCTAATCTATGCTCAGCCAAGTTCCTTGGGACCCTAGGCATGTCTGCTGGTTTCCAAGCAAATATGTCTTTGTTTGCTCGAAGGAACTTGGTGAGCGCAAGTTCCTATTCTTCAGATAGGTGAGCACTGATAACCACTGTCTTAGAAGGATCACCGGTTTCCAGGTCAATGGCTTTTGTGGAGACTTCTGCTGATGGTTGAATAGTACCTGCCTTTTTGGTTGGGATTTCTGAATCTCCAGGCTTGGTATTAAGCACCATCTGTGCGAGTTCTTGTACTTCCAGGGTGAGTTGAGCTTTTTCAGGGATTTGGACAGCCTCTGTTTCGCAATCAAATGACCGCTTCAAGTCGCCTCTGAAGGTTAAGATTCCTTTAGGACCCGGCATCTTCAATAAGAGGTACGGGTAGTGGGGTATTGCCATAAACTTGGCAATATCGGGTCGCCCGAATATGGCGTGATACGATGATTCGAAGTCGGCTACCTCAAAACTGATGTACTCCGTTCTGTAATTGATCGGAGTTCCAAAAGTGACGGGTAGTATAATCCTTCCGAGTGGTACAGCCGCTTTTCCGGGTACTATGCCATAGAAAGGAGCAGTTGATGGTGTGAGCTATGTTGCGAGATCTAGATTCATCTTTCGTAGGGTGCTTGCAAAGATAACATTGAGTCCTGCTCCGCCATCGATGAGTACCCTACCAAGTGTATATCTAGCGACCGTGGGGTCCAAAACTAGCGGGTAATGGCCTGCATTGGAAACACTGGTCCATTGATCTGCTCTGGAGAAGTTAATCGGATGTTCGGACCAGTCGAGGTATTTGGGTGTCCCTGGTTCGGTGGACATGATCTCTCGCAGGGAAAGCTTCTGAAGCCTCTTGTTGTCACTGGTAGTTACTCCCCCAAAGATGACGTTAATAGTTCCTTTGGGGTGCTGAAAGCCACCAGCGTCCTGTTGAGGATCCTCAGCTGTCTTCTTGCCTTTGTCTTTCTTGTTCTTGTTGAAGTCGGGGTTCAAGCCTCGCTCCTTGAGTTGTCGGCAGTGCCTTGCTTGGTGTCCACTTTTCGGATGGAAAGGGCAGGGTCCGTCAAGTAAGTCATCAAAGGTGAATGGCTTGTTTCCCTTCTTCTGAGGCTCCATGGCAGCAACAGTATTATCTCCTGCCCTTTTCCGGGTATTTTGCTGTGGTGCCTGGTTGCCTCTTGGGTTTTTTCCTCAATCACCTTGCGTGTTTCTATCGGGGAAGCATTCCTGTGTGCGTTCCTCTATCGCCATCATGGAGTTTACAGCCCGATGGAACTCGTCAGCGGTGGTCGGGTCCTGCTTGATGAAATCTTTGTAATTGTACCTTTCGCAAATACCGTTGCCAAAAAGGTCAATTACTTCTCTGTCTGTAATGTCGGATACTGTAGAGCGGATTTTTGAGAATCCCCTATAGTACTCCCGCATTGATTCGTTTTTCTGTTGCTTGCAGGTTTTGAGCTTAGTCCGGGGGTCTGATCTATCTAGGACACCAGCAAAGTTTTCAACGAAGATACGATGTAGTTGTTCCCAGGAGTCGATGGACTCGGGTTTAAGCCTGTCAAACCAAGCAAGCGGCATTGTCTCTAGAGCCATTGGGAGGTAGAGTGCTTTGACGTCGTTGCTTCCACCCGCTAGCTCGACTGCTTGAGCATACAGTCTGAGCCACCGTTTAGGTTCTGTCTTCCCATCGTACTTTGAGTAATTCCCGGGTTTGAATTTTCGTGGGAACGAAACCGCTCGAAGCCTTTGGGAAAAGCAGGGGAAGCGATCAACTGCATCGGATGCTGCGACTGCGACTCCTCTGTATGAAGATTTGGCTCCTCCCTCAGCTTGGTTGGGTACTCGGTGGCCCAGACGGCTCCTTGCTGGGATACGACCGAGTCGTTCTCGAACCGGCCGCCTCTGGCTTGGGTGAGATGAAGCTTGCTCGTCAGCTAGGGATTCAAGATTCTGCCCTCGGAGTTGGAGTGCGGTAGTC
Source organism: Coix lacryma-jobi var. lacryma-jobi (assembly GCA_009763385.1). NCBI lineage: Eukaryota > Viridiplantae > Streptophyta > Magnoliopsida > Poales > Poaceae > Coix > Coix lacryma-jobi. The sequence continues at coordinate 59,089,191 of CM019823.1, read as the reverse complement.
TGAAGCATGACCAGTCATCGCTCTTCATCAGGGGTGCGGTTGGTCTTGGCTCCCATCTCCGTAGCTAGAGCTAGTATGTTTTGATAGGGAGTCTGGAAGACTTTATGGCCGGCGACCCTCATGAACTCGGGTTCAAGGTTGCGAGAACAATCAGGGTGCCATCTGTTAAGATCATCCTGGGAGTGATCCTCTTCAGTGCGAGCTTGACGCTCAGCCTCTGCTTCCAGACGCCTCCGGGTGTTGTATTCTTCTAGTCGCGCATTGTAGCGATCTACAGCTTCCTTGCAGTGAGTTGCTCGCCTTCTGCGGGCCTCCTTAGCTCTATTCCTTCGGATTCTTTCAGCTTTCAAGGACTCGGTTTCCGCGGGTCCTTCCGGATCATTGTCAGAAATCATACTCAGAGTTTCATCGTCTTGACAGACATCTGGTGGGGTTGGTGGTCGTAGAGATGACTGGTGCCCCGCCATGAAGACTTCACGAGTGTAGCCCTAGTTTGATGATCCCGGTGTTACTGATTCCAAAGTAGAAGTGCTGGAGATTAGTTCCGTTGTGGAGTCGTGTTCCTCAAAAGGGAGCTGATGTCCGTGCTGGTATGGAAGTTGCTGGTCGATTGTGCCAACCAGTCTAGCCAGGGCAGGCTGAATTGGCCAATGGACAATGTTACCCTCCTTGGTAGAGCTAAAAACGAGTCCTTGTTGAGTTCCCGTCAAAGGTATCTGCTGATACTCTTTGAATTTTGCACCAATCAGGTCCTGAAAGTTTTCAGCAGAGTTCCGCAGCCCGAAGGTGAAGCCATAGCAGGTATCCGGGTCCTCTTCTTCAGAGTTCGAGTTGGAGTAGGAGTCAGATGTCTTTGTATGGTCCCCAAGATCTTGCGGGTCTCGGATTGTCAGATTTGCTAGGTTCTGAGCGAGGTGTTCCATCTTTGGCATGGCTTGTGGTTCTGATTCCATGGCGAGCTATCTGTGCAGCTTTCCTTGATCATCCGCAATGCAAGTCCATGAGCCAAAAACGAAAATTGATCCCGCCGAGAACATGTTGTCGTGGTTCGTCGGGCTCTTGGTCGTCGAATCGCCAAAAGCCCCTACCTGGCGCGCCAGCTGTCGGTGTTTGTTAACCGGCAACTCGTCTTGAGGAATCTCAGACGATTTGTTCGGTGGGGATCGGCGTTCGTAGAACTCGGCGAGTACACAGGGACAGCGATTTATACTGGTTCAGGCCGCTAAGTAGCGTAATACCTTACGTCCAGTGCGGCGTGTGCCTTGTGTATTGTTATGATTCAATGTTCGATTCTCTAGGACCTGCGCCCGGTTCCCCTTATATATCCAGGTGAGTCTCAGCGCAGACCGAGTCCTAGCCGGTTACAACAGTGGAGTCCTATTCTAATTACAGGACTTCCTTTTACAACTCGGCTAAGTTACAGACTAGAGTCCTAATCCAAGTACACTTTGTTACAAGTCTTCGGATCTCTAAAGCCGTCCTAGATTAGTCGGAGTAATCATCGATAGATGATATCTCTGACATCCTGGTCCGTCAGTAAACCCAACTCCGGCACAAGAGAAATGCTTAGATCTCGATATCCAAGCTATTAACATCTTTTATCAATCTTTGAGGGATAATGTCTTTAAAGAGATCATGGACATGAAGACTGCTCATGAAATTTGGAAATTTCTCAATGAGAAGTATGATGTGATTACAATTGTTGATGAGCAAGTGCATTCTTCGGATGATTGCATAGTCGATGACATTGTTGAGCATATTGATGAACTCTCTATTTCAAGCTCACTTGACGATTATGATGATTGCTCATACTCTTTGGTCAAGGTTGACTCTACAAGTCCATCTACATCAACACATTGTCACATGTCTTGTGACAATGAGGAGGTAAACAATTGTAATGATGTAGTTGACCATGCATACACATATGATGAGCTTATAAATGTTATTAAGGGCATGACAATTTGCTTTGAAAAAGTAGAAGCTCAAAAGAAAGACTTGGAACATGAAAATCTTGCTTTAAAGAAATCTTTTAATTGTTCGGAAAAACTTCTTAGCAAATTCGTATGCAAACTAGAATCTTTATCTTTGACTCATGAGGTGCTTTGCTCTAAATATGAGAAACTCAAGAAAGACCATGATTCACTCACTAAGACTCTTTCAAAGAAAGAAATTAAAATTGATGAGAGCTCATCATGTGAGTTGAATGGTCAAATGCAACATATGGCTAACTCTTGTGTTGTAGAGAAAATAGATGTCTTTGCCACTTGTGATGATTTATTAGATGTATCTTGTTCTTCAAACTTGGATACTTGTTCTTCTTCTATGTATCATGAGACTAACCATGTAGAAGAAGAAAAGAAATCAAGTGTCAAAGTGGGTATGAGTACTTTGCCAAAAGTCACTCATTCTCAAATATTGAAGAGCCACAAGTGTTTTGGCAACATGAATGGAATAACCTACAACAACACCAATATCAAGGGCAAAAGATGGGGCAAGAAGAAGTATGAGAAAGAAATGAAGAAGATAGAAGATGAAAAGCTTTCTCACTACATATGCTTCAAGTGCCACAAGAAGGGTCACGTAGCCATGATTTGTCCCAACAAGAAGAAGAAGGCATCTCAAGTCCAAATAGTTGATGAGTCAAAAGTCTCCCAAGTACAAGCAATTGTCAACCGCAATGTTGATAAAAAGTTGGGAAAGAAGAAAGTTAGAAGAGGAGGAAGAAAAAGAAATTTGAGCAAAGACGTCTCCTCCGATGGGTACTATCAAGACTACAACAAGGGACACATTGTAAATGGTAGGCCCAAAGGTAACAATCCTAAGCCAAGGTCATTACACGAAAACTATTTGCTTAGGAATGTTGGAAATGGTACCGTGAAGGCTACTTTTATAGATCATTCTATTGTACATGCAAAGGCAATTTGGGTGCCCAAACATGTGGTTACTAACATGAGAGGACCCAACATGAGTTGGGTACCATCAAGCAATTGAATGATTAAATAGGTACCATGGTGGCATTGGGGACTTGACATGTGAGCTCATTATATCTTTACCAACAATAAAGCCAAGTTTGAAGTATAATAATCTATGTCTTGAACCAATGCTATCTTACATGTGGATATGTCATGTTGATGCTATTCAAAGATCAAAACACCTTTTAGTGCACCAAGTTCAACTTCAACAAGATAACCACTCAAGAGTGTGTGAAGAAGCTTGAAGAAGGTTCAAACCGAACTTGAAGCAATAAGGGTGATATTTGGAGTTGGGAGTCCAATGGAAGTGTTCTCTATGATATATCTCATTATGTTGGTCATAATCATTGGAATTATTCATACATTGGATCATCTCTTCATTTCAAACGGTGGTATGAAACTTGGTTGTGCTTTTTCATAACCTACCTTACTAGTATGGTAATAGGTGCATATTGCTTATCATAAGCTCTCTATCTTGTTCACATTTATGTTATCTTTTATCAATTTATTGCCTAGTTTACTATATGTCTGTTAGATCAACTTGGCAATATGAAAGATTTGTTCATAAGCATTGCTATTTATAAGAACTATGAGGTCAAGCTTTGTGGTCTGGATTCCATGAAGAAAACAATGATGGAAAGACATATTGACAGATTATTAAAGGGGAAAATAAGTTCTGAAATGTGTTGGAAATGATAGGACAAGGGACAGCAAAAATCTGTGCAAAAACAGCTTTCCCGGACTGTCCGCCATTGGACCGCGGACTGTCCGCAGGCAAAAACTTGATCACAACACAGAGTCTGTGCAGTTCTGGAACTCGACCGGAAAATGAACGGCGGACTGTCCGCCAGTCCATCCGCGGACTGTCCGCGGGTCGGGTTTTGACCCAGGTCGGGCTCGGCCGAACAGAAGCAATGCCATACCCCTTCACAACAAAAGAGCCTTCTCCTCTCTCTCTCACCATACGGTCGCAAGGAAGAAGAAGGGAGGGGACCGAAGGATTGGAGCCTTCCCCGAACTGTCCGAGAAGTTCCCCGGACACTCCGCGAGTTCCTCCACCATGTTCTCCCGGTATTTCATTGTTTCCCCCATGGATTTGGATGGATTTGAAGGACCGAGAATGCTACCAGAAAGCGACCAGAGGGGGGTGAATGGGAGCTCCAAAATTCCTTTCGGAAACTCGTAGAAACTGTCCCAAAATCAATCCCAAAAGCAAACCTTAGAGCTTGCTAGTATCCACGACCCTAGATGTAGGGTGGATGCTTCCAAGAAGCACAGCGGGATACTACACAACTCTAGAAACCCAACGCAAGAGACGGAAACCAAATCCGACAACGGACGAGCAAGCCGCGAACGAAAACTCACAGAGCAGTCACGACCGGACTCTGGTCAGCGTCCGGTCAGCAGGGACCGGACGCGTCCGGTCACACAAAACTCATTTTGGTACCTCTCTGTGTTGGACCGGACTCACCAGAGCCGAGCGTCCGGTCAGTGCACAGAGCGTCCGGTCACAAACGCTGAAACAGATGAACAGTAGATCCTGTGCATCCGGTCAGTTCCAAAAACCAGCGTCCGGTCAAGTTCGCGAACCAGGCCAAGCTCAGCCTTCAACGACCGGACTCACGGGGAGCGTCCGATCTCAAGCGTCCGGTCAAATCGTGAGACACACAGTAAAGACGTTCAACGACCGGACTCCGGAGGTGCGTCCGGTCAGCCCGACCCAAGCGTCCGGTAACCCCATGATTTCACAGTTCGTCCACTGAATCGACTCGATCTCACCCAAAATGAATCCTCTAGGGATCAAACTTGGTGAGAGGAGTCACAAGGAGGATAGTGAGCTATCTCTAAGAGATCATGGCTCGAACCTATCTCCAAATCGATGAATCGAAGAAATTTGGGGGAAAAGAGAAAAGCTTAACTCGAAATCAAAAACGATCGATCTCCTAGACCGTGAGGTTAGAGGTGAATTCCTTCGGTGGGAAGAAGTGCCTCATGACGTAGGACAACTTGGTTCAAACGGATTTGCAAAAGATGAACCGAGCAAAGAGATCGAGCGACGGGAAAAACGTGGAGAAAAAGGATTCCGCGAAGAACACGAACAAAACGCGAATCACAACCACGAATTGCAACCGTGTGGCTACCACACGCTACAACAGTGAGGTTATGGCCTCACTTCCTCAAAATCTCATGAACACAGAGGTATTGTTCTCTTCTCTGTGGATCTCAGCTAGCTACAGCAGGGATGTGGGAGAGCAGGAAACCCTAGAAGCAAAGAGCAAATGACAGGGATGACTAACTGAGATAAATGGGGAGGTGGGTGTCTCCCCCTATTTATCCTAATTCTAACATATTCCTAATTCCCACTCTACCCCTAACTACTTACAGAGCGAACCAGCTAAACCCTAAGGTTATTCTGGACCAACTCGGTGGTAGGTGAATCCGACGGCCACGCTCGCACAACTCGTAGCGTTGCCTCGGCGCAACCTCCCGATTGCCGCCACGTGCCGCCCTCGCTCTGCACCCCTGGTTTTGTGGCCCAAACCGGAAAACCAGCCTTTCCATGCAACCCCCGGTTTTGAGGCCCAAACAGGGAAACCAGCCCACCAGCTTCTGAGTTTTGAGGCCAAACTCAGCAAACCCTCAGCGCCCAGGTTTTGAGGCCCAAACCTGGAAACCGTCCTCAGCCCGAGTTTTGTGGTCAAACTCGGAAACCATCCGCACCCAGGTTTTGAGGCCCAAACCTGGAAACCGTCCACCCGATGGTTTTTTCCTGGCTCTACCACCAAACCGACGTTGTAGATGGGATGCACCTCCCGTGCACCCCGTCCACCGACACGTGTCCCCAAGTCCACAACTCAGGCAACACATGACTGCAAGTCTTCACTTGTAGCTGCCACAGGCTGCCAGCCACCATAGCTGATCCTCGGGCCTCTGGTCCCTCAGTCCAAGCCTCATGTCTGCCCTTCTCCACTCTCGGTCCATCGGCACGGCACGTCTCTACTTGACCTTCACCTCGCCTTCGATCACTGCATCCATGCTTGACACCTGCACAACACAAGCCAAAGAACATGCGCATCATCCCAGTTGACAATCACTCATCACTCAGAGACCCAGCATACACCCATGTATCCGCAGGATTTCATATTTGAATGGCTTCTAGGGTTTGATTCTCGATCTACTTTTTGAGCCTTGGATTTGGAAAACTTTTTGGGGGTAGTTGTTGCTAGTGATGTGGAGATGATATACCTAAAGTGTGATTGGAAGTTATTGGGTGAATCAAGAGATATATGGATTGAATGGATGCTTGTGCACTGTGCTGTTCGTGCGTGAACAGTAACTGCGGACTGTCCGCGCCTACAACGGCGGACTGTCCGCGGGCACTGTCTTCGCACAGCAGCAGCAGCAGCCTGGGTTGTTATACATATTCGGATTATATTTCTGTGATTGAGTTTGATCAAACCTAGCAGCAGTGATTCTCTCATGTAGTTCATATATATTGCTCTAAATTGACACAAATGTGAATATTGTTTATGGAACCTATGGATTGTCATATTGGGTCATTCATATGCTCATTACAAGTCACAAATTGAAAATGATTGATTCCAAATTGTAGTGGTACATTGATGTTCTTGGTATTCATGCTTGTCACTTATATTCTCCACTATCTATTGGTAATGATAGAGGCAAAGGGAAGAAAGTCACTTCAGGCAAGAGAAAGGGAGGAAGCACGTCCAAGAGAAGGAGAGGAAATGATGATGATGACCATGATTGGGATCCGAACCCAGATGTTGATATTGATGAGGAAGATGAAGGAGATGATGAGGAGATGGATGTCTCTATCTATAGGGGATTCATCAGAAAGTGGGACTTTGACAGTTATACTACAGCAAGAGCCCCAAAGCAATTCTGCAGGGACAATGATGCAACTCTACCATACTTCCACACTAAGGTACAAGAGGATGCCTACTTTGGGTACATTGCTAGTGGAACTATACATAAGCATCAACTCATCAACATGTCATATATGGTAGAGAAGGAGAAAATCACAGGACTTGTTAGAAAATTGCATTCTGTTGGTCTCTATGATTTCCTACAACATCAATGCAACTAGAATGATTTGATTGTCAAGCAATTCTATGCAACTGTGGATGTTGATATGGATAGTAGCACATTAGAATGGATGACTGGAAAGAGAAAATATAGTGCCACATTTGATGAGTTTGCTCTAGCTAATGGATTGAACAATGGTATCTTGTCACATACCATTGATGTTGATGCTGAGGATGATTTACGATTTGAACAGAGGAGACAATTCTATGAGCCTAATGAGCAAAACATTAGAATTGGAGGACCAAAAGGTCTTAGGCATCATCCCGCAGTGATTAATAAAATTGCTCGAGTAACTTTCATGCCTAAGGCTGGAGATAGAGGGGAGATTAGAGAAAAATATTGGAATATCATACACCATATCATGTACAGGCAGAAGTTTGATGTGGTTAAGTTCATAATGCATCAGTTGGCAGTATTGAGATACAACATGACCACTAACCTGTATTTTGCTCCATATATCATGTCACTCATTTTGGATAAGACCAGGTTCAGGGGGAGTTGCAGAGTCCAACATGAGCCCTTTAGGCCATTCATAAATGACAAAGAATTTCATAGAAGGCCTTTGACTCCCTTCCCACCTCCTGATGGAGCATATGGAGATCAACAAATGGGAGATGATGATGAGGGTGATCAGGCAGGAGAGGGTGATCCACAGCCACAACAGCCAGAGCCTCAGATGCATGGATGGGCACCTCCTCAGGGATACTTTGATCCATACTTTCAGAACATGCAGAACTCATGGAATACATCTTTTGCTCAGTTTGGAGAGGGTGTGCAGCAGCAGTTGAATCAGGGATTCTCTTCCATGGGGCAGCAGTGGCAGGGGCATATGGACACCAGCTACCAGCAGTTTGGACAGCATCTTCACTCCACCATGTATCAGCCGATCATGACTAATCTGTAGGGTGTCCAGCAGGGGCTGCATAGCGATATTGATGCTCTTAGTGCACAGCTCAGTTCTCTATCTACACAGGAGCAGTTTCAGCAGTTACATGACAGGCAGGGTCAGATTGAGCAGCGTGTTGATGACTTGCAGAACAACTTCGACATCTTCAGTGATCATTTCAACACGATATACCCTAGGCCTCCTCCTCCTCCAGCTCAGTACCCCTATGTGCCTTATTATCCTCCTCAGTTCTATCCTCCATAGTTTCCTCCTCCTGGTGATGGCAATGATGCATGAAGATATCTTGATCAGCGGATGGAAGCTTGCTTATGAACAACTTAAATTTGCTTTGTTGGTCTATGTTTTATGTTCATGCGCTTAGTTGTAAAAGACTTTAATCTTAATCATTGATGGATTATGTGTGCTAGAACTTGAACCTATGATGATTTGATGTAATATGCATGGTACCTTATGCTTAAATATTTGTGTTGCACTAATACTTCTATGAAGTGGTTCTAGCATATTTATGGTTTTCTGAGGATATTATTCTTGATTTTGACTTCAAAAGGTGATATCTCCTATCATATACTCCTCGATTACCATCTGATGTATATATGTTGCCACTATTGTCTTCTATGATTACATGATCTAGCAGTGGCATATGATATGTTTGTGGGCTTGCAAACCTAGATTGAACTAATGAGAAATAACTTTCTTTCCAAATCAAATGAACTTGCTTTTTCTATGTGGTATTTCTCTCCAACCAAAATGGTTATTTTTTGGACAATTGTTGACAAAGGGGGAGAAATAAGTCACAAAGATAGATATGAAAATGGAAAGGGATAAAAATTATTTGAGCATACAAATAGGGGGAGCAAGCTCATAATATGCATAGGCTCGTAACTAGACTTTCATACTTTCAAGTGAATCAAGTGTCTTCTTTACGTATAATGTTGATCTCATGGGGTACTTGAGTTTGTGATGTATGTCTAGTTACCTATGATGCTAAAGATGGTATATATTCGAAACTCCAACGGTATCACGCTTCAAAGGTCCCATCTATATACTTTAGCATCATTTGATAGTAGTAGCTCACTCACAAATTCCTATTTACGCATATGTGAACAATTGTACCAAACTCATATATCACATATGTAGGGGGAGCTAGTACTATCAAAATCAAATTTGAAATGCTTGTCCATCTCTTTTTTATAATCTAAATGTATGGGCAAACATCTCAAGTTCACAAATTAAATTCATTTCATATCTTTGTGATGGTTGTCATCAATTACCAAAAAGGTCCTAGTTTGGTTTTGATAATTGATGACAACACTTGTGAGCTAACCATTCTATCCAAGTGTGTGAAGGAAAATAGGTTGAGTTCACAATATCAGTGGATGATGTTATTGAAATGATTGTTTAAAGTTTGTTGGGGTATTCAACTTAAGCATAGCAAGCAGGCGAAGACTTTGGCAGGACTTGTCTAGAAGGACCTTGTGCTCAAGCGATGGTGAAGGACAACCTAGTGGGCTTGATGCCGAGGGACTGACGCGGAGGTGAAGGGCAAGCTAGTGGGCTTGGCGCTGATGGACCTATGGTGAAGGGCAAGCTAGTGGGCTTGGCGCCGAAGGACCGAGACAACGGTGAATAGCAAGTGAAGCTAAAGTGAGAGGCTTGAAGTCTATGTGATGGTTGAGTGACCAACATCATCTTTGATGGACCAAGTCGAAGATTCATTGGTTATATCTAATGGCTTGGTGAAGTTGTCCATGAATGTTTCCTTGCGGGTATCAAAGAAAATTATGGATAAGCAAGGCAAAGGTATGGACAATAGGGTGTTTCTTTTTACCGGCTATGAGGTGTGTAGAGAAGTTAAATAGCCGGATTTAAGATAGATAACCGTACTACTAAGAGGGGCAAACACGTTTGCATTAGGGTTGTCTAGTGCCACTTGTGAGCTCTATCGTTTTGATCGATTTATGATGAGTGGCGGTAAGTCGAAAACCTTGGTGAAAAATGTTTGTGAAAAGCTAACCAGTGTTTATGGAAACGATGCTCTTTTAGAGATCGTTGGTTTGGAGTTGGCCTGTTTTAAGAAAAGGTTTTCTTAGCGCTTGTGAGCTGACTTTATATTGCTTTGGACTTATCCATAGTGTATGGGTTGATGGGCAAAGCAAAGGAGATAGAGCGCTTGAGAAAGGCGTTTTCAGGCTGGTGGCGGACAGTCCGCGCCCCTGATGGCGGACAGTTCGCCGGCCAAAACCTGAGAACCGAACAGATTCTGTGTAATCTGCTGGAGGGCTGTCGAAGTAACGATGGACAGTCCGCGCCCTGGTGGCGGACAGTCCGCGCCCTGGTGGCGGACAGTCCGTCGGCTAATTCTCAGAGGAAGCAGAGTTGTTGCTCGCGCTGCTGATGCAGTCTCAGGTCAACGGCAGACAGTCCGCTCCCTAGGTGGCGGATAGTCCGCCGGTGTTTTTCAAAATCGAGCAGTACTGCTGCTGGTTCTGCTCGGTGAGGCGTGTGGCAACGGCGGACAGTCCGCGCCCCTAGTGGCGGACAGTCCGCCGGTCAAATTGCAAACCTAACGGCTAGTTGCTGACAACGGCGGACAGTCCGGGACTTGTACCGCGGACTGTCCGGGAATCGTGTTTCAGCACATAACGGTTGGATTTTGAGGGGGCCTCTATATATAGTGGGTTGCCCGGTTTGTGGAGGTCCTCTTGGGCATTCTTACAGCATATCCTTTGGGAGAGAACACCTCTAGCACCTCATCTCATATCCCTTGCTTGAGAGCAACATTTGGAGAGTGAGTGTGCTCCACTAGTGCGAATCTTTGCGTGAGAGATTACTTGTGGCACTAGGTGGTCATCGTGCGGGCGTGGTTATCTATTACTCTTGGAGCTTGTCGGCTCCTAGACGGTTTGGTGATTGTGTCTCTGTGAAGCACGCAAGAAGATTGTGCGGTGCTCCGGAGTTGGCTTTGTGAGGGGCTATTGAGCTCATCCCCGCCGGAGGAAGGCAAAGAGCATCTCTAGTAAACTTGAGGCGTGAAGAGTATCTAGTGATTTGGTTGGCTCAAAGTTTAGTGCTCATGTGGAGCCTACCTTGTGGGGGTAGTCCAAAGCTTTTGTGCTTGGAGCTAACAAGAGGAGCAACAATCCTAGAACTTGCTTCAACGTGGATTAAGTGACTGGCAAGTCACCGAACCACGTTAAAAACATCGTGTGTCATCCTCTTCCGTTTGGTTTGCCTATCTCAACACAAGTTCATTTCATTTCATATTACACATACTTGTGTTGACCTTGTATCTTGTTTTTACATTCATATATATATTGATATCTTGTGTAGTCTTTCTTGATATACATTCTTATAGTTGATCATCTTGCTAAATAGCTCAAACTTGACTTGTGTACAATAGAAATACTCTTGCTAGTATATCTTGTTAAGTTCATAATTAGAGGGGTGTAGTCAAAATTATAATTGAGCCTATTTCTTCCGCTATTAATTTTGAGTAGTTTTGTAATTAATTTTAAAATCGACTATTCAACCCCCCCTCTAGTCGGCCATCTCGATCCTACACCAGGGCAGTCTTCGGCCTCATCAAATAGTTAACGGGTCGTTTCAGGCCTGGCAAACGATGGATAGGGATGTTAGTAGCATATATACTATGGACGTGGTATTATGCTCAATGTTACCATACCTTTCGAACGTGAGCATGCACGGGAGCTTGTCAGTGGACGTTCTTGGATTCTTGGTGGGCGGGGGAGGACATTGGCTTGTGGTTGACGGGGGAGGTGTCTTCGTCCCTGTTGCCTCCCTCGTTGTGCCTCCCTGTTGCTCGTTGTCATGTTGTCGCCCTTACCGGCCTCTGAGCTTCTTGCCTCATTAATCGGGCCGATCGGCGGACTATTTGGAGGCGGGGGAGACACGGTTCCCATGTTAGTGCCCTTTTCCTTTTCCCCGCCATCACCTTCTACCTTTTCCTTGTCCTCGCCTTCACTACCGCCTTCTCCTTTGTCCTTTCCCTTGCCCTTGTCCCCGCCCTTTTCTTCGTCATCATCGCTGTCGTGATTTGGATCTTCCGGAGGACAAGATCCGGCGGCCGATGTCCTCTCGGTTCCATAGAATTTCCAATCCAAGTGCCTGCCCTAGGTGCCTGGCTGGTTGTAGGTTGGGATGGTCCAATTCAAAATGTTCCTGGTCGAGAACGTGCCATAACGGGCTCACGACCACATAGTCTTCAGGGATGTGTTCTTTGTTGAAGTCGTGGATATCGTGGGGTGCAAGAATGCTTCCCTCGGCCACGCACATCTTCTTGGACCTTCCAAACGGGATGAGGAATTGGACGTGCTGGTTTTCCTAGAAGTCCTTGTTCGAGACCCTTGGGCGATCCTCGTTCATCGGTAGTAAGGCTTTCTTTTCCTTTGCTTGAGGATTGGGCAGGCCATGGTGATCAAACATCTTTGACCTCATCGCGACCATCTCTGGGTCGTTGCTCGTGAAGGCTTCCTTTATTGAGCTTTTGATCATTTCAGCCACGCCTTCATTGAAGCCCTTCTTATATAGCTCATCTTTATACCTCTGCCTGGACTTGTATGTGGCCGCGTCGGATTGCCACGACTCAACCGACTTCCAGCTCATCTTCGACCCGACACCACGAACGCGGCCGTGGTGCTCGGGGGTTCCCAAGACCTCGGTGAGCAAGTCGTGGCCCCGGCGAACCACGATGCTGTCCTTAAGCTTTGCTTTCTCCATCAAAGTCTTCTCAACATCCTCGAGGTGGGGCTCGTTAAACTTGGTCGCCCCGGGCTTCAGCCTCTTTGGAATGCGGGCCCTCATGTAGTCCTTTGCCCTTGGGTTGATGCCCTCATACGGATCTGGAACCCTAGCAGCCTGTCTTGCTTGTTCTTCTTGCTGCCACTTGGTCCTCTAACCGGCAAAGCCAGTCATGCCCAAGTGGTGAGGATTCTTGTTCCTCTTCGCGAGCTCACTGAACTTAGCGCTCTTTTCCTCTGCTTCTTGCGTCTTTCTCATTTCGCAGAAAGCGTCCCACATGTGTGCCTTGACCATATTGTACTTTAGTAGTGGCGACTTCCCCTTCTTCAAGTAATTTCTGGTCAGCATGGACCTGAAGTTGCAAAGCGTAGTCGACGCCACGTGCAAAGCCCACTCCTGGCACTTCTCCATGTCAGCTGAGGGTGGATATCTGAATCTCCTTGTCACCTCACCCCATATATTGTTTTTATGTCAGTAGGGACGTCGTGCTAGTTGGGCCAAGTGATCTCCACCTTCTCCTTGGCTATACACGCCACTTGATTGCTGAACTTGCCAATGACTGTATCTGGAGCTATTGGGTTTCCCTCTGGCCCCACCGCATCGATGACATGCACCTCGTTTGCTTTGTCCAACTGGTGCCTCCCGTGTTGTCCCCTCACCCTCTTCTGGCCCTTAGATTTGGACGAAGAGGTTGCCGTAGAGGGAGCGGGGGCTTCTTCCTCCCTGACCGCGTCTTCGTCCCTGAACTCGAGCTGACAAGGCACAATCGACAGTTGTTGACAAGAGTCTCTTGCCTTTAGTTTTTCGCACGCATCATTGTACATGTTAGAAAGCCAGCGTGTTGCGTAAACCTCGAAGTCGTGACTATGTGCTTCGTCCGCCCCCAGTTCGTAGTCCACCTCTGTACGCTGCTTCTTCGGCGGTGGAGTCACGGACGCCCCACTCATCAAGCTGGTTGACGAGGAGCTAGGGGTAGGGTCCCTCCATTTGTTTGTTTTGTCTTCCGCCATTTCAATTCTACATATACACAGACGTGTATATAATATGATCAGTTCAAAGCTTTTGAATAAAAAATGACACGTATAAGTTTTTGGCTCAGATTTGCCCCTAGGTCAACACGTCACTGCTAAACTGGTTACTTGTAAAATACAAGCCATCCTAGTCTAGCAGCTGACTCAACATAGAAAGTAGGGGGCAATTGATCATCATCGCCGCTGCCTCCGCATAGATCGAAGGGGTCACATCATCGCATTTGCCACCACCTCAGCTTACAAGTTCGTAAAAATCATCAATGCAAATGTCATAGTAGGGAGAGGACTAGTATAGAGACTAGGTAGAGAGTAGTAACAGAGAGGAGTAGTAGGGAGAGGAGTATAGAGAGGGGTAGGGAGAGTAGTAACAGATAGGAGTAGTAGGGAGAGGAGTAGGGAGTAGTACAGGGAGAGATGAGTAGGGAGAGCAAAAACAAAAAAAACAATTAAAGATATAGAGAGTAGTAGGGAGAGTAGTATAGAGAGTAGTAGGGAGAGGAGTAGTATAGAGAGGAGTGGTACAGGGAGAGAGTAGTAGGGAGAGTAGTATAGAGAGTAGTAGGGAGAGGAGTAGTATAGAGAGGAGTGGTACAGGGAGAGAGTAGTAGGGAGAGTAGTATAGAGAGTAGTAGGGAGAGGAGTAGTATAGAGAGGAGTGGTACAGGGAGAGAGTAGTAGGGAGAGTAGTATAGAGAGTAGGGAGAGGAGTACTACAGGGAGAGAGGAGTAGAGACTAGGCATTTGCATAGACTACAGTAGCATCACAAGGCATCATAGGCAGCAAATACAGTAGAATCACTAGGCATCATAGGTAGTGGCAAATGCATATAGTGTAAAAAAGCATCAAATTGCATCATCGGCAGGAAATAAACTCTGAATTAAAGCATCACGAGACATAAAATAGGTTCCATCTGAAATCACGAGGTGAATTGATAAGTTAATATTATATACTCTGCTAAGAAACAAAAAAATTGCTCATAATGATAGAGTTCTATTAGACATAAGATTATTTCCTTTAATATCAGAACTAAAATAGACAACAGATCAAGTTTTGATGAAGTTATCTTCACGGCTCATAACTGAAACATAGCATCAGTGGGATCCAACAGAAAAGCATCAATGGGATCCAACAGAAAAGCATCAGTGAGTAATGGATCAAGTTTAACCATCAGTGTGAACATCAGTTTAACCATCAGTGTCAGCATTAGGGGCATAACCATCAGTGCCATCAGTTATTTAACCATTAGGGGCAGAACCATCAGTTATTTAACCATCAGTGTCAGCATCAGGGGCATCAGTTATTTAAGCATCAGTGCCATCAGTTATTTAAGCATCAGTGCCATCAGTTATTTAACCATCAGGGGCATAACCATCAGTTTAGTACCCATTTCCCCATCCCCAAAACAAATACAGTAGGAGTCAGGACATTATCATTGTGTGCCACAATAACCATCAGTGTGAGCATCAGTTTAACCATCAGTGCAGTTGATCGATAACCATCAGTGCCATCAGTGTGAGCATCAGTTCAACTAGAAGCTCATAATCATCTCAAGCAAATGAAACCTAAACCATGGCTCTGGAGAGAATAACAGGGGCACAGGGATGGCCACATGTCAGTGAGCATGAGGGGCACAGGGGCACAACAGTTTTACCCTTACCTGAGGAGGACGGTGGAGGACGGTGGCGCGGCGGTCGCCTGAGCTCGGGCACCAGCAGCGGATGACAGCTAGGGCACCAGCAGCGTACGGTGGCACGGCTTCGGCTCCGGTGGGCAGGGCACCAGCAGCGGACGGTGGCGTGGCTCCGGCGATGTGGAGGAAGGCGGTGGCTAGGGCACCGCCGCGAGGTCGTTAGATAGGGCACCAGTAGCAGACAGGGGCTCCGGCTCCGGTGACGTAGAGCGGAGGAGGAAGGACGCGGACGACGACGGGCGCAGAGTGGAGCAGGACGGGTGCGGGGGAGGAGGACGGCCGGCAATGGCGACGGCGGCGCGTGCGGGAGAATTGGGCAGCCCTTCGGGGTCGGCTCGGGAGAAGAGAAGGACTTGCCCACTTCAGTCGAAGGCTGGGTATATATAGGTTACAATTAACCGCAGCGGGCATCTTAAGAGCCCGCTGCGGTAAACATTAACCACAGCGGGCATCTTAAGGAGCCCGCTGCGGTTAATAGGTATTACCGCAGCGGGCTCTTACGTTGCCCGCTGCGGTTAATACTTGTAGACATTTTTTATTCTTTATTAATAAATAGTTAACTTTATTATTACAAATAGTAACCTATTAATATAATAACTTTTTGATAATATAATAACTTATTAATAATAACCTATTAATTTAACCTTTAGATATTAATAATATTTTCTACTAACAAATAGTTAACTTTATTATTACAAAACTTGCATATATACATCTCATTTTGGTGCAGACGCTTTCACGGAACGCTTCTCACCATTGGGACGGGCCCAGGGCTTCATACCGCTCTTGTTGCAACGGTCCTCGATGGCCTTCATCTTCTTTCCAAAATCGGTAAAAAGTTGGAGCTCTGCATAGTTGTTGTATTGTTCTGGGCTTTGGACCCCATCAGCTCCAACAATCCGCTGCTTTCCTGACATGACCACATTCCTCTTTGGGTCCTCCGGATAGATATAGTAGGCCACTTGCGCGACATTGGTTGCAAGTACCCATTGGTCATCTTTGTACCCGATACTTTTGAGGTTCACGGTGGTTAGCCCGAAACTGTCGACCGCAACCGCTTTGGGGTTTACCCAGTGGCACCGAAAGATGGTTACGCATACGTCATTGCCATTGTCAAGTTCCCATATTTCTTTGATCTGGCCATAGTATTGCGTCCTCGTGTTTGTGGCCTCGTCGACGCCCTCATATCGAACACCGCAGTTCTGTGCCGCGCTCTTCTTGTCCTTCTCTTTCATGTGGAACCTGTACCCCTTCACATCGTACCCTTACCACATCGTGATTTGGCTTGACGGGCCTTGCAGAAGCTTCTGCACAGTCTCCGTATCTTCATCATCAGGGCATCTTTCTAGGGGTACGTGTTGCTCTTTGAGCCAATCTATGAAACTATTCCTGTGCTCATTCTGGACCCATGCCTCTGTGTGTTGTCCATCATTAGCGACGCGGATCTCTTCTATGTGCCTCTCGACATATTTCTCCATGCTAACCAACTGATGAAGGATGTTGTAATGAGCTTGTTCAATCTCCTTGTATGGTATATCTGTGCGAACTTTTCGGCCCGTGCACCCCATGCCCGCGGTTCTGCCCTCATGCTGATGGACAGGCAACCCAATCGCCCTCCCATCTTTTATGTACCTCATACACCAGTTCACTGCCTCTTCGGTTGTGTACGCCTCGATCATAGAGCCCTCCGGGTGAGCACGGTTATGAACATATCTGTTGAGGGTGGACATGAACCGCTCGTACGTCCACATCTCGTGTAGGTACACGGGGCCTAGTTGCTCGATCTGATCCACCATGTGCATCATCAGGTGTACCATAATATCAAAATATGATGGGGGAAAGCACATCTCAAGCTGGCAAAGGGTTTCCGCGATGAAGTCCTTAAGGGCAGGGAGGTCAGCCTTACCGATGACCTTCTGCGTGATGCGGTTAAAGAAGTATGATATCCGAGTGACTAGACCTGAGCATTTTGCGGGCCGGGCCTAGTTCAGGCCGGGCCGAAAAAAAGCTCGGTTATGTCGGGCCGAAAAAAACCTGCCCATTACTGTCCACTGGACGAGTCGGGCCTGCTGTGTTCGAGCCGGGCTCGGGCCGGGTCCGGGCCTGGGCGGGCCGCCCGCGTAATTTATAGTATAAAACAGCTAAAATAAGCATTTCGGGCCGGGTTTGGGCCGAGAAAATTTTTCTGGGCAGCAAGATCTCTGCCCAGGCCCTGTCCAGTAAGGTTCGTGGGCGGGCCAAAACCCCGCGGGCCGGGCTGAAAATGCTCAGGTCTACGAGTGACCACCATCTTCACGTACTCTGGACCGATAACCCTTATCACAATTGGAAGGAACGCCGTCAGCATGATGTGGCAGTCATGTGCGTTGTAGCCAGTCAATGTGAGGTCTTTCAAGGAGACGAGGCTCTTAATGTTGGAAGAGAAACCGGTCGACACCTTGATACCCCTAAGAAGGTTGAGCATAGTAGTCTTCTCGCCATGCCTTAGGTTGTAGGCCGCACCTGGAAGATCGACTTTACCATTATGAGGTGACCCACGGTGAAGGTCCTGTCTGATGCCCTGGTTGAGAAGATCCATCCGTGAGTTCAGACCATCCTTCGTCTTTCCCGGGATGTCCAACAGGACACCAATCATGCTATCAAAGACGTTCTTCTCGAGATGCATACAATCGATGTCATGGGGTGTTTTCAGTGTCTTCCAATATGATAGGTACTCAAAGAAAATTGACCTCTTCTTGAAAGGAACAGAGGGGACCTGCGACCCTTCCTCCGTCGTGTCTCGCTTTCGCTTCCTCGTTTGTTTTGTCCCCTCCTCTAGTGGCTTCTTCTTCTTCCCAAACTCGATCTGATCAATATCCTTCACCATCTCATACACCTTTGCCCCCCAACTAGTCTGCGCCGGTGGTTCACCCTGTGGCTCGCCCTGATCATCGAACAATTGATTCATGACACTTCTTCTATATCTGTGCCTTTTTGGAAGGAACCGCATGTGCCTCATGTAGACCATCTTGTTCGATCCCTTGAGGTAAGTGTAGCATGTCTTGTCGATGCACATTACGCAGCCGGTCTTCCCTTTGATCTGCCCCGACAGTGAGAAGAGGCCGGGGTAGTCGGTGATGGTGACAAAGATGATGGCTTTTAGGGTGAACTTCTCCTTGAGGGACGCATCCACCATCTCGACCCCAACATCAAATAGCTCCTTCATTTCCTCCATTACCGGCTCGAGGAAAACATTGATATCGTTGTCGGGCTGCTTCGGTCCCGAGATAAGCATGGTCAACAGAAGATACCTGCGCCTCTGACACAGATGGGGAGGTAGGTTGTAGATGGTCAGTACGACCGGCCAGGTGCTGTGGGAGCTGCTCAGCTCGCCAAACGGATTCATCCCATCGATGCTCAACGTGAACCGAACGTTCCTGGGATCTTTGCCAAATTGCGGGTACGCCTTGTCGAAATCTTTCCACTGCTGGCCATCGGAGGGGTGCCGCAGCATGCCATCGTCCTTCAAGCGATCAGCTGATGCATGCCAGGACATGAGCTTCGCGTCCTCTAGGTTCCCAAATAGCGCACGGAGGCGGTCGATCACTGTCATGTACCACACTGACAATGCCGGACTTCTCCTCAACGTGTAACCCTCTTCTTCCTCGTACTGCTGATGAGCCGAGATGCGATTGGCTGCAACACTGCTCTTCTTGACACCCTTCTTCTTCTTCCTCTGACCACCTCGCAAGGCCTCATCGTTGTCTGCATCCACGCGACAGCCAGCATTTCTCTTGTAGCGACTGGCGCCACAGTGCGGACAGCTCGTCAAATTCTCATACTTTGTGCCCCGATAGAGGATGCAGTGGTTAGGGCAGGCATCGAACTTTCTAAGCTTCATCGCCACTGGTCGGATAAGCTTCTTCGCCCGATGCGTATTTGCTGGAATATTGTTACTCATCGGGAATGTTTTAGCAAGGTAAACTAACAGCTCATCAAAGCTAGTGTCTGACCACCCATGTCGAGCCTTCGTCATCAACATGTGGAGGTTGAAACGGAGCACCGTGCAAGCCTTCAGACATTCCTCGCCGTCCTTATATAAAGGATCAAGTGACGTCTGCTTCATCTCTCTGAAATTTTCCAACCACTTCGAGGAGCCATACACGACGTCGTCTTCGTCGATGTGGTTGAGTAAATCCTGAAACAGCTGCACATCCGCAGGGTCCTGCACCGTACTGTCCTCAACATCTCCACCACTATCATCTGTCATATCCTGGAGTACATCCTCCACAATGATATGGTCACGAGCACTACTGTCACTGAAGGCAGACGCTACTGTTGCTCATGAGACGTGCGCTCCAGGATCTTGGTTCACCGTCGTCGTCGATGCTGAGCTTACTCCAGATGCCGCCCCGACACTCGGATCGAATCTCTCGCCGTGATGAGTCCACACCGTGTAATCATCCATGAAACCAAAACGAATCAAATGAGATTGCACTATGCCTTCGTCTTTGAAGGCAGACAGATTCTTGCAACGATGACATGGACATATGATTGTCGTCTGGTTCGATCTCTCACGATCAGCTTTTGCAGCGGCAATAAACTTTCTCACTTCAACGATATACCGCACATCAAGTACTCTATTGATCTTATACATCCATTCCGACCGGTCCATCGTACCTGCGATCCTTAATTAATTACACACATCATGAATCACAAAACAAAGATGAATTAGAAAAAATAATAATTTATTATATTTATGTTAAATCTAGTGACAGAATTAATAACGACGGCAAATAAAATTAATGCATCCATGATGAACTTAGAGAAACAAATACCGGTTTTCTCTCTCCTACATGAAACTAGATCTAAAAGGGGCTAAAAGAGAGAAAAAGAGAGGGGAAAGAGGGTGGACATCATCTAGGTACCTCTTGTGGAGTACTTCTCCTCCAAATCAAACAAATAAACCTCAAAAACAAGTTATTTGGGATAAAAATTCGGCAAAACTTCTTCCCCCATTTTTGGTCTAGAGGAAGAAGATGATCGGGTTCTTTTCTGCTGGCGGCGGCGGCTTAAATAGTCAGAAATAACCGAAGCGGGCAATGTAAGGGGCCCGCTGCGGTTAATCATCTTTAACCGCAGCGGGCGTCTTTACCCGCCCGCTGCGGTTAATCATTAACCGAAGCGGGATATAAGGAAGCCCGCTGCGGTTAAAGATGATTAACCGCAGCGGGCGCTTCGGCGGCCGGCCGTTGTAGGCCGGCCACCGAATAACCGTGGCGGGCAAAAAGAGTGCTCGTCACGGAGGTCTTTTAGGCAACGCTGCGCAAGTTCTTTTTTTAGTAGTGGGTAAACACAGGGACGAGACGTGGCGAGTTAGATAGGCTACGTCCTGTGTTTTGGTGGCTGGATTATCTGGTGAGATGCGATCCAATGATCTCGGATGAGATCATATCTGATGGAGATGAGATGAGAGGGGGTCCCTGCTCGCCTTATATAGTCGGGGAGCAGGGTTACAGTTCATAATAGATTACAAAAGGTTCCTTGAGGCAAGGAATCCGAATCTAACTCTAGGATCTTCCTTGGCATGCAAGGCTTCGTGAGAGTCCCTGGCAAACATGACAGCCTGGTCGCGTGTCGTAGGGCCTTCGAGCTGGGCTATCCTTGACGAAGGCCCCGAATAGGTCCATGGGGGTATACGGAGGTAATATCCCCACACGCGGGGGCTTAACACTGTGACCCGCCGAAGCATCATCCACAACATTGTCCTAGCTGAAAGACCTTCTATCGTCTGACATTAGGCATCTAAGTTGGAAAACGTTGATGTAACCTGAAACCTTGGCGTCGTAGGATGCGACTTTGACTATGCCATCCTTCCGGCGATTGGTACGGCTGGTGGCGCGGTCTCCTGCTGGCGTAAGGATCTCTGGCGTGGATCAGACGCAAACCGTACGCCGCTTCACTATCACCTTAAGCTAACCCTTTGGGCATGCCTGGCGAGCCGTGGTGGCTGTCCAATGTCTATGAGCCCTTGGCGTCCACGCGCGATAAACTTGACTTCCTGCTTGAGCTGCGTGAAATCCGTGCCGCTTGTCCGGGGCCGTGGCTTGTGTGCAGCGATTTTAACCTTATCTAAAGGGCCTGCAACAAGAGCAATGGTCGGCTGGGTTCAGTGACTTGGGTGCCCTCTTGTCGTTTGCGGTTGTTTAGTGTGTCACCTTACTTTCTTAGCCGCGCAATTAGTATTTTCCTAAGTACGAAATTCGTAGCACCGCCGTTAGAGTCGACACCTTCTGTCAGTGTTCGACCGATGGTCCCTTGGCAGCTCGCCTCTTGGCCATTTGGTTATTGTACTAAACTTTCTAACTTTTCTTAATGAAGCATGTGTCAATGGTATGTTTTCGGAAAAAATAACCTCAATTGGTGAGACTAAGACACTAAATCCGGTGGCGACAATTCCAGCAGATTAGGTTGCCTTTTTGTTCCAACACACCTTAATTATTGTTCGAACGACCTTTTTGCTCGATTAGGTTGCCTTTTTGTTCCAACACACCTTAATTATTGTTCGAAGGACGTTTTTGCTCGAGATTGTTACTCCATGGCAATGCACATGCATGTTTTGAAAATGCTTTGGTCCAATATGAAAAATGTTTTGCCTATCATTAGTATATAGGAAAAAGTTAGGTGAAAAGATTTAAAACATAAGTTGTAAAAGATTTAAAACATAAGTTATTGAAAATAGGTTTAGGGCCTGTTTGGTAGAGATTCACCAGCTCCAGATTCACCGAAACGAGATTCAGATTCATTTTTTTTTGCCAAACACTTTTAACTCCACCGGATCCACCGTGGATCTGATCCACCAAAAGGGTGGATCTGGCCCCAGATTCACCAAATTGGTCGAGCACCTCAAACGGTGCTCCACTAGATCCAAGTTTAGTAGAGTTGTGGAAAATTACCCACCATGCCACTGATTAGTGAAAAAACATGGTTCGCTTCTTTCTTTCCTCTTCTCGGTCACGATTCTGTTTGTCCTGTGCCCCGACTATGGCTTCGTCCACCCACCTCCGGCAAGGCCGCCGTGCCCGCCCGGCCATGGCCGGCGAGGCCGCCGCTCGCCGCTCGGCCATGGTTGTGGCCGCCGCGCGCCGCCCGGTCGTGGTTGTGGTCGTGGCCGCTGCGCCCACCGGTAGCGTCCGCCAGACCGTGGCCATGGCCGAGGCCGCCGCGACCGCCCGGCGAGGCCGCCGCGACCGCCCGGCGAGGCCGCCGCGACCGTCCGGCGAGGCCGCCGCGCCCATCCGGCGAGGCCGCGCGCGACCGCATGGCGAGGCCGCCGCTCGCCGCTCGGTCATGGCTACGGCCGCCGCGCGTCGCTGTGGCCGCCACGCCCTCCCGACCATGGTCGTGGCCGCCGCGCCCGCCCGGCCATGGCCGCCATGGCCGCCCGGTGAGGCCGCAGAGCCCGGGCCGTGGCCGCTGCACCCCCTGGCGAGGCTACAACGCCTGCGCGGCCATGGCAGTGGCCGTCGTGCCTAGTCGGCGAGGCTGCTCGGCCATGGTCGTGGCCTCATGCCCAGCCGGCGAGGCCGTCGTGCGCCTCTCGGCCTGAAAGGTCGTACCTTTTTTATTTATTTTTTCATTTTGTATCCTGACGTGTGGGCCCATGTTGACAGTGAGATGGAGATAAAGGTGGAGCTCTGCCAAACACTTTGATGAATCCCAAATCCACGGTAGAGCTGATCCACGGTGAATCTACGTGAATTTCAGATCCACATTTACTTTTTCGGATATTGAATCTCTACCAAACAGGGCCTTAATATATATAGATATTCTGATCTGCAAAAAATATTTGAAAATAGTTTGGAAAAGAGCAAAAAAAGGGTCTTTCCTTCGAGTTTTGAACACATGATCTACCTTTTGCTCCAATCGTCCATAGGCACATACTCCCTCTGTCCCTAAAAGAGTGTCACTTCGCTTCCCGAGAAACGATTTTGACTAATTATATATTAAAAAATATTAGTAGTTATGGTACATAATTAGTATCATTAGAAAGATCTTTGAATCTAGTTTTTTAACAATTTTTTTTAAGATTTAAATGTTGCACGTATTTTCTATAAATTGAGTCAAACCTGTGGCACGTATCCCATGGCGACATTCTTTTAGGAACGGAGGGAGTAGACCACTAGACTACTCAAGTGTCTTCGATACAGGATGGATACTATGGACCCGTTTGGTACAGCTTAGCTTCACCAGTAAAGCTGTTTTTTTTAGAAAATAGCTTTATGAGCAATTTACTGGGTGAAGCTGAGCTGTTTTGAAAAAAAGTGTTTGGCAAAACAGTTTCGCCAACAACTTCATGCATGATTGGGAGAGAGAAATTGAATTGTAAGCTGTGAAAAGCTACTTTTTTCAACTTCATGGGTAAAACTATTTTTGTGAGAGGGGGAATACAAAATGGTATTTGGCAAAAAAAAAAACAGCTCACAACAGCTCATGAAGTTGTTATGAGCTGTACCAAACACGCCATATGTATAATATTTGAGATATTTGGGTCTCTGCCCAATCTATAAGCAGCGGTCCCACGCACGGGAGAGTGGGAGACGCACGGCGGGATCCCGACGCCGGCCCCCGCCCTCGACGAACCGCGCCTCCGGCGCGCCGCTGTCCACGGGCCGCGGCTCCCCAGGTGTGCCGCTGCCGAGCTCCTGTCCTTCCTTTTGCTCCAGTCGTCCATAGGCCGCGCCTCCCCAGGCCGAGCTCCCGTCCTCCCTTTTGCTCCCGCCGTCCACAGGCCGCGCCTCCCAAGGCCGAGCTCCCGTCCTCCCTTTTGCTCCCGCCGTCCACAGGCCACGCCTCCCCAGGCCGAGCTCCCGTGCTCCGGTCTGCGCCGCCGGCCAGCTCCAATGTCGCAAAGGTCCAATGTTTGCCTTTTGTTTTTTTGTTTTTTTTTTCTGTGTATATGATTGCCACAACACTTGGTAATTTGGTCGACAATTCTTGTTTTTTTGGTTGCAGGGTGCTAATAAATGTCTGTTCTTCAGGTGGTTGGCCCAGGACAAGGATGAGCTTTTACTGAAGTTGAACGCAAAGCCAAGATGAACCAGCAGCATGAAGCATTTGATGGTTTCAGATGGACAAGCTCATAGGATTGGTTGAGTTGCTGGTGGTTATTTGCGTTGGCGGCATTGCTGTCCTTGTGTTAATTGGTCTTGTAGTCATTATAGCTAAGTGATGTATGAAGGCATTGTGTGCCTCCTGGTGCCTCTGTAATGTGCTGTTAAACAAGCACTGGAATTAGATAATGGAATTTTATCCCAGAAGTCAAGCTTCAGTTGTGGCCATGCCTGTGCTGCATTCTGGTAGCATTCTGGTAACAATGCTGTGAACAGCCATTCAGTGACTGGTATTGTAACAAAGAACTGACACCTGATAATTGTCCAAATTATGGAAACACCTGTTGTGAACAGCTTGACCTACATTGTTTAGTTTTTCCATATGGAAACATCTCCATCCCAGGCTATTGAGCTTTAAAAAAAAAAAAAAAAAAAAAAAAAAAGAGGAGCATCTGCATTCTAAAAGAGCAGCAGGAAACCATAAGTCAGCAGGCTTCAAATGCTTGCTAAACACACATTGTATACAACTCAGTACAGATTTTTAAACAAATAATCTCCATATTACATAGACCATCTCCGTATTACAACTATATTGAGACCACAACTAAAACTACTCGTAATCACTATCATTGTCATCTTCTAGAGGGATTGTCGGACCTTCATTATCACTAACATATTGCCATCCGGTTTCATCTTCGCTGTCACTTGACTCATCTTGTTCCCCTTCCGCTTGTATTTGTACACGGAGGTCATCAACTACACTAGCATCAACACGAACACCATCTTCACAAACCGGCTGCTCATTCTCAAATACACTAGCATCAACACGAACATGCACACCTTCACAATCATCGTCTTGGTAGGACAGTACCATGCCATCAAATATATTGCCATTGTCATTTTCAGCCATAGTCCACAAGTGTCTGTGGGAAAATTTTTGAACAACTCGCCAATTCTCACGATACTTGGTGTCTAGCAAATAGAATATCTTTGTTGTCTGTGCTGCTAGAATAAAAGGATCATCCCTGTACCACAACCTGCCCTGGTTTACGCTTCTGAAGAACCCATCTTCCTTCATGCGAAACTTCTTTCCATGAGTGTCAAACCAATCACATCGAAATAGAACCACTGTCCTATGGCCACCGTCATCTGAGTTGTACCTAAGCTCAATAATTTCCTTCAAGGAACCATAGAAGTCAATATCCTGGTTGTCATGTGTACCCTCAGTCATAACTCCACTATTTTGTGTCCTCCTATTTTTATCATGATCTACAGTGTGGAATCGAACACCATTAACAAGACATGCTGAATAAATTCGAAATCCCAGATCAGGCTCACATGACAGTGCAAATAGTTCATCATCTATGTCTTGGTTCTCCACATAACGAAGTTTTGCAATCTGCACAAAAAATTACTTATTAAAATAGGCAGAAAATCATCAATTTTGCTTCTTAAACCAGGAACAAAATGATGACATAAATCAAAACAGGCCTAACTCACATGCTTCTTAAACCAGGGAGAAAATTGTTTCTCAAGGGTTTTTGGAACATTAGGACATCCTTCGTTCTCCAACTCTTCCTTGTATATCCTGAAAATGATGGTTAACTCAAACATTAGGGCTGATAATAAAGTTAAAATAAACAATAAATAGAGTAGATGGCTGACATACTCAATATATGGCTCAACCTCCGGACAATTGTTTAGCACAAACCAAACCATTTTCTCATAATCATGTTCAAGATATGTAAGGTTTGGTGCTCCAAGAAGCTCAACTCCATGCTGGAAAACAGATAGGTCTCCTTTCACAACAGGAACACGCTCTCTATTCCTTCCCTCCCTATTGTGTCGTGTCTCAATATCATCATCAAAGTACCTCGAGCAAAAATTCAAGCACTCAGCAGCAACATATGCTTCTGCAATGGACCCTTCAGGCCTTGCCATGTTACTCACAAACCGTTTCAATGTTAACAACCTTCTTTCTACGGGGTACATCCATCCATATTGTACTGGACCTCTGAGAATCGCTTCTTCAGGTAAATGGACAGCCAGGTGTAGCATCACATCAAAGAAAGGAGGAAATATTTTCTCAAGCTTGCACAAAATGATTGGGATCTCAGCTTTCAGCCTTTCCAACACATCTAACTTCAAAGTTTTTGCACAAAGTTGTTGAAAAAATTACCCAATTCAGCAAGTGCTTCGTATATGTCCTTCTGCATGATCCCTCGAACTGCAGCAGGTATAATCCTTTGAAGAAGAATATGACAATCATAAGTTTTCAACCCTTGGAGATTGCAACCATCAGCAGTAACACATGTTGCTTTGTTGGAAGCGTATCCATCTGGAAATTTTACACTTTTCAAAAAATCACAGAAGTCAGACTTTTGTTTTTTAGTCATTGTGTAGGGAGCATGAGGCATAATATATGAATTTCCATCACAGATCAAGTGCAAATTCTTCCTAATGCCCATATCTTCCAAATCAAGCCTAGCATTAGAATTGTCCTTAGATTTCCCATCCAAGCCTAGAAATGTAGCAAGGATGTACTCACATATATTTTTTTCAATGTGCATCACATCAAGATTATGTTGCAGCTTCAAACTTGACCAATACGGCAAATCCCACAAACATGACCTTCGCTTCCAACATTGGCCCTCTGCATCCCGCTTCTTTTTCTGCTTCTAGGATGCTTTCCTGGTCTGACATCCTTGACCCTCTCTAGTTGCTCCATCAGCTCACCTGTGGTGAATTTCTCTGGCTTCTCACGGTTTTCAACACTACCATCAAACACCTTGCTCCTCCTCCATGGATGATCCCTAGCAAGGAAACGTCGATGGCCAGTGTAACATATCTTATTCCGTATCCGTTTAGAGCAAGGGTTTTTGTCACAATGCACACAAGCATAATAACCCCTTGTGACTCTACCTGACAATGTGCTCAAAGCAGGATAATCATGAATGCACCATATTACAGCAGCATGTAGATCAAACTTCTTCCCAGTAATTGCATCAAGAGTAGGGACGCCTTTCCAAAGCTCTAACAACTCCTCAACAAGTGGCTCCAAGAAGACATCAATGTCCTTTCCTGGGCATTCTCGACCAGGGATAAGCAACCCCATGATAAAGTTTGATGGCTCTACACATTCCCATGGAGCAAAGTTGTATGGGATAAGAAACACTGGCCACATGCTATACGAGGAGCTCATCTTACCAAATGGATTGAAACCATCGGTAGCAAGGCCAAGTCTCTGCAAACCACCCATACTTTCTATCAAAGTCTTTCCATGCCTCGCCATCAGCTGGATGGCTAAGCTCATTCTCCACCGGCTCCCTCTTCAGCTTGTGCCATTGCACCTCCTCTGACCTTTTTTTGGAAGAAAAGAATCTCTTGAGCCTAGGAATCAATGGAAAATGTCGCAAAACCTTCTTAGGGATTTTCTTTTTGCCATCATTGTCTTTCCATCTTGATGCACTACAAACTGGACACACATCAACTTTTTCTAAATTCTTCCGAAACAAGACACAATTATTCGGGCACACATGGATTGAATTGTATCCGAGCCCCAATGCACGGATAAGTCTCTTTGCTTCCTCATAGGTTGCAGGAATAGAGCAATTTGGGAATGCTGATGACAACAATTTCAGAAATGTTGTGAATGCAACATTAGAAATTCGGTAAAATGACTTGATATGGAGTAACTTCACCACAAAAGAAAACCTTTTGCAAGGACCACCAGGGTACAACTCTTGTTTCATCTCTTCCAATAGAATTGCAAACATTGACTCTTTCCTTTTACCTTCCTCTTCAGCATTGTACAAGTCCTCTACCATACCATGAATTCCATCATCAGGGTCATCTTTATCCACATTCATGCCAAAATCCTCATTGAGACTAGTTTGTTCATCAACATGGTCATCAATTTCATGTGGTACAACCTTCAATGTTTCTCCATGATGTACCCATCTAGTGTAAGTAGCAGCCATCCCATGAATATACAAGTGATCCTCCACCTGTCCTTTAGGTTTGCGAACACGATTCAAACATTCACGACATGGACAGAGTATCTCTTCATCACCACTGAATCTCTCGGAAACAAAGGTCATGAATTCATTCACCCCATCCATCTGTTCCTTGCTGAACATCCTACTCTTGATCCAAGATCTATCCATCTGCACAAAATCATGAAATACAATTTCTCAAAAAAAATTACATATAGATAATGCTGAACCAAAGTTATCAAACATGTGACACATTATTTATATGCATTTTGTACATAATAGTTTAGCATTGCTTTATCTCCAATAATGTGTTGAACAAATATTTAGAAAATAGCTTGCTCTAACTCAAGATAGGATTAAGTTCACAGTAGCTTCAGAATTCAACATTCAGATAGGCTAACAAATGCTAGATACCTGTGATCTCAGTCTTTCTGTTTTCAGACGTGCAGTAAGTTCAATAGACACAGATAAGCTTAGCAGCACATTTAGAAAAAAAAAAGAAATTGCTTACGAGCACATTTAAAATTAGCAGCACATTCAGAACTAGCTCATAAAACTAGCAGTATTGAATAAAAAGATTTTATCGTGCAATTGGCTCAAAGCAGTCAGCAGCTACCAAGCACCGAGATGCAAAACTGTACCCTTTCTTGCAGCTACCACTCCGTGGAGAACAAATCAATGGTGCCACGCTGCTAACAACGCCAGTCGGCCCACTCGCCAAGTCGCTCCGCTGTCACACGCTGCTCCGTGGGCGCTGGACCTGGCCGCGCGCCTCGCCGGCCGTTGGCCCCAGCCGTTAGCAGGTCCCCTCGACGGCCGATGCTGCCGCAGCTCACCTCGCCGGCTGCTGCGCTCTCCTCGCCCACCACCGGCCCTGCGCTCTCCTCACCGGCCGCCGGTCCTAGCCGCGCCCCAACAGCGCTCCTCGGGTGCCGCCGCCCCTGGCCGCGCTCCTCGACGGCCGCCGGCGCTGGCCGCGTGCCTCGCCGTCTGCCGGTTGCGCACCTCGCCGCCCGCTGGCCGCGCACCGAGGAAGCAGCCGGCGCCCGAGCGGCTGGATCTCCACTCCACTGGACGGGTGTGAGGCTGGACGATCCAGCGGAGAGAGATAGAGAGGGAGCTCCCGCGACGGCCTCCTGCGCGTGCACTGTGTGGACGATGGAGATGCGAAGCTTTTCTGCTGGGTGAACGGCAGATTGGAATGGGTATCTCTGGAGTATTATAGAATATATAAAGTAAAATGAGTACAATATCAAAAACACTTGTTAGAGCATCTCTAATTGTTTGGAAAAATTAACTTGGGAAAGTTATCATTTAGCAACTTGCTAAAACTTTTGGCAAGTAAATTTTTTATGTATCTCTAATAGTTTGGTAAAATAACATAGAAAAATATTCCAACTTGGTAAAAACAACGTAGAAACGCCGGATAGCCAGTGAAGCTGACTTAGTAAATATAGTAAGTAGATGACCTCTAATTCTAACTTGAAAAAAATTAGCAAGTCATATACCAATCTGTTGGAGAATGTTTTTTCTTCATTTTCTAATAAAACAAGAATAGCACAGTGGTTGTTGTAGCTGGCTCCCATCCGTGCGGTCGTCTGGGTTCGAATCCCCTCTCAGGCACAAAATTTTTTACGTTTTTATGGGATTTTCGCGTGTCTGACGGTTCGAGGCTGCTGGGCCTTGCTAACCAGACTAGATCAGGTGGTCCATGACGAGATTGGTGGCCTGTTATCCTAGTGGCCCAATTAGAATGAAAAAAAACAGTTAGGCTGAAATCTTTTTATGGGATTTTCGCGTGTCTGACGGTTCGAGGCTGCTGGGCCTTGCTAACCAGACTAGATCAGGTGGTCCATGACGAGATTGGTGGCCTGTTATCCTAGTGGCCCAATTAGAATGAAAAAAAAGCAGTTAGGCTGAAATCTTTACGTTTTTATGGGATTTTCGCGTGTCTGAGGGTTCGAGGCTGCTGGGCCTTGCTAACCAGACTAGATCAGGTGGTCCATGACGAGATTGGTGGCCTGTTATCCTAGTGGCCCAATTAGAATGAAAAAAAAGCAGTTAGGCTGAAATCTTACAAATCTCTCACAACAATAAGGGCAAGTACATCTCGTACATCATCTCATGTAGTGTCATGTAGGATTTTTGCTGATGTGGAGGAAAGAGCGAAAGAGGAAGAGGTTGTTGTTTCGCAAAACAACCACCTCATTAGCTAATATTTAGGACTATGAGACAACTATTCTACCATTGTATGAGTTGTTGTTGTCATGCAACTCACAATTTATTTTTATTCTATCCATAAATTAAGAAATCATGAGTTGCTATGAGATAACTTAAAAAACAAACCATTGTACATGTCGTCTACTAGGTCGTCTTAAAATTATGTGGCACTATATGAGACCACTTACGAGACAAGACCAATGTACTTGCCCTAAAAAGACTAAAGAGTGGACACCATTTTGGTGCGGCAATATCTTTCGCCTCACCTCTCCTCCCCCCGTGCGATCGCGGTTTTCCTTCCTTTTCCACGGTCACAAATCACGTGTGATCGGGACCGCGCGATCTTGATGGAAGGAAGAAAATCATGTGACACACTCGCGACCGGTGTCGTGCGATCGCAGAGGAAAAGGGGCCGCCTACATCCTCCTCCCGCCCACACACAACTGCGCCAGGACGGCTGTAGGTAGGTCGTGACGCCCTGCCGCCGCGCGAAGGATGTGCCGTCGGGACCATCCACGACCACTGTGCCGCCAGAATCCACAACAATCGTGCCGCTGCGACCACCACATCTCGGGTCTATGCCGCTGGGCCCATCCCCGACCTGGTCGAGCTGCCGCCATCGGATGAGAGGATCATGCCACGCTATACCGAGGTGAGGTGTTCGTTCATTTGTAGCCATTTCCGATTCAACAAATGGATTGCAGTGGTCTCCTGCAATCGGCCACGCTGTTCATTTGCTGGATGCGTGAGTTCTCCTGCAATCGGCCAAGCTGTTCATTTGCTGGATGCGTGAGTTCTTGTAATTTTGCCATGATTTGTTGTGCTAATGTCTGCTGGACTGTTGGGGCTCCTGCGGCAACCGAGGATGGGCAACTGGCAGGCTACTTAATGTGTTGCTGCACCTCTGGCGTGAGAGACTTGAGTAAGTTTAGAACTGAATAATTGTCCACTAACTGTTTAGGACTAAATGTTAGACGATATATGAGGTTGAAGACTTAATGTGTGTGTTGTGTGAATAACCAAAGTCTACAGTTAACAAAGCAATTATAGGAGTCCTGAAGCAAAGGAAAGCAAGCCAAAAACAACGGACCCTGATCAACTCGATGGAGAACTAAAATGGTGCTTCGGTTGAAAAAAGGTTTTATTTGAATTATTTCATTGCAAATCAAGCATTATATTAGAATTATTTCATTACTTGATCCTTCAATTCACAGATACCATTGCAGTGGAATTTCTGTTCACTTTTGTTATCTGTCTACAGTTTAGTCAATGATGCTAAGAGTAAAGTAAATACACGATACAATTGTTGTAAGATCAACAGAACAAGAAAATAGCTGACATTCTTTATCTGAACAAATAGACATATACAGATAACCTTGCACACATGCCATGTTTTTTTTTCAAACTGAACCTATTGACGTATGCTCAAGTGGTACGAAAAATAGAATAAATACTCTAAGGGGGTGTTTGGTTCCCACCCCTAGAGTTTAGCTTAGTTTCATGGTGTGTTATTTGATCAAAGAAAGTAGTTTTGCTTATAGTTTCATAGTCAACACAGGTTACTTATCTTTTGCTTATATTATATTTTTCTACTTCTTGCCTTTCTGAAATTCAAATTTGAATGCATAGCAAATTTAATTTCATTATCAGTTTTGAAATACGATTGTCAAATAAATAAGAACATAGGTAGTGCATTAGTAGCTTAGGTTTGTTCACACTATTATAAATTTCCATGTTGAGCGACAGTAGCGAAGCTAGTGTAGATCAGAGGGGGGTGCACTTGCCTTGCGGGTGCATAGACATTTGTTATTAGCGATGCATATATGTTGAAAATTTGAACAAAATCACTGTTTTTATAAAATTTGGGGGTGCCTTTGCACCCCTAATCAAAGCATAGCTTCGCCCCCGTTGAGCGAGGCATGCAACACTAAGTGAGTTGGTATGCTTATGTTGTAAATAGCCATGCTTCCACCCATGACAAATAGATTGGCGATATGCCAACCAATGAACCTGCAATTCACATGTTTGTATTGTCCGTGTCTCCTCCTTGCACACCTCCTGATCTAACTTTTCCTACCGATGCATGATTGGTTTTCATGCTTCGCTCAATGCTATTATGCTTACGATTGAAGATCTTTTTTCCTAGGATCTCTTATTTCATCAGTTAATAATTAAGCTATTGTTACTTGAAAATTTTACCAATAAAAGTTGCACATGCCTTAATTTGTAGATGCTAACTGTAACACCCCGGGTGTTAAATTAATTAAAAGTAATTAGAATTTAATAAGAAAATGGCCAAAATCTTAGATGAAGGAAAAATCTAACCAGATGTTTGTTGCATTCATGCCATTGCACAATTTTTATTGGGTGAAAAAGAATTTTTGTAAACCCGATTAGGGCGAATCAAATTTATTCTATTAGAAAATAAATAAAAAGGTTTATGAAAATTTTACAAATCAAAATAAAAAAAATTCAAAACCTAGGAAAATATTTCCAAAACATTTTCAAAATTTATTTGGTTTCAAATGATTTGTTTTAGATTTCAAAAGAATTTCAAAAAAAAGAAAGAAAAAGGAAAAGAAGTGGCATTGGCCTCTCTCCCCATTTTCCCACTCTCTCTCCCCATTCTTGCAACAGCCCAACCCCTCACTCCAACTTGGGCCAGCCCGTGCGCGCCTCTCCGGCCCACCTCTTCCCCATCGGCCTGCTCCCCCACCCGTGACCATACGAGTGGCCCAGCCGCGCTGGCCACCGCCTCTCTCTTTCTCCCTCGCCTAAACCCGACCCACTTCCTTCCCCTCACCGCATGGCTTGCACCCGACCCCTCCCTCCGGCCCAACCAGCCGCTCCCAGCCCAATCCCCTTCGCTCTTCCGCGTGGCCCGCGCAGACGCCCACCGCAGCGCCGCACCGCCCCTCTCGCCGACAACCCTGGCCCATCGATCAGGCCCGTCCTCAACCTCCTCCCTCCGCCCTTCACGCTGCAGTGCACATCTCCGATCCCCGCTCGGGATTGATCTCCAGCGGGCACACCAGCCGCCGCCCTCCTCTCTCCCTTCGCCTACAAGTACACACCCCCACACCGCCTGCGCCAACCCACTGCTACGGCACCAGGCCTCCCCATCCCCGCCGCCATCACAGCCGCCATTGCCAAGCCGCTGGAGCTCGAAGTCCTCCCTGGAGAAGCCCTCGGCCACCTCCCCGATCCCTCCCTCGGTTCGTGTGGGTGCACGGAACCACCTGAAACACCTCCCCTTGACGAATCGGGCTCGTGGTCGCCTCTCTTCGACCTCGCCGGGTTCCCCGCTCGGGCATCGCGACGTACACCGGCTGCGGGCACCAATCGGCACCAAGAACCCCACTACAGAACTCGCGGTGAGCTCCTCTCTCCAACCCACACCTTTCCGCAGTCGATAATGGCCTATAGGCCATTCCCGAGCCTTCGCCGGTGAGGTCGGCAATGGCGCCGCCGCACCAAACCGAGCGCCGCCGCGTCCGAAGGCACCGCCGGCGGCGGCATCTTTTCCCCTTACCTCAGCGCCGTCCATCACCGAGGGAACGGCCAGGATTAGATCCCTGGCCAAACCGGTATGGTCCGGGGCTTTAAAGCTCGTGGACTTGGTCCACCGCACCACGCGCCCCAGTCCACCGCATGCGTGGCGAGCCAAGCCAACCAGGATGAGCCACATGGCGCCACGTCACCGACACATCTGCAGCCGCACAACGCCCTGGTATTTTTGCAAAAGAACCCCTGTCCTTTTGTTGAATCAACCCGCCGTCCATATGAACTATTCCCTGAGTCTTGCATATCTTTCATTATAGCCCCTGTTGTTTCAGCTAAATGAGGCCCGGTCCAGCCAACGTTTCTTTTTCGTTTTTATTTATTTAAAATACGAAATGACTTTAACTTATTTACATAATTGCCACTCAGATTCAAATGCTCATATCTTTTGCGTTTTAACTCCGATTCAACCCATTCAACTTGTGTTAGATTCGTCTTGTCGAGCTCTACGCAGTAGATCAGTTTACGTTCTGTTTTACTATTGTATGATGTACTGTTTCTTATATGCTTTGTTTGGACCATGTATTGATGTGTGATCTAGAGAGTGCGGAGTTCGAGGACGCTCCAGATTTTCCTTGTGACCCTGCAGATTTGACCCAGCCCAAAGGCAAGTGTCCTTGCACATATTTCTCCCATATTTATTTTACATTTTGGTATTAGAGTAGTTTAGATTCTGTAGATGCATGCAGTCTTAAATTGAATCCCATGATATGGTTTACTAGCACTTGATTATATTTTCCTTGACACCTGGTTTGGGATGTGTTGGGTAGAAATCATGCTTAGCCCTGCTGTCTTGGGATGGGTTGGTGGTCAACTATTATTAATCTTGATTAATGATCTATGGAACATGCGGGCTGGTAATGAGTAGTTTGGTGAGTAGGTAAATTCGACAGGATGAACCGTGTGGTGGTTTGCTCGGTGCGACTCCGAGTGTGGTTACTGTTACAGATGGAGATTGTGGTTATAACCTAGTAAATAGGTGCATAGGAAATAGGATTTAATAGGATGTGTTGCTTTAGGCGCTTGAGTCAAACAGAGTCAGCCTACCATTGTTATTAGCCTCATAAGCATATATTTCCTACACTTGCGGAGTACATTTTGATGTACTCACCCTTCCTCTTTGAACCCCCTGCTACCCCACCCAGACGTTAGAGTCTACGTGTACGCGAAGTAGGAATACCCAGAAGACGGTGGATACGACCCTAACAACCTGTACCCCGAAGACGGTGGCTTCGACCCTGACGACCTGTACTAGGATGGCGCAGCCCCCGGTCGACCTTCCTGTGGAGATGACGTCCAGTTTCCGCGAGTCTACATTAGAGTTAGACTGAGAGTCTGTACTTTTCTTTCAGACTCGAGGGTCATTTTTGTAATAATGTTTGATATATTAATAAAACATTGTTTTGATATTTACTTTGATGTCGATATATGTATGAAAATTGATCCTGGCATACATATATTGTGCTCCAATTTTATTCTTAAAATTGGGGTGTCACACTAACCATCACAATTGACAGGTCGACATCATTCTTGCTTTGTGCTCTCTATTTCTCCTAGCGTTAGTGAAAGCCCTAGTTGATTTTGGTTAATTAATGAAACCCATTTTGGTCTAATCCTATTGCTAAGCATGTGTGTAGCAAATGAGGGGATTATGATGAAGCCTTTGATGGAGCTAGCTTGATGGCGACCATGTTGGATGGTGACAGCCACAAGTTCTCAAGTGACCATATGTTCTATCTTTGGTGAAATGGAGAAGGGAAAAGATGCCATTGCTCAAGTTGAGACTTTAGTTTTATCTTTGATCTTGAGTAATAGGCAAGCCGGACTATCAAGAGGGATACATTTGAGGCTAGCTAGATGTGGAGAAAAGTGCTCATGACGACTAACTTCTAGCGCATGAGAGACACCACGCACTCACGAACACATAGAGGTTTTCTGGGTGTGGTCGGTAGTACCGACCAAGGGGGTCGGTAGTACCAAGGATCCAGGACGTTTCTTCACCCTCTCTGTGTAGGTCCAGTTTTGGCCTGTCGGTAGTACCGCCATAGGGCCGGTACTACCGACCTTTAGTGGCTCTAAGGTTTGGAGAAAGTTTGGTGCTCTCAGGAAGTGGCCAGTTTGACCTGGCGGTTGTACCGCTATAGGGTCGGTAGTACCGACCCTCGGTACTACCGACCAGGGGGTCGGTGGTACCGTGGTCTGGAAGTGTTTTGGATGCTCTCTAGAAGTGGCCAGTTTGACCTGGCGGTTGTACCGCTATAGGGTAAGTAGTACCTATGGGTCGGTAGTACCTATGGAAGTGGCCAGTTTGACCCACTGGTCGGTACTACCGAGGGTCGGTACTACTGACCAAGGGGGGCGGTACTACCGACCGTGGTGCAGCGTGACTTGGTTAAGTAGTCGCTCGGCCGGCTTCTAATGGTCTCCCCCTCCCATTCGCCTGATCTAAGAGAAGAAAGAAAAGCTCCCAAGTGTTGACCAAGCTCCTCTCTCTCCCCCTTTGATTCTAGAGTGAATCTCTTGCAAGCTTTGAGCTAGGGAAGTGAGATTAGAGAGTGAGACGCATCGATCTACGTCTAGAGCACTTGGATCCAACATCTCTCTGGCTTGATTTGTGTTCTTTACTCTTGGGTTCTTGGAACTCTAGCCGGTTAGGTGTTCTTCGGTTGTTGCCCGTGATTGACTCACTTGTGAGGGCACTCCGAAGTGTTTGTATTACCCTCTGATTCTTAGTGAAGAAACTCAACTAGCCTTTGTGGTTGCTTGAGTGAGGCAAGGAGGTGAAAGCGACTCCGACCTTCGTGGTCACCTCAACAACGGGGACGTAGGTGCTTCTTAGTGAAGTGGTCGAACCTCAAATTAAATCTCGTGTCTCGTGTGCTTGTTGATTTTGCATCCTTGGATATTTTGTTTGCACTCTTGTTCTTCGTGTTCTTCCTCCCTCTTCTCCCATTCTAAGTGTGGGAAGGCTCGATCTACTCTTTGAGGAGAAGCCACTACTTGGACAAGGTATAAACTTTATCTACATCTCTTAGGAAAACCTTGGTATAAGCTAGATTCAATTTTGCATCTCGTTCATCTCGATTTCATAGCTGTTCCTTGGTTGTCGGTAGTACCGACCCCTGGAGCCAGTAGTACCAGCCCCATAGTAGGTAGTACCGACTATGTGTTCTGATATCCGTTTTGAGCTGTGAGTTTCAGGATTCTAGATTTTTAAATAGGCTATTCACCCCCTCTAGCCATTTAGACCTTTCAAGTGGTATCGGAGCCAAGTCACCATTTGTTTGAGGATTTACAACCTCCGGTGTTGCAATGGCTCAAATCAACTACATGGGGAAGCCACCGCATTTTTACGGCACCAACTTCGATTGTTGGAAGCGGAAGATGTGCGCGTTCACAAGGGGCATGAATAGGAAGATATGGGATGTGATCGAGCATGACTTTGCTGTGATTGACTCCAATGATCCAACTCCAAGAGAAGAAGAGAAGCTTCAATGGAATGATGTGGCAATCAACCTTTTCTATGAAGCATTCGACATCAAAGTTTTTGAGCAAATCAAGAATCTCGAGCGTGCAAGTGAGATATGGGAAAGATTAGAGGAGACCTATAAGGGAACCAAGGCCGTGAAGAGTGCCAAGCTATACATTCTAAAGGACAAGCTTGCCACCTTCAAGATGCTAGATGATGAGAGCATACCGGAGATGTTTCACCGGTTGCAAGTCATTGTCAATGACTTAAAGGTGTTTGGTGAGAAGGTGAATTGAGAACATATATGATGAATGATTGACATTGATAAGGAAGGTTTGAGGCTTTTACCCGGTTTAGTCCATATCTCGCTATGCGCTTATTGTTTATGACTAACCGGTGGCGTGAGTTGTGTGGTGTTTCTGTGTTGGTGTGCGTGTGCGACATGTGTCTCTTGGCTGTGTTGATGTGCAGGTGTGGAGCTCGGATACAGTGGTCTATGGCGAGGTGAAGGTCAAGTAGAGACGTGTCGTGCCGATGGACCGGGAGCGGTGAAGGATGGGCGTGCCGTGCGGCGGACGTGCCATGCCGATGTACCTAGAGCGGTGAAGGGCGGACGTGAGGCTTGGACTGACGAATCAGAGGGCCAGAGGACCAGCTGTGGTAGCTGGCACGTGGCATCGGCAAGCAAGAGCACATGGGGATGTGCGGTGCATCGGCCGAGTCGGGAGGAAGGCGCTGGAGTCGTGTCACTTGGCGGGAGGTCGGACACGGGCTTGCGTGCGGCGCAAGTGCCGTCGGCCAAGTCAAGAAGGAAGGCGAAGGCGTTGTGCCCGGTGTGGAGGCTGGACATGCATCGGCATCGGTGCCGGTGGTCGGGGTGTGCGAACCACATCCCGTCTACGGTGCGGGTTCGGTAGCTGAGCCTCAAAAAGCTACTATCGACGGTTTCTAGGTTTGGGCCTCAAAACCTGGGGTGGCGATTTTCCGAGTTTGGGCCTCAAAACTCAGGGTGGACGGTTTGCCAGGTTTGGGCCTCAAAACCTGGGCTAGCGGATTTACCGGTTTGGGCCTCAAAACCGGGGGTGGTCCGAAAGGACGGTCGACGCGTGGCGGCGTGGAGAGGCTGGCGCGGCGGCGAAGCTATCCACGAGGAAGGCGCGGTGGTCGACGGTGGCGACACGTGGCGGCATCAGGGAGGTCGCGTCGAGGCGAAGCTACCGGATGTGCGGGCGTGGCTGTCGGATCAAAACTATCAAGTCTGGACGGTTTTACCCTTGGGGGGTATTTGGGTTGAGTGCTTAATGTAAGGGCGTTTTGGTCTTCGGACGTGAGCCTATATATATGAGGGGGGCTGCTAGGGCAGCCACCATCCTTGGAGAGTTCTAGGTGGCGTCTCTCTCATTTTGTTCTTGTGAGAGAAGGCTAGGGTTAGGGAGAGTTGGCTCTTGTTCTTGAGCTTTTTGCCATCCAAGCTTTGAGTTGCTAGGATTGGCTTGTAGCCCAACACCGAGTGCTGAATGAATCATCCATTCCTCTGAATCCAAGGATCAATTTCGTGGTTGAATTCGCGTTTTGAATTTGTTCTTCACGTTCTTCTTTTCTCCACGTTTTTCTTCTCCCCCGATCTCCCTCTACGCTGCGTCTTTTGCGATTCCGTTTGAATCAACTTGTTCTTTGAAGTGAGGAGTACATTTCCACCGAAGGAATTCATCTCTACCCTCACGAACAAGTAGATCGGGCCGAAATCGTTTTTGTTCTTCCCTCTTCCCCTTTTCTAGTGTTCTTCGGATTTCTCATGGTATAGTTGGGTTGAAGCGATGATATCCTAGGATCAGCTTCCCAACACATAGAAGAACACTTGGGAGAAGTTTGGTTGCAGCCCCATTCGATTTGGTGAAGATCCAATCGATTTTGGTTTTGTCCCGTGGCGTTTTTGGGCGTTCTGGGTGGTGGCGGACTGTCCGCCCCTCCAGCCGCGGACAGTCCGCGAGTCGGGGTTTCAGCCGAGCAGTGGCTGTTGGCCTCGGGCGTTTTCCCCTCGGGTGACCGGCGGACAGTTCGCCAGTGTTGGGCGCGGACAGTCCGGGCCCGAGCAGGGACTTTGCAGCAGCGTTGTTGTTTTTCTTCGTAGCCGGCGGACAGTCCGCCAGGACCCGCGGACAGTCCGGGGTCTTCATCGGACGCTGCTACGGGCAGGCACCGGACGCACAGAGTTCACTGTTCACGTGAATCGCGGACAGTCCGGCGTGCAAACCGCGGACTGTTCGGGACCTGTCCAGGACTGTTTCAGAACAGTTCGTTTTTGGGCTTTTTGCCGGCGGACAGTCTGGCCCCCGTGTGGCGAATAGTCCGGCCTTCACCGGACAGTCCGGGAGCCTGACGACGGACTGTCCGGGATTCTGCAGCTTGTGCAGTTTTAGTGCTTTTGTCCTCCCGGCTTTTCCGCTTCGTTTCCGGACTTCTCGTTTGCTCCTAGAGTTCACCTAGGAACCTCTCTAGGTATCTTTGCTACTTGTTAGCATCGGTATTTGGAGGAATCCCGACGTAGCCCTCTATCTACGTTTGGGAGTGGTCTTTTAGGCACGAACTTGACTCGGAGTTTTAGGAGTTTTGTTTTGCTCCCTTGTGCGGTGCCTCGCTGTGATCCTAGGGATCATCCACCCTCTTTCTAGGGTCATGGGCATCGCGTTTGAGTCCGAAGCCTTTGGGGTTGATTTTGTTGGGACAGAGGCCGTAATTTCTGAGAAGAAATTTTAGGCTCCCATTCACCCCCCCTCTGGTCGCCTTGCTTTAGCATTTTCGGTCCTTCATGAATGACAAGGACTTTTCTCACATGTTCTTGAGATGCTTGCCGCCTAGGTTTGATACCTTGGTGACAATCCTTGTGAGAGAAGGGTTGGATACGGTAACCCCAAACCAGGTACTAGGTGATGTGGTCACTCAAGACACATACCGCGTGGAACGGGATGGGGGAGCCCAAGAGGAAGAGAAGAAGAAGAAGACAGTGGCGTTCAAAGCATCAACCTCCAAGAGCAAGAACAAGAGCAAGGGCAAAGCCAAGAAGGAAGAAAGTGATGATGAAGCTAGCACAAGCGGAAATGAATTAGATGATGAAGACCTCGCTCTCTTTGTCAAGAAGTTTGGCAAGTTCATGAAGAAGAAGAGCTTTGGGGCAAGAAAGAAGAGAGATTCATACAAGAGCTCAACAAGAAGATGCTATCAATGCAAGAGCAAAGATCACTTCATTGCAGATTGTCCACAATCTAGTGATGATGAAGATGATCATAAGAAGAACAAGAAGGAGAAGAAGGAGAAGAAGAAGGAAAAGAGAAGGGTGGATCCTATGTTGTGACATGGGATAGTGATGCTTCCTCAAGCGATGATGGTGATTCTAGTGATGATGAGAGGAAGACCACCAAGAAAAAGGCTATGGCTAGTCTTGCTATCTCAAGCAAGCCTTCTATCTTCGACGCTCCATCGACATGCTTCATGGCTAAGGCCACTAAGGTATCATCCGATGAGAGTGAGAGTGAGAGTGATGATGATGAGGAGTACTCAAAGGAGGACCTCATAAGCATGCTACGAGATGCTCACTCTTACATTGAGACTAAGAGGAAGGAGTGCAAAGAATTGCGCAAGGCCAACAAGGCTCTTGAGCAATCCTTTGATGAGCTCAAGTCTACTCATGAGAGGCTAGAGGAAGCCCATGAGAAGCTTGATCAAGCTCACACTAGGCTTAAGGAAGCCCACTCCTCCCTCCTTGATCAAAGTAAGATTGAGGATGTTATAGAGACATGCAATGTAGGAGTAACTTGTGATGTACTTGATGAATCTTTTTACACTCCTATTATTGTTGCTCCTATCAATGCATCATCATCATCTAGCTCAATTAACATGTCTACTTCTACTACATGTAACTCATCATTAGTAGTAGAAAACAAGAACCTTAAGAACAAGGTTAATGAGCTCACTCATGCCTTAGGCAATGCCTATGGTGGAGATGCCTGCTTGCTTAAGTGCTTGGGTAGCCAAAGGTGTCCACTCAACAAGGAGGGACTTGGCTATACCCCTAAGAAGGGCAAGGCGGCTTTTGTTCCTCACAAGACTTGTTTTGTGAAGAGCAACAGTCGGTTTTGCAATAGTTGCAAGCAATCCGGGCATATAGAGCAACATTGCTTTAACAAGAATAAAAACAAGAAGCATGCTCATGTTACACCTATTCGCTTTGATTCTTGTTATATGCTTACTAAGGGCACTAATGGTGTGAAGGCTAAGTACATTGGTGCACCCATGGTTGGCCCAAAGAAGAAGGCAATTTGGGTGCCCAAGAGCTTGGTTACTAACCTTGGAGGACCCAAAAAGATTTGGGTACCTAAAAAGAATTGATTCTTTTTGTAGGTTAATTACAAAGCCGGAGGAAGGCATTGGGTGCTTGATAGTGGGTGCACTCAACACATGACCAGAGATGGTAGAATGTTCAAATCAATCAACACTAGTGGTAATGATCATGCGGATGCTATCACATTTGTCACAATAAGAAAGGCAAGGTCAAAGGTTTGGGCAAGATTGCAATATCCAATGACTTGAGCATCTCCAATGTGCTATTGGTGGAATCTCTCAACTTCAACTTGTTGTCAGTGGCACAATTGTGTGATTTGGGATTCAAATGCATATTTGGTGTTGATGATGTGGAGATTGTGAGTGTTGATGGAAGTGATGTGATCTTTAAAGGATTTAGATATGAGAATCTCTATTTGGTGGACTTTGATGCTAGTGAAGCTCAATTGACAACATGCTTATTCCCCAAATCAAGCATGGGTTGGCTATGGCATAGGCGCTTGGGACATGTTGGAATGAAGCAACTAAAGAGGCTAGTGAAGCATGACATGGTTAGAGGACTAAAAGATGTTCACTTTGAAAAAGACAAGCTATGTAGTGCATGCCAAATGGGAAAGCAAGTTGGAAACACCCATCCTAACAAAGGAATGATGATCACTACACATGCACTTGAGTTGTTGCACATGGACTTGTTTGGACCAACTACATATGCAAGTTTTGGGGGAAACAAGTATGGCTTTGTGATAGTGGATGACTATACAAGATACACATGGGTCTTCTTTCTTGTTGACAAAAGTGAAGTGTTTGGGGTATTCAAAACCTTTGTCAAGAGAAGTCAAAATGAGTTTGATAGAAGAATCAAGAAAGTGAGAAGTGACAATGGAAGTGAGTTTAGAAATACAAGAGTTGATGAGCTATGTGATGAGTTTGGAATCAAGCATCAATTCTCGGCTAAGTATACACCTCAATCAAATGGAATAGTATAAAGGAATAATAGGACACTCATTGATATGTCAAGATCCATGCTTAGTGAATACAATGTGAGTGATTCTTTTTGGGCCGAAGAAATCAACATGGCATGCTATTATAGCAATCGGCTTTATTGTCACCCTCTATTGAAGAAGACACCATATGAGCTCCTCAATGATAGAAAGCCCAACATTGCTTACTTTCGGGTCTTTGGGTGCAAATGTTACATATTGAAGAAGGGCACAAGACTTGGAAAGTTTGAGAAGAAATGTGATGAAGGGACACTTCTTGGTTACTCCACTACAAGCAAAGCCTATAGAGTGTGGAACAACACAACAAGAATAGTTGAAGAAGTCCATGATGTTGAGTTTGATGAAACCAATGGCTCACATGAAGAACCACATAATCTAGATGATGTGAGAGGAACACAATTGGCCGAAGCTATGAAGAACATGGACATTGGTGATATAAGGCCAAAGCAAGTGATTGACATAGAAGATGACAAAGATCAAGTGCTTTCTCCTCCAACCATGCATGGCAATGATGTTGCAAGCTCTAGTGGTTCTCATGATCAACAAGATGCTAGTAGCTCTCAAGTGGCTCATCCAAGTGCAAGTGCAAGTGTTCAACCGCAACAAGTGCTAC
Source organism: Coix lacryma-jobi var. lacryma-jobi (assembly GCA_009763385.1). Taxonomy (NCBI): domain Eukaryota; kingdom Viridiplantae; phylum Streptophyta; class Magnoliopsida; order Poales; family Poaceae; genus Coix; species Coix lacryma-jobi. Next base: position 59,045,433 of record CM019823.1, on the reverse strand, counting down.
AACCAACACACATTGCAAGAGATCATCCTTTAGATCAAATTGTTGGTGACATAAGAAGAGGTGTGCAAACAAGATCAAGATTGGCTTCATTTTGTGAACACTACTCATTTGTATCATCTATTGAGCCAACCAAGAATGATTAAGCTTTGATGGATGTTGATTGGGTGCATGCAATGCATGAAGAGTTGAATAACTTCACCCGCAATGATGTTTGGGAGTTAGTGGAAAGACCAAAGAACACAAATGTTATTAGTACAAGATGGGTCTTCCGGAACAAGCAAGATGAAGATGACATTGTTGTAAGGAACAAAGCAAGATTGGTTGCACAAGGATACACTCAAATGAAAGGCATTGACTTTGGAGAAACCTATGCACCGGTTGCTAGATTGGAAGCCATTATAATCCTACTTGCATATGCTTGTTCTCACGACATCAAGCTCTATCAAATGGATATGAAGAGTGCTTTTCTCAATGGATTCATCAATGAGTTAGTGTATGTTGAGCAACCTCCCGGGTTTGAAGACTTGAAGAAGCCCAACCATGTGTACAAGCTCAAGAAGGCACTATATGGGTTGAAGCAAGCACCTAGAGCTTGGTATGAAAGATTGAGGGACTTCTTGTTAGCAAAAGGGTTCAAGATTGGGAAGGTTGACACCTCTCTCTTCACCAAGAAAATTGGAAGTAGCTTGTTTGTGTTGCAAATCTATGTGGATGACATTATCTTTGGATCAACCAACCAAGACTTTTGTGAAGAGTTTGGGGAGATGATGGCAAAAGAGTTTGAGATGTCTATGATTGGAGAGCTTAGTTACTTCCTTGGTCTACAAATCAAGCAAATGAAGAAAGGCATATTCGTTAGTCAAGGCAAGTACATCAAGGACACACTCAAGAAGTTTGGGTTAGATGAAGCTAAAGCAATAACCACTCCAATGGGCACAAATGGACATTTGGATAGTGACTCGAGTGGTGACATGGTGGATCAAAAGTTGTATCGGTCAATGATTGGAAGTCTACTCTATGTGACCGCATCAAGGCCAGATGTTATGTTTAGTGTGTGCATGTGTGCAAGGTTCCAAGCTTCACCAAGAGAAAGTCATTTGAAGGCAACCAAAAGAATATTGAGATATTTGAAGCACACTCCAAATGTTGGATTATGGTATCTCAAGGGCTCTCAATTTGAATTGAATGAATACTCGGATTTCGATTATGCGGGATGCAAGGTGGATAGGAAAAGCACATCGGGCACTTGTCAGTTGCTTGGAAGATCACTTGTCTCATGGTCATCAAAGAAGCAAAATAGTGTTGCACTCTCTACCGCCGAAGCCGAATACATATCCGCGGGTAGCTGTTGTGCACAATTGCTATGGATGAAAGCAACATTGCAAGATTATGGGGTCAAGTTTGGACAAGTTCCATTGCTATGTGATAATGAGAGCCGTCAAAATAGCCACCAACCCAGTTCAACATTCAAGAACAAAGCATATTGACATAAGGCATCACTTCATTAGAGATCATCAATCAAAGAAAGACATATCTATTGAAAGTGTGGGCACCGATGATCAACTTGCCGATATCTTCACCAAGCCACTAGATGAGAGAAGATTTTGCAAGCTAAGGAATGAATTGAATATCCTTGATTTCTCCAACATGAGTTGAATGCACCCCCACATATGGCATGCCTCTCCTCCGACAAAGCAAAGGTGAAATTGTTTGGCATATGCATTCATTCTTATTAGTATTGTGCTCTAGTTCATATAGCCATCACATTGCTTATCTAGGTTCATTCATGGTAAATCAAATGGATTTGAAGTATATATGGTACCACTATTGCTTGTATGTTTGACTTGATCTAGTGGTAGCATATAACTTGCTTGTGAGCTTGTAACTCTAGTGTTTAATCTAGTAAGTGAGAAGTAAGTGTCTAACCAACGTGAGTAAGATAACCATTGAAAAATGTGTGAAGAAGCTTACTCTAGAGCAAACCGTGTTAAAAGTCTTATGATCATGAGCTAGATTAAGCCTTAACTTGTCTTTTGTGTTCACCTCGTTATGTTCACTCTCTCTTTGCCACACCCTTTATGATAATTGTTGACAAAGGGGGAGAAATTCTGAAAAGTTACAAGGGAGGATACAAAGATAAAGGTTAAAACTTGAGTATACAAATAGGCAAGGGAGGATACAAAGATAAAGGTTAAAACTTGAGCATACAAATAGGCAAGGGAGGCTACAAAGATAAAGGTTAAAACTTGAGCATACAAATAGGGGGAGCAAGCTCATAAGCATGTGTGTTGCATTTTCTGAAATGAGCATTTTCATATGTTTGTTTGTATTGCATAAGCTATTATCTTTGATATCCATGCTTATGTGATGAATGCTAGTTATAAGATATGTTTGATGAATTGCTTACTAGCATGGTAACAAGACATACTCTTGTTTCAAATGGTTCAAGAACTTTTCTATAATGTTGATCTCATGGGGTTCTTGAGCTTTGATGTATGTCTAGTGTCAAATGGTGCTAAGGATGGTATAAAATGTGCACTCCGATTGGTATCACGCTTCAAAGGTCCATTCTTATGCCTTAGCATCATTATTGATAGTATTGCTCATCTACATTTCATTTCCATACATGTGTGCTAAATTTTAGAACCAAACTCTATAGCACATATGTAGGGGGAGCAAATACTATCAATATGGTTACTTTCTAAAATCATATATCTTTGTTTGGGTTGTCATCAATTACCAAAAAGGGGGAGATTGAAAGCCCTAGTTGATTTTGGTTAATTGATGAAACCCATTTTGGTCTAATCCTATTGCTAAGCATGTGTGTAGCTAATGAGGGGATTATGACCAAGCCTTTGATGGAGCTAGCTAGATGGCGACCATGTTGGATGGTGACAGCCACAAGTTCTCAAGTGATCATATGCTCTATCTTTGGTGAAATGGAGAAGGGAAAAGATGCCATTGCTCAAGTTGAGACTTTAGTTTTATCTTTGATCTTGAGTAATAGGCAAGCCAGACTATCAAGAGGGATACATTTGAGGCTAGCTAGATGTGGAGAAAAGTGCTCATGACGACTAACTTCTAGCGCTTGAGAGACACCACGCACTCACGAACACATAGAGGTTTTCTGGGTGTGGTCGGTAGTACCGACCAAGGGGGTCGGTAGTACCGCCCAAGGATGCTGAGTGCAATGCTCTCTGGATTTGGTCTCAAGTGACCTAGCGGTAGTACCGCCATAGGGCCGGTACTACCGGCCTCAGTAGTACCGACCCCCTGGTCGGTAGTACCAAGGATCCAGGACGTTTCTTCACCCTCTCTGTGTAGGTCCAGTTTTGGCATGTCGGTAGTACCGCCATAGGGCCGGTACTACCGACCTTTGGTGGCTCTAAGGTTTGGAGAAAGTTTGGTGCTCTCTGGAAGTGGCCAGTTTGACCTGGCGGTTGTACCGCTATAGGGTCGGTGGTACCGTGGTCTGGAAGTGTTTTGGATGCTCTCTAGAAGTGGCCAGTTTGACCTGGCGGTTGTACCGCTATAGGGTCGGTAGTACCGACCGTCGGTAGTACCGACCAGGGGGTCGGTGGTACCGTGGTCTGGAAGTGGCCAGTTTGACCTGGCGGTTGTACCGCTATAGGGTCGGTAGTACCAACCCTCGGTAGTACCAACCAGGGGGTCGGTGGTACCGTGGTCTGGAAGTGTTTTGGATGCTCTCTGGAAGTGGCCAGTTTGGCCTGGCGGTAGTGCCACCATTGGGTCGGTACTACCGACCTCCGGTGGTACCGACCAATGGTCGGTTGTTCCATCTGGTCAACGGTTGCTGTAACGGTCGTATTTAGTACAGTCGGTACTACCGACCAAGGGGGTCGGTACTACCGACCGTGGCGCAGCGTGACTTGGTTAAGTAGCTGCTCGGTCGGCTTATAATGGTCTCCCCCTCCCATTCGCCTGATCTAAGAGAAGAAAGAAAAGCTCCCAAGTGTTGACCAAGCTCCTCTCTCTCCCCCTTTGATTCTAGAGTGAATCTCTTGCAAGATTTGAGCTAGGGAAGTGAGATTAGAGAGTGAGACACATCGATCTACGTCTAGAGCACTTGGATCCAACATCTCTCCGGCTTGATTTGCGTTCTTTACTCTTGGGTTCTTGGAACTCTAGCCGGCTAGGTGTTCTTCGGTTGTTGCCCGTGATTGACTCACTTGTGAGGGCACTCCGAAGTGTTTGTATTACCCTCTGATTCTTAGTGAAGAAACTCAACTAGCCTTTGTGGTTGCTTGAGTGAGGCAAGGAGGTGAAAGAGACTCCGACCTTCGTGGTCACCTCAACAACGGGGACGTAGGTGCTTCTTAGTGAAGTGGCCGAACCTTGGATTAAATCTCGTGTCTCGTGTGCTTGTTGATTTTGCATCCTTGGATATTTTGTTTGCACTCTTGTTCTTCGTGTTCTTCCTCCCTCTTCTCCCATTCTAAGTGTGGGAAGGCTCGATCTACTCTTTGAGGAGAAGCCACTACTTGGACAAGGTATAAACTTTATCTACATCTCTTAGGAAAACCTTGGTATAAGCTAGATTCAATTTTGCATCTCGTTCATCTCGATTTCGTAGCTGTTCCTAGGTTGTCGATAGTACCGACCCCTGGAGCCGGTAGTACCGACCCCGGTAGTACCGGCCCCATAATCGGTAGTATTGACTGTGTTCTGATATCTGTTTTGAGCTGTGAGTTTCAGGATTCTAGATTTTTAAATAGGTTATTCACCCCTCCCTCTAGCCATTCGGACCTTTTAGTTAGGAAATAGGTAATCATGCCTTCCATCCATGCATTGCCCACTTCTTTCTGCGAATCATCAGGGAACTTTTAATTGTGACTCAACAGTAGTTAATGATGTCTCAGTCTAAGGTTAGAGAGCAGTGTCCTTTATAGCATGGAGTCCGCATCTATTTTGGGTCCGAGGTGAGTACATTATGACATAATAATATATGTCACTAAAATCCGGTTTATTTGTAGTGTTATGTGATTATTTTTTTTTGTTTTCATGCATATTTTTATTTTTTGATTGAAGAGGTTGTTGTGCTAGACAAAAGGGACATCGCATGTGGTGGTGATACATTGACAACTATTCTCGAGGTGACATCAACGATAACTGGGATGCATCAGTCAAGGTGCTCTGTCTTGATGTTGGCCCTGATTTTACTATGTTTGGTTACATCTGATCATGAAAAATAATGCAGAAGTTTGCTATGATTTTGTGAGAAAATATTTGTGCTCTAAACTGTTAGAAGCTAAGCATGTCAAATTGGTACAAGTTATGCATGTTCAAGTCCAATTAGTCTGAATTGGTTGAAGCTAAGCATCATTGACAATGGTTGGCCTTGAGGCAAGTGTGCGGGTTTGGAGGTGTTAGTTAATGTGAATTTCATTCTATTATTCAACTTAACAAAATATCTTACCATAATATTGTTTATGTAGCTGGTAGTTGTTTCTTGAGTTGTAAGACAATGCAGAAACATGAATAAACCATTGTCTGCCCGCCATGGTAAATCGAAGCATTAACCATGCGATTTTCCACAGTCTGCCCGCCATGGTAAATAATTTTCAAACGCCTCTCAAGCCAGATTCTTTCATGGGAGCACTTTGATGTGTGGCTGATTCAACCCAGTCAAGACCCGTCAAACTTGAAGTCATGGTATGGTGGGAAGGAGCTGCAACCAAGATAGCAAAGCAAGAAAAAAGGCACTTCATAATGGTGATCTACACGTTGTGGAACATATAGTAGGAAAGGAATAGGAGAATTTTTGACAACACCCATGAGTCGGCAATGCAAGTAGCCTTAAGGGTGAAGGAGGATATCGAGGAAAGAAAGAGGGCTTTAGATTGGGGAGGGAGCAATATCATGAGAGTTGGTCTGTAATTTATTTGGGGGCTTTGCTCCCTTTGCTTTGTATATAAACCTCTTTTCCCTTGCTTAATTGAAAGGCAGAGCTCCTACTATTAAGTTCAAAAAAGAAAACTGCTGATCACAATACATGATGCATCTTGTAATTATTTGCATCCTTTTCCATTGGATAATTTTTGCATGCGAGTTATAATCCTATTTATTACCAATTTGTCTCTACTTTTAGTAGCTGAAAAAATATTAGAAGAAAAATAGAAAATCAAATCAGTGTGATACCTGACGGGGCAAGGCATTATCAACCCAAGGTGATGAAGAGCTTTTCTGCCTCCCTCTTGTTCACAGGAGGCCCTTTTGCTCATGGACTAGAGTATAGGGAGGAGATGTAAGAATAGACAGTTGTGGCTCTCTTGTTCACAGGATGTTCACAAGCTGCCCTTTTGCTCATGCTTATATTCTGCGTATCCTTACAGGCTGCCATTTTGCTTTTGCCAGGAGATGTAAGGATATTGTCGGTGTTTTGACCCCGGGGGTATGACACCAACTAGTAATATGATCGCGTGCTCTCTTCCTGGATGGTGATGCAAGATGACACAAGGATTTATCCTGGTTCGGGCAAAGAAGGCCCTACGTCCAGTGGGGGAAGGGGGTTCTTGTATTACTTGCACCTAAGTGCTTGTACAGGGGCAATACAAGCTCAACGAGCGGGGATGAGAGTCTGGACTCGTGTGTGTGTGTCGTGTGGACTCGTATGGGGGGATGAGCCCGCCTAGACCTGTGTAAAATGTGTGCGTGAAGGGCCCTGGTGTCCTCTTTTATAGACCAAAAGGAGGCCAGGGTTACACAGGAGCGGCATGTACAACGCCCAATACGGCGAAGGGTAGGAAGTCTGTCTTGTCGAAGTTACTGGAGCTGGCGTGGGTGTTGCTGTTGAGGCGTCCTTGAAGCATGGCCTCCATTCCGGGCGCGGACGTGGAGGTGTGGCGACGTGGAGGTCGTGCAGCGCCCATTCCGGCACGTACAGGACGTGTCAGGGTCCCTCCGGGTCTTGGGGCACCTGTCCTCCAATATCATGAAAGCAGTTAGGGCTCGAGGGGCGCGGAGCCGGCCTCGAGGTGGCGCCTACAGGGGGCTCGAGCCCCCCGCAGGTATGGGAAAGTCCCGGAAAACCCGGCTGTACAGCGGGGAATCCAGGTCTCGAGATGTGGCTCGAGCCTGCTACAGTGCAGGGTATGGCCTAACAGTGCTGTACTTGTGCCTTTTTGCCCATGCTTGTGGTGAAAACGAGGTTTGACTCTGGCCTCGGTTCACTGTGGCACACGTTGTGTACCGGAGGATGTGACCGGAGTAGGTGGACGCATTAAATGTGCAGTATGGGGCTGGTACGATTGTCAGAGCTGAGAAGCAGGGAGCTTCCTTCTTGCGGGAGGCTTGAAGGGTAGTGGAGCGCTCGCCTGAGGCCCGACGCGGAGGGCTCGGGTGAGACGGAGAACGAGCGCCAGCCCGAGGCCTGGCTCGGAGGGCTCGGGCGAGACGGAGAACGAGCGCCAGCCCGAGGCCTGGCTCGGAGGGCTCGGGCGAGACGGAGAGCGAGCGTTCGCCCGAGGCCTGGCTTGGAGGGCTCGGGCGAGACGGAGAACGAGCGTTCACCCGAGGCCTGGCTTGGAGGGCTCGGGCGAGACGGAGAACGAGCGTTCGCCTGAGGCCTGGCTTGGAGGGCTCGGGCGAGACGGAGAATGAGCGTTCACCCGAGGCCTGGCTTGGAGGGCCAGCGCGGCCTACTTCCGCTTAATGGGTTTTCAGGCTTCGGCTTGGTGGGCCAGCGTTGTAGGCCTCGAGGGGTTGGGTTTTTTAGGGGGTTAGACTAGTTTGGTCTTTTATTAATTGGTGCTCTAGGTTTAACTTATTTGTTTTGCGTTGATTGGGGGTACCCCTTTTGTGGTCCCCCGACAGTAGCCCCCGAGCCCTTGTTTGAGTGCTAGCACTCGAGCAGGGGCTCCCTACCGGGATCTCGAGGGTTAGCTAACTGGTCTCGAGGGTTTGGTTGTTTTGATTCCGTGAGTGTCGTGTGAGCGACACCCGTGGGTGTAGCCCCCGAGGCCACGGGGGAGTGGTTAGGATTCCCTCGTGGGCTTTTTCACGAGTGTGAGCGTTAGTTACGTTTTTTAGGTTCGGGAGTGTCGAGCCCCTGAGTTCTTCGACCCTCTTTCGTCGAGGAGTGCCAGGCTGAACCGACCGGCCGGCTCTTTGAGCTGTCCGGCGCGCCAGTTGCCCTGGCTTGTCATCCCGCGAGTCCTTTCGATCGGATGCGAGGGGGGATGCCTCGTACTACCCCGAGCGGGCGAGTATCGAGGTTCCCGGTGAGCTGGTAACGGGGGAATCCAAGTGAGACCTCGTGCCCCGTTTGATAGGGTCGACTGAAGCCCGGAGGCAATCTAATAAAGCATGGGCGCTCGGTCTGCAGGAATGCTGGGTCCATTCGATAGGACCCGGTGGCTCGATGCCTCCCTCCGAGGGGATCTCACTGCATGTCGTGCGCCCCGCCTTGGATACACGTGAGGGGCCTCGAGGGCTTGGCCCTCGAGCGATGCTGCGAGTGGCGCCCCTTGGTGTCCCTGACTCGGGTGCTCAAAGCCGGCTGTCGAACCCTCTTCGAGGGCCAGCCTTCGCTGCCTCGAGACTTGGAAGGGCCGGGGCCTGTTTTTACCTTCTTGAAGAAGCCTCCGTCGTTTGGAATCCTTCTGCCCATTGGGCACGCCTTTTTAGGCGGAAACTGTTAGGGAGCGGAGATCATGGCGCCAGGGCGACGGACGTGAAGTCAGAGCGGCGGTCGTGGTGGGCCCTGGTAGTGGGGCGGATGGGGAGTTGCCACGTGTACCTGTCAATCGGCTCGAGACGTGGTTAGGTGGGCGCATTAAATGTGTGCGGTTACCTTTCCTCTACCGTGGGAGACCTCGCCCGTTGGGGTTTTCTTTTATAAATATCGAGTGAGGCGTGATGGATTCTTTACTTTGCCTTTGCCTTCATAGCCACCGCAGCTCCCTCACGCTTTCTTGCCGAGGCCTGGTTTGGAGGGCTCGGGCGAGACGGAGAACGAGCGTTTGCCCGAGGTCTGGCTTGGAGGGCTCGGGCGAGACGGAGAACGAGCGTTCGCCCGAGGCCTGGCTTGGAGGGCTCGAGCGAAACGGAGAACGAGCGTTCGCCCGAGGCCTGGCTTGGAGGGCTCGGGCAAGACGGAGAACGATGAGTTGTTAACGGGTAATTCCAAGTGTGTGTCCGTGCCCCGTTTGATAGGGGTCGGCTAGGGGCCCGAAGGCGCACACATGGAGCCAGAGGACAGTCACCAGGGCCTGGAACCGTTCGATTGGTTCCGAGGGCTCGTTGCCTCCCTTTGTTGGGATCCCGTTTTGAGACCGTCCTGCTAGCCTCGGATACGACTCTGGATGCCCTGAGCGGTCGTGCTCAGGCTCGGCTTGGGCCATGCGATAGGCGCATCCGTGGCCATTCCTGACTCTGTTATCCTGGGGCGGCTGTCGAACCCTCGGAGGGGTCGGCCTTCGAACCCCTGGAACGCAACGGGCTCGATGCCCTGGGTTCCTTCGCTGGGAAGGAGTCAAAGGTAGGTTACCTCTTCCGTCGGAGCGGCAGGTGCGCCTTTTAGGCGGCTTTCTGGGGTCGTGGGCGGCGCCCGTTGCGGACGCGTGCAAGGGCCCACGACTAGGCTTTTAATGCTTGTGTGCGCACTCGTATCGAGGGGATTTCCGCAATCATGAGATCTCCTAGCGTGCAACACATTAAATGCGGGTGAATAGTGACCGACCGGGATCTGGCCGTTGGTTTTCACCCTATAAATACGCCCCTTGGGGATTTCGGAGCGGTTCCTTTCCTCATTCGCTCGTGTCCCTTACTCGTTCGTCTTCCTCCTCCGTCCAGCCATACAAAAGCAGAGGTGGGGAGGGAGAGACCGGGCCAGCGGCGGAGTAGAGGGTTGAGAGGCAAAGAAGAAAGAGAGAGAGAGAGAGAGAGAGAGAGAGAGAGAGAGAGAGAGAAAGAGAGGGATCGAGCGACCTTTCCTCTTTGTGACATCTGCGCCTCCGCCTTCTGTCGTTCGGGATGGCCGACGCCGCTGAGCCGTGGGGCGCTTCTGCTGCCACCCCGGAGAAGCTAGCGGAGCTGGTGTAGAGAGGACTTCTTCGGGGCCTTTCCGGCTCCGATAGGCCAGAGTGGATCGCCCCCGGTCCGGAGGAGGAGGAGCTGAGGCCCCCGAACGGCTACGTGGTCAGCTTCATCGCTTTCCACGAGCGTGGGTTCAGGATGCCGGCAAGCCGATTCCTCTGGGCGCTTCTTTTCTACTACGGGCTCGAGCTGCATCACCTTGCCCCCAACTCCATTTCACAGGCGGCCATCTTCGCGACCGTCTGCGAAGGTTTTCTGGGGATCGAACCCCACTGGGAGCTCTGGATCCACCTCTTCCGGGGCGAGCTCTTCACGAAGGCGGTTTCGGAGGGTCGGCGGAGACTGATGAGGTCGGGGAGCTGCGTGCTCTCCGTTCGCCAGCAGAGGTCGGGCCTGTACATCTCGTCCCAGGCGGCCACCTCGAACAAGGACTAGCGCATGGGCTGATTCTACCTTCGCAACGACGACGGGCTGCTGCCAGCATACACCGGCCGCGTCATCGAGTCGCGACCGGACTCTTGGAACTACGGCGTCGTCGACAAGAGGCAGAGTCGACTCGACCCGCTACTTGAGGCTTTATCGAGGCTGCGGAAGGCGGGTCTTACAGCTGGGATGGTCGTGGCCTGGTTTCACCAGCGGTGCGTGCTGCCGCTGATGAACCGGCCCCTGATCATGGCGAAGATGAGGGACGACGCGCCTCTCCTGCAGGGGTGCCAGATGAGGGCGTCCCCGGTCGCCTATCCCGAGCTCGTTCGCCGGGCGAGGGATGTGGAAAAGGAGGTGAAGGACGCGAACAAACTGCTTAGTATTCCGATGCGCCCGTTCCGCGGGTACATCAGCTTGGTAAGGGGATCGATCCTTTGGGTGTGTTGCCGCGGAGCTTTCTTTTTTCGTGTTCGATCCTTACTTCCTTCTTTTTGCAGGGTTTACAGGGGTCAGCGCCTCGAAACCTCCCCTTCATGAGGAAAGGGAGGAGAGGCGGCGCCTGGCCGAGGAGAGGAAGAAGAGAAAGGACGACAAGAACACCAGGCGGGCTAAGCGTCGGAAGGACCGTGACGACCTGGAGAGGCGTCGGCGGCAACAGAAGCTCCATGGTGAGCCGAAAGAGTCCTCCCCTACGGAGGAGGATTCCGATGATGAAGACGAGGAGGGCTCGGAGGGGGACTCCGAGCCCCTGGCGGGGTTCCCAGACGTGGACCATTCGCCGGTCCGGTTGGCGAGCCCCGTGAGGGGCGCGCCCGGGGCGCAGGTGGCGGGGAAGGGCCCTGTTCTTGCCCTGGGCACGGGTGGCGAGGCTTCTGCGCCCCGGGGGGGCGACGGGTCTACTCAGGGCCCGTCGATGCCGCCGTCGGTGGGGGTTTTGACAGAGATCCTCGAGACGGAGCTCCCGCCTCCCCCGAGCGGGGTTCCCCCTGCAGGGACACCACGGCTGCAGACCCCACCTGTGCCCTCTGCGAGGAGGGCGCCAAGGGCTGGGTGAGCACTCGTCGCTTGCTCGTCCCATGTTTGCTCGTGTGGGGATTTTTTCTTCATGATGCGTATCTTTCTTCTCTTGTCTCAGCGGGAAGCGGTCCGTGGAGGCCTTATCCCTCCGCCCTCGGAAGGCACTGAAAGTGGGGGCGACCTCCTCCGCCGGCGCTGTGGTGGCACCGTTTGTGACGCCACCACTGCCGGGGTCCGGCGGGCCGGATGTCACACCCGAAATCGTCAAGTTCCCACAGGGGGCCCAGGTCTCTGGTGGGGCGCCAGAGGAGGACCCTGCTTCTGGGGCGTCGAGGGATGAAGGCGCCCCGGGGGCCTCGACCGCTGAAGTCGAGGTCGCCAAAGCGGCTGAGGCAGAGCCGTCCCAGGCCGTTGCGCCCGGGGCTGGGGCTGACATCCTGCCTCAGGGGTCGCGCTTGCCGGAGGAGATCCATAACATCTCTTCTGACGAGACTTCCCCAAAAGGTGGGAAAGCAGAGGTGGAGGGCGAGGTTACCAGCGCGCCGCCGAGGCTGCCGGTGCCAAAGGTCGGAGGAGGGGGCGAAAGCTCGGCCCTTGCCCGCTTGGGAGGTCGTTCTCCCACTTGGGGCGGTCCTCGAGTGGAGTGGAGGGATCCAGCTGATCCCGAGGCCGAGCCGGTGTTCGTCCTCGACGATGCCCCCGAGGCCGGAAACTGGAACGTCCTCGGGCAGCTCGGATTGCTCCTCACGCGGTCGTTGAAGACATCCCTGACGTTGGTGGAAAGGGACCTCCCTCGGGCCGTCCAGGTGAGGACCCTTGTTTGGGCAATCTTCTTCTTCCCGTTTTGTCGTAAAGGGGGGTTAATGTTTGGTTGATTATCCACCTTAGGAGCTCATGGAGACCTCTCGGGCTAAGTCGGATTTCCTCCGTCGGGAGAGTCGCGTCTGGGAGCAGCTTCGGACGTCGAGCGCTGAGCTCGCCCGCACCCAGAAGCAGCTTGCCGAGAAGAGTACCGAGGCGGGCGGGCTGAGCGTCCGCTGCTCAGACCTGACCGTCGCGGTTGCCGAGGCCCAAGAGTACGCCGCCCGGGAGGCGGAGAAGGTTAAGAACTTGGGGTCGCGGCTGGAGGAGTCCGAGAAGGCGGCCGAGGCCCTTCGTGCTCAGGCTGCCGAGGAGGCATCCAAAGCGCGGGCCCTGAGCATGGACCTCGAGCAGGCTCGGAAGTCTTCTGAGGCGTCAGCCACTGACGCCCAGAAGTGGGAGGGTGTGGCGAAAGGTGACCTTTTGTTCCGTAGGCCTTATGGTTTCCTCATCGCGTTTTCTTTTTCTTTTGATGAGTTGTGTCGATCCTCTGCAGAGCTGAAGAGGAAGCTTGCTGAGGCGAAGGAGGCCTCAGCCGCCCTGCAGTCGGTTTACCAGGCTGAGGCTTTGGATCACCAGGCTCTGCAAGATGCTGTCGTCGAGGCCTGCGCGTCCCTCGGGACCGTAGATGGTCAGTCGGGGAGCTCCCTGACCAGCCGTCTGGCCGCCCTGAGGGGTCAAGTGGATGACCGGGTGCGCGGTGCCCAAGTGGGCCTTCGTCGTGATCTCCAGCCACTACGATGGCCTCAACTTCGACGCCGTCAGCCAAGGATATATTCTGCCGGACGATGAAGACGAAGCCGAGCGGGAGATCGCGGAATTCGCCAGGGCTGTCGAGGCCCCTGGGGAGGCCCTGGCTTGGTTCTTTGAAGAGGACATGGGGCTTCCCCCAGCAGCGTCCTCGGCTCCTGAAGACCCCTCGGTGATTGCTCCTCCGGACGAGCCTCAAGAGGAGAGACAAAGTTAGTTTGGGCCACCGAGCCCTTGTGTTGTGTCCTCCGTGGGAGGATATTTTTGTAAGAAAGAACATGCTCGCGGGCTTTGGGGTGAGAGCCCAAGATGATATTGAAACATCTTTGCGCTCGAGTTTTCTTATTTTTCTTTGCCTGAGTTTTGCTTCGACTAAGTTTTCGACACAGACTTGAGTCCTTCGAGGGTGGGAGCGAGTGGAGGTACCGTAGCCCGGGGGCGTAGGCGAGCTCCCGTCTCGACACCCTTGACCCTTAGGGAGCTCAAGGTGTTTTCTTCTTAGTCGTGAGGCGCGTTCGAGGCATAGATAAATAAAATAACATCGAGTTTAGTAAAAAACGTGCGAGGTTTTTAGGAACTTAGGGGGATCCCCTGGTTAGCCCCCGAGGGAGTCTTGACTCTGGTTAGACAGAGTCGAGGCTACCTCTGTTTTGAAGGAAATAAAGAACTTGGAATCGAACTTTTATTCATTCATGATGCGATGTTTGTACAAAATACAAGAAATGTACAAAGCCTCGAGGCTTTAGGGATAGAAACGACGTAGCTGTTCGATGTTCCGAGCTGGAGTCGGGCTCGGGGTTGTCGGGGGAGATTGACCGGACTCCCCGATTGTGCGCATGGCAAGGGCGAAGTTGGAGCTTCCATCGAGGTCACTGGTTGATGCGCCAACCGTCGCGGGTTTGTTTGCTGGTGACGCCCTCGATTGTTTGGCCTTAGACGTAGTACCATCGAGGTCCCGTTGGAGGTCTCACGGGTACTCGACCGAATGTAACAGCGCCACGTCCCGGGCCCCGTCGAGTTGGTCCAGGGTGGCCGAGGCTTCCTGCACATTCTGTACGCATTAGATTATTTGAAGTTTAATCAAGGAAAGAACACTGCGTCTTTCTTGTTGATTTTATGAAAACTTCTCCTTAGCCTCTGCCCCGTGTTTCCGTCCCATTGTCACATCGTGCTCTTTGGTGCGGTCGGCAAAGGAGACTGTAGCCTTTCGCAGGCGATAGGTTCGCTCCTTGCCCGCTTTGGCATGACCCTTGAGGGTCAGCCGTCCTTCGAGGTTTGTCATGACTTTGGAAAATAGAGCCACAGTGCAGTAGGCTTGTGTTTTTTCTTAGCGTGCCCGCCTTTGTTTCTTCCTTTACATGAACCTTAGGAGCTCGATCTACGGGCCGTGTTTCGGTTCTGCAGATGGGCCGGTGCCGTTAGCCGTCGGAGGCGTCAGGCGGCCGGGACCCGGTCCGCTTTCTCGAAGACCCGACTCGCGTCCCTTGCTCCTCTGGTTCTTATTCGGGATGAAGCAAACGCGGACGCGGGCATTTTAATCATTGTTTTCGCAAACGTTGGCCTTTTTAAGAAACAGAACGGAAAACCAAACGTTAGAAAGAGGAACGTAGCTTTTTGATCACGGAGAGGGATGCTGTTCCTCCTTGTTCGAAACGCTCCTGCGTTTATCGTCCTGATTGCGGGGAGGGGAGAGCCCCCCGACGTTGTTGCTGGTGGCGGCGTCGTGGGGCCTCGAGGCTAGGCCTCGAGGAAGGCCCGTTGGCGCCCTCTTGCGCAGTTGTTGGTGGCGTCGTGGGGCCTCGAGGCTAGGCCTCGAGGAAGGCCCGTTGGCGCCCTCTTGCGCAGTCGTTGGTGGCGTCGCAGGGCCTCGAGGCTAGGCCTCGAGGAAGGCCCGTTGGCGCCCTCTTGTGCAGTTGTTGGCGGCGTCGTGGGGCCTCGAGGCTAGGCCTCGAGGAAGGCCCGTTGGCGCCCTCTTGCGTAGTCGTTGGTGGCGTCACGGGGCCTCGAGGCTAGGCCTCGAGGAAGGCCCATTGGCGCCCTCTGACCTTGTTGCGGGCGGCGTCGCGGCCGGACGAGGAGCTTTGTCGGTACGTGGCGCAACGTCCTCGGACGGCGGGGAAGGGCGCAACGTCCCCGGACAGGTCGGTGGTGGCTCGTAGGATCACGCCCGGACGTTCCTCCCGCTCTGCCGCCGCCCGGTCCTGACGGCGCTCGTCGAGGTGGTGGGCGTAGACAGCTGCGGAGTTGTTGAGGCCGAACAGGGGCCGCTGGCGTCGAGCGCGGTATACCCCGTGCGGGAGGAAGCCAGGTGGTGTCGACGGAGCACGGCTCGGTTGCCTCTGGCCAGGCTCCCGGTCCGTGCGCATGATGAACGCGAACTCGCTGGGAGAGTGCGCGCGCGCCCTAGAAGTCTCCGGCCGTGCGCCGGGCAGGTTCCTCCTCGGGGACTCTGTGCCGGCCGCGGGGAAGTGGGCGTATGCCGCGGGCGCCGCCTGCGCCTGGCGACGGTGGTGACGACGGCGCCGCTCACGAGGTGGCGACGCGTGGTGGTGCGGGCGACGCGCCACGCCCCCCGCGCGGGGTGGCGTGACACGCCCTCCAATCGGGCTCTCCGTGGAGAGCAGGGTCAGCTCAATGCCGCTGCCGGTGGCCAGGAACTCGAGGCTTCTGAACCAGATGATGGCACCAGCAGAGAACAAAGGAGTGGGAGAAGCCATCCAGAAAACTGTCGGTGTTTCGACCCTGGGGGTATGACACCAACTAGTAATATGATCGCGTGCTCTCTTCCTGGATGGTGATGCAAGATGACACAAGGATTTATCCTGGTTCGGGCAAAGAAGGCCCTACGTCCAGCGGGGGGAGGGGGTTCTTGTATTACTTGCACCTAAGTGCTTGTACAGGGGCAATACAAGCTCAACAAGCGGGGATGAGAGTCTGGACTCGTGTGTGTGTCGTGTGGACTCGTATGGGGGGTGAGCCCGCCTAGACCTGTGTAAAACGTGTGCGTGAAGGGCCCTGGTGTCCTCTTTTATAGACCAAGAGGAGGCCAGGGTTACACAGGAGCGGCATGTACAACGCCCAATACGGCAAAGGGTAGGAAGTCTGTCTTGTTGAAGTTACTGGAGCCGGTGTGGGTGTTGCTGTTGCTGTTGAGGCGTCCTTGAAGCGTGGCCTCCATTCCGAGCGCGGACGTGGAGGCGTGGCGACGTGGAGGTCGTGCAGCGCCCATTCCGGCACGTACAGGACGTGTCAGGGTCCCTCCGGGTCTTGGGGCACCTGTCCTCCAATATCATGAAAGCAGTTAGGGCTCGAGGGGCGCGGAGCCGGCCTCGAGGTGGCGCCTACGGGGGCTCGAGCCCCCGCAGGTATGGGCAAGTCCCGGAAAACCCGGCTGTACAGCGGGGAATCCAGGTCTCGAGATGTGGCTCGAGCCTGCTACAGTGCAGAGTATGGCCTAACAGTGTTGTACTTGTGCCTTTTTGCCCATGCTTGTGGTGAAAACGAGGTTTGACTCTGGCCCCGGTTCACTGTGGCACACGTTGTGTACCGGAGGATGTGACCGGAGTAGGTGGACGCATTAAATGCGCAGTATGAGGCTGGTACGGTTGTCAGAGCTGAGAAGCAGGGAGCTTCCTTCTTGCGGGAGGCTTGAAGGGTAGTGGAGCGCTCGCCCGAGGCCCGACGCGGAGGGCTCGGGTGAGACGGAGAACGGGCGGCAGCCCGAGGCCTGGCTCGGAGGGCTCGGGCGAGACAAAGAACGAGCGCCAGCCCGAGGCCTGGCTCGGAGGGCTCGGGCGAGACGGAGAGCGAGCGTTCGCCCGAGGCCTGGCTTGGAGGGCTCGGGCGAGACAGAGAACGAGCGTTCGCCCGAGGCCTGGCTTGGAGGGCTCGGGTGAGACGGAGAACGAGCGTTCACCCGAGGCCTGGCTTGGAGGGCTCGGGCGAGACGGAGAACGAGCGTTCACCCGAGGCCTGGCTTGGAGGGCCAGCGCGGCCTACTTCCGCTTAATGGGTTTTCGGGCTTTGGCTTGGTGGGCCAGCGTTGTAGGCCTCGAGGGGTTGGGTTTTTTAGGGGGTTAGACTAGTTTGGTTTTTTATTAATTGGTGCTCTAGGTTTAACTTATTTGTTTTGCGTTGATTGGGGGTACCCCTTTTGTCGTCCCCCGACAGATATATAGTATAACATACGGTGAGTATAACATATTTATACGGTGAGTATAACATATTTATACGGTGAGTTGTAATAATATTATTATCTTATCATGTGATTCATGTGTTTTTAGTATAAAAATTTTAGTCATCCCGTAGCAACGCACGGACACGAACCTAGTTTAATAAAAAGACTAGAGTGAAAAAAAATTTTGGTGGGACGTCCAGAACTTGTCCAAATCAAACCACGTCTCCCATTAAAAAAAGAAATAAACAATCACCATGCCACACCATCACAATTAGCATCTCGAGCGAACCCCGGCTTAATCCACGCGTGGAAAAAACTTGAGGGCTTGTTTGGCTGCACACAAATACACTCCAATCCACATGGGTTGGAGTGGATTGAAGTGTAACTTGAACTAACTTACACCTCAATCCCTCTCAACCCACGTAGATTGAAGTGTATATGTGTAGCCAAACAAGGCCTGAAGGGTAAAACTGTCATCGCCGTGACCACTCGAACGTCGACGGAGATCTGCTACTCCAAGTACGGTGCTCTCACCGTGGCACCGCGACGGCACATGCGATCCACTACATCAACAACGATCTCGATCTGCTTCTTAGGGCACTCCCAACCCAGACTCTACCCATATAGTCTATACCTTGAAGACTCTATCACAAGAAACTATCCTCCCCAATGCAAAGTTTATAACAGTAGTTTCTACAGATGAAGAAATTTATTATGCAACATAAATAAAGCTGATCGGCTGTGGCAGTTTATCATGTGATCCACCCTACACCTCTCATAGTTGTACAATAACTAAACAACTATACAAGATCATACAACGTACAAAGAAGGATAAGACAAAATGACTACACACATATATGAGTTATATCACCAAGAATGCCACTGATTCAGCAAACAAAACTCATACAACATATCACTGAACCAGCAAACATACTCCATAAAACTTCGACAAAAGTTTAGATAATAGCCATGAGTCATCCATTACAGTATATGGCAACTGAACCGTACAACTATATAGATAAATAGATAGTAGTATTCTGATAATCTCTAGCAATAAGAACGAAAACATAGATAGCAAAACATTCCAGCATCGTCCATATAAAAGCCATCGACCCTCTAGATACAAGCCATCAACACTTCCATGTCTTGATCATCAACCTACAAAATAAGATGAACTAGTAAATAAAAACTTTTTTTGTAAGAAAAGGAGATGAAGATTACATTAACAGAACTATTCATATAACATGCTAGTATATAATATATAAATTAATATTTCTACCTAATTAGTTCGATTCCCAAACTTTTGCCAAATGTGATTAATCAAATCAGATTGAAGGAGTCGACACTAACATGCATTTAACATGCTATTTAACATGCTAGTATATATATAACATGCTATTTAACATGCTAGTATATATATATATATATAAATTAATATATAAAATACCACTAACACTTGCATGCAAACAAACTAGTGGAAGGAGTCGACACTTCATGCATTAAAATACCACTGATCATTGGAAATAAAAGCATTTCAGTTCCACAAAAAATATTGCAAGGAGTTCACACTTGCATTAAAATAGCATTGATCATTGGAAATAAAAGTATCAGTTAGCAGTAATCAATTGAAGCAAATTCCATCAGTTTTTGAAAGGCAGTAGCACTTTTACAATTATTTATTACCACACTCACAGAAATCAGAAAGAATCAGTAACTTGCAGTCTGTATATTTAGTTACCACACTCACTAGTTAAGAGAACAGATTACCTTATAAAAATATGAATTGTCTCCATAATTAGTTACTTGTAGTCTGCACGCATGTAATTGGACATGTTGTGATCAGTTAAGAATTTCCAGCAGTTAAATAAATAATTTACAAATATGGAGGAAAACCAAAGATAGTCTCAGGAACAGTGGCATACCTTATTAGGAAACAAAGCAAGTCTCATGCTCTATATTGCCAAGTCTAATGCTTTGTCAGTCAGCTGGTCATCACTCATCCCACTTTGCCACACTCTACCAGCATTTACCCAGCATCCATGAAAATCAGTTAATGGTTTTTTAGAACGATCCCAACGTATTTTAAGTTGGTTTCGGTTTCTCTTACGACTCTTTTCTGTGGTCTTGTTATATTCTTTAGTAACATCTGCCCAATAAGCATCTGCCTTCTTGCTATTTCCATCTACTGGGTCCTTTGAATTATGTAACCAAGCACTGGCCTACAGAAACAACAAGAAAAACAGAATGTAAAAAAAAGACAATTGTTAATCTTCTAGTGTGCATGGAGATAATTGTTTGAACCTACCAATCGTATGTCTTCATGGACCGACCAATTGAAACGCTTGTCGGTTCTACAATCCTCATCAACGTCAATTGCTTCATCTTCTTCTGCATCTAACTCATCCACTATATCATCACTTTGTTGTGCTGGAGAGGGAGTTCTTATAGCATCCAGGTCAACTGGTGTCATTGAAGACTGACTCATTCCAGCACCAACAAAGTGAAAATTTTCATTACCATTAGGATGGTTAGCAAATGGGTTTGACTGCAGAAAGTTTGAGAACCCTCCTGGTGGTTATAACCTACAACCATATGAATTTTCATGCTCTAATTAATTAATTATACACCAATGGTTACTAACATCCACAAAATGCACATAACCTTGAAAAACAAGTGAGCAACCGTGGAAATAAAAACTAACATCCACTGGTTACTAACATCCACAATCCACAGAATGTATCTAGATCCATGCTCTAATTAATTAATTATATATAACTTGATGATAGTGTAACTCAAGCAGTAGTAAAAATAAAAACTAATGATCTCAACTATTTACAACCCAATACTGAAAAAAGATGGAGAAATTCGCAGTTACCTTGCACAGTGCACACGATCTATTCTGAAACTTGCAAAACTTACTAATTTCGAGTAAGAATTTGAGGAGTGAAGACTTACCCTTCGCGAGGAGATGACATTGGCCACCATCCACCAACGGGGGAAGCACCGGTTCGAGGAATACCAACATGTTGAGGAACACCGATGGCTCCATCTCTAGCACCAGTTGTAGCAGGTACGGTGGCCGCAGCACGGATGGATGGAGAATGGGTTCTAGGAATGCCTCTGCCTTGCCGAGAATTCTTTTTCAATCGATTCATCCTTCAGATTTGAGGATCTTGTTAGGTCAAAGGGGATAGGGAAGGGGATAAAATCGGAGGTTTGGATGCACCTGGATATGCACCCGATGAGAGATGGGGAGTAGAGGGAGGGAGATTACTTGGAGTGTTGGAGGGCGCGCGTCTTTGAAGTCTTGGCGGCGACTGCTTCACCTCCGCATGTCCGCCAAAACCCGCGAGATAGTTTGGGTGAGCGCGCGCATGGGGGAGAAGGGCGCGCGCAGAAGAATTTGGCGCGCAGGAGAAGGTGCTCGGTGGCGCGTGAGCGGAAGAGGGAGGAGATGCGGCGGCGGCGTACGGGATCCATCGACTCGATGATGCCCTCCCCAACGCGAGTGTGGTGGTGTCTTGCGGCCTCGGTCGTATCGAAGACTCGGCGTCTAAATAAGAAACGAAGTCTTTGTTTTCTTCCCTCTCTCATCAATAAATATACTGCCACATCAGCAAAAAGCAATAAATAGAAGGATAATTAATAGACATAGAAACTAAGTAGAGTCTGGGTTGGCAGTGCCCTTAGTCTAATGACAACTGTCTGGTGTTGTTGTCGTGGCCAGCCGACATCGACGCCTCGTGATCTGCTTCTCGTTCACCTGTCTGGTGTTGTTGTCGTGGTCACCCGACATCAACGACAATCGATCTGCTTCAACTGCCCTCACCCGTCTCTCTCGTGATCTGCTTCTTGGTCACACTGTACACAAGGCAGGACAAGTCACGGGTAAGTGATGCTCAAAAAATTGCCCTAAACCTCTATCTATGTAGTTTGTAGTGATTTGCAGTTCTAATGCGCGATAGGCAAAGGAAAATACTACTTTTATGAAATGTCATTGTAGCAACTACTATCCTCTAATCCACTAAAACTTTATTATTATGCCTATCATACTCACTAGGGCTAATCTCTACATGTATATAATAAATATATACACCTATTTGTATACTCTTTGTTTTGATACATTGTCCCAAACCATCCACAAAATTAACAGTTTTGTTGGTCTATAAACGTGGATGCATCTATAAACAAACTGTCACGCCAAATTAATTGTTCAAGACCAATGATTCCGATGACTAAGTGTAACAAAGTAAAGTTGGAACTGGACATTGGAACAATGGCAAAGGAAGGATTGCAAAAGAGGCACTAGACTAATAAGAATCATCAGATATGACAAATACTACACTCTTCAACAAATCAACATGGTCAACCACTGATGTTTTTTCTGTTATTATGTGATTCATTAATTCATTTGATAGTAGTAGTCAAGCATAGTCATTAGGTGCAATAGACATAATTAATTTCAGCATACAATTTTCTTATATAATTAAAAAGAGAATAGCTATGACAACCAACCTGATAGGGCACAAAATTAAAGTTGGTTGCTAACATCCTCTTGATGGTTGTGCTCTTGGTCCTCTAGCTTCTTGTCACTGCAATCTGTTTTCTATTAGTTGATGATTTGCTACAGATAGGCACAAGACCATGAGTCAAGGTCTCAGCAGCTCAGGCACAAGACCATGGGCACAATGACAGTAGGAAATATCCTGGTCAAATTTTCATCCCAGTAGCAAACAAAATAATCCAAAAGCTGATCCAATAGGCTCACCTTCCTGTCGTCATCAGTCGTCTCCTCATGGCTGACCTCGCATCAGACGCGGGATCCTCCATCGAGCATGCAAGCTCTGCTTGCTCTCTGCAACAGGCCAACATCACGCTTCTTTTTGGCGCCATCGTCGGATCTCCACCAGATGTTGCGAAGGTGCTCCCAGAAGCTGTGAAGGTGGAGCACCCTTCTCCATCACAGAATCATACACGCGAAAGTCAATCTCCATTCCTGAGCTATAATCGACCGAGGTAGGTAGTCCATACAAACCCCCTTGTCCTCCTCTCCCTCCCCCATGCTCTTGGATTCTAAAATGTTAGACTTCCGCGTGACTCAGCTCTCTCCCAGAGTCCCGCGGGTATCCGATGGATACCTGCAATTTAAGAATATATATAAATATTTATCATTTATGTTATATAAATATGATGTCGATTACCTCATTTAATATAAAATTAGATCATAAACATAGCATGTTGAGCAGCAAAGATGGTATTTTTTATAGATGACTAAATAAAAGTGATTATGTGAACTATTAATTTATTACTGTAGTTCGTGTAAATTTTTATGTCATTTATATGAGCATAAATGTTTGAATTATGAATAATCTATGATCTATTGTGGCTTGTGAGCTTTCATTTATTGTCTTATTGAACTCTATCTAAGTGAGATTGACATATTTGTGTGTTGTTTAACTATGAATTTATCGATTTATATCACTATGATTTTATTATTTGATCTCTTTTAGTTAGACCCGATGGATACCCGATACCCGTCGGGTACCCGCCGGGCGCGAGTACAGGTACAAAATCTTACCTGCGGGCATGCTCGTGGGCGGGTAAAAGTTAGGGTCGAGGGTATGATCGCGGGCGGGCAAATCCTCTACCCACACCTTACCCGACCCGTTGCCATCCTTACCCCAGACGAGTCCCTACCAGACATTGCCCAGACGTCGTCATTTGAAGTTCTGTAGCTAGATGCTTCACCATTTGTTATAGGTGCGCTCGGTCACTCGAGTGACCTGCCACGCATCTACAGGCCGAGGCATCACGTTGCGAGCAATCTCGAGTTACACAAACTAAGAAATGTGACTAGCAAGACTACAAGTCAACTAGTCACTCATGGGATCAACTTATATGCAACACAAGCAAAGAATATAACTAGTAAGCTACACAAGCTAATTAGAAGCGCAAGAGCAATCTACACTAGCACAAGGATATGAACAAGTAGATACAAGCTAGTGAATGGATTTTGCAAACCACCGAGAGGATGAACACAAAGTTGACATGGTGATTTTTGTCCCGAGGTTCACTTGGTTGCCACCAAACTAGTCCCCGTTGTGTCAACCACACACACTATACCACAACCCTTAATCAGCAACTGACTTGAAGTTGCTGTAAGGGGTGTACAACAATGGACGGTCTGTGGCTAAAAGTTATAGCGACGGACCCTAGCAGTTGCAGTTGCTGTAAGGGGTGTACACTTTGGTAGTTCGGCGGCTAATAGGCACCACACCTGGCTCGACACTCGAGCGCCGCAAGAACTCACCCACAAATGAGTGTAACTCAATGACACACTCTACTAGAGTTGCTCTTCGCGATCCCCGCGGGGCGAGCACAATGAAAGGATTAAGAAGCCCAAGAGGGGGAGTGAATTGGGCTTTTCTAAAACTTTTCACAATAATTAAATCCTAACAAGCCCAATTAACCCCTTGTGCCTAGAAGAGTGTTTCTCTAAACTCTACCGCACAAAAGACTATCGCTAAACATTTCTACTCTAGCATGACAATTCAACTTATGAAAGAACAACAAGTAAATTGCGAAATTGAATTGCTCAAAAGTAAATTTGTATGTAAAGAGAGTAGAGATGACACGACGATCTTTTTCCCGAGGTGTCGGCACACCCCCTAGTCCTCGTTGGAGCACCCACGCAAGGGTATCGCTCCCCCTTGATCCGCGCAAGGATCAAGTGCTCACTATGAGCTGATTCTTCGCCACTCTGGCCCGGTGAATCGCTCACTACCGGTCACAACATGGCTTGGGTCATCCACAATGCCTCCAGATGATCACCAAGGTCTCCGATCGCCACCAAGCCGTCTAGGTGATGCCGATCACCAAGAGTAACAAACAAGAACTCTCACTTGACCAATGCAAGGCTAATGAGATGGGTGGATGCACACTTGCTACTCTCTCTTCACTAATGAGGTGTTTGATCACTCAATTATCAAATCTCTCAACCTCACTAGGCCTCTTGCACTCACTTGCAATCACAATGTGTTTGGCAACCTTTCAAATGAGCAAGAGTGACAGCATGAATGAGGGAGAGACATATTTATACCCCCCAACTCAAAACATGCACGAAGGGGTAAGTCCAGCCAGTTACACACTGACTGGACGCACCTGTCGGGGTGACCGGACGCATCCGGTCAGTGCCCAACGGCTAGCATACTCCAACACTAACACATGTACGAAGTCATGATCGGACTCTCTCGAGCGTCCGGTCACCTCTGATTGGACGCGTCCGGTCACAATTTTTCCCCTCTGGAACCTCTCTGAGTTGGACCGGACTCACCCCCCTGGTCCATCCGATCCATTGCTGAGGGAGCGTTCGGTCACAACCAAACTCAACCCTCAGCGAGCAACACTGACCGGACACGCACCCTAGCATCCGGTCACATGGGCTCCAGCGTCCGGTCGCAGTTTGAAGTCCAAAATGACTTCTGTTTGCGACGCTCCCTTCACAGACTTTCTTCCTTATGATCTTATTGACCTTTCTAAGCTACTAGGGCTTGGTTAACAAGTGTGCACCACACCTAACTCAAAAGTCTTACCTAGGTCAAGCTACCCATTCAAACTCCCCTTAATAGTATGACCAAAGATAACAACAAAGACCTATGCTACTCTAAGTGTCCTTCAACACCAAATGACACTTAGAACTAGCCTATCACTGTCTTCGTCGTCCATCCTTTGAAAACCGAACGAATTCCATCTATAAGGGGACATGAATACCATAGTGTCCACATGATCATCATTACCAATAAGGGGACATGAATACCATAGTGTCCACACGATCATCATTACCATGACCTAACTTAACTGCTTCTGCAAAACACACTTTAGTCATAGTAATTTACCGTTGTCATCCAATCACCGAAACCCACTAGGGGCCTAGATGCTCACAATCTCCCCCTTTTTGGTGATTGATGACAACCTCAAGTATGTTTGAAAGAGAGGTGAGGTTTTAATTGCTTGGTTTATATAAGCATGTGACAGTAAGATCAGAAGGAGTTAGGCATGCGTATACAAACCAAGTCCACATAAGTACTCAACATATAAGAATTAACACAAGTACTTATGAACAAGCTCATTTATCGGAGTATAAGTGCGGAAGCAAAGTAAATGAGCATAACCAAGTGACATGTATATATAATGAGTGAAGCATAACATGTCACAACCAAAAGACATACGCATATCGTACAAGTGCCATAAGATAAACATGTATGCATATGAGTGCAAGGATCACACAAAAGAACCGAGACCCTCTCACAAGCTACCCCTAAGTCTAACATACGCTCTCTCCCCCTTTGGCATCAAGGACCAAAACCTAAGGGTCTAAAGGCGGGACGGGAGCAGACGAGTCGGGCGTCAAGGTACGCGGGATAGCCTCGAACTGAGCAAGAAGGGCCTCCTCGTCGGACGACGAACTATGAGCTGGCTGACCCTCGGACACTGGACGTGGAGGTGAAGCGGTCTGGGTCTGCTCAGCTGACTCTGGTGTGGCCTCTAGCTTGGGAACCTCTGGCTGTGGAAGCTCTGGAGGTGGATCCACTGTCTCTATCTCGGCCACTAACACGGTCAACGAAGCCTGAGGTGCTGAACTGACGGGCAAAGTCTGGGTCTGAGAGATCGGTGGCTCGGACGACGCTACTGAAGAAGGAAGAGTCTCTGTAGTTCCAGTAGCGGGAGCAGGAGCTTGAGCGGAGGTCACCGGCAAGTGAAACTCTGGCGATGTAGGCAGGCCGGTGAGCTCGCTGAACGAAGCCTCCAAGCTCCTAGGGGTCACTAGAACCGACTCCGTCTGAGTAGGAGTGAAGCCCGAGTGGATCGGTGTGAACCCCGACAGTTGCCCTGGCACAGGTGAGGCGAACCATTGTGTGAACTGTGGGAAGGGCAAGACCGACGATGGAGGAACTGACGTGTAGTACGAGGTCGACGGTCCGGGCAGCTGCTGCTGAAACTGAGTCGGCGGTGGAGGTAACTGAGGAATGGCTGCCATCCTCTCCATGAAAGCCAGGGTCTGAGTCTGAAGCTGTATCATCTGCCATGGAGAGCGTCCTGGCGCTCCTGAGCCTGTGCTGCGGCCACTGCCTGTGCCTCCGCAAGTCGAGCCTGCTCCTGAGCCTGACGACGCTGCTCCTCAGCCTGACGCTGAATCTCCTTAGAGAGCCGAGACTGCTGCTGCTCCATCCGTGAGAGAATAGCAAGAAGAGCTAGGTCAGAGCCGGCCATACGAGGCGAGGACACCTCTGAGTCGTGAGCTACTGTTGGACGCATCCTTGGAAGAGGAGCGTAGTCGTCGTCAGAGCTATCAGTGGGGATCTCTGGAAGATTTGGGTCCTTTGTCTCTGCCTCAAGACCTGCTAGCTCTGCCTCTGCTAGCTGACGAACAACCTCATCCTGCTCTGCCTCTGTTTCAGTGACAACTGGCCTCTAACGATGTCGGTGTTTGTTAACCAGCAACTCATCTTGAGGGATCTCAGACGATTTGTTCGGTGGGGATCGGCGTTCGTAGAACCCGGCGAGTACATAGGGATAGCGATTTATACTGGTTCAGGCCGCTAAATAGCGTAATACCTTACGTCCAGTGCGGCGTGTGCCTTGTGTTAAGATTCAAGATTCAATGATAGGAGCCCGTGCCTGCTTCCCCTTATATCTCCGGGTGAAGCACAGCGCAGACCGAGTCCTAGTCGGTTGCAACAGGGAAATCCTATTCTAATTACAAGACTTCCTTTAAGAACTTGACTAAGTTATAGTGAGAGTCCTAATCCAAGTACACTTCGTATCAAGTCTTCGGATCTCCTGTGACGTCCAGAATTAATCGGAGTAATCATTGTTTGATGATATCTCTGACATCCTGGTCCGTCAAGCCCCCGAGCTCTTCATTATTTCTTCACAACGTTATCCTCTGGTTTCTCTTTGAGAATCTCCGAGTAATGTCTTGAGAAATCTTGAAGTGCTCCATAGGTAAAGAACTTCCATGGAGTGCACTTTTTCCTGAAAAGTGCACCCATAGGGTGTAGCCCCCGAGCCTCTTGTTATTTATAATAACTTTGAGGATCTTTTGAACCCTTTCCGAGTAATCCTTGGGTAAGAAAAAACATTTCCTTTATGGTATATACCCTGCAGCCCCGAGCCTGAGTTCCGAATACTTAGTAGTCGGTTCTTGGGGTCTTCCAAATATACTACCGGGTAATCCATAAAGGTATTGAAAAGTGGAAACGTGACGCTGATTTGTTGCTTACTCCATCCGAGTAATAAATATCTAGCTTCAGGTGGGTAATGTTTTCATCAAACATCCCTTATCACCCCATTGAATAAAAATTACTGTGAAGTCAGCAATAATTGACCAATGACTGTTCCAGCTGTACGTATTGATGATTTTTGTCGTGTTCTGTAACTGTAAACTTTGTCGCCTTCCTCTTGAAGTGCGCATGGGAATCAAACCCATCACTGGTGCCAGGCTTCACATGTGCAACAGTGCATAGGTTGAATTATTGACCCTTCAGTCACTTATATCCGTGAACAATGTCCATGGACCAAGATGAACCGCCTATAAATACCCTGCCTGAGAAGCAAAGAACTCATATCTTCTTAAGCATATGACTTCCCTTAGTCCCATGACTATTGTAGTATCAGTAGCGGAGATGGCCGAGCCCCCGGGTATCTTCCTTCTGTAAAAAAGCTGAGGTGTCTAGAAGAACTCTTGTGAAGGGACCGTCCGCCAGGGTGGTTTCCAAGTGGTCGTGAGCAGAGGGATACAAAGGTGCGCCTAGAAGAACTCTTGTGACTACCACTCGTAGATAACCTCAGAGTCACAGGTTGTCAAAAGGACGCTAGGGTTAGGGCCTTCCCCCGAGTTCCTTGAGCACTGGGGCGGTGCCTTAAACCCGCCTTGGGATGCACTGAAAAGATAGTGTCTACCCAAGGTTCTGTGTCTGTTTTACTACGTCTCACTGAACCTGGTCCTTGGTGCGCTAGGCATCAAGACTCTGTACCTTGATTACACTAGAGTAGCATTTTACATCCTGATTGTACTTGTGCTGGTAGTTGCTGTATCTCAAGATGTTTCCATGTATCTCTGTTCTAATCTCTAGTAATAATAAATAAAATCCAGGTACTTGGAATATTTTCCGAGTCCTTCGTCTTGATCTCCGAGTACAAAATGTGTCTTGTGAAAGAAGTAACGTTATCTGCTTGCGGTGTGTCTGTTCACTGCCTCTGACGTCGTCTGAAACGTCCCCCCAGCCGTTAGGGTTTTGAACGGTTTCATAACGCCGTTTGGAAAAGATGAACGGTTGCCGAAATAGATCTATAATAAGCCACCGCCGGGCTTGTGTTTTCCTCACGCTTTCATCAAGCCATTGCCTTCGGAGTTAGAATTCTATAGCCAAACCTCAGTTGATGCGTAGGAAATCCCTTGCCACCAACATGGGTCCTAAGAAGCAAGCCGTTGCGGAGAAGAAGAAGGCCAGGCTCACCACCACCGGGAGGTCGCGCCATCCTTGCCCGCCCACTGATGTCTTGGCGTGGAAGATGCCGGATACTAGGCAGACGGAGCTGGCGTACTTGGCGCAACTAGGACTTCTCCGAGCGCAGCCGCTTGATGGGTGGAGGGTAACTACTGACCATCGCGCTCCCACCCCCAATACCACGGAGATAGTCATGTTCAAATCCTTTGTGGAGCAAGGATTGGGGCTTCCGGCGTCTGACTTCCTGTGGGGGTTGCTCCATTACTATGGTTTGACTCTCAACCACATCACTCCCAATGCCTGCTTCCACATTGCTATCTTTACCCATCTGTGTGAAGCTTTTCTAGGGATCTGCCCTTCCTTTACCTTGTTCCGCTACTTCTTCTGGGTGAAGTGTCAACCCAGTGATGCTAACGTAGAGGTAGTCGAAGGAGCTAGCATCCAGCTTAGGCTAGAGGTAGCTAGTCAATACATAGTTGTAGAGCTGTCGGATTCTGTCTGGGACTGGGCTGTCGGGTGGTTTTATATGGGCAACCCGCCACCAGCCCTTCGTCGCCATGATGGATGGCCGCCTCAGAAGTGCCGGGAGTGGAAGGATAAGATTACCGCCGAGGAGGTAGAAACTATCCAACCTCTAATTGACATGATAGACGGATTGAAGCTCTCCGGATTGAACGGGTACACCATCGTCCAAGACTTCATGCACGCCGCATCCATCCACTCCAGCAGCGAGCCAACTTTGGCTTCGAGTACCTGGGCACGCAGGACCCGAGTCGTCATGACGCCGAGCAGCTGCCTGACCACGAGATCCTGAGGCGGATGAACCGACTGCTGAAGGGTCGTGAACATCTTGTTCCGGTGATGACTACATTCTCCGCCATCAACCCGCCTCCTCAGGTGATTAGTTGGGTTGTCTTGTCTTTTGAGATTCTTTTGTAGATATCCTTCTGACTAAATTGAATTTTGCTTCTTATTTATAGGGCCAGGGGAGGGATAACAATGATTGTCCGCCCCTGCCTCCGGCGACTGAAGAAGGCGAAGGCATCGCTCTCGGGGGGGTCCTATCAGAAGTGAGGACCTCCCAAACAAGTCGAGCTCTCCCGGTGACTTTGACTGGATTGACTTAGATTCAACTGACTCTGATGTCATGCTCATAGATCCGGAACCCGAGAGTAGCCGGAAGAGGTCTCCAACTCCACTACAAGAAGCCAGGGAACCTGTCCCAAAGAAGGCTCGCACTGGTAATCGCCGTGCTTGTCAAAAAATACTTTTGTCAACAGAATTGGCTGAAAAGCACTGTAATACGGGTGCTCCGGGTAAGGAGAAGCCCGAGTACTTTGTATTCTTCCTGCATTTGGATTTTAATAAACCCTTGTCTTATATCTTTGCTTGTTCCAGATATTGAAACAGCCCACGGAGCTTCCAGCGGTGCGGTTCCTGAAGAAGCTCCGGCTTCGGAGCCGCAGCTGAAGAAGCCACTCTTGATGCTGCCGCGGGCATTGAAGCTCATGAAGTAAGTCACAAACTTTCTTTGGAGTACCCGCATATCTCTGGTATAAACATAGATGCTCGTCTGTTGTAGGAAAACGAAGCCGGCTGCAGCATCCTCGACTGCTGTCCCCGAGACCCAGGCGGTAGAGGAGTCGGAGATGTTGAACAAAGATGAGTCCAGCGTTCCTCCAATCTTTAGCCAGGTAGATCCTCTGCCCGTCTCCTCTCCGTCCAGATCCCAGGCTGATGCAGCGCCTGAAGCGGATGTTCTCCCTTTGCCTCAGGTTGGTGTGCCATTTTCCATCTTCCGTTCTCCTGCTCAGTTGGAGTTTGACCGAGTAATCAATGAGTGGTTTTTCCGCACTCGACAGCCGGACGAACCAACTCTTGAGATGATTTTGGCCGACGTCAACGCTGAGGCTTCAGCTCGCCCGCAGGGAGGGTTCGAGAGTGCCCCCGAGTCCTCGCGCCAAGGAGCGACGCTTGATGTTATGGGGTACGACCAGGACCTCACCCGGCTGAAAGAGTTGAGTGAGCAAGTGGCGGCACCTGTCGAGGCGCTTCGCCAATTTGTTGAGGTAATTCTCTTGAAGTCCTATTCATGTGTTGTAGTCTCTTTCGAGTACTTACAGTATTGTTTCTGCGCAGGGTTTTGATGTAAAGGTCAAAGAGCAAATCACTCGGATTCGTCAAGAGATGTCTCGTGAGAATCAAGAGCTCAAAGACTACATCGCCCAAGACCAGATTAGCCAGAAGGTGGCCACTCAGCTTCTGCACAGCCGTATCAATGAGTTGCAAAGCAGCCTCAAGGTTGTTGTTGATGAGCGCGATGCTGCCAACAACCGGGAGATTGCGCTGATAGCCAAGGATGCCGCCTTGGAACAGAAGTTGAAGGAGCTCAAAAAGTCCTCCAAGAAGCAGCTAGCTGGTAAGTTGATATCACTGTCCCGAGTCCTTGTTGCATTTGCAGACTTCTAAGACTTATCTGACTGATGGATTTGCAGATGCGAACACTCTGGCTTCCGGGTGGCAAAACGCTTTCAACCAGAAGGAGACGAAGCTCGAAGAGGTATGTGCTAATGCGCAGAGTACTCTTCAAGAAGCCAAATTGATGCGTGGGGGTGCTGACCGGGACCTCCTGCAGGCTTTGAAGTCGACAAAGGAGTCGCGGGAGGCTCTTGAAGCGATTCAAGTGCAACTGAAGGCGCTGGAGCTTGTTGTTGAGCCCGTGCTGGATATGATCCCGCGCCCTGAAGGAACTGACGAGTCCTTGATTGATCGGGCCAAGGCTGCACCCGGGCGGCTGGCTCAGTACATCAAGGACATGGCGACTTCAGTGGTGCAGGTCTGTTGGCGACACTGCGGCTGCATCTGCCAACCTTCGATCTGTCGTCCATCATGACGCTCCCCGAAGGCAAGAGTGATGAGGACCTTGTGGCGATGCAGGAGGAGGTCAAGCCCATGGCAGAGGAGTACTCTCAGATTCTTGATCTTGTAGAGTAGTCTAGCCTCCTTGGTAACTTATATTCCCTATAAACAATTAATGTTAAGCATAAAGAATCAAAGTATTAGTTACTTTTGAGACTTGTGAACTTCGTGTATAGTTGACTCAGCATTGCAAGGAATGTCTTGTCAATGGGTCGCTTTGTTTGATATGGATGTGTGACCAGGCGTCTTATTAGACGGGTCTATCCGGGTGCTCTCTAGCACTTAGGTTTGGGTCATATGACTTCGTTTCTCTAGTAGTCGTTTAACGATCGTATAGAGAACTTAGTCTGCCCAAGTACTACTCTTAGTACCCTTGGTCAAGGGATAATTTTGATCAAGCACCTCTGAAGGACTGTAACGATGGTTCCTGTTGGGTGAATCATATCCTCTTGGTAGTCGCAGCTTGAGTGCGAGAGTGTGTTGGACCTCTGTCCGGTTAATATGTAACAGGGTGAGTACTACTCCCCTTGTTATACCTTATAGGAACTAGTACCTACTTTTGTAGGTACTATATTCGCTATAGGCTGATAGTCGGGTATTAGACCGTACTACCTTTTGAGTTATATTGAGCTCGGAGCTCGTAACTCGAATATGGTTGCCGTTGAACCATCCATCCGAGTAATATTATATATTAGTCGGTGGGATACAATAGCTAAAACTTATTGTATCAATGAAAGTCTTTATCCGCCTAAATAGTCGTGATGAAGTACAATAAAAGGATGATTGATAAAGCTCTTGTTTTTTATGAATCCAAACTTTATTAATATCCGAGAAATGAGTACATTTGCCCTGGGTTAGGTTTGTATCATAGTCCTTAGGTATGGAATTTCTTCAGATGCTCAATATTCCATGAATTTGGCAGTGGAGAACCATCCTCGGTTACTAGCTCAAATGACCCGGGTCTTGTTACTTTGAGAGCAATCTGATGGTACCCGGAGTAGCAATCCAGAAAAGATAATAAAGCAGAGCCTGCGGTGGCATCAACTATTTGATCTATCCTTGGTAATCCAAAGGGATCCTTTGGACAGTGCTTGTTGAGGTCTGTGTAGTCGACACACATGCGCCACTCGGCAGAGTTCTTCTTCTTGACCAGTATTGGGTTAGCTAACCACTCGGGGTGGAGGATTTCTCTGATAAACCCGGCCGCGAGTAGTTTAGCTATCTCTTTCTTGATTGCCTCTTTCTTCTCTGGTGAGAATCGTCGTAGTCGTTGCTTAATGGGTCTGGAGCCTTCTTTTAATTCCAATTTGTGCTCAGCCAAGTTCCTAGGAACTCTTGGCATATCAGCCAGTTTCCAAGCAAATATGTCTTTGTTCGCTCTGAGGAACTTGGTGAGCGTGAGTTCCTATTCTTCAGATAGATGAGCGCTGATTACCGCTGTCTTGAAGGGATCACCGGTTTCCAAGTCAATAGTTTTTGTAGAGACTTCTGTCGATGGTTGGATAGTACCCGCCTTCTTGGTTGGGATTTCTGAATCTCCAGGCTTGGTGTTATGTACCATTTGAGTGAGTTCTTGTACTTCTAGGGCGAGTTGAGCCTTTTCTGCGATTTGAACAGCTTCTATGTCGTAATCGAACGATCACTTCAAGTCACCTCTGAAGGTTAGGATACCCTTAGGACCCGACATCTTCAGCAGAAGGTATGGGTAGTGAGGTACGGCCATAAATTTGGCGATAGCTGGTCGTCCAAATATGTCATGGTATGATGACTCAAAGTCGGCTACCTCGAAACTAATGTACTCAGTTCGGTAGTTGGTTTGAGTTCCAAAGGTGACGGGTAGTATGATCTTTCCGAGTGGTACGACCGCCTTTCCGGGTACTATGTCGTAAAAGGGGGTGCTTGATGGTGTGAGCTGTGTTGCAAGATCTAAGTTCATCTTGCGTAGGGTGCTTGCAAAGATGACGTTGAGTCCTGCTCCTCCATCATTGAGTACTCTTCCGAATTTAAACCCGGCAACCATAGGATCCAGGACTAGCGGGTAATGCCCTGCATTGGAGACACTGGTCCATTGGTCTGCTCGGGAGAAATTTATCGGATGCTCAGACCAGTCGAGATATCTAGGAGTTGCTGGTTCTGTAGACATGATCTCTCGTAGGGAGAGTTTTTGGAGCCGCTTGCTATCGTTGGTGGTTACTCCCCCGAATATGACATTGATGGTGCTTTTGGGGTGCTAGAAACCGCCAGCGTCTTGTTGGGGGTCTTCAACTGTCCTTTTCCCTTTATCTTTTCTGTTTTTGTTGAAGTCAGGGTTCAAGCCTCGCTCCTTGAGCTGTCAACAATGCCTAGCCTGATGTCCCCCCTTCAGATGGAAAGGGCATGGTCCATTGAGTAAGTCGTCAAAGGTGGATGGTTTGTTCCCCTTCTTCTGAGGATCTATGGCTGTGACGGTGTTGTCCCCTGTTCTCTTGCGGGTGTTTTGCTGAGCACCTTGATTGCCTCTCTGATTGTTTCCTCGATCACCCTGCGTGTTCCTCTCGGGAAAGCGTTCCTGTGTGCGTTCTTCTGTCAACATCATGGAATTTACTGCCCGATGGAACTCGTCGGCGGTGGTCGGGTCATGCTTGATGAAGTCTTTGTAATTGTACCTTTTGCAAATTCCGTTGCCAAAAAGGTCAATTACTTCTCTGTCTGTGATGTCAGAAATTGTGGAGCGAATTTCCGAGAAGCGTCTGTAGTACTCCTGCATTTTCTCTTTTTTCTGCTGCTTGCATGTCCTGAGCTTAGTCCGGGGATCTGATCTCTCGGGGACACCCGCAAAGTTCTCTATGAAGATACGATGAAGTTGTTCCCAGGAGTCAATGGACTCGGGCTTAAGCCTGTCAAACCATGCAAGTGGCATTGTCTCTAGAGCCATGGGGAGAAAAAGTGCTTTAACGTCGTTGCATCCTCCTGCCAACTCGACTGCTTGAGCGTACAACCTGAGCCAGCGTTTTGGTTCTGTCTTCCCATCGTACTTTGAGTAGTTCCCGGGTTTGAATTTTCGTGGAAACGGGACTGCTCGGAGTCTTTGGGAAAAACAGGGGAAGCGATCGACTGTGTCAGATGCTGCGATTGCGACTCCTCGGTATGATGATTTGGCTCCTCCTTCAGCTTGATCGGGTACTCGGTTGCCCAGGTGACTCCTTACTGGAGCTCGACCGAGTCGCTCATGAACAGATCGCCTCTGGCTTGGATGGGATGATGCTTGTTCGTCGGCCAAAGACTCGA
Organism: Coix lacryma-jobi var. lacryma-jobi; assembly: GCA_009763385.1. Lineage (NCBI taxonomy): Eukaryota > Viridiplantae > Streptophyta > Magnoliopsida > Poales > Poaceae > Coix > Coix lacryma-jobi. The sequence goes on along the minus strand of CM019823.1, from coordinate 59,010,450 downwards.
GATTTCGCCCTTTGAGCTGTAGCGCGGTGACCAGCCGTCGCTCTTCTTCGGGGGTGCGGTTGTCCTTAGCTCCCATCTCTGTGGCTAGAGCAATGATGTTTTGGTAAGGTGTCTGGTAGACTTTGTGACCAGCAACCCTCATGAACTCAGGTTCAAGGTTGCGGGAGCAATCGGCTCGTCGTCGATTGTGATCATTCTGGGATTGATTCTCCTAATCACGTTGGCTACGAGCTTGGCACTCTGTTTCCTCTTCCAGACGCCTCCGGCTATTATATTCTTCAAGCCGTATTTGGTAACGTTCCATGGCCTCTTTTCGATGATTTGCTCATCTCCTGTGGGCTTCTTTGGCCTGGTTCCTCCTAACTCTCTCAGTCTTCATAGACTCAGTTTCTCCGGGTCCTTCTGGATTGTTATCGGATATCATGCTCGTGGTTTCATCATCTTGGAGGACGTCTGGAGGGGTTGGAGGTCGTAGAGATGATTGGTGTCCAGCCATGAAGATCTCCTGAGTGTCACCCTGGTTTATTGATCCTGGTGTCACTGATTCCAAGGTAGAGGCACTGGAGTTTAGCTCTGTTGAGGTGCCGTGTTCCTCAAAGGGGAGCTGATGCCCGTGTTGGTACGGGAGAATCTGGTCAATCGTGCCAATCAATCGAGCTGGGGCTGGTTGTATTGGCCAATGGACGATGCTGCCCTCCTCGGTTGAGCTGAAGACGAGTCCTTGTTGGGCTCCGACCAAGGGGATCTGTTGACACTCCTTGAACTTTGCACCAATTAAGCCTTGGAGGTTTTTAGCCGAGTTCCGCAGTCCAAAAGTAACGCCATGTCTGGTGTCCGAGTCCTTTTTGGTCTCAGAATTTGAGCCCGAGTAGGAGTCGGAAGCTTTGGCTTGACCCTCGGAATCTTGCAGATCTTGGATTGCAAGGTTTGCTAGGTTCTGGGTGAGATCATCCACCTTTGGCATGGCTTGCGCTTCTGATTCGTTGTGAAGTTATCGATGTAGCTTCCCTTGATCATCCGCGATGCAAGTCCATGAGCCAAAAACGAAAATTGATCCCGTCGAGAACATGTTGACGTGGTTCGTCGAGCTCTTAATCGTCGAATTGCCGAGAGCCCCTACCTGGCGCGCCAGCTGTCGGTGTTTGTTAACCGGCAACTCGTCTTGAGGGATCTCAGACGATTTGTTCGGTGGGGATCAGCGTTCGTAGAACCCGGTGAGTACACAGGGACAACGATTTATACTGGTTCAGGCTGCTAAATAGCGTAATACCTTACGTCCAGTGCGGCGTGTGCCTTGTGTTAAGATTCAAGATTCAATGATAGGAGCCTGCGCCTGCTTCCCCTTATATCTCTGGGAGAAGCACAGCGCATACCGAGTCCTAGTCGGTTACAACAGGGAAATCCTATTCTAATTACAAGACTTCCTTTAAGAACTCGACTAAGTTATAGCGAGAGTCCTAATCCAAGTACACTTCGTATCAAGTCTTCGGATCTCCCGTGCCGTCTAGAATTAGTCGGAGTAATCATCATTTGATGATATCTCTGACATCCTGGTCCGTCAAACGTTGACGCCTCGGACGAGTGTCTGGACTAGCCCCGACGATCTGGCGAGTGTCGTACACAGGGAACTCCGTTGGAGAGTGAGTAAGCTCAGAAAGCAGAGCTGAAATCATCTTCCTCATAATCACACAAATCTAGTGGGCATAGGGAAGCTGCTTGTGACCCTTGAACCCCTCTGCAAGCGTGTCCTCCATCTCGGACATGATGAAATCCCAAATATCAAACTCAAGTTGGGAGACAAGGTGGTGGACAAGCCAGATCTGAATACGAGTCAATCCCTCTCTATAGCCTGTCCGAGGTAGAATAGTACGCCTCATGACCTCGTTCACGAGACGGGCCATCGATGTCAAGTCACGAGGAAGCTGTCTGGACCCCTCTCCGAACGGCTCTCGGAAGCAGGCACGTACTAAATCTGCTGGTGGAATCTCGCCTGCATGAGGACGCCGAGGTGGCTCTGTCTCTCCGTAGCACATGGTGTGAATCTTGGTGTCGTAGGCTGTCAATCCGAGATACTCTCTGGCCCTGGAGCTGTAGAGCCTATAGGATCGCCCCCTAAAAGCAAAGTGCAGGTACCGGTGATCCAGGGACATCCACAGGAACGCGTAGAAGTGGCGCACCCAATCCTCAATGTACTGACCACTCCGCCCAAGAAGATCTGCCAAGCCTGGCAGGTAAGTGAGCATCAGACGGATGGTCTCGCCTCCAACTACCACTATGTCCTCGAGCGGGCAAACTCTATGCGGTCGAAGGTGAACTCCGCTGTTGGCATAAGCTGTGTAAAAATCCTCCTGAAGCACTGTATAGAAACCCTCGGAGGCCTGAGGGTTCCTGGCGGCTGGGAACCACTCCTCATACGGGATAAGCCAAAGAGCCTACACCTAACGTGTGGGGAGAAGTTTTGCCAAATTTTTGCCCCAAATAACTTGTTTTTGAGGTTTATTTGTTTGATTTGGAGGAGAAGTAGTCCACAAGAGGTACCTAGATGATCTCCACCCTCTTTCCCCTCTCTTTTCCTCTCTTTTTAGCCTCCTTTTTAGATCTAGTTTCATGGAGGAGAGAGAAAACTAGTATTTGTTTCTCTAAGTTCATCATGGATGCATTAATTTTATTTGCCATCGTTATTTATGTCCCTAAATTTAACATAAATATAATAAATTATTATTTTTTCTAATTCATCTTTGTTTTGTGATTTATGATGTGTGTAATTAATTAAGGATCGCAGGTACGATGGACCGGTCGGAATGGATGTATAAGATCAATAGAGTACTTGATGTGCGGTATCTCGTTGAAGTGAGAAAGTTTATTGCCGCTGTGAAAGCTGACCGTGAGAGATCGAACCAGACGACAATCATATGTCCATGTCATCGTTGCAAGAATCTGACCGCCTTCAAAGACGAAGGCACAGTGCAATCTCATTTGATTCGTTTTGGCTTCATGGAGGATTACATGGTGTGGACTCATCATGGCGAGAGATTCGATCCGAGTGTCGGGGCGGCTTCTGGAGTAAGCTCAGTGTCGACGACGATGGTGAACCAAGATCCTGGAGTGCGGATACATGGGTGTATGCCGAGTCTCTGTGTGATGAGTGATTGTCAACGGAGATGATGCGCATGTTCTTTGGCTTGTGTTGTGCAGGTGTCGAGCACGGAGACAGTGATCGATGGCGGGTGAAGGTCAAGTTGCGACGTGCCGTGCCGATGGACCGGGCGCGATGAAGGATGGGCGTGCCGTGCGGCGGACGTGCCATGCCGATGTATCGGACGGTGAAGGGCGGACGTGGACTTGGACTGATGGACTGGAGGCCGGAGGATCAGCTGTGGTGGCTGGCAGTCTGCGACAGCGACAAGCGGAGAAGTGCGATCATGTCGGTGGAAGGGGTGCACAGGCGGTGCATCCCCTCTACGACGCCGGTTTGTTGGTAGAGCCAGAGAAAAACCAACGGTGGACGGTTTCCAGGTTTGGGCCTCAAAACCTGGGTGCTGGGTTTCCAGGTTGAGCCACAAAACCTGGGCGTGACGGTTTCCAGGTTGAGCCTCAAAACCTGGGAGTGGGCCGGTTTCCGAGTTTGGGCCTCAAAACTCGGGCGCGGACGGTTTCCGAGTTTGGCCACAAAACTCGGGCTGGAGGCTGGTTTCCCGGTTTGGGCCTCAAAACCGGGGGCTGATGGAAAAGGCTGGTTTCCCGGTTTGGGCCACAAAACCGGGGGTGCAGAGTGGTGGCGGCACGTGGCGGCGATCTGAAGGTTGCGTGGAGGCGACGCGGAAGACCGTGCGGGCGTGGCCGTCGGATCTACCTACCACCAGCGGGTGGACTAGAATAGCCTTAGGGTTAGGCTGGTCCGCTCTGTAATTAGAGTAGAGAGGGGTAGAGTAGGAAATAGACTTAGGCTAGGTTAGTATAAGTAGTCCAGGGGAGACACCCTCCTCCCTATCTCAATCTCAGTTAGCGCAGTCATTTGCTTCCTAGCATTAGGGTTTCCACTCTCCCACACCCCTGCTTTAGCTAGTTGAGATCCGCAGAGAGACTCCACTCTGTGTACTGTTGATTCGAGGAAGTGAGGCCGTATCCTCACCTTGGAGCACTGATCGATGGGTTGATTTGCGTCCTTGATTCGAGTTCGTGGCTGTGATTTCCGTTTTGCTTGTGTTCTTCGCGGAATCCTTTTTGCTCCACGATTTTCCCGTCGCTTGATCTCTTTGCTCGGTTCATCTTTTGCAATTCCGTTTGAACCAAGTTGTTCTAGATCGTGAGGCACTTCTTTCCACCGAAGGAATCATCCTCTAACCTCACGGTCTAGGAGATCGATCGATTTTTTGTTTCGGGTCACTTTTCTTCCCTTCCCCCGAAATTCTTCGATTCACCGATTTGGAGTTAGGTTCGAGCCATGATCTCTTAGAGATAGCTCACTAACCTCCTTGTGACTTCACTCACCAAGTTTGATCCCTAGAGGATTTGTTTTGGGTGAGTTCTAGTTGAATCGGTGGACGAACAGTGAATTCGCGGGGTGACCGGACGCTTCATTCAACGACCGGACGCTGCTACAGTGCGTCCGGTGGTTGAACTCTGTCTGAGTTCTTTTGCTTGACCGGACGCTCTGTTCAAATCGACCGGACGCTCCCTTCAGTGAGTCCGGTCAGAAACAGAAAGGTTCCAGAAACGTTTTTCTGTGACCGGACGCGTCCGATGCCCAGTGACCGGACCCTCTGGTGAGTCCGATCGTTTTTCGGTGTTTCGTTTTGCTCGACCGGACGCTGGTTTTTGGAACTGATCGGACGCGCTGCTCGCACTGTTCCCGTGTTTTTGTCTCATCTGACCGGACGCTCAGTGAACGACCGGACGCTTGAGCTCCGTGCGTCCGGTCGCGAACAGAGAGCTCCCAGAGCTGTTTTCTGACGACCGGACGCGTCCGGTCCCTGCTGACCGGACGCAGGCCAGAGTCCGGTCGCTGCTGTTTCGCGCGTTTTCGTTCGCGGCTCGTTCGTTCTTGATCGGATTGAGTTCCGTCTTTTGGGTTGGCTTTCTAGGGTTGTCTAGTGTCCCGCTGTGCTTCTAGGAAGCATCCACCCTACATCTAGGGTCGTGGACATTAGCAAGCTCTAGGTTTCGCTTTTGGGGTTGATCTTGGGACAGTGGCATCTAGTTTCCGAAAGGAAATTTTTGAAGCTCCCATTCACCCCCCCTCTGGTCGCTTTCGGGTAGCTTCTCGGTCCTTCAATTGGTATCGGAGCAGGTTAAGGATCTTCCACCTTAGCCGGTTCCAGATCCACCGAAGGCGACATGGATCGCGGCGTGGGCAAACCGCCGTTTTTCGATGGGACGAACTATGCGTATTGGAAGATACGCATGTCGGCCTATCTCCAGAGCATGGGCTCTTCTGTTTGGGAGATTTGCAACAACGCCAACTTCCCTGTCGGTCGTCTGGCTGCTCGGGCCCGGTCTGCGAGTCTCTGCCTGGCTGCTCGTGTCTCTAGATCAGATCGATGAGCACGAAGCCAATAGCCGGGCGCGTAACGCTTTGTCTCTGTTTGAGCGTGGGTGAGTTTGATCGCGTTTCTCACCTCTCTACGGCTCGGGAGATCTGGGACACCCTCATGCGTTTTCATGAGGGCACCTCTCAAGTCAAAACCCGACTCTACGAGTCGTTCAAGCGAGAGTATGAGAACTTTAGACATCAACCTGGCGAGAGCATAGAAAGTTTATTCGCTCGCTTTCAGGTGATTGTCAACAGGATGAGGGCTAACAGAGAGCAGTTGCCATTTGACGATCATGAGCGTGCTTTGAAGCTTTTGCACACTCTTGACCGTTCGGTGTGGGACTCCAAGGTTCAGGCAATCATCGAATCGCCGAACTATGAGACCCTCACCTGCGACGAGCTCTTCAGTAAGCTCAAGTCCAGTGAGATTGATGCTATGGCGAGGGCTTCTTTTGAAAATCCTTCTCGCCCGTCCATGGCTTTGGTTTCCGGCTCTTCCTCTAACCCCTCAGCTGGCTTTGCGCTTTCTTCTCTCTTTTCTGTGACAGAGGACCAGCTGGAGTCTTTGGGAGACGACGAGTTGGCTTTGCTTGCCAACCGGTTCTCGCGGTTCCACAACAACCGCATGAACCGCCGTCGAGGAGGAGGACGCACGGATGCTACGAGTGCGGCGACCCCGACCACTTCATCGCCAACTGCCCCAAGAAGAACAAGCACTTGGGCAAGGGCGACATGGGCGCAAGCGCGACTCCAAGTACAAGGAGAAGCACGTCCCCCCAAGGCACAAGAAACGGGGCGGCTTCGACAAAGAGTACATCAAGAAGAAGTACTTGGAGAAGCAGCAAGCTGAGCAGCGCGCGTTCTTCGCCACGCTCAGCGACGTCGACGGCTCGGATGACGACTCCGCCAGCTCGAGCGATGACGAGTCCGAGAAGAAGAAGAGGATCGAGGACAAGCTGAACGGCCTCTGCTTCTTCGCCGACGACGACGGCTTCTGCCATGGCGCTCGGAGATGAGGTCGACGGCGAGCCGGAGCGTACCCCTCGGAACGACGACGACGACGACACCTCCCAGGTATCTCTCACCTACGACGAGCTTTCCTCCGAGGTTGAGAAGTTGACTGCTGCCCTCCTTAGCCAAGATAAGTTGCTTAGGCGTGCCGCTAGAGAGCGCAAGGAGTTTAGGCAGAAGTGGGAGGACACGGTGAAGGAGCTTGAGTTCGCTCGGTCCACCGTGGTAGTGTCGGAGGAGGCGGAGTGCGAGTCGTGCACCGCGCACATGACTGACCTTCTCACTCTGAGAGGTAAGTATGCTGCGTTGGTTGGAGAGGTGGATGAGCTCCGTGCTAGGCCGCAGCTGTTGGGTGCGTGCAAGACTTGTCCTGTCTTGCAATCTGAGTTGGCAGAGAAGAATGCCAAGCTTGAGTCTTTAGAGAAGGCCAGCTCAGATAGCACTTGTGTCTCGAGGTGTGCTTTGTGTGAGGGGCTGGAGATGGAGATTGCAAATGTGAAGCATGGCAAGATGCAAACCGAGGAAGAAAACACATACCTTCGGTCCATCTTGTCATGGGTCTCCAGTAGTGAGCCGCAGCTCGGGATGATGATCTCCCAATTCAAGCGAGCTGTTGGTGCCCCTGGTGTAGGTCTTGGCTCAGAGTGTTGATCTCTCAGTTTTTGGGAAGATTGGAGAGTCTAGTGGTCTGAACCCATGTGAGAAGCCCAATTCCACCACTACTCCCAAACTTGCCAAGCTTCCACTCAAAGAGCCAGCCAAGCCTATCACCAAAGATGGTGTGGTTGAGGAACCCCCGAGAGCTCCTCCCAAGAACCCAGTTTGGGCACCCAAGCCAAACCACCTCAGAAACAAGCTTGATGCTATGCCACCCATTCGTGAGGAGTTGCCACAGAAGGGCAAAGGCAAAGTGAGCCACACCCACAGCCCTGGTCACCAACAACCCCCTGTGCGTGCGGTGAGGTACCAGTGTGATTTTGTGGGAGGGATGGTCACTTGAGCGAGTTCTGCTTTAGGCGCAAGAGAGAGGCGCGCAGGGCTCGGGAGATGGAGAACCCGGACATGTACCATCCAGCTCATGGTGGACATGTACCGAAGGCCCAGGGGAGAGCTGCTAGGTCCGGACGTCAGGGTCCCAGGCCTAGGCAGGAGATGAGAGCCCCGAGGAGGGAGACTAGGCCTAGAGGTCCAGCACCTCAGTTTGTTAGGCCTAGGCAGGAGAGAGCTCCGAGGAGAGACGCTAGAGCAGTTGAGCCCCAGGCTCCTAGGCGTAGACCTCGTAGAGAGCGTGCCCGACGGGGTCCTGCTTTTGCAGGTAACGGACCCCGTGGCGGAGGCTTTGTTGAGCGCTTTCCCCCACCGCAGTTTGAGTATCGCGGTGAGCGCTTCTTCCCCAGCGGACCACGTTTTTCTCAGCGTGGTGATCGCTTCCCTCGTAGACGTGCTAGGAATGGTTTTTACACTAACGTTCTTTTGAGCAGCCGGCCCAACACTGGTTTTCCTTATTTCACTAACCCCAGTGTTGGACCGTATGCTCACCCTATGTCTTTTATTGATGTAGGTGAAGACGGTTGGAGGACATTTGGTTGGTGGATTCCGGTTGTTCGAGGCACATGACCGGAAACACCAAGTGGTTCTCCAGCCTTAGCCCGGTCGCCGGAAAGGAGTACATAACCTTCGGCGACAATAGTAAAGGTAAGGTATTGTCTCGTGGGACGTGCGGGTTAATGAGCACTTTGTGTTGCGCGATGTTGCTCTTGTTTCTAACCTGCATTTTAACTTCTTTCTGTTTCGCAACTTTTTGATGATGACTATGAGATTCGTTTTAAACCGAACCTTAGTCGCATCTTAGATCCTCAGGGCGATCTTGTATGTCTGATTTCGCCCTTTGGGAAAGTCTTTCGTGCGAATTTCTCGGAGTCGTTTGGTTCTTCTCGCTGTCTTTTGGCTAGTCCTTCTTCCTCCGATCTTTGGAAGTGGCATAGGAGGCTCGGTCATTAAGCTTCGACTTGCTTGCAAGACTTAGCTCACTTGGCCTAATCCGAGGATTGCCCAAGCTTTCGATGGAGAAGGATCTAGTTTGCCATTCTTGCAGACATGGGAAGATGGTTGCCGCTCCCCACCATCCAGTGACTAAGGTCATGACCTCGCACCCGGAGAGCTTTTACACATGGACCTTGTTGGTCCGGCTCGGGTGAGCTCGGTTGGTGGCAAGTGGTATGTTTTGGTTGTTGTTGACGACTTTTCGAGATATTCGTGGGTCTTCTTTTTAGCTGAGAAGACCGAGACTTTCTCCTTCGCTCGCAATCTGATTTTGCGTCTTCAGAACGAGTTCCCTTTGAACTCGATGCGAGCTATTAGAAGTGATAATGGTTCCGAGTTTAAAAATTCGGATTTTGAGAAGTTTTGTAACCGCCTTGGTTTGGAGCATCAGTTTTCTTCCCCTATACACCACCCCAAAATGGTGTTGTAGAGAGGAAGAATCGGACCCTTGTTGAGATGGCCAGGACGATGCTTGATGAGCATAGGACTCCTAGGCGCTTTTGGGCCGAAGCTATGAACACTGCATGCTACATTTCGAATCGCATTTTTCTGAGAGCGTTTTTGAAGAAGACCTCTTATGAGTTGCGTTTTGGTCGCCAGCCCAAGGTGAGTTATTTTAGAGTCTTTGGTTGCCACTGTTTTATATTGAAAAAAGGCAACCTGGACAAGTTTGAGTCTCGTTCTTCTGACGGTGTGTTTTTGGGTTATGGCACTCACACTCGAGCTTATCGTGTACTTAACCTTGACACTAACCGAGTCATGGAGACATCAGATGTCACCTTCGACGAGACTCTTGTTTGTCCCTCTTCTCGTTTTGAGCGTGCAGGTGATCATGAGGTTGGAGAGCCTCTTTTGATGACGAGGACGAGGGTGCTGAAGGTATAGATGATCCAGCACCCCCTCCACCTGCCGTGCCGCAAGGAGCGGCCTCGACGACGACTCACGGCCCCGACACTTCTTCTTCCTGGGGGCCGTGGGATCCTCCACCTCGCGCGGTACCTTTTGTACCCGGGGTGGAACCAGCTGCTGTTGAGGGGGAGGTCACTTCTTCCCGGGAGGCGCCACGACATATCCAGCGCCAGCACCCCCCTGAACAGATGATCGGCGACATCGACGAGCGAGTTACTCGCTCCAGGTCACAGCACATCTCGCACTTTGCTCATTCTGCTTTTGTTGCGTCTTTTGAGCCCCGAGATGTTGGACACGCATTGACGGATCCGGATTGGGTCAATGCCATGCATGAGGAGCTAGAGAACTTTGAGCGAAATCGGGTTTGGGTTCTAGTGCCACCACCTCCTGACTGTAAACCTATTGGGACAAAATGGGTATTTAAAAACAAGCAAGGAGAGGAGGGCCACATTGTGAGAAACAAGGCCCGGCTTGTAGCGAAGGGTTATAGTCAGAAGGAGGGGATAGATTATGAGGAGACCTTCGCTCCTGTAGCTCGTTTGGAGGCTATTAGGATACTCTTGGCTTATGCTGCATCCATGGGTTTCAAACTTTTTCAAATGGATGTCAAGAGTGCCTTCTTAAACGGCTACATTGAGGAGGAGGTCTATGTCCAGCAACCCCCCGGTTTTGAAAATCCCAAGTTTCCAAACCATGTCTTTAAACTCCACAAAGCTTTGTATGGTTTGAAACAAGCCCCTAGAGCCTGGTATGAGAGATTAAAAACCTTTTTGCTAGCTAAGGGTTTTAAAATGGGATGTGTTGATAAACGCTCTTTCTCCTCAAGCAAGGCAAAGATACTCTCTTGGTCCAAATTTACGTGGATGATATCATTTTCGGTGGTTCTTCTCACGCTTTGGTTGCCAAGTTTGCAGATACTATGAGCAGGGAGTTCGAGATGAGCATGATGGGCGAGCTGACTTTCTTTCTCGGGTTGCAAATTAAGCAATCCCGAGAGGGGACGTTTGTGCACCAGGGCAAGTACACGAGGGACTTGCTGAAGCGGTTCGACATGGGTGAGGCCAAGCCTCTTCCGACGCCCATGTCGACGACGACTGCCCTGGATGCCGACACGGATGGAGAAGCAGTGGACCAGAAGGAGTACCGCAGCATGATTGGATCGCTGCTCTACCTGACGGCGACACGGCCGGACATTCAGTTCGCCGTGTGCTTGTGCGCGCGCTTTCAGGCTTCGCCACGCACTTCTCACCGTCAGGCGGTGAAGCGCATCTTCAGGTACCTTCGTTTCACGCCTGAGTTCGGGATTTGGTATTCTGCTTCTTCCACCTCTCGCTTTGCGGTTTTCTGATGCTGATTTTGCTGGTTGTCGCATTGAGCGCAAGTCCACTTCTGGGACTTGCCAGTTTATTGGATCTTCTCTGGTGTCGTGGTCTTCTCGCAAGCAGTCTAGTGTCGCTCAGTCTACCACGGAGGCTGAATATGTTGCTGCGGCTAGCTGCTGTTCCCAGTTACTCTGGATGATGGCCACTTTGCGTGATTTTGGTTTGAGCTTTACTCGAGTTCCTTTGCTTTGTGACAGCACGAGTGCCATTAGCGTTGCTAAGAACCCCGTGCTTCACTCGAAACCAAACACATTGATGTGCGCTTTCATTTCTTGCGAGACCACCAGGAGAAGGGTGATATCGACCTTCGCCATGTCGATACTCATCACCAATTGGCTGATATTTTCACCAAGCCTTTAGACGAATCAACCTTTAATAGGTTGAGGGGTGAGCTTGGTGTGTGTTTCCCCTTTTAGATGGGGAAGCATTTTGAGATGTACAGACTGACTCTTTTATTTTGAGGCTCTTTTCTTTTGAGTTTCTTGAGTCTTTCCAATTGGTATCTTCTTTCTTTCAGTTTTGTGTCGGGCATACGCATTTACATTCTGAGCTTCATGTCTATATTCACTAGAATGTAATATGCTCTTGTTAGTATTGCTCCGATACTTATGATGATGCTTGTAGCTTATGCTCTTTCTGATCACTGTTACATGTTATGAGCGAGCTATTTTTGGAATGGTGAATTATGCCTAATGTATATAAATCTGAAAATGTTCACCATTGAGATATGCAACTAGCATGTGTAGGGTGTGTTGAGTCCATTCCTGCTTTTCATATATGCTAGGTTGCTATGTCTCTAGTTCTGAGTCATTCACTTGCTTGGTTGTTCATAACTTGCTTAAAATCTGAACCAAGTATTGTTGAATTGAAAAGATCGAGATGGGATTGCTTGTCAACACCTCATGGTATTGAGACTGTTTCTCATTGCACTTTGAGTTAAACTTGAGCCATGTAGTGTATGACGAAAACCGTTGCTTTAAGCTTCTGATTGCTTCGGCATAGGCTTCGCACGGTTGAAAAGTTAGGCAATGACAAGCTTTCAACCTCTCGCAATCACATGCCAAAAATGAACTTGTGAATTCTTTTACCGCTGCAACTCCGATATGAATTTGAAATCACAAGTATATGCTTCATTCCTATGCATGATGATTGAACTTTGCTAGGGGTAGTTCACCTTGTATATATGATTAGCACTTGTTTGGATTCCTTCTATACATGTCTAGTGCTATTTTGATGGTGACTATCCTTTTGGCTTAAAACTGCTCACATGCTCATAAGCTTCATATTTCGTATAAGTGATCAGTTTGAGCCTTTGCTATTTGAGTGCTTAATTGAGATGTTGGAGCTATACTGATTAGAGCATCTTTGCACTCTTTTGACTATATACTTGAAGCTCCTAACTTGCATTTTGACTCCATATGCATTGTGGAAGGAGATCTTGTGTTTAGGGGGAGTTTATGTGAAGAGAATTGCTTCTCCGATACCTTTTGGCCTTGATAAGTGCATTTTCAACTAGGGGGAGAAATTTTATGCAAATCATTTGACCTAGTTGCTTGCATCTGTCGAGGGGGAGTTTGCTAGTTGTGTTGAGCCGTTGCCTCTGTCTTGAGGGACTAGCAAACGTTCCTAGCTTTTCATGAGCTTTCATAAGCTTTTTCATTTGGCTTTCAATTGGTATCGTCTGGTGTGCTTTCCCTTTTGGTTTGGGTTGATTTCCAATTGTTTCGGAGTGATTTTCTTGCTAGTTGTGTTGAGCCTCTGTGCCTCTATCTTGAGGGACTAGCATTTTGCTTCTGTTGTCCTCCGATCTTCAATTGGTATCTGCTAGCGGTGTTGAGCCTGTTCTACCTCTTCTTGAGGGCTAGCTTTGCTTTGCTTGGTTGCGTCGAGCCGTTGCCCATGTCTTTGGGGACCAAGTTTTCGCTTCATCCACTTGACCTTCTTTGGCTTTTGTTAGGCTTTTGGGTCATTTGGTTGGGTTTTCTCTTCTCACTCCTTCCTACCTCCTTCTTCTTATTCATGATTTGTTGTGGAGTTGACAATGCACTCATCAAGGGGGAGATTGCGGATACATGGGTGTATGCCGAGTCTCTGTGTGATGAGTGATTGTCAACGGAGATGATGCGCATGTTCTTTGGCTTGTGTTGTGCAGGTGTCGAGCACGGAGACAGTGATCGATGGCGGGTGAAGGTCAAGTTGCGACGTGCCGTGCCGACGGACCGGGCGCGATGAAGGATGGGCGTGCCGTGCGGCGGACGTGCCATGCCGATGTATCGGACGGTGAAGGGCGGACGTGGACTTGGACTGATGGACTGGAGGCCGGAGGATCAGCTGTGGTGGCTGGCAGTCTGCGACAGCGACAAGCGGAGAAGTGCGATCATGTCGGTGGAAGGGGTGCACAGGCGGTGCATCCCCTCTACGACGCCGGTTTGTTGGTAGAGCCAGAGAAAAACCAACGGTGGACGGTTTCCAGGTTTGGGCCTCAAAACCTGGGTGCTGGGTTTCCAGGTTGAGCCACAAAACCTGGGCGTGACGGTTTCCAGGTTGAGCCTCAAAACCTGGGAGTGGGCCGGTTTCCGAGTTTGGGCCTCAAAACTCGGGCGCGGACGGTTTCCGAGTTTGGCCACAAAACTCGGGCTGGAGGCTGGTTTCCCGGTTTGGGCCTCAAAACCGGGGGCTGATGGAAAAGGCTGGTTTCCCGGTTTGGGCCACAAAACCGGGGGTGCAGAGTGGTGGCGGCACGTGGCGGCGATCTGAAGGTTGCGTGGAGGCGACGCGGAAGACCGTGCGGGCGTGGCCGTCGGATCTACCTACCACCAGCGGGTGGACTAGAATAGCCTTAGGGTTAGGCTGGTCCGCTCTGTAATTAGAGTAGAGAGGGGTAGAGTAGGAAATAGACTTAGGCTAGGTTAGTATAAGTAGTCCAGGGGAGACACCCTCCTCCCTATCTCAATCTCAGTTAGCGCAGTCATTTGCTTCCTAGCATTAGGGTTTCCACTCTCCCACACCCCTGCTTTAGCTAGTTGAGATCCGCAGAGAGACTCCACTCTGTGTACTGTTGATTCGAGGAAGTGAGGCCGTATCCTCACCTTGGAGCACTGATCGATGGGTTGATTTGCGTCCTTGATTCGAGTTCGTGGCTGTGATTTCCGTTTTGCTTGTGTTCTTCGCGGAATCCTTTTTGCTCCACGATTTTCCCGTCGCTTGATCTCTTTGCTCGGTTCATCTTTTGCAATTCCGTTTGAACCAAGTTGTTCTAGATCGTGAGGCACTTCTTTCCACCGAAGGAATCATCCTCTAACCTCACGGTCTAGGAGATCGATCGATTTTTCGTTTCGGGTCACTTTTCTTCCCTTCCCCCGAAATTCTTCGATTCACCGATTTTGAAGGACCGAGGAGCTACCCGAAAGCGACCAGAGGGGGGGTGAATGGGAGCTTCAAAATTTCCTTTCGGAAACTAGATGCCACTGTCCCAAGATCAACCCCAAAAGCGAAACCTAGAGCTTGCTAATGTCCACGACCCTAGATGTAGGGTGGGTGCTTCCTAGAAGCACAGCGGGACACTAGACAACTCTAGAAAGCCAACCCAAAAGACGGAACTCAAATCCGATCAAGGACGAACGAGCCGCGAACTAAAACGCGCGAAACAGCAGCGACCGGACTCTGGCCTGCGTCCGGTCAGCAGGGACCGGACGCGTCCGGTCGTCAGAAACCGTCTCTGGGAGCTCTCTGGAAACGACCGGACTCACGGGTACGGAGCGTCCGGTCGTGAACAGCGCGTCCGGTCAGAGACAAACAAGAACACACGAGACTGCGCAGAAAGGCACTGACCGGACTCTGCCTGCGTCCGGTCTGTGAGCACCGGACGCGTCCGGTCGTGCGAAAACGATTTTCGGAGCTCTCTGGAACTGACCGGACTCTGTGAGATAGAGCGTCCGGTCGGTTCACCTGCGTCCGGTCAGAATCAAACACGCGCAGTGAACAGTAACTGAGGCGAGTCCGGTCAAACAAAATGCCGAGCGTCCGGTCGGTCTACAGTGAACCACGCGACGAGCTGTTCAACGACCGGACTCTCTGAGCGTGCGTCCGGTCAACCCGAGGCAGCGTCCGGTCACCCCGTGAATTCACTGTTCGTCCACCGATTCGACTAGAACTCACCCAAAACAAATCCTCTAGGGATCAAACTTGGTGAGTGAAGTCACAAGGAGGTTAGTGAGCTATCTCTAAGAGATCATGGCTCGAACCTAACTCCAAATCGGTGAATCGAAGAATTTCGGGGGAAGGGAAGAAAAGTGACCCGAAATGAAAAATCGATCGATCTCCTAGACCGTGAGGTTAGAGGATGATTCCTTCGGTGGAAAGAAGTGCCTCACGATCTAGAACAACTTGGTTCAAACGGAATTGCAAAAGATGAACCGAGCAAAGAGATCAAGCGACGGGAAAATCGTGGAGCAAAAGGATTCCGCGAAGAACACAAGTAAAACGGAAATCACAGCCACGAACTCGAATCAAGGACGCAAATCAAGCCATCGATCAGTGCTCCAAGGTGAGGATACGGCCTCACTTCCTCGAATCAACAGTACACAGAGTGGAGTCTCTCTGCGGATCTCAACTAGCTAAAGCAGGGGTGTGGGAGAGTGGAAACCCTAATGCTAGGAAGCAAATGACTGCGCTAACTGAGATTGAGATAGGGAGGAGGGTGTCTCCCCTAGACTACTTATACTAACCTAGCCTAAGCCTATTTCCTACTCTACCCCTCTCTACTCTAATTACAGAGCGGGCCAGGAAAACCCTAAGGCTAATCTGGTCCACCCGCTGGTGGTAGGTAGATCCGACGGCCACGCCCGCACGGTCTTCCGCGTCGCCTCCACGCAACCTTCAGATCGCCGCCACGTCCCGCCACCACTCTGCACCCCCGGTTTTGCGGCCCAAACCGGGAAACCAGCCTTTTCCATCAGCCCCCGGTTTTGAGGCCCAAACCGGGAAACCAGCCTCCAGCCCGAGTTTTGTGGCCCAAACTCGGAAACCCTCAGCGCCCGAGTTTTGAGGCCCAAACTCGGAAACCGGCCCACTCCCAGGTTTTGAGGCTCAACCTGGAAACCGTCACGCCCAGGTTTTGTGGCTCAACCTGGAAACCCAGCACCCAGGTTTTGAGGCCCAAACCTGGAAACCGTCCACCGTTGGTTTTTCCCGGGCTCTACCAACAAACCGGCGTCGAAGAGGGGATGCACCGCCTGTGCACCCCTTCCACCGACATGATCGCACTTCTCCGCTTGTCGCTGTCGCAGGCTGCCAGCCACCACAGCTGATCCTCCGGCCTCCAGTCCATCAGTCCAAGTCCACGTCCGCCCTTCACCGTCCGATACATCGGCATGGCACGTCCGCCGCACGGCACGCCCATCCTTCATCGCGCCCGGTCCGTCGGCACGGCACGTCGCAACTTGACCTTCACCCGCCATCGATCACTGTCTCCGTGCTCGACACCTGCACAACACAAGCCAAAGAACATGCGCATCATCTCCGTTGACAATCACTCATCACTCAGAGACTCGGCATACACCCATGTATCCGCAATCTCCCCCTTGATGAGTGCATTGTCAACTCCACAACAAATCATGAATAAGAAGGAGGTAGGAAGGAGTGAGAAGAGAAAACCCAACCAAATGACCCAAAAGCCTAACAAAAGCCAAAGAAGGTCAAGTGGATGAAGCGAAAACTTGGTCCCCAAAGACATGGGCAACGGCTCGACGCAACCAAGCAAAGCAAAGCTAGCCCTCAAGAAGAGGTAGAACAGGCTCAACACCGCTAGCAGATACCAATTGAAGATCGGAGGACAACAGAGGCAAAATGCTAGTCCCTCAAGATAGAGGCACAGAGGCTCAACACAACTAGCAAGAAAATCACTCCGAACCAATTGGAAATCAACCCAAACCAAATGGGAAAGCACACCAGACGATACCAATTGAAAGCCAAATGAAAAAGCTTATGAAAGCTCATGAAAAGCTAGGAACGTTTGCTAGTCCCTCAAGACAGAGGCAACGGCTCAACACAACTAGCAAACTCCCCCTCGACAGATGCAAGCAACTAGGTCAAATGATTTGCATAAAATTTCTCCCCCTAGTTGAAAATGCACTTATCAAGGCCAAAAGGTATCGGAGAAGCAATTCTCTTCACATAACCTCCCCCTAAACACAAGATCTCCTTCCACAATGCATATGGAGTCAAAATGCAAGTTAGGAGCTTCAAGTATATAGTCAAAAGAGTGCAAAGATGCTCTAATCAGTATAGCTCCAACATCTCAATTAAGCACTCAAATAGCAAAGGCTCAAACTGATCACTTATACGAAATATGAAGCTTATGAGCATGTGAGCAGTTTTACGCCAAGAGGATAGTCACCATCAAAATAGCACTAGACATGTATAGAAGGAATCCAAACAAGTGCTAATCATATATACAAGGTGAACTACCCCTAGCAAAGTTCAATCATCATGCATAGGAATGAAGCATATACTTGTGATTTCAAATTTATATCGGAGTTGCAGCGGTAAAAGAATTCACAAGTTCATTTTTGGCATGTGATTGCGAGAGGTTGAAAGCTTGTCATTGCCTAACTTTTCAACCGTGCGAAGCCTATGCCGAAGCAATCAGAAGCTTAAAGCAACGGTTTCGGTCATACACTACATGGCTCAAGTTTAACTCAAAGTGCAATGAGAAACAGTCTCAATACCATGAGGTGTTGACAAGCAATCCCATCTCGGTCTTTTCAATTCAACAATACTTGGTTCAGATTTTAAGCAAGTTATGAACAACCAAGCAAGTGAATTACTCAGTACTAGAGACATAGCAACCTAGCATATCTGAAAAGCAGGAATGGACTCAACACACCCTACACGTGCTAGTTGCATATCTCAATGGTGAACATTTTCAGATTTATATACATTAGGCATAATTCACCATTCCAAAAATAGCTCGCTCATAACATGTAACAGTGATCAGAAAGAGCATAAGCTACAAGCATCATCATAAGTATCGGAGCAATACTAACAAGAGCATAATTACATTCTAGTGAACATAGACATGAAGCTCAGAATGTAAATGCGTATGCCCGACACAAAACTGAAAGAAAGAAGATACCAAATGGAAAGACTCAAGAAACTCAAAAGAAAAGAGCCTCAAAATAAAAGAGTCAGTCTGTACATCTCAAAATGCTTCCCCCATCTAAAAGGGAAAACACACACCAAGCTCACCCCTCAACCTATTAAAGGTTGATTCGTCTAAAGGCTTGGTGAAAATATCAGCCAATTGGTGATGAGTATCGACATGGCGAAGGTCGATATCACCCTTCTCCTGGTGGTCTCGCAAGAAATGAAAGCGCACATCAATGTGTTTGGTTTTCGAGTGAAGCACGGGGTTCTTAGCAACGCTAATGGCACTCGTGCTGTCACAAAGCAAAGGAACTCGAGTAAAGCTCAAACCAAAATCACGCAAAGTGGCCATCATCCAGAGTAACTGGGAACAGCAGCTAGCCGCAGCAACATATTCAGCCTCCGTGGTAGACTGAGCGACACTAGACTGCTTGCGAGAAGACCACGACACCAGAGAAGATCCAATAAACTGGCAAGTCCCAGAAGTGGACTTGCGCTCGGTGCGACAACCAGCAAAATCAGCATCAGAAAAGCCACAAAGCGAGAGGGTGGAGGAAGCAGAATACCAAATCCCGAACTCAGGCGTGAAACGAAGGTACCTGAAAATCCGCTTCACCGCCTGACGGTGAGAGGTGCGCGGCGACGCCTGAAAGCGCGCGCACAAGCACACGGCGAACTGAATGTCCGGCCGTGTCGCCGTCAGGTAGAGCAGCGATCCAATCATGCTGCGGTACTCCTTCTGGTCCACTGCTTCTCCATCCGTGTCGGCATCCAGGGCAGTCGTCGTCGACATGGGCGTCGGAAGAGGCTTGGCCTCACTCATGTCGAACCGCTTCAGCAAGTCCCTCGTGTACTTGCCCTGGTGCACAAACGTCCCCTCTCGGGATTGCTTAATTTGCAACCCGAGAAAGAAAGTCAGCTCGCCCATCATGCTCATCTCGAACTCCCTGCTCATAGTATCTGCAAACTTGGCAACCAAAGCGTGAGAAGAACCACCGAAAATGATATCATCCACGTAAATTTGGACCAAGAGAGTATCTTTGCCTTGCTTGAGGAGAAAGAGCGTTTTATCAACACATCCCATTTTAAAACCCTTAGCTAGCAAGAAGGTTTTTAATCTCTCATACCAGGCTCTAGGGGCTTGTTTCAAACCATACAAAGCTTTGTGAAGTTTAAAGACATGGTTTGGAAACTTGGGATTTTCAAAACCGGGGGGTTGCTGGACATAGACCTCCTCCTCAATGTAGCCGTTTAAGAAGGCACTCTTGACATCCATTTGAAAAAGTTTGAAACCCATGGATGCAGCATAAGCCAAGAGTATCCTAATAGCCTCCAAACGAGCTACAGGAGCGAAGGTCTCCTCATAATCTATCCCCTCCTTCTGACTATAACCCTTCGCTACAAGTCGGGCCTTGTTTCTCACAATGTGGCCCTCCTCTCCTTGCTTGTTTTTAAATACCCATTTTGTCCCAATAGGTTTACAGTCAGGAGGTGGTGGCACTAGAACCCAAACCCGATTTCGCTCAAAGTTCTCTAGCTCCTCATGCATGGCATTGACCCAGTCCGGATCCGTCAATGCGTGTCCAACATCTCGGGGCTCAAAAGACGCAACAAAAGCAGAATGAGCAAAGTGCGAGATGTGCTGTGACCTGGAGCGAGTAACTCGCTCGTCGATGTCGCCGATCATTTGTTCAGGGGGGTGCTGGCGCTGGATATGTCGTGGCGCCTCCCGGGAAGAAGTGACCTCCCCCTCAACAGCAGCTGGTTCCACCCCGGGTACAAAAGGTACCGCGCGAGGTGGAGGATCCCACGGCCCCCAGGAAGAAGAAGTGTCGGGGCCGTGAGTCGTCGTCGAGGCCGCTCCTTGCGGCACGGCAGGTCGAGGGGGTGCTGGATCATCTATACCTTCAGCACCCTCGTCCTCGTCATCAAAAAGAGGTTCTCCAACCTCATGATCACCTGCACGCTCAAAACGAGAAGAAGGACAAACAAGAGTCTCGTCGAAGGTGACATCTGATGTCTCCATGACTCGGTTAGTGTCAAGGTTAAGTACACGATAAGCTCGAGTGTGAGTGCCATAACCCAAAAACACACCGTCAGAAGAACGAGACTCAAACTTGTCCAGGTTGCCTTTTTTCAATATAAAACAGTGGCAACCAAAAACTCTAAAATAACTCACCTTGGGCTGGCGACCAAAACGCAACTCATAAGAGGTCTTCTTCAAAAACGCTCTCAGAAAAATGCGATTCGAAATGTAGCATGCAGTGTTCATAGCTTCAGCCCAAAAGCGCCTAGGAGTCCTATGCTCATCGAGCATCGTCCTGGCCATCTCAACAAGGGTCCGATTCTTCCTCTCTACAACACCATTTTGGGGTGGTGTATAGGGGGAAGAAAACTGATGCTCCAAACCAAGGCGGTTACAAAACTTCTCAAAATCCGAATTTTTAAACTCGGAACCATTATCACTCCTAATCGCTCGCATCGAGTTCAAAGGGAACTCGTTCTGAAGACGCAAAATCAGATTGCGAGCGAAGGAGAAAGTCTCGGTCTTCTCAGCTAAAAAGAAGACCCACGAATATCTCGAAAAGTCGTCAACAACAACCAAAACATACCACTTGCCACCAACCGAGCTCACCCGAGCCGGACCAACAAGGTCCATGTGTAAAAGCTCTCCGGGGTGCGAGGTCATGACCTTAGTCACCGGATGGTGGGGAGCAGCAACCATCTTCCCATGTCTGCAAGAATGGCAAACTAGATCCTTCTCCATCGAAAGCTTGGGCAATCCTCGGATTAAGCCAAGTGAGCTAAGTCTTGCAAGCAAGTCGAAGCTTAAGTGACCGAGCCTCCTATGCCACTTCCAAAGATCGGAAGAAGAAGGACTAGCCAAAAGACAGCGAGAAGATCCAAACGACTCCGAAAAATTCGCACGAAAAACTTTCCCAAAGGGCGAAATCAGACATACAAGATCGCCCTGAGGATCTAAGATCCGGCTAAGGTTCGGTTTGAAACGAATCTCATAGCCTTCACGAAAAAGTTGCGAAACAGAAAGCAAGTTAAAGTGCAGGTTAGAAACAAGAGCAACCTCGCGCAACACAAAGTGCTCATTAACCCGTACTGCACCAACGGACAATACCTTGCCCTTACCTTTGTCGCCGAAGGTTATGTACTCCTTTCCGGCGACCGGACTATGGCTGGAGAACCATTTGGCATTTCCGGTCATGTGTCTCGAGCAACCGGAATCCACAAGCCAAATGTCCTCCAACCGCTCCTCCTACATCAATAAAAAGACATAGGGTGAACATACGGTCCAACACTGGGGTTAGTAAAATAAGAAGGAAACCAGTGTTGGGCCGGCTGCTCAAAAGAACGGTTAGTGTAAAAACCATCCTGTCTAGGAGGATAGCGATCACCACGCACAGGAAAACGTGGTCCGCTGGGGAAGAAGCGCTCACCGCGAAACTCTACCTGCGGTGGGACAAAGCGCTCAACAAGGCCTCCGCCACGGGGTCCGTTACCTGCAAAAGCAGGACCCCGTCGGGCACGCTCTCTACGAGGTCTACGCCTAGGAGCCTGGGGCTCAACTGCTCTAGCGTCTCTCCTCGGAGCTCTCTCCTGCCTAGGCCTAACAAACTGAGGTCCTGGACCTCTAGGCCTAGTCTCCCTCCTCGGGGCTCTCATCTCCTGCCTAGGCCTGGGACCCTGACGTCCGGACCTAGCAGCTCTCCCCTGGGCCTTCGGTACATGTCCACCATGAGCTGGATGGTACATGTCCGGGTTCTCCATCTCCCGAGCCCTGCGCGCCTCTCGCTTGCGCCGAAAGCAGAACTCGCTCAAGTGACCATCCCTCCCACAAAAATCACACTGGTACCTCACCGCACGCACAGGGGGTTGTTGGTGACCAGGGCTGTGGGTGTGGCTCACTTTGCCTTTGCCCTTCTGTGGCAGCTCCTCACGAATGGGTGGCATAGCATCAAGCTTGTTTCTGAGGTGGTTTGGCTTGGGTGCCCAAACTGGGTTCTTGGGAGGAGCTCTCGGGGGTTCCTCAACCACACCATCTTTGGTGATAGGCTTGGCTGGCTCTTTGAGTGGAAGCTTGGCAAGTTTGGGAGTAGTGGTGGAATTGGGCTTCTCACATGGGTTCAGACCACTAGACTCTCCAATCTTACCAAAAACTGAGGGATCAACACTCGGGCCAAGACCTACACCAGGGGCACCAGCAGCTCGCTTGAATTGGGAGATCATCATCCCGAGCTGCGGCTCACTACAGGAGACCCATGACAAGATGGTCCGAAGGTATGTGTTTTCTTCCTCGGTTTGCATCTTGCCATGCTTCACATTTGCAATCTCCATCTCCAGCCCCTCACACAAAGCACGCCTCGAGACACAAGTGCTATCTGAGCTGGCCTTCTCTAAAGACTCAAGCTTGGCATTCTTCTCTGCCAACTCAGATTGCAAGACAGGACAAGTCTTGCACGCACCCAACAGCTGCGGCCTAGCACGGAGCTCATCCACCTCTCCAACCAACGCAGCATACTTACCTCTCAGAGTGAGAAGGTCAGTCATGTGCGCGGTGCACGACTCGCACTCCGCCTCCTCCGACACTACCACGGTGGACCGAGCGAACTCAAGCTCCTTCACCGTGTCCTCCCACTTCTGCCTAAACTCCTTGCGCTCTCTAGCGGCACGCCTAAGCAATTTATCTTGGCTAAGGAGGGCAGCAGTCAATTTCTCAACCTCGGAGGAAAGCTCGTCGTAGGTGAGAGATACCTGGGAGGTGTCGTCGTCGTCGTCGTTCCGAGGGGTACGCTCCGGCTCGCCGTCGACCTCATCTCCGAGCGCCATGGTGCAGAAGCCGTCGTCGTCGGCGAAGAAGCAGAGGCCGTTCAGCTTGTCCTCGATCCTCTTCTTCTTCTCGGACTCGTCATCGCTCGAGCTGGCGGAGTCGTCATCCGAGCCGTCGACGTCGCTGAGCGTGGCGAAGAACGCGCGCTGCTCAGCTTGCTGCTTCTCCAAGTACTTCTTCTTGATGTACTCTTTGTCGAAGCCGCCCCGTTTCTTGTGCCTTGGGGGAACGTGCTTCTCCTTGTACTTGGAGTCGCGCTTGCGCCCATGTTCGCCCTTGCCCAAGTGCTTGTTCTTCTTGGGGCAGTTGGCGATGAAGTGGTCGGGATCGCCGCACTCGTAGCATCCCGTGCGTCCTCCTCCTCGACGGCGGTTCATGCGGTTGTTGTGGAACCGCGAGAACCGGTTGGCAAGCAAAGCCAACTCATCGTCTCCCAAAGACTCCAGCTGGTCCTCTGTCACAGAAAAGAGAGAAGAAAGCGCAAAGCCAGCTGAGGGGTTAGAGGAAGAGCCGGAAACCAAAGCCATGGACGGGCGAGAAGGATTTTCAAAAGAAGCCCTCGCCATAGCATCAATCTCACTGGACTTGAGCTTACTGAAGAGCTCGTCGCAGGTGAGGGTCTCATAGTTCGGCGATTCGATGATTGCCTGAACCTTGGAGTCCCACACCGAACGGTCAAGAGTGTGCAAAAGCTTCAAAGCACGCTCATGATCGTCAAATGGCAACTGCTCTCTGTTAGCCCTCATCCTGTTGACAATCACCTGAAAGCGAGCGAATAAACTTTCTATGCTCTCGCCAGGTTGATGTCTAAAGTTCTCATACTCTCGCTTGAACGACTCGTAGAGTCGGGTTTTGACTTGAGAGGTGCCCTCATGAAAACGCATGAGAGTATCCCAGATCTCCCGAGCCGTAGCGAGGTGAGAAACGCGATCAAACTCACCCATGCTCAAACAAGAAAAGAGAGCATTACGGGCTCGGCTATTGGCATCGTGCTCATCGATCTGTTGCTGAGAGACACGAGCAGCCAAGACCACGTAATCAGGGGAGTTGCAAATATCCCAGATCGAAGCGCCCAAGCTCTGCAAATAGGCCGACATACGTATCTTCCAATACGCATAGTTCGTCCCATCGAAAAGCGGCGGTTTGCCCACGCCGCGATCCATGTCGCCTTCGGTGGATCTGGAACCGGCTAAGGTGGAAGATCCTTAACCCGCTCCGATACCAATTGAAGATCGGAGGACAACAGAGGCAAAATGCTAGTCCCTCAAGATAGAGGCACAGAGGCTCAACACAACTAGCAAGAAAATCACTCCGAACCAATTGGAAATCAACCCAAACCAAATGGGAAAGCACACCAGACGATACCAATTGAAAGCCAAATGAAAAAGCTTATGAAAGCTCATGAAAAGCTAGGAACGTTTGCTAGTCCCTCAAGACAGAGGCAACGGCTCAACACAACTAGCAAACTCCCCCTCGACAGATGCAAGCAACTAGGTCAAATGATTTGCATAAAATTTAGAGCAAAGAGATCAAGCGACGGGAAAATCGTGGAGCAAAAGGATTCCGCGAAGAACACAAGTAAAACGGAAATCACAGCCACGAACTCGAATCAAGGACGCAAATCAAGCCATCGATCAGTGCTCCAAGGTGAGGATACGGCCTCACTTCCTCGAATCAACAGTACACAGAGTGGAGTCTCTCTGCGGATCTCAACTAGCTAAAGCAGGGGTGTGGGAGAGTGGAAACCCTAATGCTAGGAAGCAAATGACTGCGCTAACTGAGATTGAGATAGGGAGGAGGGTGTCTCCCCTAGACTACTTATACTAACCTAGCCTAAGCCTATTTCCTACTCTACCCCTCTCTACTCTAATTACAGAGCGGGCCAGGAAAACCCTAAGGCTAATCTGGTCCACCCGCTGGTGGTAGGTAGATCCGACGGCCACGCCCGCACGGTCTTCCGCGTCGCCTCCACGCAACCTTCAGATCGCCGCCACGTCCCGCCACCACTCTGCACCCCCGGTTTTGCGGCCCAAACCGGGAAACCAGCCTTTTCCATCAGCCCCCGGTTTTGAGGCCCAAACCGGGAAACCAGCCTCCAGCCCGAGTTTTGTGGCCCAAACTCGGAAACCCTCAGCGCCCGAGTTTTGAGGCCCAAACTCGGAAACCGGCCCACTCCCAGGTTTTGAGGCTCAACCTGGAAACCGTCACGCCCAGGTTTTGTGGCTCAACCTGGAAACCCAGCACCCAGGTTTTGAGGCCCAAACCTGGAAACCGTCCACCGTTGGTTTTTCCCGGGCTCTACCAACAAACCGGCGTCGAAGAGGGGATGCACCGCCTGTGCACCCCTTCCACCGACATGATCGCACTTCTCCGCTTGTCGCTGTCGCAGGCTGCCAGCCACCACAGCTGATCCTCCGGCCTCCAGTCCATCAGTCCAAGTCCACGTCCGCCCTTCACCGTCCGATACATCGGCATGGCACGTCCGCCGCACGGCACGCCCATCCTTCATCGCGCCCGGTCCGTCGGCACGGCACGTCGCAACTTGACCTTCACCCGCCATCGATCACTGTCTCCGTGCTCGACACCTGCACAACACAAGCCAAAGAACATGCGCATCATCTCCGTTGACAATCACTCATCACTCAGAGACTCGGCATACACCCATGTATCCGCAGATTTGGAGTTAGGTTCGAGCCATGATCTCTTAGAGATAGCTCACTAACCTCCTTGTGACTTCACTCACCAAGTTTGATCCCTAGAGGATTTGTTTTGGGTGAGTTCTAGTTGAATCGGTGGACGAACAGTGAATTCGCGGGGTGACCGGACGCTTCATTCAACGACCGGACGCTGCTACAGTGCGTCCGGTGGTTGAACTCTGTCTGAGTTCTTTTGCTTGACCGGACGCTCTGTTCAAATCGACCGGACGCTCCCTTCAGTGAGTCCGGTCAGAAACAGAAAGGTTCCAGAAACGTTTTTCTGTGACCGGACGCGTCCGATGCCCAGTGACCGGACCCTCTGGTGAGTCCGATCGTTTTTCGGTGTTTCGTTTTGCTCGACCGGACGCTGGTTTTTGGAACTGATCGGACGCGCTGCTCGCACTGTTCCCGTGTTTTTGTCTCATCTGACCGGACGCTCAGTGAACGACCGGACGCTTGAGCTCCGTGCGTCCGGTCGCGAACAGAGAGCTCCCAGAGCTGTTTTCTGACGACCGGACGCGTCCGGTCCCTGCTGACCGGACGCAGGCCAGAGTCCGGTCGCTGCTGTTTCGCGCGTTTTCGTTCGCGGCTCGTTCGTTCTTGATCGGATTTGAGTTCCGTCTTTTGGGTTGGCTTTCTAGGGTTGTCTAGTGTCCCGATGTGCTTCTAGGAAGCATCCACCCTACATCTAGGGTCGTGGACATTAGCAAGCTCTAGGTTTCGCTTTTGGGGTTGATCTTGGGACAGTGGCATCTAGTTTCCGAAAGGAAATTTTTGAAGCTCCCATTCACCCCCCCTCTGGTCGCTTTCGGGTAGCTTCTCGGTCCTTCATGGAGCGCACGTCTCATCAGCAACAGTAGCGCCTGCCTTCAATGATAGTAGTGCTCGTGACCATATCGTTGTGGAGGATGTACTCCAGGATATCACAGATGATGGTGGTGGAGATGTTGAGGACACTACGGTGCAGGACCCTGCGGATGTGCAACTATTTTAGGATTTACTCAACCACATCGACGAAGACGACGTCGTGTATGGCTCCCCGAAGTGGCTGGAAAATTTCAGAGAGATGAAGCAGGCGTCACTTGATCCTTTATATAAGGACGGCGAGGAATGTCTGAAGGATTGCACGATGCTCTGTTTCAACCTCCACATGTTGATGATGAAGGCTCGGCATGCGGCATGTCGGCATGGCTATTAGGTTACCTTGTTAAAACATTCCCGACAAGTAACAAGATTCCAACAAATATGTATCGGGCAAAGAAGCTTATCCGGCCAGTGGCGATGAAGCTTAGAAAGTTCGATGTCTGCCCTAACCACTGCATCCTCTATCGGGGCACAAAGTATGAGAATTTGACGAGCTGTCCGCACTGTGGTGCCAGTCGCTACAAGAGAAATGCTGGCTGTCGCGTGGATGCAGACGACGATGAGGCCTTGCGAGGTGGTCAGAGGAAGAAGAAGAAGGGTGTTAAGAAGAGCAGTGTTGTAGCCAATCGCATCTCGGCTCATCAGCAGTATGAGGAAGAAGAGGGTTACACATTGAGGAGAAGTCCGGCACTGTCGGTGTGGTACATGCCAGTGATCGACCGCCTCCGTGCGCTATTTGGGAACCCAGAGGACGCGAAGCTCATGTCCTGGCATGCATTAGCTGACTGCTTGAAGGACGATGGCATGCTGCGGCAGCCCTCCGATGGCCAACAGTGGAAAGATTTCGACAAGGCCTACCCGCAATTTGGCAAAGATCCCAGGAACGTTCGGTTCGCGCTGAGCACCGATGGGATGAATCCGTTCGGCGAGCTGAGCAGCTCCCACAGCACCTGGCCGGTCGTACTGACCATCTACAACCTACCTCCCCATCTGTGTCAGAGGTGCAGGTATCTTCTGTTGACCATGCTTATCTCGGGACCAAAGCAGCCCGACAACGATATCGATGTTTTCCTCGAGCCGATAATGGAGGAAATGAAGGAGCTATTTGATGTTGGGGTCGAGATGGTGGATGCGTCCCTCAAGGAGAAGTTCACCCTAAAAGCCATCATCTTTGTCACCATCACCGACTACCCCGGCCTCTTCTCACTGTCGGGGCAGATCAAAGGGAAGACCGGTTGCGTAATGTGCATCGACGAGACATGCTACACTTACCTCAAGGGATCGAACAAGATGGTCTACATGAGGCACAGGCGGTTCCTTCCGAAAAGGCACAGATATAGAAGAAGTGTCATGAATCAATTGTTCGATGATTAGGGCGAGCCACAGGGTGAACCACCGGCGCAGACTACTTGGGGGGCAAAGGTGTATGAGATGGTGAAGGATATTGATCAGATCGAGTTTGGGAAGAAGAAGAAGCCACCAGAGGAGGGGACAAAACAAACGAGGAAGCGAAAGCGAGACACGACGGAGGAAGGGTCGCAGGTCCCCTCTGTTCCTTTCAAGAAGAGGTCGATTTTCTTTGAGTGCCTGTCATATTGGAAGACACTGAAAACACCCCATGTCATCGATTGTATGCATCTCGAGAAGAACGTCTTTGATAGCACGATTGGTGTCCTGTTGGACATTCCGGGAAAGACGAAGGATGGTCTGAAGTCACGGACGGATCTTCTCAACTAGGGCATCAGGCAGGACCTTCACCCTGGGTCACCTCATAATGGTAAAGTCGATCTTCCAGGTGCGGCCTACAACCTAAGGCATGACGAGAAGACTGCTATGCTCAACCTTCTTAGGGGTATCAAGGTGCCGACCAGTTTCTCTTCCAACATTAAGAGCCTCGTCTCCTTGAAAGACCTCACATTGACTGGCTACAACGCACATGACTGCCACATCATGCTGACGGTGTTCCTTCCAATTGTGATAAGGGTTATCGGTCCAGAGTACGTGAAGATGGTGGTCACTCGGATATCATACTTCTTTAACCGCATCACGCAGAAGGTCATCGGTAAGGCTGACCTCCCTGCCCTTAAGGACTTCATCGCGGAGACCCTTTGCCGGCTTGAGATGTGCTTTCCCCCCATCATATTTTGATATTATGGTACACCTGATGATGCACATGGTGGATCAGATCAAGCAACTAGGCCTTGTGTACCTACACGAGATGTGGACGTACAAGCGGTTCATGTCCACCCTCAACAGATATGTTCATAACCGTGCTCACCCGGAGGGCTCTATGATCGAGGCGTACACAACCAAAGAGGCAGTGAACTGGTGTATGAGGTACATAAAAGATGGGACGGCGATTGGGTTGCCTGTCCATCAACATGAGGGCAGAACCGCGGGCATGGGGTGCACGGGCCAAAAAGTTCACACTGATATACCATACAAGGAGATTGAACAAGCTCATTACAACATCTTTCATCAGTTGGTGAGCATGGAGAAATATGTCGAGAGGCACATAGAAGAGATCCACGCCGCTAATGACGGACAACGCATAGAGGCATGGGTCCAGAATGAGCACAGGAACAGTTTCATAGATTGGCTCAAAGAGAAACACGTACCCCTAGAAAGATGCCCTGATGATGAAGATACGGAGACCGTGCAGAAGCTTCTGCAAGGCCCGTCAAGCCAAATCACGACGTGGCAAGGGTACGATGTGAAGGGGTACAGGTTCCACACGAAAGAGAAGGACAAGAAGAGCGCGGCACAGAACTGCGGTGTTCGATATGAGGGCGTCGACGAGGCCACAAACACGAGGACGTAATACTATGGGCAGATTGAAGAAATATGGGAACTTGACTATGGCAAGGACGTATGCGTAACCGTCTTCCGTTGCCACTGGGTAAACCCCAAAGCGGTTGCGGTCGACAGTTTCGGGCTAACCACCGTGAACCTCAAAAGTATCGGGTACAAAGATGACCAATGGGTACTTGCAACGAATGTCGCGCAAATGGCCTACTATATCTATCCGGAGGACCCAAAGAGGCATGTGGTCGTGTCAGAAAAGTAGCGGATTGTTGGAGCTGATGGGGTCCAAAGCCCAGAACAATACAATAATTATGCAGAGCTCCAACTTTTTACCGATTTTGCAAAGAAGATTAAGGCCGTTGAGGACCGTTGCAACAAGAGCGGTATGAAGCCCTGGGCCCGTCCCGATGGTGAGAAGCGGTCCGTGAAAGCGCCAGCACCAAAATAGGATGTATATATGCCACATGTCTATGTAATAATGTAGTGGACAAGTTTTGTAATAGATTTTGTTAATAAGTTAATATTATTAATAATAAATCTTTGTCATAACCGCAATGGGCATCTTAATGTGCCTGCTGCGGTTATTTGTTATTAATAATATTTGTTAATATTATTAATAACAAATCTTTGTCAATGATAATGAATTGTAATTTGAATTTGAAATTTGAAATCAACTAAGTCAATGTGTATATGATGACAACAAACAACTAAGTGACTTTGTATGTTATGTCTAGATGGTTTATATGTGCATATATATATATCTCTGTTAGAAATCAGGAATTTTGTTAGACATCTGGAATTCTGGAATTATTTGAAAACTGCATTTGATTTGATTTCATATCCTGTTGTTTCTGTTGGCTGCATTATTTATTTTTTGAATCCAAAATTAATAACCATGGCGGGCAACATAAGTAGCCCGCTGCGGTTAATAGCAGTTACCGCAGCGGGCAACCTAAATCGACCGCTGCGGTTAATAATTTACCGCAGCGGGCGCTTTAGGTTGCCCACTGCGGTAAATGCTATAAACCGCAGCGGGCTGTTTATGTTGCCCGCTGCGGTTAAGGCTTTTACCACAGCGGGCAACAACGCCCACTGCGGTAATGGCCACGATTAACCATGGCCTTAGCACCGCAGCGGACGTTGTTGCCCGCTGCGGTAAAGCCAAAACGCCCGCTGCGGTTAAGCTTTCTGCAGTAGTGAGTGGTAAGGTCACTATGCATCTTATCAAGTTTTTCATTTTTAGCTTTGAGATCCTTGTTAGAGGACTTGAGCTCCTTGATGGAAGATGACATAGTAGCAAGTTCATTTTGTAACTCATCGCTAGCATGTGTGGCATTTTTGAATTTTTCAACAAGACATTCATTATCATTGACAAGCCTTTCATTCTTAGCTCTAGTTTTTCTTATGGTTTTAGTGTAGTTGTTTAGCAATTCAACAAGCTCATCATAAGAAGGTGCCTAAAATTCACCTTCACTATCATCATCACTAGTGTCATCATCACTTTGTACCTTTCGGTCACCCTTAGCCATGAGGCATAGGTGTGTAGAGGATGATGGCGGCGGCGGTGGTGGTGGTGTAGAGGACCCAATGACTAGAGCGGCCACCTTCTCCTTCTCATCATCACTATCTTCATTGGATGAGCCACCGGAGGAGTCAATGTCGGTGAGCCAATCACCAACAATGTAAGCCTTGTCACCTTTCTTGTGGTATTGCTTCTTCTTGTTGTTATCCTTCTTGTAGGGCTTCTCACTCTTCTTCTCATCTTCACTAGATGAATCATATTTCTTGCCCTTGTTCTTGTTCTTGTAGCTCTCTTTCTTGGGCTTGGGACATTGATGAGCAAGATGGCCAAGATCACCACAATTGTAGCAATCCATTTCGGAGATTGGCCTTCTCTTGCTACTTGTGAAGAACTTCTTCTTTCTTGAGTCAAAGTTGACTCCATTTTTGTGAAGCTTCTTCAACATCTTGGTGGTTTTCCTCACCATGAGAGCAATGTTGGAATCATCTTCATCATCACTTGTGCTCTCATGATGCACCTCAATAGCCTTGGACTTGCCTTTCTTGTCATGGTTTGCTTTGAAGGCCAAGTCCTTCTTCTTGTCGGTGGAAGATCCACCACTTGGTGTGATGTGCATGTACATCTCATAAGCATTGATCTTCCCCAAGACTTGTGTTGGTGTGGATGTGGAAAGATCACCTTGATGTAGCACCGTCACAATGTGTCCATACTTGTCAATTGGAAGGACACATAGAATCTTCCTCACAACATCAGATGGTTGCATTTGTGTGAGGCCAAGTCCATTGAGCTCCTCTACAAGAACATTTAAGCATGAGTACATTTCATTGGCATTCTCATGAGCAAGCATTTCAAAAGAATTTAACTTTAGCATGACCAAATGATAACGCTCCTCACGCTCACTCTTGGTTCCCTCATGGAGCGCACAAATGTTATCCCATAGCTCATGGGCATTCTTGTGGTTCCGGATGCGGTTAAACACATCCTTGCAAATGCCTCTAAAGATGATATTTTTGGCCTTTGCATTCCACTTCTCATTTTCCTCCTCCTTAGGAGTTAGGCTTGTGCCCTCCTTGGCCTTGGGAAAACCGGTGATCGCGGCTTGGCGGCATTTAACATCTACCGCTTCTAGGTATGACTCCATACGGATTTTCCAATATGGGAAGTTGTCTCCCTCGAACATGGGAGGTGGTCCATCACCCCCGGACATCTTAACTCTAGGCGGTTAAGTCTAAATCGAGAGCACGAGGCTCCGATACCAATTGAAAGGATCAAGATGCCCAAGAGGGGGGTGAATTGGGCTTTTCTAAAACTTTTCACAATAATTAAATCCTAACAAGCCCAATTAACCCCTTGTGCCTAGAAGAGTGTTTCTCTAAACTCTACCGCACAAAAGACTATCACTAAACCATTTCTACTCTAGCATGGCAATTCAACTTATGAAAGAACAACAAGTAAATTGCGAAATTGAATTGCTCAAAAGTAAATTCGTATGTAAAGAGAGTAGAGATGACACGACGATCTTTTTCCCGAGGTATCGAGGTGTCAGCACACCCCCTAGTCCTCGTTGGAGCACCCGCGCAAGGGTATCGCTCCCCCTTGATCCGCGCAAGGATCAAGTGCTCACTATGAGCTGATTCTTCGTCACTCCGGCCCGGTGAATCGCTCACTACCGGTCACAACATGGCTTGGGTCATCCACAATACCTCCGGATGATCACCGAGGTCTCCGATCACCACCAAGCCATCTAGGTGATGCCGATCACCAAGAGTAACAAGCAAGAACTCTCACTTGACCAACGCAAGGCTAATGAGATAGGTGGATGCACACTTGCTACTCTCTCTTCACTAATGAGGTGTTTGATCATTCAATTATCAAATCTCTCAACCTCACTAGTTGTGATTAGCATGTGTGGCATTTTTGAATTTTTCAACAAGACATTCATTATCATTGACAAGCCTTTCATTCTTAGCTCTAGTTTTTCTTATGATTTTAGTGTAGTTGTTAAGCAATTCAACAAGCTCATCATAAGAAGGTGCCTCAAATTCACCATCACTATCATCATCACTAGTGTCATCATCACTTTGTACCTTCTGGTCACCCTTAGCCATGAGGCATAGGTGTGTAGAGGATGATGACGGCGGTGGTGGTGGTGGTGGTGTAGAGGACCCAATGACTAGAGCGGCCACCTTCTCCTTCTCATCATCACTATCTTCATTGGATGAGCCACCGGAGGAGTCAATGTCGGTGCATGAAGACGGATTCCAGATGAGAGCAACCTTATTTGTTTGACGCAATCAAATAAGGTTGCATGTACGTGACTGCATGATATGCTTAATAAAGGTACTACAGAAAAGTAAAGCCAAAATATAGAAACATATACATGCTACTGGAAGACATTTGTTTGAGCAAAGAGTTACATGCATGGACATCGGCTATTCTAAGAGCATCTCCAACAACTTGGTATAATTTACTTGCTAAATCTTGAGTTTTAGCAAGTTGCTAATTTATTTGCCAAGTGAAAAAAAGACTTCTCTCCGACAACTTCCTAAAATACACTTGCCAAAACGAACGAACGAAGAGTCGGATCCGCTAGTCATAGACATGGGTATAAATTTTTCAGGTAAAAAGAATAAAAAAAAGAGTAACTTGAGGGGAGGGGAGGTGTAGGCGCGCGGGGGGAGGGGGCGTCCGTGCCGGTTCCGCAGTGCGGGAAATTGCGCGCGCGAGGGGGCTGTTTACCAAGTTGGGAAAAATACCAAGTTAGTTTAGGGAGTTGTTGGAGAGGGTTTTTTGAGTTTTACCAAATTTATAAGAATACCAAGTTGATTTAGGGAGTTGTTGGAGATGCTCTAAGGTGGATCGTAAATTCTAGAGTGAAAATCGGCTAATAACTTGTCCTCAAGCCGATGATCCACTTGTTCTTCTAGAAGACGGGGTTCGACGCCTATCTAAGGTGGATCGTAAATTCTAGAGTGAAAATCGGCTAATAACATGAATGCACACGATATTAAAAGGCAAGGAGAATCCATATGTGAAGGACCGAGAAGCAACCAGAAAGCGACCAGAGGGGGGGTGAATGGGAGCTTCAAAATTTCCTTTTGAAAACTAGTAGCCACTGTCCCGAGAATCACCCCAAAAGACAAACCCTAGAGCTTGCTAATGTCCCCGACCCTAGATGTAGGGTGGATGCTTCCAAGAAGCACAGCGGGACACTACACAACTCTGGAAAGCCAACGCAAAAGACGGAAACCAAATCCGACAATGAACGAACAACCGGCGAACGAAAACGCGCAAGGCAGTCTCGACCGGACTCTGGGCAGCGTCCGGTCAGGGAGCACCGGACGCGTCCGGTCGTCAGAAAACCAGTTTCGGACCTTACTGTTCGTGACCGGACTCTGGTGTACGGTGCGTCCGGTCAGGATAGTAGCGTCCGGTCACAAGGACAAAAACAAGTGAACAGTACGCGCTGTGCGTCCGGTCAGTGAGCTCCACAAGT
Organism: Coix lacryma-jobi var. lacryma-jobi; assembly: GCA_009763385.1. Lineage (NCBI taxonomy): Eukaryota > Viridiplantae > Streptophyta > Magnoliopsida > Poales > Poaceae > Coix > Coix lacryma-jobi. Next base: position 58,976,200 of record CM019823.1, on the reverse strand, counting down.
GTCCGGTCAACCAGCAGGAAATCGTAGTGAACGTTCAACGACCGGACTCACCTAGCCAGCGTCCGGTCGTCCCGACCCCTGCGTCTGGTCACCCCGTGACAACACAGTTCATCCACCGATTTGAATCAAACTCTCCCAAAACGAAACCTCTAGGGTTCAAACTTGGAGAGATGAGTCACAAGGAGTATAGTGAGCTATCTCTAAGAGATCATGGCTCGAACCTATCTCCAAATCGATGAATCGAAGAATTTTGGGGGAAGGGAGAAAACTTGACCCGAAACGAAAAATCGATCGATCTCCTAGACCGTGAGGTTAGAGATTAAATCCTTCGGAGGAAAGAAGTGTCTCACGATCTAGAACAACTTGGTTCAAGCGGATTTGCAAAAGATGAACCGAGCAAAGAGATCAAGCGACGGGAAGAACGTGGAGAAAAAGGATTCCGCGAAGAATACGAACAAAACGCGAATCACACCCACGAATCTGCAACCGTGTGGCTACCACACGCTACAACAGTGAGGATACGGCCTCACTTCCTCAAAATCAACAGTGCACAGAGGCAAGTCTCTCTGCGGATCTCAGCTAGCTACAGCAGGGGATGGGAGAGCAGAAAACCCTAAGTGCGAAAGAGCAAATGACTGAGATAGAAAGGGAGGAGGGAGTCTCCCGACTACTTATCCTACTACTAGCCTAAGTCTAATTCCTACTCTACCCCTCTCTATTCTAATTACAGAGCGAACCAGCTAAACCCTAGGGTTATTCTGGACCAACTCGGTGGTAGGTGTATCCGACGGCCACGCCCGCACAATTCGAAGCGTTGCCTCGACGCAACCTCTAGATTGCCGCCACGTGCCGCCACCGCTCTGCACCCCCGGTTTTGTGGCCCAAACCGGGAAACCAGCCTTTTCCAGCCATCCCCCGGTTTTGAGGCCCAAACCGGGAAACCAGCCCACCAGCTTCTGAGTTTTGAGGCCAAACTCAGCAAACCCTCAGCGCCTAGGTTTTGAGGCCCAAACCTGGAAACCGTCCTCAGCCCGAGTTTTGTGGACAAACTCGGAAACCATCCGCACCCAGGTTTTGAGGCCCAAACCTGAAAACCGTCCACCCGATGGTTTTTCCCTGGCTCTACCACCAGACCGACGTCGTAGAGGGGATGCACCGCCCGTGCACCCCGTCCACCGACACGTGTCCCCAAGTCTACGACTTAGGCAACACATGGCCGCAAGTCTTCGCTCGTTGCTGTCCCAGGCTGCCAGCCACCACAGCTGATCCTCGGGCCTCTGGTCCCTCAGTCCAAGCCTCACGTTCGCCCTTCGCCACTCTTGGTCCATCGGCACGGCACGTCTCTACTTGACCTTCAACTCGTCTTTGATCACTGCATCCGTGCTCGACACCTGCACAACACAAGCCAAAGAACATGCGCATCATCCCAGTTGACAATCACTCATCACTCAGAGACCCAGCATACACCCATGTATCCACAATATGGTGGCCGATTATATACTTGTGTGCATAATTAACATGCAAGGGTCAGAGTCCAGAAGAAGCGCGACATGAAAATAGGAAGGTGCTAGTCTCGGAATATGATTCATGTACACGCATGCAGAGTCAATGTATCTTTGTAAATTTCTTTATTTAGGTATCTTTTATTTTATTAGGCAAGTCCTTCAGGACTCTCATTCTCACTCAGAGTATAAATAAATATAAACCTTCGGTCATTGTAAAAAGAAATCAATCAATCAAACAACACATTTATATCTTTTTCGGCTTTGGCCAAACCCTAGGAGTAGAGTAGATTCCGGCGAGATCTTCAAACAGGCAGGACTGCATCATTAGGTCCGATCTCCGGTTTGCTTGTAAGTATTGCCACGGTTTATATCTTATTTGCAAGACTGCATTGGTTAGGTCCAACCTCATGCAAATTTGGTGTAAACTAGTTATCGGTTTATATTTAGCTTGTAAGGCTGCATTGGTTAGGTCCAACCTCGTGCAAACTCGGTATAAGCTAGTTATCGGCTCTACCAGATCGACAATGTAGTAGATTCATTAAGTTACCGATATAGTTTGTTTTAAATTGTTTTTCTATTTGCAACAATATCATCACCAATCAAGACTGACAGACTAGGTAGCATGCCCGTGCGTTGCTACGGGACAACAAAACTTGCATACCAAAAATACAGTATCGCATGATAAGATAATATTGTGAAATTAAATACCGACAAATTAATATTTAATCTAAAAAGCAAGCAAAGTTCATGGAATTAACAGTCACAAAGAGCGCAGCATCACAGGCTCACCAACTTTACTTTATAGACCTTTCCATGATATGCCTAAGATAATCTACAATTCAAATTATAATCCTTTCAAATCCACATTCAAACTAATGCTCCCTCCATCCTTGTAATTTAATTAGTTATGGACAGCAAAACGGTCTCCAAAACATAACATTGATTTCCCGTTTTAAAAATATTAATTAATAGCTAAATGTCCGTGGATTGCAACGAAAATTACAATACAACAATATTATAATGATGAGTGTGTTGCCCTGTTATCCACCGTACATTGAATTTGATAAATGTGCCACTGTGTTGATTGTGCCACTGCCAAGTTTCTAGTTTCACCGAGTAGCACACGTCCTGCTCAGGTATAATCACCAATGCAAATTGCAGTGCAGCTAGGATCATCTATATGCTTTTGGGGTTTCTAGAACTCTGAAACACAGAAGCGCTCCGGTCACCTGAAAGGCCTCACCTTTGGCAGCATCAACTCCATCTAACTTGATGAACACTCAGTCAACTCATCTGCTATTTGCTCATAAGACAACCATCTCACTTGCTATTTGCTCATCTCAAGTAGAAAAATGTCTCCTGACCAGCAGTCACCTATACACAATCAAGTGGACAAATATATTGATCAAATGAGTATAATCCTACTGTGGGATGAGATATTTGACAAAAGGAATTGTTATGTAATATAATACACTACAATCTTGAGGTATTTTTCTGGTTTGCTTTCTCACACATCAAAAAGAAAATAGTGCTCTCTAGTTGCCGTTGTGCGAACAATCATCTCAGACTATAAATGCAAGAAACAGGATAATTGGAAAGTGAAGTATTCGATCCAGTGATTAGTGAAATAACTGGTTATTAGTTAGCTAGACCTATCATAGACAAGAAATTACAAAAAAATTCAAACTCACAGCCTTGATTTGACACAGAGACTGAGTGCTAGATCAGAACGGTTTTGAATTTTGGATCTTTCACATGAACTTTCTGCCACTTTGGATGAAGATGGTGGTGAGTCACTCTATTAAAAAAATGAGACCACAATATATATGTCACACAGTGGAGAATCAGAGTTGAGCAAAACTGTGCTAAAAAAAATGCTCGATTTTAACTGCATTTATGAAAATAAAAGAAAGACCTTGCCACGGCTGAGAGTGCAGGATCCACTCAAACTCTTCTTCCTCTAGTTGGAAGACAAACTCCAGGACCAAAAGCTTCTCAAACAGCAAGATCTTCCCCAGTGGCAGTCAATCGCACTGCAGGTTAACAACACAAAGTGACTTTTGATGTGTCCCATATTTTGCCGCTCAAGTGCTATATGCTGACATAAAACTTGCCTTTTGGTTGATACTTGTATACACTTGCCACCTTTCAGTTGACACTAAGCATGTATAGCCACAGATATCTATCCACCTCCCAGACATGTAGGCTTTTGTCAGTTCTAAAGCGATGAGACTTCAAAGCTGAACACTGAAAACAGTATAGATAGTGTCATGCACTTTTTTGCATATAGTGGAACAATCTGGTTCTAGACATAAGAGCAAGCAATTGGAACTGGAGCAGAGGGTAGACAGGCAGCCCAGCAGCCTCACCATTTGCTACCAGTTGATGAGGCATGGTACAAAGTGTACTCATGTTGCTTGCATTCAGAATTTCAGGTAACTGTGGGCATCAATGGCTGAGGCTGTTGTAACATGCTACTCCCATCAGGTTAAGAAGTTGCGGTTGATGCAGCCGTGGGAGCATTCTGTCAAGGCAAATAATTTGGTGGTTAGTCATCTTTGTTTCTTGACCATTCCATGCCAACAAAGGATCAATCATGTTTATGTTTGTCTCAGCGCGTTCCTCCTGTCCATTATCAGAATTCAAAAATATCTCTATCCTCATTTATACTATAGAATCAGACTTTTGTTGTTTGAGAAATCTTACACTGACGTTGACAAAGAAAGAGACTACTTTGCTGCCAGCGTAAACATTTATTGAGCCCTCGTTCATATGGACACCCCTGTACATATAGATTTTGAAAGGCGTCCAGAGTCAACTAAAATTCACCATTGACACAAAAATTATGGAGTACTATCTGATGGCAAGATCTGATTTTATGACATTGTCTGAGAAGCTCATCAACAATGTGTGAAGCTGCCCACTTTTTAAAAAGATTTGAAGTCAAGAATAACATGCAGGAGAGATGGTAAAGCAACAATTGTTTTCCCCATTATATAGCTAAAATAAATTTAGTTTCAGAATGGTAATGCATACAACCTTCTTTTTTTCAAAGGGAGTGACTACACATCTTTCGGTTGATTTTGTTTCAATTCATCAATCAGATTTTCATCCAATCATTACATGACACGTATGTTCCTGAATACGGATCAGAATCTGGTAGATAAAGGGGAAAAAATTCACCCAGATTTTACAAAGACAAAACAATAAAAAGTGATTGAAATTATAACGATCAACACTCATATCTTATCCAATGGGCGACCTTAAAAGGGAGAACTCAAACATTGAATATCTAAAACTCCAAACTCACAAAACTGAAAACTGAAACATGTGCACTACAGAAAAAATAGTGAAAAAGTTCCGGTGGACTATGAAACATGAGTACACAAACACTGAATCTCTGAACTCATTCAACTAAAACTAATGGAAATTTTTTAACTAAAACAGAGTTTCCAAAAATCAGAAAACTGAAACTGAACATCTTTAATATTTTTGAAGTTCTTTAATTCCTAAACATGTGGGACCACAACGAATCTTTACAGGGTGATGCCTTTGGAGCTCAAGCTACTGCACACAATAAACACAAAAAAGCAAGCGCAAAGGATTGGACCACTGCTTCCTAAACCTCTCCAATAGCCTTCATCCAACTACATGCTCTTCCTCTCCTCACGCCCACAACTTGCTGGCCACCTAGTCCAACTCATCCACCTTCCCTTGATATACCCTTTGTTACATGCATCTGTGCACACAAAATTTGTGACGAAGCAAAACAAATGAAATTCAAAATCACCTATGAGACGATGACAATGAGAGAATCACAATCCTTCGCCGACGACAACGCTGGTCCGGCACCTCCGCCGAGCAGCAAGCGGACCTTCTCTGCCGCTATTTCCATATATTACTTCCATTGCATTTTGTTTAACAAGAGAAGTATTTGAAACATCAATTTCTTGTTGCTATGTGATCAAACGAAGTATGTGCATGCTGAACTTAAAAAATATCAGGTGAATATGTTACTTGATGGCTTATCACACTTTCATTCATGCTGGCTAGAGGCAAATCAGAAACATGTTGCTGCCGATGGATCAAAACACAAACATGCGACTGTGTTTCCTGAATGGTTTGGAGCCACCTGTTTACACGGATGATGACTGTTGCTGTAGGCATAAAACTGAACCGACCAATCAGCAGGACACTGAACCCAACAATCAAAATCGGACACTAAAACCCCAATGAAAAACATGCAAATAATAAATTAAATATTCAGGACTGCTGAAATCTGAAACAACGAACACTGAAGGGACATTTGGAACACTGAACCTCAAACTCTAAACTAACCTATACTGAAATCTGAAACACAGGCACTACAAAAAATGTCTAAGTCAATACAAATAAAGAAGACCATATACTAACAAATGATTCGGCTCGATCAGCATATGAACAAATAGATACAATCATAGAAGAGCAGAGCAGGTGCTACCTAGGTAAGCAGGTATTGAAATCGGCATCATTATCATACATACGGTGGTGAGCAAGCAAGGAAAGGAACAATACTTGGTGATGGCACATACAGCATAGATGATGCCCGGGATGTAGGTGAGGAAGGTGAGGAGGAGGCAGATCCATAGCTTGTGCCCGCACCCGAACCAAAAATGAATGAAATCCAAAATCAAATGGAAGAGAAAAATGACAACACGAACCTTCAGCTTTAGTAAGAGATGGAAACGACAAGAGAACCATAATCCTTCGCCGACAGTGACGCTAGAGCCGGGGTTGTCGTCGGCACAACCGGCTCCGCCGCAGCCTCCTCCTCCGCCTCTGTCGCCGCATCCGCCTCCCCGTACAACTCCGCCTCCAACAAAGCTAGAGCTGACGTTGGCGTCGGCGCCTCTGCCTACGCCTCTGCCTTCAGAGAGCAACAAGTGTGCTCTCTCTTCTCCACTGATGAGCAACAAAATGACTGAATCGATAAGCAAATAAAAAATACTAATAAAAAAGAAAACAACACTGAAAGTCCATTTACGTTATGAAGAAAAGCCCTAAAACAAACCGAAGCGGCCCAAAAAGAAATAAAACCACACAAGATAGCACGGATCTGAACAAAATCTTAGCCATAGAAAACTGATTGATTAAGATACAACAAATCATCCGATAGATGAATAGAAATTCCCTTTTTCAAAACATATACTATTGCAATCTGGATAGATGGCAATCACCTTCTAAGCCCTTTTTTATTCTTAATGACACTAACTGACTAAAGAGATTGAAAAAATTCTCATGGGCTTGGTATATACACCAAAAGGATCGTTACAGTGTATGTGGTTGACAACCTGCAGGTATCTAAGAACCTAGCTACATGTAGCAAATGGCAAAGCTCCCTACAAGCACTATACATTAAAATAAAATACCACCACCAAATGAAAAAGCTTTATCTTCTAGAATATCACAACTCATTTTAATTTTTAAAAAATCTCTCCTTTCAAGAAAAGTAAGGCCATACTTATGGTATACCACATATCATTCAAATTTAAAATAAAGCAGCTGCTCTCAATGGGCGCGTCCACGCCTCTTTTCTCTCTCTGATCTATTGGAGCTTCATTTCTACAGCCTTTTGATGTTTGAACCGGGCAACCTAAAAAAAGAAACCATAAAGAGTGAACTACAGAAACCGACCCACCTTAAACATCTTATTACAAGTAAAATCAGTGTTTGTCTGTGTCATAGACTCAGCACAACAAGAGAGCCATATCCCATATTACGGCGTTCCAATTACAGGGTAGAAACTGTTGATTGATAACTTAGGAATTCAAATGTAAAGTAATTCAGTCTCACCTTGTGCGCTCTTCAATTTGCCATAGTATCAGGCTGATTCTGTTTAGACAATTTTCCTTATCCTCTGAATTAGCTCTAGTACTTCACATAGAGCAATGAACTCCTGTGAAGTGCAAAAGGAGATACCATTATGACAATTGACAAAGTACCATGCTAGAGATCCTGCACTGTAAATGAATTAAAAAGGTGCGCCTAGTGAAACAATGTACATGGCAAATTTTGATAACCTTCAAATGGTCCTGTGATGCCTTCAAAACTGGGATCCGATCCTCCTGCACTATCTTCTCAATCATTTTCACATGGCAATACAGAAGCTACACATACAAACAAAGATCAGAGCAGATATTTCCGCTGTAGTGACCCATTTTCTATCATATACCATCTTCTATTGAGTTTCATTAATAATGTAGCTTTTGCATTGTGCGTCCGGCGGCTGTCATGGGGCATGGGAGCTGCTGCGCCCCTCCACTCCTCAGGGCCGCATGCCAACAACGATGTGGGGCAGGAAGTTGTGGAGCACCTCACACATTCCTACACAGCGACTATGACCATAGATCGAGAGTGGATTAGCCTAGGATGCACATATTGGGAACGGAAAGGTGCTAGGGTTGAGGGGAATGAGATCGAGGGGTCGGCATCAGGACTACTCACCATGGATCCTGCGGCCGGTCATCGTCGACAACTTCCTGTCGCTCCGCTTGCCCCTCTTGACGCAGTCGCAATCGCTGTGTCCATGCTCCGTGGAAGACGTCATCTCTTTTTTTTGAGAAAGGAAGACGTCGTCTCCATCATGCTGCTACAATGCAAATAAGATCAGGAGGGGTGCTTCGCGAAGGGGAGGACGGGTGCAGATTGTGGTCGATGAGAAGGACCAACCGCTTGTGCAGGATCACGGCTTTAGGGGCGGGACGTGAGGCGACCCCGCACACGACGTCGACCCTCCAGTTTCCAGTGGTGCGCGGCTCACCGTCCACACCGTGGCCGCACGCGTTGGGGTCGACGCCGGCGGCAGACCCGGCGGGGGCCGGCGGCTTGAGGCGCGGACAGAGGCGGATCCGGAGGAGGCCGGCAGCTCGGGGGCGCGGTTTTCTGGCGGCGGCTCCGTGCGACCCCAAGGGAGGAGCTCGACGCCCCTTGGGGCAGCGGCTTGGGGCGCGGTTTCCGGCGCTGCTCGGTCGGCGCTGCTCGGTCGGCGCGGGAGGCCGACGGCAGATCCAGCGGTAGCCGGCGGCGGCGGGGCGCGGACGACGGCGGATCTAGAGGAGGCTAGCGGCTTGGGGGCGAGGACTTCCGGCGGCAGGTGGATCATCGCGGACGGGAGATGGGAGCTCCTAGCGGTGCCGGAGTCGCGGCGAACGCAGGGTCACAGGTTGATTTTCTTTCCTTTTAGCGTCGAGTCGAGAGAGCGTTGGTCGGACGGCCTTGTGGTCGCACGACCCGCGCGATGATGGCGTAGCGAAAAAAAAGGCGCACGAAGGTGGTGTCCATCTTTCTCTCTTTTTATTTGTGAGAGATTATATGCAGCACTATTTGCTTGATCATAAGGAATAAGAGCAGCAGGGCATATATTAGTTCTGTTTCAGTTCAGCAGAGCATTGACAAGTTACTATTGTGTGTAGATGATCAAAATAGAGGAGCTCATACTTTCTCCCTGTATGTTAAGTGTTCCTGTAGATGTTACCTGTGAACCTTAGCACAATAAAGACTTTCATTTTCAATTCTCTAGCCATCTCTTTTGTCATGTGCAGTTAAGTGCCTCATGTTTATATGTATGTGCCTCATGTTTATATGTATTTGTAGTCATCTACTGTTATTCATAAATATGATTAATATTTGATTATTAATTTATCATAAGATTTTCTAAGATTTTCTATGTATACCCGTGGCAACGCACGGTCACCTGATCTATGATGAAAATAATAGCACAGTCATTTTTTTTTATTGCTATGCAAACTAATCTACCAAAGATCAATGCTCTTTTATAGGTTTATTAATTAATGTTCCTGTTCAACAAAGTTTTTTCTACGAATGTGCACTTAGGTGCGTGTGATGTGTGAACAATTAATCGAATGTAGCTGCTAGACACAAACTGTTTGATTAGTTTTTTTGCAGAAAAAGTGTTTGAGTAGTTAAAAACTCAAATGGACACTAACCGATCTCAAGAGTTAAAGATTGATTGAACTGTAACCCATTTGTGAAATTTATATATGGTTACTGCATCTACCATCAATACATGAATAATATGACTTCTAAGATCAATGTAGGCGCTGGCAAAAAAGATTATAAACACTGAGCAATAAAATAATAAACATTCACACAATGGGCAATACTATTTGAAAGATTTTAGTGCTATAAAAAATAACTAACAATTATAATCCATTCAATACTAAAAAAAATGTTGTGTGGCTTCTAGCCGGCGAGATGCACACAATTGGACAGACAGAGGTGAGAAAGATAGGATTTAGCAAATCACATTGCAATGTGATCTGCTCCTAAAAAGACGCATGATCTAATATATTTAGCATTTTAGATGCAATGATATGATCTCTGCTCTCTACTACATATGTGAGGAAGACACATGATTATATCAGGTCAGGGAAATAGAGAATCATACCTGACTATGTACGTAAGGAAGAGAAGGTCGTTCTTTGCTGTGCTTGTGGGCCTGGATCAGCATGCACTTGACAAGGTCTCCCTCAGATCAACTGCAAATACATATAAACATGAGGCACTTTACCCCAAGCTCTGTCCACAGTTACTCATGCCAAATCTGTCATGTGCAGGAAAACACCCCAATACTCTGTCCACAGTTACTCATGCAAAGGTACTCGTTAGGGACTAAACTCAATTATATGTTAATTCAAGTGTTACTCTAAAACCATTCAGGTACTTACTGAATTCTTTTATCATTCATCTAAGTATTCTAGTTAAACATAAAGAAAAGAGCACTTATGTTAATTTTCAGTGTGATGCACACTTTACTGACATGAGAATGCTTGTAGGTTGTAGCCATGTTCAGGTAAGATAGAGGGAATTTAAGAACATGTGCCGCATATTTGCAACAAGCCCCAGTGAGCAACTCGTGCTGACAGTGCTGAAATCTAACCTACTAATTGACATACTATCTTAGCTTAGCTAGATATCCAACCTTTAGGCTAAATATATTCCAGTAAGTGCTCCTTGCCTCTCTTGTTTCTTCAAAAAAAGATGTAATCTGCAGATATAGCACTACAGTTCCACTCAAATTATGGAATCATTATTTTACAAAGTAACAACATATTAGAGCCAACTACGTCATTAGTTGAAAATAAATCCTATCTAAACTTTACCCGAATAAAAAGGTCTGCCAAACATGTCAAAAAATCTCCCCTGTGTCCCCTTAATTATTGTTGTTTATGCATAATACTCAGTACCTGTTCCCTGAATGGAATGAGAAAATAAAGTGGCTAAAACAAAAGCTCACTGTCAGATTTCTCAACCAAACAGTTTGGATCCTCTATTACTCCATTAATGTAAACACAAGGACGCATGCTAAATATTTCTAAAACTATCAAAATTTGGTCAAACAAGCATATCCTTTTCTTTTGGAGTATATAATCACCGTGTCTGATCGTTCCATAAGTTCTTCAAGGCATCTATCAAATTTTCTGATGGAGAAAGTGGCAGCATGATGAATGCTGACAATTTCATACTTCCAACTTCCTAATTTCTGGTTGGAAACCATGACCTGCAGGTGGCGCTTCCCAACAACATCACCATCACGCACTCAAATCAGCAACGGAATCACTGAGCACAATTTTCTGATGGAGAAAGTGGCAGCATGATGAATGCTGACAATTTCATACTTCCAACTTCCTAATTTCTGGTTGGAAACCATGACCTGCAGGTGGCGCTTCCCAACAACATCACCATCACGCACTCAAATCAGCAACGGAATCACTGAGCACAAATCACCCAAGCGATTAAGAAAATCAAAATGCCAGCCGAGAAGTACCCCATTGTCCATGCGGATATTGCCATTGAATACAGCGAACAATGAGCTCACGGCAGCGCCGGAGTAGTGAACGTGCGCGTCCCCAAACAGGAACTCCAATACACAGCAACGAGAAAGAGAAGGATTCACACACCTGTTGGTTGACCTCGGAAGCAGGAAGGGCCGTGGATGTTGGCGGCTGCAGTGGGCTCGCGGAGGCCGTGCGGAGAGTGGACGACGCTCGGTCGGCCGGGGAGATTGCGTGGCCGAGGCGAGGCGAGGAGGTCGCGACGGCCGGAACGGCGCGGAGAGGGGACGACGCTCGGTCGACCGGGGAGATTGCGTGGCCGAGGCGAGGAGGTCGCGACGGCCGGAGGCCTTGGCCGGGCGGTGAAGGGCGGATTTGGCCTCGGCGCGCGGCCGTCGGCGGCGGGGCGCGCGGCCGGCGGCGGCGGGGCGAGCTTCAACGTCACGGGGCAGCGCGGGTCTGGAGGGGAAGGAGAAGGGCGCGGGTCTGGAGGGGAAGGACGGGGCAGCGCGGGTCTGGAGGGGAAGGAGAAGGATCACACGATCGCCTAGGGAAGGAAGAAGATCCGCCGTGCGCGTGATTGACGGTCCGGGGAGAGAGGAGCGCGGGGAGGACGGATCGCACGCGACGAAGGGATTGGTGAAGCTAAATTTTTCCGCACCAATACGATGTCGCGTCTTTAGTCTTTTTTTTTAGTTGTGAGAGATTTAGCTCTAAGTTTCACTAGATCTTTGTTGCAAGTCTCTGTATCAAGTCGTGTTCGATGCATACCGAATACCGGCTCGCATCAGATACTCTGTCAATCTTGGTTGTTACGTGTTGTGCATTTAGGTTATCTGACTGGTTATAGATAGATAGAGGATTAAAGAAGATCTAATCTGTTTTCATGCGTTAAGGTTGTATCCCCGGACCCCATTATCGCTGGAACTGGATTAGGTATGCTCTAGTCTTAGATTTATCTGTGATTAAGACAGATAGGCTTGTTCTTTGGGAGCAATCTAATGGTACCTGGAGTAGCAATCCATAAAAGATAATAAAGTAGAGCCCGCGGTGACATCAACTATCTGATCTATCCTTCGTAATCAAAGGGATCCTTAGTCGACACACATGCGCCACTCGGCAAAGTTCTTCTTCTTGACCAGTATTGGGTTAGCTAACCACTCGGGGTGGAGGATTTCTCTGATAAACCCGGCCGCGAGTAGTTTAGCTATCTCTTTGTTGATTGCCTCTTTCTTCTCCGGTGAGAATCGTCGTAGTCGTTGCTTAATGGGTCTGGAGCCTTCTTTTAATTCCAATTTGTGTTCAGCCAAGTTCCTAGGAACTCTTGGTATATCAGCCGGTTTCCAAGCAAATATGTCTTTGTTCGCTCTGAGGAACTTGGTGAGCGCGAGTTCCTATTCTTCACATAGATGAGTGCTGATTACCGCTGTCTTGAAGGGATCACCGGTTTCCAGGTCAATAGTTTTTGTAGAGACTTCTGCCGATGGTTGGATAGTACCCGCCTTCTTGGTTGGGATTTCTGAATCTCCAGGCTTGGTGTTATGTACCATTTGAGTGAGTTCTTGTACTTCTAGGGCGAGTTGAGCCTTTTCTGCGATTTGAACAGCTTCTGTGTCGCAATCGAACAATCGCTTCAAGTCGCCTCTGAAGGTTAGGATACCCTTAGGACCCGACATCTTCAGCAGAAGGTATGGGTAATGAGGTACAGCCATAAATTTGGCGATAGCTGGTCGTCCAAATATGGCATGGTATGATGACTCGAAGTCGTCTACCTTGAAACTAATGTACTCAGTCCGGTAATTGGTTTGAGTTCCAAAGGTGACGGATAGTATGATCTTTCCGAGTGGTACGGCCGCCTTTCCGGGTACTATGCCGTAAAAGGGGGTGCTTGATGGTGTGAGCTGTGTTGCAAGATCTAAGTTCATCTTGCGTAGGGTGCTTGCAAAGATGACGTTGAGTCCTGCTCCTCCATCATTGAGTACTCTTCCCAATTTAAACCCGGCAACCATAGGATCTAGGACTAGCGGGTAATGCCCTGTATTGGAGACACTGGTCCATTGGTCTGCTCGGGAAAAATTTATCGGATGCTCAGACCAGTCGAGATATCTAGGAGTTGTTGGTTCTGTAGACATGATCTCTCGTAGGGAGAGTTTTTGGAGCCGCTTGCTATCGTTGGTGGTTACTCCCCCGAATATGACATTGATGGTGCCTTTGGGGTGCTGGAAACCGCCAGTGTCTTGTTGGGGGTCTTCAACTGTCTTTTTCCCTTTATCTTTTCTATTTTTGTTGAAGTCAGGGTTCAAGCCTCGCCCCTTGAGCCGTCGACAATGCCTAGCCTGATGTCCTCCCTTCGGATGGAAAGGGCATGGTCCGTTGAGTAAGTCGTCAAAGATGGATGGTTTGTTCCCCTTCTTCTGAGGCTCCATGGCTGTGACGGTGTTGTCCCCTGTTCTCTTGCAGGTGTTTTGCTGAGCACCTTGATTGCCTCTCTGATTGTTTCCTTGATCACCCTGCGTGTTCCTCTCGGGAAAGCGTTCCTGTGTGCGTTCTTCTGTCGCCATCATGGAATTTACTGCCTGATGGAACTCGTCGGCGGTTGTCGGGTCATGCTTGATGAAGTCTTTGTAATTGTACCTTTCGCAAATTCCATTGCCAAAAAGGTCAATTACTTCTCTGTCTGTGATGTCAGAACTTGTGGAGCGAATTTTCGAGAAGCGTTTGTAGTACTCCCGCATTGTCTCGTTTTTCTGCTGCTTGCATAGTCTGGGGATCTGATCTATCGGGGATACCCGCAAAGTTCTCTATGAAGATACTATGGAGTTGTTCCCAGGAGTCAATGGACTCAGGCTTAAGCCTGTCAAACCATGCAAGTGGCATTGTCTCTAGAGCCATGGGGAGAAAAAGTGCTTTGATGTCGTTGCATCCTCCTGCCAACTCGACTGCTTGAGCGTACAACCTGAGCCAGCGTTTTGGTTCTGTCTTCCCATCGTACTTTGAGTAGTTCCCGGGTTTGAATTTTCGTGGAAACGGGACTGCTCGGAGTCTCTGGGAAAAATAGGGGAAGCGATCGACTGCGTCAGATGCTGCGATTGTGACTCCTCGGTATGATGATTTGGCTCCTCCTTCAGCTTGATCGGGTACTCGGTTGCCCAGGTGACTCCTTACTGGAGCTCGACCGAGTCGCTCATGAACAGATCGCCTCTGGCTTGGATGGGATGATGCTTGTTCGTCGGCCAAAGACTCGAGATTTCGCCCTTTGAGCTGTAGCGCGGTAGTCTGAAGCATGACCAGCCGTCGCTCTTCTTCGGGGGTGCGGTTGTCCTTAGCTCCCATCTCTGTAGCTAGAGCAATGATGTTTTGGTAAGGTGTCTAGTAGACTTTGTGACCAGCAACCCTCATGAACTCAGGTTCAAGGTTGCGGGAGCAATCGGCTCGTCGTCGATTGTGATCATTCTGGGATTGATTCTCCTAATCACGCTGGGTGCGAGCTGGGCACTCTGTTTCCTCTTCCAGACGCCTTCGGCTATTATATTCTTCAAGCCGTATTTGGTAACGTTCCATGGCCTCTTTTCGATGATTTGCTCATCTCCTATGGGCTTCTTTGGCCTGGTTCCTTCTAACTCTCTCAGTCTTCATAGACTCAGTTTCTCCGGGTCCTTCTGGATCGTTATCGGATATCATGTTCGAGGTTTCATCATCTCGGAGGACGTCTGGAGGGGTTGGAGGTCGTAGAGATGATTGGTGTCCTGCCATGAAGATCTCCCGAGTGTCACCCTGGTTTATTGATCCTGGTGTCACTGATTCCAAGGTAGAGGCACTAGAGTTTAGCTCTGTTGAGGTGTCGTGTTCCTCAAAGGGGAGCTGATGCCCGTGTTGGTACAGGAGAATCTGGTCAATCGTTCCAATCAATCGAGCCGGGGCTGGTTGTATTAGCCAATGGACGATGCTGCCCTCCTCGGTTGAGCTGAAGACGAGCCCCTGTTGGGCTCCGACCAAGGGGATCTGTTGACACTCCTTGAACTTTGCACCAATTAAGCCTTGGAGGTTTTCAGCCGAGTTCCGCAGTCCAAAAGTAACGCCATGTCTGGTGTCCGAGTCCTTTTTGGTCTTAGAATTTGAGCCCGAGTTGGAGTCGAAAGCTTCGGCTTGACCCTCGGAATCTTGCGGATCTTGGATTGCAAGGTTTGCTAGGTTCTGGGTGAGATCATCCACCTTTGGCATGGCTTGCGCTTCTGATTCGTTGTGAAGTTGTCGATGTAGCTTCCCTTGATCATCCGCGATGCAAGTCCATGAGCCAAAAACGAAAATTGATCCCGCCGAGAACATGTTGACGTGGTTCATCGAGCTCTTAATCGTCAAATCGCCGAGAGCCCCTACCTGGCACGCGCAGCTGTCGGTGTTTGTTAACCGACAACTCGTCTTGAGGGATCTCAGACGATTTGTTCGGTGGGGATCGACATTCGTAGAACCCGGCGAGTACACAGGGACAACGATTTATACTGGTTCAGGCCGCTAAACAGTGTAATACCTTACGTCGAGTGTGGCGTGTGCCTTGTGTTAAGATTCAAGATTCAATGATAGGAGCCTGCGCCTGCTTCCCCTTATATCTCCGGGTGAAGCACAGCGCATACCGAGTCCTAGTCGGTTACAACAGGGAAATTCTATTCTAATTACAAGACTTCCTTTAAGAACTCGACTAAGTTATAGCGAGAGTCCTAATCCAAGTACACTTCGTATCAAGTCTTCGGATCTCTTGTGCCGTCCAGAATTAGTCGGAGTAATCATCGTTTGATGATATCTCTGACATCCTGGTCCGTCAAACGCTGACGCCTCGGACGAGTGTCTGGACTAGCCCCGACGATCTGGCGAGTGTCGTACACAGGGAACTCCGTCGGAGAGTGAGTAAGCTCGGAAAGCAGGGCTGAAATCATCTTCCTCATAATCACACAAATCTAGTGGGCATAGGGAAGCTGCCTGTGACCCTTGAACCCCTCTGCAAGCGTGTCCTCCATCTCGGAAATGATGACATCCCAAATATCAAACTCAAGTTGGGAGACAAGGTGGTGAACAAGCCAGATCTGAATACGAGTCAATCCCTCTCTGTAGCCTATTCGAGGCAGAATAGTATGCCTCATGACCTTGTTCACGAGACGGGCCGTCGACGTCAAGTCACGAGGAAGCTGGCTGGACCCCTCTCCGAACGGCTCGAAGCAGGCACGTACTAAATCTGCTGGTGGAATCTCGCCTGCATGAGGACGCCGAGGTGGCTCTGTCTCTCCGTAGCACATGGTGTGAATCTTGGTGTCATAGGCTGTCAATCCGAGATACTCTCTGGCCCTGGAGCTGTAGAGCCTATAGGATCGCCCCCTGAAAGCAAAGTGCAGGTACCGGTGATCCGGGGAGATCCACAGGGACGCGTAGAAGTGGCGCACCCAATCCTCAATGTACTGACCACTCCGCCCAAGAAGATCTGCCAAGCCTGGCAGGTAAGTGAGCATCAGACGGATGGTCTCGCCTCCAATTGCCACTATGTCCTCGAGCGGGCAAACTCTATGCGGTCGAAGGTGAACTCCGCTGTTGGCATAAGCTGTTTAAAAATCCTCCTGAAGCACTATATAGAAACCCTCGGAGGCCTGAGGGTTCCTGGCGGCTGGGAACCACTCCTCATACGGGATAAGCCAAAGAGCCTACACCTGACGTGTTGTCACAGCCCGCAGGTCCAAGTGCTCCACAGGTGGAGGTCCCTGTGGCCTCGTAGGGGGTCGACCACCTCGCCTCTGCCCCTCAGGTCTAGGAGAAACCTGAGTGCGAGTACAGGTGGACTTGCGTACCGGCTGCTGAGCTGGCTGCTCCTCTGGCTGACCCTCTGCCTATGTCTCTGTAGCTGTGCTGGGCTCTGGAGCTGAACCACCTGCTGAAGCTGCTGCTAGAGCTGAAGCTGCCTCTAACAGAAAACAGAAATCCGGAGGGAGGGCATTGGTCGGGTCGTCAAGAGTGAACTACTGAGCCTGGACCCGAAAGACGCCACCCTCAGACTGAAGCAGGGCCTGCTGCTGCTGCTCTGTAAGCAAGTCACGAATGCGAAGACCTCCTGCCTGACTACCCTGCTCTGTAGACTGGTCTCAAATACGAAGACCGCCTGCCTGACCACCCTGCTCTGCTCTCTCGGCTGCTCGTGTTGCTGCCAAACCTATCTTTGAATCATGATCAAGTCTCTTGCGCTTCTTGGACACGAGCTTTTGCTTCCCCTTCCCCTTGCCACCAGATGGAGGGCGAGGGGGAGGAGGATCTGCCTTGAGACCACCACCAACATTCTTGCAGCGCGCCATCGCTACAAGAAACGAACCTTTGTCAACTGACAACTGAGAAGATCAACCGAACCACTGTCGCTGAATAACCCCACTGACAATCAATCCACATCCGCTGAGAGAAACCACTGCCAAGAATCCTCTGACGAAAAGAGAGACTGGACTGAACCTCAGAGGCTTGGCCTCGTTTCGTATCTGCGAGCTTGGCCCCAGATTAAGCTGACACTGACAAGCGGCTCACTGACACGGTCCCGACTCGCTGCAGGAGATAGATAGGGATATATAAGCAACTATAATCTAGAGAGAAGAAAGCCCTATCAGAAGCAAAGCAAGAGTGATGAGAAAGAGAGACATGGCTTTGCTACCTGACGACAAACCGACGAAGCAGAGGTAAGTGACCGACACGTTCGTCCACCACAAGCTCTCGGCGGAAGGATCTGCGCGAGAATTTGGGCAAAAAACGGGATTAGAAAGGCATGAACGTGTGGTTTTGGCATTTCGTCGAGCACCTAGCGCGCAGGGAATAGAGGTGGAGAGGTGGGAGCTCACTAGTTGGGGACTGGTCACCGGGAAGAGCCTGGCCTGAGATGATGAAGACGAGGACGAGCTCGGGCGGGCAGAGGACGTACTCCGGCGAGGAGCTTGGCGGCAAGCGTGGCTGACAAGGAGGGGGGCAGCTACGGCGGAGCGAGGGCGCGCGGCTGAGAGAGGCGGGTGCGAGCGCGACGAAGTGGCGGCCGGAGAGCAGGAAGGAGCGCGGGAGGACGGTCGGCGGCGAGGTGCGAGGGCGTCGGGTGCGGTGGCGCGGCGAGCTGGGTTTTAGGGAGCGGCGGCGAGCGGGTTGAGGTGGCTCGGGCGCTGTAGTGGGCAAGACAAAGAGAGAGGAGTGAACGAGCGGGCCCACGTGTCGGTAGAAAAACTTAGGACGCCTATTAAGTTGCGACCGGACGCACCCACAAGCGATCGGACGCACGATGCCTAGCATCCGATCGAACACAGAGAGCTCCCAAAACGCATAGCATGCGACCGGACGCGTCCTGTCCCACATGACCGGACGCATCCATGCGTCCAATCAGAACTCAGCGAATGATCGGACGCACGCACCTTCACCTGACCGGACGCGACGATGACACTATTCATCAGTGCGTTTGATGCATTGACCGAACGCATGGGCAGAGTCCGGTCACAGCGTCCGGTCACAGGAAAAACCCTATTTTGTCTCGATTTTTCGCGCCGACTTCTCCCAACCAAGTTCCAATTCAAATAAGAAGCAAATAAACACTAGTTGGAACCTAGTGGAGTGACCTCTCTCAAACCCTCAAATTTTTAAATAATTTGCCATAGGCTAATTTAGTTTTCTAGATAAACTAGGGAATAAAGCCCGAGGAGACAATTGATATTCGACAATCTACAAAGGGTGTTCTCATCTAGGGTTTTGTGAAGATATCCGACAATTGATCTTCGGTTCTAACTCCTTCTAGAGATATATCTTTCTTTGAAACATGGTCTATAAGAAAGTGATGGCGAATATCAATGTGCTTTGTGTGAGGGTGTTGAACCGGGTTGTTAGCAAGCTTAACCGCGCTCTCATTGTCACACAACAAAGGCACCCTTTCTAGAACTACACCATAGTCTAAAAGGGTTTGTTTCATGTAAAGGATTTGTGCACAACAAGCACCTGCGGCTATGTATTTCGCCTTGGCGGTAGATAAGGCCACACTATTTTGCTTCTTCAAACTCCATGAAACTAGTGATCTCCCAAGCAAATGGCACCCTCCGGATGTGCTCTTTCTATCAATTTTGCAACCCGCGTAATCCGAATCAGAATACCCAACGAGTTGGAAGTTATCTCCTTTGGGATACCGAAGGCCAATGCTTGGGGTGTGCTTTAGGTACCTAATGATTCTCTTCACGGCTATAAGATGTGATTCCCTAGGATCGGCTTGAAACCGAGCACACATGCACACACTAAACATGATGTCGGGCCTAGATGCAGTCAAGTATAACAAGCTACCAATCATAGAACGGTAGAGAGTTTGATCAACCTCGTTACCTCCCTCATCTAGGTCGAGATGTCCATTTGTTGGCATTGGAGTCTTGATAGGCTTGCAATCATCCATATTGAAGCGCTTGAGGAGGTCTTTTGTGTACTTCTCTTGAGATATAAGTCCCCTCCTTCAATTGCTTGACTTGGAAGCCTAGGAAGAATGTGAGCTCGCCAATCATAGACATTTCAAACTCCTTCGACACCAAGTCACCAAATTCCTTGCAATAGGCTTCATTTGTTGACCCGAAGATGATGTCATCGACGTAGACTTGACAAATGAAGATCTCTCCATCAAGCTTCTTGTTGAATAGTGTGGTGTCGACCTTCCCAATGGTGAAGCCCTTCTCAATGAGGAAGTCCCGGAGGCACTCATACCACGTTGTAGGGGCTTGCTTGAGCCCATATAGCGCCTTGGACAACCTATAAACATGATTAGGATATCTAGGGTCTTCAAACCCGGGAGGTTGATCAACATAGACTAGTTCATTTATGAAGCCATTTAAAAATGCACTTTTCACATCCATTTGGTATAATTTAATGTCATGATGTGATGCATATGCAAGGAGGATACAGATGGCTTCTAGTCTTGCAACCGGTGCAAAGGTTTCTCCAAAATCCAAGTCTTCTACTTGAGAGAACCCCTTTGCAACTAGCCTTGCCTTGTTTCTAACAACCTTGCCTTGATCATCTTGCTTGTTTCTAAACACCCATTTTGTTCCAATGACTCTTGCGCCTTTTGGTCACTCTTCAAGTGTCCAAACTTGGTTGAGGGTGAAGTTGTTCAATTCTTCATGCATAGCATTCACCCAATCCGGATCACTTAGAGCTTCATCTACAATGGTAGGCTCAACAAGAGAAACAAAGGAGTGATGTTCCATAAATAAAGCAAGTTTTTGAGATTGAGTCATTACACCCCTTGTCGGACTCCCTATGATGAGATCTTGAAGATGGCTTGTAGTAGAGGAGTAGTCCTTCGATCAACCACTTGACGGGCCACTTGTGGAGCATCAACATCTTGAGCTTGTACCACCATTTGATCACGGGATACATGAGTGTCTTCATTTCGATCCCTCCCATCTTTGTCATCATCATGTGGTACATTGGATGAGGATGGCTTGTCAATGACTTGCACATCATCATCATCATCTTTGGGCTTGATGGCTCCAACCGGCATGTTCTTCATTGCTTCCCTCAATGGTTCATCACCTACATCATCAAGATTCTCATGCTCTCCTTGAGAGCCGTTAGATTCATCGAATTCCACATCATATGTTTCTTCTACCATCCCGGTGGCATGGTTGAATACTCGATATGCTTTGGACATCAATGAGTAACCAACAAGAAAACCAATATCACAACGGGGTTGAAACTTCCCTAGGTGTTGGCGCTTCTTGTAGATGTAGCATTTGCACCCAAACACTCTAAAGAATGATACATCCGGCTTCTTGTTGTTGAGTAGCTCATAGGGGGTCTTGCCAAGGAGACGATGGGGGAACAACAGATTTGATGCATAGCACGCGGTGTTGATTGCTTCCGCCCAAAATCTTTCCGGTGTAGAGTACTCATCTAACATTGTCCTTGCAAGGGTGATTAGAGTCCGGTTCTTTCTCTCAACTACCCCATTTTTATTGTGGCGTGTAGGTTGCGGAGACTTCATGCTTCATCCCAACTTCATCACAATATTCCTCAATATGGGTGTTGTCAAACTCCTTTCCGTTGTCACTTCTAATCTTTTTGATCTTCACTTCAAATTCATTTTGGGCTCTCTTGGCAAACTTCTTGAATGAAGGGGTTGCTTCGGATTTGTCATGAAGGAAGAATACCCAAGTGTATCTCGAATAGTCATCAACAATCACTAGGCAATAGAGATTTCCACCCAAGCTAGCATATGTTGTTGGCCCAAATAAATCCATGTGAAGTAACTCTAACTCTCTTGATGTTGATACAAAGGCTTTGGTTGGATGGGTATTTGCAACTTGCTTGTCGGCTTGACATGCACTACACAATTTGTCCTTCTCAAATTTGACATCCTTCAAGCCTCTAACCAAATCCTTCTTCAATAGCTTGTTGAGAGTGTTCATTCCCACATGTGCCAATCTTCTATGCCATAGCCAACCAAGTGATTGCTTAGTGAACAAACATGTCTTCAAGTTGGCATCTTCGAAGGAGAAATCCACTAAATAGAGATTGTTGTATCTAAAGCCTTGGAAGATCACTTGTGTATCATCTTTCTTGGTCACAACAACTTCCTTGTCGGTGAACAAACATTGAAAGCCAAGATCACATAGTTGCCCAACAGATAGCAAGTTGAAGCTCAATGATGCAACAAGAAGCACATTGGAGATGGTATGATCATTTGATATTGCCACTTTGCCCATGCGGATACATGGGTGTATGCCGAGTCTCTGAGTGATGAGTGATTGTCAACTGGGATAATGCACATGTTCTTTGGCTTGTGTTGTGCAGGTGTCGAGCACGGATACAGTGATCAAAGGCAAGGTGAAGGTCAAGTAGAGACGTGCCGTGCCGATGGACTGAGAGTGGCGAAGGGCGGACGTGAGGCTTGGACTGAGGGACCGGTGGCCCGAGGATCAGCTGTGGTGGCTGGCAGCCTGGGACAGCGACGAGCGAAGACTTGCGGGCATGGTGTTGCTTGGGTCGAGGACCTAGGGACACGTGTCGGTGGACGGGGTGCACGGGCGGTGCATCCCTTCTACGGCTCGGTTTGGTGGTTGAGCCACAGAAAAACCACCGAGTGGACGGTTTCCAGGTTTGGGCCACAAAACCTGGGCGCTGATGGTTTCCGAGTTTGGGCCACAAAACTCGGGCTGAGGACGGTTTCCAGGTTTGGGCCTCAAAACCTGGGTGCTGTGGGTTTGCTGAGTTTGGGCCACAAAACTCAGGCTACGGTCGGCTGGTTTCCCGGTTTGGGCCTCAAAACCGTGGGTTTGTCGTGAAGGCTGGTTTCCCGGTTTGGGCCTCAAAACCGGGGGCGAAGTCCGGGAAAAGGACGAGCGGAGCGGTGGCGGCACGTGGCGGCAATCGGTGAGGTTGCGTCGAGGCAACGCTACCAGTTGTGCGGGCGTGGCCGTCGGATCACCAGCATCTTCGAGTTGGTCCGGAATAACCCTAGGGTTTAGCTGGTTCGCTCTGTAAGTAGTGAGGGGTAGAGTAGGAATTAGAATTAGGATAAGTAGAGGGAGACACCCTCCTCCCATTCTATCTCAGCCATTTGCTCTTTGCCTTCTAGGTTTTCCTGCTCTCCCAATCCCCTGCTGTAGCAACTGAGATCCGCAGAGAACCATACCTCTGTGTACTGGAGATTTTGAGGAAGTGAGACCGTAATCTCACTATTGTAGCGTGTGGTAGCCACACGGTTGCAAATCGATGTGTTGATTCGCGTTTTGATTCGTGTTCTTCGTGTTCTTCGTTTCTTCGCGATTTTCCCGTCACTCGATCTTCCTCTCTACTGCGTCTTTGCGAAATCCGTTTGAATCAACTTGTTCTTTATAGTGAGGACATCATTTCCACCGAAGGAATTCATCTAACTCCTCATGAACAAGTAGATCGAGTTGATTTCATTTTCTTGGCGCTTTTTTGTTCATACTCCTCCCCTTTCGATTTCCCTGTGATTGAGTTGATTTGAGCGGATGATTTCTTGGGGATAGTCTCCTAACTACCTCGTGATCATCCTCTCCAAGTTTGGGAAAGTGGGATTGAGTTTTGTTTCGAATTTGGGAGGTTGTGTGTGAAGGGCGACCGAAATCGCCCTCACTGGGTGGTCGCGGACAGTCCGCGGTTTGATCGGCGGACAGTCCGCGCGTCGGGATCAGCCGAATCAGTGGCTGTGTTCTTCGGTCGCGTTACTGTTCCTTGACCGGCGGACAGTCCGCCGTAGGAACTCGCGGACAGTCCGGGAGTCGTCCAAGGACTGTTCAGCAGCCTTGCTGTTTCGTCCAGTTGGCCGACGGATAGTCCGCCACCCCCTAGCGGACAGTCCGCAGTAGGGGCGGACAGTCCGGGACCCCAGGGCCGGACAGTCCGCGAATCGGCTGTGTGTTGCGGTTTAGTGCGTTTGCTCTCCCGGCTTCTCCGCTTGGTTTCCAGACTTCTCGTTTGGCCCTAGAGCTGATCAAGGAACCTCTCTAGGTATCTTTGCTACTTGTTAGCATTGGTATTTGGGGATTTCTCGACGTAGTCTTCCATCTACGTTCGGGACTTGGTTTTTAGGGGTTGAACTTGTTCCGGTGCTTTCGCCGATTGGTTTGCTATCGCTTTGTGGTGCTCCGCTGTGATCCTAGGGATCATCCACCCTCTTCCAAGGGTCGTGAGCATCACGGTTTCGATCGAAGCTTTTGGGGGTTGATTTGTGGGACAAAGGCCAAAGTTTCGAGAGAAATTTTTGAGCTCCCATTCACCCCCCTCTGGTCGCCTTGCTATTGCATTCTCGGTCCTTCAGCCCAATCCCTTGACATTGCCCTTTGAGTTGTCACTGTTGACGCTCACTATTGCTCATATTTAACCATCAACTAATGCATGAAATGACACTAAATGAAACACAAAGCATAGTTGTAGGGTTTGAAACTAACAAGTTCCACGAGTTTTGGTACTCTCACTTGTTTTGTAGGACATCCATATTTTTACCATATAAAAGTATCCCAAGTGATGAAACAGAGCACACCATTGTGAAGACCTCGTCGAGACGATCAAAACGGACATATGATTTGCTATATTTGGAGTCCCGGAGCGAGAGTCCTCGATGGATACGACTTGGAAGATTCTAGAACATTCCAGAACATTCCATAAGACACGAGAAGGCGACCCACAGAAGGCGGGGCCCAGCTGTCATAGGGGCAGACCGACCGGTCTCCCTGCTGGACCGACCGGTCTGGTGTAGGGCCCAATCTGCTCCCCCTTCGCATGATGCACTACAACCGACCTCTCCAACGCGTTTTGGCCCATTTAGGCCCAAGTGCATATGACGAAGGATTTAGTACCACATCGCTTGCCCAAGGTGGAGGGGAGGCCAGTGAAGGACCAAGAATGCACTAGCAAGGCGACCAGAGGGGGGGGGGGGGGTGAATGGGAGCACAAAAATTTCTTTCGAAACTTTGGCCAATTGTCCCAAAATCAACCCCCAAAAGCTACGACCGAGAACGTGATGCCCACGACCCTTGGAAGAGGGTGGATGATCCCTAGGATCACAGCGAGGCACCACAAAGCGATAGCAAATCAAATGGCAAAAGCACCGGAGCAAGTTCGTCCCTCAAAAACCAAGTCCCGAACGTAGATAGACGGCTACGTCGAGAAATCCCTAAATACCAATGCTAACAAGTAGCAAAGATACCTAGAGAGGTTCCTTGGTCAACTCTAGAGCCAAACGAGAAGTCCGGAAACCAAGCGAAGAAGCCGAGAGAACAAACGCACTAAAACACAACAAGCAGACGAATCCCGGACTGTCCGCCGGTACGGTCCCGGACTGTCCGGGCTTACTGCGGACTGTCCGCCACAGAAGCTCGGACTGTCCACCGGCAAAATGGACAAAACAACAAGGTTGCTGAACGTACCTGGTCGACTCCCGGACTGTCCGCGAAATTCAACTGCGGACTGTCCGCCGGTCAAAAATCGCCAAGGCAGCCGAGGAACGCAGCCACTGATCTGGCTCTCCCCCGATGCCCGGACTGTCCGCGGTACGAGGCGCGGACTGTCCGCGACCTTGCAGAGAGGGCGATTTTGGTCGCCCTTCTCCCAAAACTTCTCCAAATCGAATCAACTCACAATCCCACGTTCCCAAACTTGGAGAGGATGATCACGAGGTAGTTAGGAGACTATCCCCAAGAGATCATCCACTCAAATCGATTCAATCACCGGGAAATCGAAAAGGGAGGAGTATGAACAAAAAAAAGTGCTACAAAAACAAAATCAACCCGACCTACTTGTTCGTGAGAAGTTAGATGAATTCCTTTGGTGGAAATGATCTCCTTTCAAAAATGAACAAGTTGATTCAAACGGATTTCACAAAGAAGCACTAGAGAGGGAGATCGAGTGACGGGAAAATTGTGGAGAAACGAAGAACGCAAAGAACACGAACCAAAACGCGAATCAAGTCATCGATCTGCAACCGTGTGGCTACCACACGCTACAACAGTGAGGTTACAGCCTCACTTCCTCAAAATCTCCAGTACACAGAGGTATGGTTCTCTGCGGATCTCAGCTAGCTACAGCAGGGGATTGGGAGAGCAAGAAACCCTAGAAGCAAAGAGCAAATGACTGAGATAGATGGGGAGGTGGGTGTCTCCCCCTACTTATCCTAATTCTAACTATTCCTAATTCCCACTCTACCCCTAACTACTTACAGAGCGAACCAGCTAAACCCTAAGGTTATTCTGGACCAACTCGATGGTAGGTGGATCCAACGGCCACGCCCGCACAACTCGTAGCGTTGCCTCGACGCAACCTCCCGATTGCCGCCACGTGCCGCCACCGCTCTGCGTCCTTTTCCTGGACTTCGCACCCCCGGTTTTGAGGCCCAAACCGGGAAACCAGCCTTCACGACCAACCCCCGGTTTTGAGGCCCAAACCGGGAAACCAGCTCACTAGCGCTTGAGTTTTGTGGCCCAAACTCAGCAAACTCGCAGCACCTAGGTTTTGAGGCCCAAACCTGGAAATCGTCCTCAGCCCGAGTTTTGTGGCCAAACTCAGAAACCATCCGTGCCCAGGTTTTGAGGCCCAAACCTGGAAACCGTCCTCAGCCCGAGTTTTGTGGCCAAACTCGAAAACCATCCATGCCCAGGTTTTGAGGCCCAAACCTGGAAACCATCCACCCGATGGTTTTTCTCTGGCTCTACCACAAAACCGAAGCTGTAGAGGGGATGCACCGCCCGTGCACCCCGTCCACCGACACGTGTCCCCAAGTCCACGACTTAGGCAACACATGACCGCAAGTCTTCGCTCGTCGCTGTCCCAGGCTATCAGCTACCATAGCTGATCCTTGGGCCACCGGTCCCTCAGTCCAAGCCTCACGTCCGCCCTTCGCCACTCTCGGTCCATCGGCACGACACGTCTCTACTTGACCTTCACCTTGCCTCTGATCACTGTATCCGTTCTCGACACCTGCACAACACAAGCAATAGAACATGCGCATCATCCCAGTTGACAATCACTCATCACTCAGAGACTCGGCATACACCCATGTATCCGCAATCTCCCCCTTGATGAGTGCATTGTCAACTACCAACACAAATCATAATGAAAGGAAGAAAGAAGGAGAGAGAGAACTCAACCAAATGACCCAAAAGCATAGCAAAGCCGAAGAAGGTCAAGTGGAAAGAGCAAGAAAACTTGGTCCCCAAAGACATGGGCAACGGCTCGACGCAACCAAGCAAAGCAAAGCTAGCCCAGGCTCAACACCGCTAGCAAGAAAAAGGTTCGATACCAATTGAAAACCAAAAAATCGAGGCAAAATGCTAGTCCCTCAAGATAGAGGCACAGAGGCTCAACACAACTAGCAAGAAAGCTTGACACCAATTAAAAATCCGAAAGGCGAATGCTAGTCCCTCAAGGAAGAGGCAAAGGCTCAACACAACTAGCAAGAAAGCTCGACACCAATTGGAAATTTCAAAAACTCATCATGAGCAAGCTCCCCCTTGCATGGTGCACACAACCGATTCCTCTCCCCTTTGAACATGGGAGGTATGATTTGTCCTAATTCTCCCCCTTAGTTGAAAATGCACCAACAAGCAAAAGGAATCGAAAGCAATTTTCTCCCCTTTAGAAAATGCACCATCAAAAGTGCCAACCAAAAGAAGTTCTCCCCCTTCCCAAATGCATATGAGTCATAATGCAAGTTAGCAGCTTCAGGAATATATTCAAGAAAATGCAAAGATGCTCTAAACAGTATAGCTCCAACGACTCACTAGAAAGCATACAAGCTAGCAAAGGCTCAAACTGATCACCAAATATGAAATATGAACATATGAGCAAAGTGAGCAGTTTTTAGCCAAAAGAATTCACCATCAAAAGAGCACTGAACATGTATAGACAGGATTTCGAACAAGTGCTAAACATGTATACAAGGTGAACTACCCCTAGCAAAGTTCAATCATCATGCTGCAGAATGAAACATAGACTTGTGTTTTCAAATTTTAATCGGAGTTGCAGCGGTGAAATTACACAAGTTCAGAATTCAGCATGTGACTGCGAGAGGTTGAAAGCTTGTCATTGCCTAACTTTCCAACTGTGCGAAGCCTATGCAGAAGCAATCAGAAGCTTAAAGCAACAGTTTCGGTCATACACTACACAACTCAAGTTTAACTCAAAGTGCAATGAGAAACAGTCTCGAAACTGTGATGTGTTGACAAGCAATGCCATCTCGATCTTTTCAATTCACTTAAAACTTGGTTCAAATTTTAAATAGAATATGAACATACCAAGCAAGTGACAGACTCAGAACTAGAGACATAGCAACCTAGCATATATGAAAAGCACGAGTGAATTCAACACATCCTACACATGCTAGTTGCATATCTCAATGGTGAACATTTTCAAGTTTTATGTTTGTTAAGCAGATTCACCATTCAAAACTAGCTCAGCTCACAACATGTATTTAGTGATCAGAAAGAGCATAAGCTACATATCATCAATCATAAGCATCGAAGCATACTAAACAGAGCATAATCACATTCTAAAGAGTATATACATGAAGCTCAGAAAGTAATAGCGTATGCTGAAATGCAAAAGAAAACAAAGACAAATGAAAAAGAGTCAGTCTATCGTACAAGAACCAAAATGTTTCCCCCATCTAAAAGGGGAAACACACACCAAGCTCACCTCTCAACCGATTAAAGGTTGATTGGTCCAAAGGCTTGGTGAAAATATCAGCCAACTAATGATGAGTATCGACATGACGAAGGTCGATATCACCCTTCTCATAGTGGTCTCGCAGAAAATGAAAGCGCACATCAATGTGTTTGGTCTTCGAGTGAAGCACGGGGTTCTTAGCAACACTAATAGCACTCGTGCTGTCACAAAGCAAAGGAACGCGAGAAAAGCTCAGACCGAAATCACGCAAAGTGGCCATCATCCAGAGTAACTGGGAACAACAGCTAGCCGCAGCAACATACTCAGCCTCCGTGGTAGACTGGGCGACACTAGACTGCTTGCGAGAAGACCACGATACAAGAGAAGAACCAATAAATTGACAAGTCCCAGAAGTGGACTTGCGCTCAATGCGACAACCAGCAAAATCGGCATCGGAATAACCACAAAGGGAAAGGGTGGAGGAAGCAGAATACCAAATCCCAAACTCAGGAGTGAAGCATAAGTACCTCATAATGCGCTTGACTGCCTGACGATGAGACGTGCGCGGTGAAGACTGAAATCGCGCGCAAAGACACACCGCGAACTGAATGTCCGGGCGTGTCGTCGTTAGGTACAGCAGCGACCCGATCATACTCCGGTACTCCTTCTGGTCCACTGCTTCTCCCTCCTTATCCGCATCCAGGGCCGTCTTGGTCGACATGGGTGTTGGAAGAGGCTTGGCCTCACCCATATCGAATTTCTTTAGAATGTCTCGGGTGTACTTGCCCTGGTGCACGAACGTCCCTTCCCGGGATTGCTTGATTTGCAACCCGAGGAAAAATGTCAACTCGCCCATCATGCTCATCTCAAATTCCCTGCTCATAGTATCTGCAAACTTGGCAACCAAAGCGTGAGAAGAACCACCGAAAATGATATCATCCACGTAAATTAGGACCAAGAGAGTATCAGTGCCTTGCTTGAGGAGAAAGAGCGTTTTATTTACACATCCCATTTTAAAACCCTTAGCAAGCAAAAAGGTTTTCAGCCTATCATACCAGGCTCTAGGGGCTTGTTTCAAACCATACAAAGCTTTGTGGAGTTTAAAGACATGGTTTGGAAACTTGGGATTTTCAAAACCGGGGGGGTTGTCTAACATACACCTCCTCTTCTATGTAGCCGTTTAAGAAGGCACTCTTGACATCCATTTGAAAAAGTTTGAAACCTTTGGATGCAGCAAAAGCCAAGAGTATCCTAATTGCCTCCAAACGAGCTACAGGAGCAAACGTCTCCTCATAGTCTATCCCCTCCTTCTGACTATATCCCTGGGCTACAAGTCTGGCCTTGTTTCTCACAACATGGCCATCTTCTCCCTGTTTGTTTTTGAAAACCCATTTTGTCCCCATTGGGTGACACTCAGAAGGTGGAGACACTAGAACCCAAACCCGATTTCTCTCAAAGTTCTCAAGCTCCTCATGCATGGCATTGACCCAATCCGGATCCGTCAAAGCGTGTCCAACATCCCGGGGTTCAAAATCAGCAACAAATGCAGAATGAGCAAAGTGAGAGATTGGCCTTGACCGGGTGACGCGTTCGTCGATGCTGCCGATCATCTGCTGAGGCGGGTGCTGGCGCTGAATGTGTCGTGGCGCCTCCCTTGCCGAAGTGGCCTCCCCCTCAACAACAGCTGGTGCCTCCTCGGGTACAAAGGGTACCGCTCGAGGTGGCGCATCCCACGGCCCCCAGGAAGAAGACATGTCGGAGCCGTGAGTCATCGTAGAAGCCGCTCCTTGCGGCACAGCAGGTGGAGGGGGTGCTGGATCATCCATACCTTCAGCACCCTCATCCTCATCATCAAAAAGAGGCTCACCAACCTCATGATCACCTGCACGCTCAAAACGAAAAGAAGGACAAACCATGGTCTCGTCGAAGGTGACATCGGATGTCTCCACGACTCGGTTAGTGTCAAGGTTAAGTACATGATAAGCTCGAGTGTGTGTCATAACCCAAAAAACACACCGTCAGAAGAACGAGACTCAAACTTGTCCAAGTTGCCCTTTTTGAGTATAAAACAATGACAACCAAAAACTCGAAAATAACTCACCTTGGGAAGTTTTCCAAAACGCAACTCATAAGAAGTCTTTTTCAAGAAAGCTCGGAGAAAAATGCGATTTGAAATGTAGCATGCAGTGCTCATATCTTCGGCCCAATATCGCCTAGGAGTCCTATGCTCATCGAGCATCGTCCTGGCCATCTCTACAAGGGT
This sequence comes from Coix lacryma-jobi var. lacryma-jobi, assembly GCA_009763385.1. NCBI lineage: Eukaryota > Viridiplantae > Streptophyta > Magnoliopsida > Poales > Poaceae > Coix > Coix lacryma-jobi. The sequence continues at coordinate 58,945,445 of CM019823.1, read as the reverse complement.
CCGATTCTTCCTCTCTACAACACCATTTTGGGGCGATGTGTAGGGGAAGAAAATTGATGCTCTAAACCCAAAGAGTTACAAAACTTCTCAAAATCCGAATTCTTGAATTCGAAACAATTATCACTCCTAATAGCTCGCATTGACTTCAAAGGGAACTCATTCTGAAGACGCAAAATCAGATTGTGAGCAAAGGAGAAAGTCTCGGTCTTCTCAGCTAAAAAGAAGACCCACAAATATCTCGAAAAGTCGTCAACAACAACAAGCACATACCACTTCCCCCCAACCGAGCTCACCCGAGCCGGACCAACAAGATCCATGTGCAAAAGCTCTCCAGGGCTCTTGGTCATGACCTGAGTCACTGGATAGTGGGGAGCGGCAACCATCTTCACATGTCTACAAGAGTGGCAAACAAGATCCTTCTCCATGGATAACTTGGGCAATCCTCGGATTAGGCCAAGTGAACTAAGTCTTGCAAGCAAGTCAAAGCTCAAATGTCCTAGTCTCCTATGCCACTTCCAAAGATCAGAGGAGGAAGGTCCAGCCACAAGACAACGGGAAATGCCAAAAGACTGAGAAATTCGCACGAAAGACTTTCCCAAAGGGCGAAATCACACAAACAAGATTGCCCTGAGGATCCAAAATACGACTAAGATTCGGCTTAAAACGAATCTCATAGTCGTCATCAAAGAGTTGCGAAACAGAAAGAAGGTTAAAATGCAAGTTAGAAACAAGAGCAACATCACACAACACAAAGTGCTCATTAACTCGCACCGACCCACGAGACAAAACCATACCTTTGATATTGTCGCCGAAGGTGATAAACTCCTTTCCGGCGTCTGGACTAAGACTGGAGAACCACTTGGCGTTTCCGGTCATGTGCCTCGAGCAATCGGAATCCACCAACCAAACGTTCTCCACTTTTTAAATCGTTTTACCTACATCAATAAAAAGACATAGGGTGAGCATACGGTCCAACACTAGGGTTAGTGAAGTAGGAAGAATACCAGTGTTGGGCCGACTGCTCAAAAGAACAGTTAGTAGAAAAACCATTCCTAGCACGCCTACGGGGGAAGCGATCACCACGTTGAGGAAAACATGGTCCGCTAAGGGAGGAGCGTCCATCGCGATACTCAAAACGCGGTGGTGGAAAACGCTCAACTACGAAGCCACCGCCACGGGGTCCATAGCCTACAACTGCAGGCTCCCGCCGGGCACGTCCTCTCCGCTGCCTAGGCCTAGGAACTTGAGGTTCTGGACCTCTAGGCCTAGCAGCTCTCCTTGGAGCTCTCCTCTGAACATTCAGCACATGTACATCATGGAAAGGATAGTACATGTCCGAATTGTTCATCTCCCTAGCACGGCGCGCCTCTCTCTTGCGCCGAAAGCAGAACTCACTCAAGTGTCCATCTCTCCCACAATGCTCACAATGGTACCTCACCGCTCTCAAAGGGGGTTGTTGGTACTCATGGTAGTGGGTGTGGATCACTTTGCCCTTCTGTGGCCTAAGCTCCTCCTGGATGGGTGGCATGGTGTCAAGCTTGTTCTTGAGGTGGTTTGGTTTTGGAGCCCATGATTGTTTCTTTGGTGGAGCTCTCGGAGGTTCAACGAAGACTCCATCCTTGGTGTTAGGCTTGAGAGGCTCTTTGGGTGGAATCTTGGTTAGCTTGGGAGTAGTGGTGGAGTTGGGCTTCTCACATGGGTTAAGACCACTCGACTCTCCAATCTTCCCAAAAGATGAAACATCAACACCCGGAGCAAAATCTACACCAGGACCTCCAGCAGCTCGCTTGAACTGGGAGATCATCATCCCGAGCTGTGGCTCACCACTAGACACCCATGATAAGATGGTCCGAAGGTATGTGTTTTCCTCCTCGGTTTGCATCTTGTCATGCTTCACGTTCGCAATCTTCATCTCCAAACCCTCACAAAGAACACACCTAGCCACACATGTGCTACCTGAGTTGGCCTCTTCAAGAGACACAATCTTGGCATTCTTCTCTGCCAACTCAGATTGCAAGACAGGACAAGTCTTGCACGCACCCAACAGCATGGGTCTAGCCCGGAGCTCATCCACCTCTCCTACCAACGCCACATACTTACCTCTCAAAGTGAGAAGGTCAGTCATGTGCGTGGTGCACATCTCGCACTCCTCCTTCTCGGTGACAACAACGGTGGACTTGACAGATTCAAGTTCCTTCACCGTATCCTCCCACTTCTGCCTAAACTCCTTGCGCTCTCTAGCGGCACGCCTAAGCAACTTATCCAGACTAAGGAGCGCGACAGTAAGTTTCTCGATCTCAACAGAAAGCTCATCGGGGGTCAGAGATACCTGGGAGGTGTCGTCGTCGTCGTCGTTCCGAGGAGTCTCCTCCAGCTCGCCGTCGACCTCCTTGCCGAGAGCTATGGTGCAGAAGCCGTCGTCGTCGGCGAAGAAGCAGAGACCGTTCAGCTTGTCCTCGATCTTCTTCTTCTTCTCGGACTCGTCTTCGCTTGAGGAAGCGGAGTCGTCGTCCGAGTCGTCGACGTCGCTGAGCGTGGCGAAGAAAGCACGCTGCTCAGCCTGGGCCTTCTCCAAGTACTTCATCTTGATGTACTCCTTGTTGAAGCCGCCCTTCCGCTTGTGCCTTGCGGGGACGTACTTCTCCTTGCGCTTGCCGGAGTCGTACTTGTGCCCATGATCCGCCTTGCCGAAGATCTGCTTGTTCTTCTTCAGGCAATTGGCAATGAAGTGGTTGGGGTCGCCGCACTTGTAGCATCCCGAGCGTCCTCCTCCGCGGCGACGGTTCATACGGTTGTTGTGGAACCGCGAGAAGCGGTTGGCGAGCATAGCCAGCTCGTCATCTCCCAAAGACTCCAGCTGCTCCTCTGTGGCAGAAAAGAGAGAAGAGAGTGCAAAACCTCCAGAGGGTTTAGCAGAAGAGCCAGAAAGCAAAGCCATTGATGGGCCAGAAGGATTTTCATAAGAAGCCCTCGCCATGGCATCAATCTCACTGGACTTGAGCTTACTGAAGAGCTCGTCACACGTGAGGGTCTCATAGTTAGGTGATTCGATGATCGCCTGAACCTTGGAATCCCACACCGACCGATCGAGAGTATGCAAAAGCTTCAAAGCTCTCTCATGATCATCGAAAGGCAACAACTCCTTGTTAGCCCTCATCCTGTTGACAATCACCTGAAAGCGAGCGAATAAATTTTCTATGCTCTCGCCAGGCATATGTTGAAAGTTCTCATACTCTCGCTCTCGTAGAGATGGGTTTTGACTTGAGAGGTTCCCTCATGAAAGCGCATGAGGGTAGCCCAAATCTCCCGAGCCGTAGCGAGGTGAGAAACGCGATCAAACTCACTCATGCTCAGGCATGAGAAAAGAGCATTACAGGCTCGGCTATTGGCATCGTGCTCATCGATCTGAAGCTGAGAGACACGAGCAGCCAAAACCACGTAATCGGCAGAGTTGCAATTATCCCAGATGGAAGCACTCAAACTCTGCAAATAGGCCGACATGCGTATCTTCCAATACGCATAGTTCGTCCCATCAAAAAACGGCGGTTTGCCCACGCCGCGATCCATGTCGCCTTCTGTGGATCTGGAACCGGCTAAAATGTAAGATCCTTAACCTGCTCTAATACCAATTGAAGGCCCAAGAATGCACTAGCAAGGCGACCAGAGGGGGGGGTGAATGGGAGCACAAAAATTTCTTTCGAAACTTTGGCCAATTGTCCCAAAATCAACCCCCAAAAGCTACGACCGAGAACGTGATGCCCACGACCCTTGGAAGAGGGTGGATGATCCCTAGGATCACAGCGAGGCACCACAAAGCAATAGCAAATCAAATGGCAAAAGCACCGAAGCAAGTTCGTCCCTCAAAAACCAAGTCCCGAACGTAGATAGACGGCTACGTCGAGAAATCCCTAAATACCAATGCTAACAAGTAGCAAAGATACCTAGAGAGGTTCCTTGGTCAACTCTAGAGCCAAACGAGAAGTTCGAAAACCAAGCGAAGAAGCCGGGAGAACAAACGCACTAAAACGCAACAAGCAGACGAATCCTGGACTGTCCGCCGGTATGGTCCCGGACTGTCCGGGCTTACTGCGGACTGTCCGCCACAGAAGCTCGGACTGTCCGCCGGCCAAATGGACAAAACAGCAAGGTTGTTGAACGTCCCTGGTCGACTCCCGGACTGTCCGCGAAATTCAACTGCGGACTGTCCGCCGGTCAAAAATCGCCAAGGCAGCCGAGGAACGCAGCCACTGATCTGGCTCTCCCCCGATGCCCAAACTGTCCGCGGTACCGGACGCGGACTGTCCGCGACCTTGCAGAGAGGGCGATTTTGGTCGCCCTTCTCCCAAAACTTGTCCAAATCGAATCAACTCACAATCCCACGTTCCCAAACTTGGAGAGGATGATCGCGAGGTAGTTAGGAGACTATCTCCAAGAGATCATCCACTCAAATCGATTCAACCACCGGGAAATCGAAAAGGGAGGAGTATGAACAAAAAAAAGCACCACGAAAATGAAATCAACCCGATCTACTTGTTCGTGAGGAGTTAGATGAATTCCTTCGGTGGAAATGATCTCCTTTCAAAAACGAACAAGTTGATTCAAACGGATTTCGCAAAGAAGCACTAGAGAGGGAGATTGAGTGACGGGAAAATCACGGAGAAACGAAGAACGCAAAGAACAAGAACCAAAACGCGAATCAAGTCATCGATCTGCAACCGTGTGGCTACCACACGCTACAACAGTGAGGTTACGGCCTCACTTCCTCAAAATCTCCAGTACACAGAGGTATGGTTCTCTGCGGATCTCATGTAGCTACAGCAGGGGATTGGGAGAGCAGGAAACCCTAGAAGCAAAGAGCAAATGACTGAGATAGATGGGGAGGTGGGTGTCTCCCCCTACTTATCCTAATTCTAACTATTCCTAATTCCCACTCTACCCCTAACTACTTACAGAGCGAACCAGCTAAACCCTAAGGTTATTCTGGACCAACTCGATGGTAGGTGGATCCGACGGCCATGCCCGCACAACTCGCAGCATTGCCTCGACGCAACCTCCCGATTGCCGCCATGTGCCGCCACCGCTCTGCGTCCTTTTCCTGGACGTCGCACCCCCGGTTTTGAGGCCCAAACCGGGAAACCAGCCTTCACGACCAACCCCCGATTTTGAGGCCCAAACCGGGAAACCAGCCCACCAGCGCCTGAGTTTTGTGGCCCAAACTCAGCAAACCCGCAACACCTAGGTTTTGAGGCCCAAACCTGGAAACCATCCTCAGCCCGGGTTTTGTGGCCAAACTCGGAAACCATCCGTGCCCAGGTTTCGAGGCCCAACCCTGGAAACCATCCTCAGCCCGAGTTTTGTGGCCAAACTTGGAAACCATCCGTGCCCAGGTTTTGAGGCCCAAACCTGGAAACCGTCCACCCGATGGTTTTTCTCTGGCTCTACCACCAAACCGAAGCTGTAGAGGGGATGCACCGCCTGTGCACCCCGTCCACCGACACATGTCCCCAAGTCCACGATTTAGGCAACACATGACTGCAAGTCTTCGCTCGTCGCTGTCCCAGGCTGTCAGCCACCACAGCTGATCCTCGGGCCACCGGTCCCTCAGTCCAAGCCTCACGTCCGCCCTTCGCCACTCTCGGTCCATCGGCACGGCACGTCTCTACTTGACCTTCACCTTGCATCTGATCACTGTATCCGTGCTCGACACCTTCACAACACAAGCCAAAGAACATGCGCATCATCCCAGTTGACAATCACTCATCACTCAGAGACTCGGCATACACCCATGTATATCAGCAGCCAGGAGCCCCTATATAATAAACCCAGGACCCCCCTGAGGCAAAACATCATCATGGAGTTGTAGAGGCGTCCCTCGAATGGATAACCTCTCTTCTCTATGTAATTAGGTTTAGATTTTCCAATGCAATAGCTTAGCTCTAGTCGGGAGTTAGGGAGAGCGGAGCTGTGCTCCGGTTCCGGAGGAGTCTTCAGAGTTTTGGTATGTTTTGTATCTTTTCTTTGTAAGACTTATGCTTTAATATATTTATCTTCTCTATTTACTTTATGCTTTATTATATGATTAGTATAGTTGTTATATCTTGGCATGGGATCTTTGTTCGTGTTGAGTGCTCTAGTTATCCTAGGTAATTAGAGTAGTAATCGATAGATTAGACATGGTGTTTAGTCTATAGGTTACCTGAGGTTGCGCTCAATCCCACGGAATAGTTGTGGTAGCCCCAGGGGTGACAGCTCTGTTAGGACTTCGTAGTCCACCACGTTCGGATTGATGTTTCGTAGAGCTTTTGGCAGCCTTCTCCCAACTACCTTTTTCCCAGTCTTCTTCGAGAGCTGGAAAGGACCTGCTGCTCCAAAGTGCCAATGTTTATGACTGCTATATCTTTTCATCGTTGTTGCCTTAGAACCCAAGTAATAGAGAAGTATATAGGAACCTTGATCTCTCCCGTTGTCCTCCTACTATAGTTATCTAGTTATCATTGAATTATCCTTTATGTGCTTCATTTATTATCATATCATATATCATTCACTCCTGTTTTAGTCTAATAAGTACTCTAAGTTAGTAGATGCATGATAGTGAGTTATCAGATTCTTGACCCTAGCTTCCCTGTGGTAAAATATAAATAACGATCCTGGAATACTCCCGGTAAAATGCTACAATGGTGTTCTGTGCGCTTGCGGAATCTTTCATATTCTATTTGCACTAACAAATGTCAACAAGCATTTTTGGCGCCGTTGCCGGGGAAGCAATTGGTATAAAGATTTTGATAATGATCTTGATGTCTGCTAATTTAGTGTACCACTAGCTTTAGTAGGATTACCCCTTGTTCTGTTGAGTGTGGAATAGACAGGACATCAGATGTCGTTTCGACCTTATGGCAAGCTTCCACAAGAAAGAAGAACCCAGGGTGCCTGAACATTCAAGATCCATCATTAATTCTGGAACCCTGCCATCTCACAGGTTTGTGTATACATATATATTATTTATTCTAACCATGTGTAGATCGGAGAAAAGGTCGTCGTCACAATAATTCAACTCTCATCTCATGTGACGGATAGTTACGCTGTGCCACTCACAAGTCCCAGTTGTGAGTCATGGTAAGTATAATCAAGGTGAGACAGTCTTGCTCATGGACTTTAAACTTTATGAGTAGTTACTGTTGACGCTCACTAAGTGTCATATTCTTAGCATCAACAAGGTCATATAACACAAGACAAGGGCCTAAAATCAACCAAAAACCTTTTATAAACTAACGATTTCCACTTGTCCTTGAGTTTTATTTGAATTGCAGGGTTTTTGAGCAAAACGACCAAATGGACCCACCAGGAAGCAAGCCCACTTGCCTGGGCTCACTTTGGGCCAAGGAGGGGTGGCGCCCGCCACCCCTAGCTGGCGGCCGCCAGGGGGGAGAAGCCCAAACTCCCCCCTGCCACGTCACTGATCCAGGGGAAGCACCCCACTCATTTGCAGTCGTTGCTCACCGAAGTCGGTTCATCCAAGGGCTAAGAAGCAGCGTCACATGGATCAAGGCCTAATTGCCCATGTGACGGTTATTGGACAAACCTAACCGACCCCAAACCGACTTGGAGGACCTCCTGGATGCCGTTGGTGAAGAGGCGGTGGATCCAAGGGCTAGGGGGGTGGCGGCCGCCACCTAGGGCTGGCGCCCGCCACCACACTCACCCCCCTGACCTAACCCTAGGTCACTTAGGCTATAAATAGGACCCCCCGAGCTCATTTGTACTCAGACCTCACCTCATTAGTCCCACTCTCTTGTAAGCGAAGCTCTGGTGAAGGAACACTCTAGTTGAGAGACTTAGAGTGAGAGCGAGAGTGTAGAAGAGAAGAGCTGGAGTTGTAATAGAGGATCTTCCAAGTCTCTGGTATAATTCCAAGTCTTTTCTCATTTATCTTAGTGTTCTTCTACTTTCAGCATTTACTTTAAGTTCTTTACTTATTGTTCTTGTTGAGTGCTTTCGATCATAGATAACTTAGTATTTAGCTTATATCTAGTTTGGGTTCTTCGTTGAGTAGTCAGTGCTCTAGTTTTGGACGCAAGATTAGAGTAGTATATATTAGTGTAAGCGCGGTGCTTAGACTAGTTATACCTTAGTTTGTGGCTAGCCCCCCGGATAGTTGTGGTAGCCAACAGGTGGTGACAGCCCTGGGAGCCTTGAATTCCACCACGTAGTTGGGTTAGTTCTTAAATCATAAACCTCGTTGTGCACGTCTGAGGTAAATAGTCCAGAGGGTGTGTATGGTTCGAAGAACTAGATAAACTCTTTATTGCTAAGTTAGTTGTGATCGTAAGTGTGTAGGAAAACATTAATCTGTTCATCGGCCAGACCCCGCCGATTTAGTTTAGTAGTAGTTAGTCTTTCTTTTCTCTTTAGTAGCAGTAGGAACCAACCCCCATTCATACTTTTCGATCAACCCTGCTAGAATCACTAGTTGTTCATAGCGGTCCTAGTGTTAGTTCTGCCATAGTAGCTTCCCTGTGGAAATAAATACGATACTCGGTTACTCCCGGGTAAAGTGCTACAATAGACTTATTCTGTGCGCTTGCGGAACCTACCAATAGTCATATGAATAGTTAGTTATACTTCTTACATCAAGAAGTACCAACAAACCTTTTTGGCGCCGTTGCCGGGGATAGATTCATAGTCTACTCCTAGTGACGACGTTAGCAAGAGTCAACAAGCATTTCTGGCGCCGTTATCGGGGATAGATTCATAATCTTCTCCTAGTGACGACGTTAGCAAGAGTCAACAAGCATTTCTGGCGCCGTTGCCAGGGAAGCAATTGGCTAGAATTAATTCTTTGTGATTTCTATTGAATTAACCCCTGTAGTTCTAGTGGGTGTATTGTTCGTTGTTTGTGATCGTTCAAGTAGTCATGGCCGGATTCAATCTTCCGAGCGACTATCAAGAAGATCCTGAGGCCATTCTTAGGAGAGCGAGAGCTAATTTCACTCCTCCGAGGAAGAACCTGGAGCTTCGTGGGAGGAGTTCGTCGAGACAAGAATCCTAGTCAAAAGTGACTGACGAACCAAGCTGCTCCAACGATCAATCAACATCGACGTCGACCAAAACACTCTGTGAGTATTCCATGCCTACTCTTGCTCACATCCCAGTGTTACCTTCTACTAGTAATGTAGATTTTGAGCTTAAACCTCACTTAATACGTATGACTCAAGCTATTGCATTTAATGGCAAACCTTCAGAGGATGCCAATGCTCACCTCCGGGATTTTCTAGAGATATGTAGTATAATTTCTGTGCAGGGAGTTTCGCAGGATGCCATCAGACTTCGTCTTTTTCCATTTTCATTAGTGGAAAAAGTGAAACAGTGGTTCCTCTTCAACTCTGGCCACCTGCTGACGTGGGTGAGATGCGCGGATCAATTCCTCAACAAGTTATGCCCGATAAGTCGAACTATTCTTGTCCGTAGCAAGATTTCCAACTTTGGACAGGGAGACGAAGAAACAGTCACTGAAGCTTGGGAGAGACTACAAGAGTATGTTGAATACTATCCTCACCATGGTATGCAAGACTGGTACTTGATCCAGAGCTTCTACAATGGACTCCAGCAAGAATCTCGACAATACATTGATGCTGCCGCCGGAGGTGCATATCTCTCTCTCACTGTGGAGAAGGCAACCAAACTGATCGAGACAATGGTGGCGAACCAAGGATGGACAGAAAACGTGCTAGAGGTATGTCTGAAATTAAGCAAGCTGATTCTGTTACCCTACAAAATTTGGTAAAATTGCTAGAGCAAAGGATAAATGAGAAGAGAGATCGTGCTACAAAGGAGTACTACGCCAAGCAAAGAGCCGCTTCGTCAAGTGAAGGTCAAGCAGAAATTAAGAAAGAGGATGCCAAATCCCTTCTTAATAATGGTGGCTACGGAGAACCTCCAATTCCTATGATCCAACAATGGAATAAAAAAGGTATGCCTCAAACCTCCGTATTTAATTCTCCTATTGGAAAATTAGTTTCTAATCAAGGTAGAATTAATGATAGCATAAATAATAAATTAATTGAACATGATAAAATGTTAGAAGGAATTTATGCTAAACTAAAAGATTTTTCTGAAGCATTTAAGGAACAAATTAACTTTAATAAGAGATTAGAGCAAAAAGTAGATAACATTAAATCTCAAATTAAATACTATGAGGAGGTAAAAGCTGTAACCACGAGAGGTGGTAAATCCACTCGTGATCCACCTCATCCTAATTTAGTTCCTAGTAGTAATGCTGCTACAAAGAAAAATATTGTTAATGTTGCAGAAGACGAAGAAGAGGAGACCCCAGCTGAACCTTCATCCAAGGTACGAACTGCTCCTCATGAATTCTATGATACACATGTATTACCTTTTCCAGATCGAAACAGAAATCCGACGGAAGACGACCAATTCAAGAAATTCGTCGAGGTAATTCAAAAATTATATATACATGTGCCATTTATTGACGCTATGCAGGTTCCAACTTATGCAAAATATTTGAGAGACATGCTCAATAAGAAGAAACCAATTCCAAGTTGGGATGTGGTTAAATTGACCGAAGATTGCAGTGCGATCATTTTAAACCAACTCCCCGAAAAGAAGAAGGACCCAGGAAACCCAACGTTTGCATGTTCAATTGGAGAGCAGCACTTCGAGCATGCACTCTGTGATCTGGGAGCAAGCGTCAGCGTCATGCCCAAGGTAATATACGACAAATTAAATCATCATACCTTGCCCCCTACTTCTATGTGTTTGCAGCTAGCTGATCAATCGCTCCGGTATCCCGCGGGAATAGTAGAGAATATTCTAGTGAAAATCCAGAATCTCTTTGTCCCGGTGGATTTCGTGGTTCTGGATATTAATCTTGACCACCGGACGCCATTGATCTTGGGACGGCCATTTCCGAGCACTGCAAAAGCCACCATTGATGTAGGAGCTGGAGAAATTCAGCTCCACATCAGTGGAAAGGAGGAGAAATTCGAGTTCACACCGCGACCGGAAAAACACCCGTCATCAAGGTTCGTCGGTGTCGACACTCCACTACAACCACCGTGAAAGCGACACTAATTGGGAATCCAAGGCGGCTAACCAAGGTAAGTTAGGCTAAGGTAAGCCTTTATCCCCCATTTAAATTTTTTACTTAAGCAAATTAATTTTCTGCAAAGTAGATGTTTACTAGAGTGATTAGGTGACACCTAGGGAGCTTAAGGCAGCCATAGGGGTGGCGCCCGCCACCCCATGCTGGCGCCCGCCACCCTAGGATGCACTAGCCAATCTCTAGACTATTACACCTACCTCCTAGACCCAAATAACACCAAGGGAGACCCATGGCTTTGCTCATTTCAATGCAATCACTCACTTCCATGTCTCCCCATGTCTCCCCCTCTTCACTCCACCTTTTGGACACATCTCCACCCAAAAATTCTGGTGCACATGTGATGGAAAGTGACAAGGAGAGCACTAGGTGAAAGGAGGGGTGAGTTGGAGTGAAATTTCAGCCAAGGAGGGTGGCGCCCGCCACATTTTCCTGGCGCCCGCCACCTCTATTTCCACATTTCGGTACAAAACTGCTCCCGAGTAAGTTTCCCACCATCCTTGGTATAAAGTATGACTAGGATGAAGAAGTGGTCTTTGAAATTTTCAGCCCACTTGCCCCATTTAGGAGGTTGCACTCTTTGCACTTTGCACCGAACCTACCACTTTATTCTCCACTTGGAATTTCAGTGGACATTACGAGGGAAACCTCATGTGTCGGTTGCAGACAAATTTGGGCAAGGTGGGGTGGCGCCCGCCACTTATTCCTGGCGCCCGCCAGCAGGGTGAGGCTTCCAGCCTCCCCCCTTCCATCTCAGCCTATAAATACTACCCACACCCCATGCGAGTTCTCACAACTCACTCAAAACACAAAAAAAACATCAGCCATCTTAAGCACTAGCAAGGAAGTCATGGGCCCTCTCAAGAACTTCTTCACCGGCAAGAAGAAGAAGAGTAAGGGTGAGGGAAGTTCGTCAAGAGCAAACACCCACATTCGCCTCGCCGGGAGTGATGAGGAGAGCGCCGGGCGGGGTACTCCATCCACCAATGAAATGTCAGTGGATCGGAACTCTCCGTTCTCACACCAGGCCGGACCGACCATCCGCATCCTGAACTCCGTCAATGATATCATCTGGCAGAGTGATCGGGAACGACAGGCCCAGAACATCCTCAGTGAGAGGGAGTTTGTTCACACCCGCCGCATCGACGACGACTTGCTACGTTGCACTTTTATGGACAGTGAGTTTCTCTATATTTCTCGAACCCTAGGATGGGAAGATGCATGGATGGTTAATGAGGAGGGAATCCTTCCCCTCACAATGGAATTTCTTGCTACCATGCAATTGTCTGGCACTCACATAACATTCCGGTTTCTTAATGAAGAGCACACTCTTTCGTGGGGGCAGTTTAGCAAGCATTTAAATTTTGATGATTCATGCTTACTAAACCTGGAATCTGCTTGTACGGGTTTCAATAGAAATGATTTTTGGAAAAGCATTGCTGGGAACAGAGACCCAGGCTTGCCCCGTACAAGTAATATCCACAACCCCACACTCAGGTTTTTCCACAAATATATTAGTATCACACTCTTTCCAAGACCTGACTTGAGACCAATTAAAAAGCCCGAAATGCTGCTGCTTTATGCTCTAGTTAACCACATAAAAGTATCACCCGCCAAGGCCATGGCAAACTACTGGTCTAAATTTAATCAACGCACTGGAAATATTGAAATGACTTCATGGATAACTAGACTGGCTTTTAACATGGGTCTGCTGAACACCGCTATATACTCCTACATTCCTAGTGACCGAGACCTTTTGACCATCGAGCATTTCTCGCAAGGACACCTCTTGCATGAGAACCAGGAGACCGGTGAGATTCACATGATCTACCAAGATTATGTGAATAAAATCGCTCTTCCTGACATGTCACTTTGGTTGGTGAATGCACCAACGTTACTTTTGGCCCTGGAAACCAAGGCAGAGCAAAACCGCAGGTTGGTCCGAGAGAACATCATGCAGGTTCCCAGGAGGAGGACGCGAGCGCAGACCTGTGCAGCAGAAGAGGCTGCAAGAGCCGCAGTAGCGGCACAGGAGTTTGACCCTTTCCATGCAGGGCATTATGAAGGAGCAGCACACTATGGTCATTTGACACCCCCTGGTTCGCACCAAGCAGGAGGGTCGAATTGGCAACAACCGCAACATCCGCGGTGGGAATACGGCCAGGAGGCGTCCTTTCACTCATCCCAGTTGGGGAGTTCAACCCATTCATTGAGAGGATCCACCCGGTACACTGGGCGTGGTGATGAGTTCGTCCATAGGGGAATCTTGCCACAGGCCGCTCTCCATTCGTCCTTTCATCAGGACGAGTGGATGCGCGATATGGGATATCTTCAGCACCAAATGAATGGACTCACCATGGATACTGCTGACATCCGCCAGGACTTGAACAACTTGAACCAAGATTTCCAGGAATTCCGCCAGGAAACTGGTGGAGAACTGGGTAATATTTCTTCTCTCCTGCAGCAGAACCAACAGAACTGGGAAGACATGTACCGTGGTCAAGGATGGATGTAACCCAACCACGCCAAAAGCCAGCTTGGGGGAGGACCCCCGTCATCGAGGTAAGTATCACTGCCATCTTTATTTCTGTCAGTTTTATTTTTATTTTAGTAATTTAAATTTAAGTTTTATCTTAGTTAATTTGTAGTTAAATAATAATAATAATAATAAATAAATAATAAATAAATGAGACGCTCTCATCGTAAGTCTTTCTAAATAAAAATGTATGCCATGCATTAGAGTTATCATGGGAGAACGTATGCTAGAACTAAACTTGAGACATGAGCATTAGACTAAGTAAAGGGGAAGTAAGTTTCTACTCTGACTTGAGCAAGTCAAGTTTGTGGAGTAATTATTTTTGAAAAATTTTAAAACTTGCTCTAAGTACTTCTGTGGCAAAGAAAGTCCTACCAAAGCCAAATAATTTTTACTCTTAGAGTAGGAGCTTCCACTCGCTGCATGTTAGTGTTGAGCCTAGTTAGACTTTTGTTAATAGTCATGGTAGAGAAACTTGTCATATCTTTAGACCAAGGAATTCACTTGCACCCACCTATATAGTGCTATTCTTACACTGAGAATACGCACACAACATGCCTTTATTTCCATTCATTGTTAGGAATACTTCATGACAAAATATCATGCTCCATAATGAAATCTCAGGGACATGGCTATAATCATTCAAAAAAAAAGCAAGTGCTCTAGAAAGAAAAGAATATTCAAAAGAGCAAGTGCTCTAGAAAAAAAGTTCAAAAGAGCAAGTGCTCTAGAAAGAAGAGAATATCCAAAAGAGCAAATGCTCTCATTCATAGCCATGATCCCACAAATGAGATAAAAAGGAGAAGTGCCATGAAAGTAGTAGCCACAATAAATACCACACACTTGCACATTCCTGGTTTGAACCTATGACTTGTTGCTCCTTTGCTCCATTTGTCTAACTTAGCAAAATTACACTAGCATTGCATGCTCACTTTTATCCTACCTATTAAACCCCACATAAAGTCTTAGTGAGAGGATAATTCTTCCATTTCCACATACAAATATGAGTGATTGAGTGAGCCACAGAAGTTACTAAGCATGCTTTCTTTTGAACAAAACTTGCAAAAACTCCACATGTCTTGATTAGCAAAATAGGCAAGGGAAAGACAAACCTTCTTTCTTGCTGGTCTTTTGTTCTAATCTTGAGTGCAGGGAAGGCTACCAATTCCATGGTAATGAAAATAATATGGGCATACACAACAAAAACACAGAGTTTCCAAGATTATTTCAAGTCCATACTTGCTCGAGGACGAGCAAGAGGTAAGCTTGGGGGAGCTTGTTGACGCTCACTAAGTGTCATATTCTTAGCATCAACAAGGTCATATAACACAAGACAAGGGCCTAAAATCAACCAAAAACCTTTTATAAACTAACGATTTCCACTTGTCCTTGAGTTTTATTTGAATGTAGGAAATTGCAGGGTTTTTGAGCAAAACGACCAAATGGACCCACCAGGAAGCAAGCCCACTTGCCTGGGCTCACTTTGGGCCAAGGAGGGGTGGCGCCCGCCACCCCTAGCTAGCGGCCTCTAGGGGGGAGAAGCCCAAACTCCCCCTGCCACGTCACTGATCCAGGGGAAGCACCCCACTCATTTGCAGCCGTTGCTCACCGAAGTCGGTTCATCCAAGGGCTAAGAAGCAGCGTCACAAGGATCATGGCCTAATTGCCCATGTGACGGTTATTGGACAAACCTAACCGACCCCAAACCGACTTGGAGGACCTCCTGGATGCCGTTGGTGAAGAGGCGGTGGATCCAAGGGCTAGGGGGGTGGCGGCCGCCACCTAGGGCTGGCGCCCGCCACCACACTCACCCCCCTGACCTAACCCTAGGTCCCTTAGGCTATAAATAGGACCCCCCGAGCTCATTTGTACTCAGACCTCACCTCATTAGTCCCACTCTCTTGTAAGCAAAGCTCTGGTGAAGGAACACTCTAGTTGAGAGACTTAGAGTGAGAGCGAGAGTGTAGAAGAGAAGAGCTGGAGTTGTAATAGAGGATCTTCCAAGTCTCTGGTATAATTCCAAGTCTTTTATCATTTATCTTAGTGTTCTTCTACTTTCAGCATTTACTTTAAGTTCTTTACTTATTGTTCTTGTTGAGTGCTTTCGATCATAGATAACTTAGTATTTAGCTTATATCTAGTTTGGGTTGTTCGCTGAGTAGTCAGTGCTCTAGTTTTGGACGCAAGATTAGAGTAGTATATATTAGTGTAAGCGCGGTGCTTAGACTAGTTATACCTTAGTTTGTGGCTAGCCCCCCGGATAGCTGTGGTAGCAAACAGGTGGTGACAGCCCTGGGAGCCTTGAATTCCACCACGTAGTTGGGTTAGTTCTTAAATCATAAACCTCGTTGTGCACGTCTGAGGTAAATAGTCCAGAGGGTGTGTACGGTTCGAAGAACTAGATAAACTCTTTATTGCTAAGTTAGTTGTGATCGTAAGTGTGCAGGAAAACATTAATCTGTTCATTGGCCAGACCCCGCCGATTTAGTTTAGTAGTAGTTAGTCTTTCTTTTCTCTTTAGTAGCAGTAGGAACCAACCCCCATTCATACTTTTCGATCAACCCTGCTAGAATCACTAGTTGTTCATAGCGGTCCTAGTGTTAGTTCTGCCATAGTAGCTTCCCTGTGGAAATAAATACGATACTCGGTTACTCCCGGGTGAAGTGCTACAATAGACTTATTCTGTGCGCTTGCGGAACCTACCAATAGTCATATGAATAGTTAGTTATACTTCTTACATCAAGAAGTACCAACAAACCTTTCTGGCGCCGTTGCCGGGGATAGATTCATAGTCTACTCCTAGTGACGACGTTAGCAAGAGTCAACAAGCATTTCTGGCGCTGTTGCCGGGGATAGATTCATAATCTACTCCTAGTGACGACGTTAGCAAGAGTCAACAGTTACCTTTTTAATTCCTTGCTTTCCACTGCATGTTTACTTTTAATCATTCATCCACTCCATTTAGTTTAGGTTTTCTTTTATCAAATCCTCATCATATTTAGTTCCTTGCATGCATTCATGTCATTTGCATCTAAACGAAAAAAAAGAAAAAAAAGAGAAAAAAATATATTCCTCACCGTGATCATACTCTGTCATCTCTTTTTGGATAAATCTCTATATGCTTTCATGCCACCTTTGTTTACTCAAGCAAGTTTTAGTTTGGAAGTACTGCAAATACTTTCATAGGCTTTTTAAATTAAGCGTGGTGCTTAGGTTAAATAGTCTACCTTAATCAAATTAGACACGGAGTTTGGTTTGATTATTGAACTGAAAATTGCTAGTGTAGACATTGGATATTTTGTTGGACTAACCCCTGCAGAGAACTCTAAATACACTTTGGGAAAATCCTGAGATGAATTCACATCAGAGATGAAGCAAGGCATACGGTGAAGTGCATAATGAAGACTCAGCTCATTCATCATGGATGAAAGAACTGTGAGTATTAAAGTTTATTTCAATTTATCTTCTACTGCAAGTTATCTTTTGCCTTGAACCATGTTAAAATGCAGCCAACATATAAAACGCTAGTCTATGCTAAAGTAATCTTAAAATTATCTTTTCATTAGCATGGATGAATAACACATAGTTGTGGATAACAACCCATGTTTCAAATTCAGTACAATCCTTCGGGTATATGTCCACTAACATTTTGTAGGAGATGAGATTTGCTTGTTCATGGTGTGAACTTAAAGATCCAAAACCCAACTCGTGGATAGACAAAACTCATCATCGGATGTCGAAGGCAACCAAGCTTTGAGCCATTCCAAGGCCTAAGCCAGGACACTGATGACGAATAGGATGCAACTCACCCCGTATGAGTCAATCTATGCCTACACTCAGCATTGTCAAAGACATCAACACCGACACCAACAACAAATATCAAGGTGACGATATACCACTACATTATAACATCTATGTGTCATCCGAAGGAAGTCTATTGGTGGTTCACTATGAAGACAAGCAGTGGAAGTTCTCCTCACTTCTAATTATTTCAACACAAGAGCTAGTTTGGGGGATGAGGTGGAAGAACTTCAACAACAACAAGACCTACAATTTCAACTCATGAACATGTTGTTGAAGAAATTTGGACATCCACCTACTTCACAAGCTAGCTTGGGGGAGACATAATTCTGTTGTCTAGATTTGTTTCATGATCAAGGGTAGGAAGGAGAAATCCAGCTTCAATACACTTTGACCTCCTTCTCACCACTTTGATCAGTACAAGCCACTAGACACTGCCCCAGACAAGAAGAAGAATATGATCCATCACTCATTCTTGAAAGATCGTTCTTGAACACCACCAATGTTGTCATCTATGTCGGACCTAGAGACGTCCACTTTTGGATCTTCGATCAAAAGGTCGCTGCTTCTTTAACAACTACACCACTTATGAGCAGCCGAAGACAACCAAGAGAAGACGTTGACTCAACCAATAAAGGAAGAACCAACTGCCAGGAATTGAGGGTTACATCATGAAGGATGAAGCAACTGCACTGCAAGAATTCAAAGATGGAGAGATAGTACCCGAGCCTAAAAATCAAGAGAATAGTTGGCAAAGTCTCCATCGTCTGGACCTGTTGAGAACAAGACTCAGCTGGCCCACTGTGAGATTAGCAAGAGAAGGCAAGCTAGTCATGAACAACAACCAGCTAAACAAGAGAAGCTTCCACAAGGTGATTTGACACCATCACTCTTCAATGATAAGCAACATTTCAAGGTAAGTGACCATCACTTTAAAAGCTTCTTCTTGTTTCTGGACTGCGTATACATAAAGAATCAAACATGTTTAAGTTGCACCTCACTTGATCCAACCTAATCAACTCAACATGTTCAGTTCTTTACTCTTTGTTCTTAGCTTTACTCTCTTGAATCTCACTATCTTAATTAAATGAGCTAAAATGTTGTGCATCCAACCTTTGGAAGATGATATATCACAATCATCAACACATTATGCATAGATTATCCTTCCTTGGGTTAAGTAATCTGATATGTTAAATATTTTATGATGCTACTTTCATGCTCATCTTTTGATTCTATCACTCATGTTAAGATTGAATAGAACATATAAATAACAAGTTTATCTTGTTCGATGTGCCTAAGGTTAGAGAGGAATGAACAAAACTTTTGGTTTTGTTGGTGTTTTTCCACCAACAGAGCCCATGCACTTGATCTCTACCTTGTCTTTATGAGCAGGACACACTCTTGAGCAAAACATGGAGAAGTTTGTCACTCCCAAATTCTACAGAGTGAAGGTCCTAGATCTACAAGAACATGCACACTGAGAATGATGCTGCCAGCGTCCACAATTAACGCTTCATTTCAAACTACTGGATGAACAAATAACATGAGTGACACCATATCAAGAGGTATAAACAAGAAGGAATGATGGAAGACATCGTAGTCAGAATTAGAGGTCAAGTCCCCACAGACTTCTTGATCCTCGACATGAGAAGACGATGATGTCCACCTCATCCAAGGAAGACCATTCCTCTACGCTACAAGTACAATCATCTACAAGAGGAAATCCATTTTTCACTTTCCTGGAGAAAAGACACGATGCAACTTCATCAGCTACATGCCCAATGAAGCACCTAAGAAGAACAGAAGTGAAAGACGCCGCTCTCAATGCCAAAAAAGACAAACTATCAACAATAGAGAGGCCAATCACGAAGAATAAGCTATCAACACTATCCCAGAAAAGAAAGAAGAAAAACCAAAAGACAGTGAACCACAGGAAGTGAAGACTCAGACCAAGAAAGTATGGAAGAAAAAAGTCTGCACCTCAGAGGTACAATCAATAACAACTTTCCAAACGTCTGACATACCTTGGGAGGTCTGAACCAAGGCAAGGTCCGGTTCGTCGGACCTAAATATCCGAACCTTCGCCAAAAGGTAAAAATTGGTAGTTATCCTCATAGTTATTTTCCTGCATATTTCTCATATTTAATTTTAGTTATTTATTGCATCATCATATTTAATCATTGCATCATCATATTTAATTCATAAACATTTTAATTTCTGCATTGCATTAGAAAGGAAAATAAAAATTTTGCATTTGTTACACTACATCATAAACTATGAAGCACCATGTGAATAATTCTATGGTGTGTAAAAACCCACAGGAATGTTCATCGTGGTGGCATAAAAATAATAAAAATAAATATGCATGCATTCATCCTGTGCATTTTCTCTTGCATCGAAAAAATATAAAATACAAAAATATTGAGAAAGATATCTTACTGAAATTCTAGACAACTAAGGCTTAAGTGGCCAACCACTAACGCTTAATATGTTCGACAAGTTTTGTTGTCTATTTGAGTTTCATAGGATCTGAAAGACCAAGAAAAGCTGACAAGCAAGTGGATGTTCCATTCACTGTTGGAGCACTATTTCAACAAACATCAACATCAATCGCTCCGACAGAGGAAACGCATTTCCACCGCCAGTCCGCTACATGACAAGATTGAACGACTACGTTGGCATTCAGCTTGGGGGAAAGCACCCCCATGTATCCAGGCTCACCATTAATTAAAAAGAAGAAAAAAATATGGGCACATGAAGGCTCAATGCTATTAAACGAACCAGCTTGGGGGAGACGCAACCCCGTTATCTTCATAATCCGGGTATGTCTTATTCTCTATCTTAGTTATTTATAATAAGTATGTGTTAGATTAAATAAATAGTGTGTTAAGTTTATTTTAAAAAGTTGATAATAAAAGAAGAACTCTCTCTCTAATCTTTTACATGGAAATGATGAATAGTTGCTCTATCTAATTTCTTTCAAGTACCTAGCCTTCAAAGCATGAGTTCTTCTGATTAATAATGATGCTGAAAAATGAAATTAAATATATGGGTAGCAAATACTTGATCCAGAGTCTAGGTAATTGACAGATATGATATGTGATGATCTGAGCTGCTATTATCTTGTTCTAAACAACACTAGAGTTCCAGAGATTTCTCAATATTAATATGACTAATAATGGCATTGAGTTAAATTAAGCTTTGTTGACCCTGTGAGAAGTTATCATGCTATTGAATTGAGATCACTTACACATTTCATCCATCTTCCGCATAAATGCTCATGATTATCTATTCTTATCCTCTCAAAAGTTTTTTGGAAGCATATAGCTATTGAAAAAAAAGAAAAAAAAATCTGAGGAAATAAAAAGGGACAAGTGTTCGAAACCTCAAAAAGATAGATCGCGAGGAAATAAAAAGGGACAAGTGTCCGGAACCTCGAAAAAAGAAAGAAAAAAAAGAGAGAAAATATGAATATCAGAAAAAAACGGGCACGTGCCCGATAGTAGAATTAGCCTGATAGCCATGTGTCTCTAATAGACAGAAGAGAGTGATACATTCAAAAGAGCATCCGCCTCCATTTTCCATACACATGCACTTCTCGATTCAATGGTGTGGTTGACTTTCTCTTTGGATTCATTGTTTAATTTGACAACATATGTTCTTAAGCTTTTTGAAAATTCATAAAAACTCCGGGATAATGGTGAAGTGAAAGAGCTAGAGACATAGCGCTTGATTTGATCGTTCTATCTTTCATTTACTCAAGATTCAAGGTAAAGTACTAAGCCCCATGATGAATAATATGATACTTTTTCCTATTCCATATGAGAACTTCTTTTTGAATACATGTGTACTTGTTAAGAAATATAGATATTGCAGCAACTCCTGATCCATTGTTGAGATTGGCTTTGCTCGGGACTAGCAAAGGGTAAGCTTGGGGGAACTTATTGACGCTCACTATTGCTCATATTTAACCATCAACTAATGCATGAAATGACACTAAATGAATCACAAAGCATAGTTGTAGGGTTTGAAACTAACAAGTTCCACGAGTTTTGGTGCTCTCACTTGTTTTGTAGGACATCCATATTTTTACCATATAAAAGTATCCCAAGTGATGAAACAGAGCACACCATTACGAAGACCTCGTCGAGACAATCGAAACGGACATATGATTTGCTATATTTGGAGTCCCGGAGCAAGAGTCCTCGATGGATACGACTTGGAAGATTCTAGAACATTCCGGAACATTCCAGAAAACACGAGAAGGCGACCCACGGAATGCGGGGCCCACCTGTCATAGGGGCAGACCGACCGGTCTCCCTGCTGGACCGACCGGTCTGGTGTAGGGCCCAATCTGCTCCCCCTTCGCGTGACGCACTCCAACCGACCTCTCCAACGCATTTTGGCCCATTTAGGCCCAAGTGCATATGACGAAGGATTTAGTACCACATCGCTTGCCCAAGTTGGAGGGGAGGCCAGGAGCCCCTATATAATAAACCCAGGACCCCCCTGAGGCAAGACATCGTCATGGAGTTGTAGAGGCGTCCCTCGAATGGATAACCTCTGAAGGACCAAGAAAGCACTAGCAAGGCGACCAGAGGGGGGTGAATGGGAGCTTCAAATTTTCTTTTCGAAAACTTGTCGCCACTGTCCCGAAACTCGACCCCAAGAGCAAACCCTAGAGCCCGTAAGTGTCCTCGACCCTAGATGTAGGGTGGATGCTTCCACGAAGCACAACGAGACACTCTACGACTCTAGAAATCCAACGCAAAAGTCGGAAACCAAAACCGACAACGAACGAATGAACCGCGAATGAAACCGCGCGAAACAGCTATGACCGGACTCACTGGTGCGTCCGGTCAGTAGGCACCGGACGCGTCTGGTCGAGCAAAAATAGTTCTGGAACCTTACTGTTTGTGACCGGACTCACAAACAGAGAGCGTCCGGTCAGAAACAGTCGAGCAGTGAACAGTAGAAGAGTCGCGTCCAGTCGTTCACGGGAACCAGCGTCCGGTCTCGAGCGTCCGATCAAATCGCGAGAATCACAGGAAAGACATTCAACGACTGGACTCAGGGGGTGCGTCCGGTCAGCCCGACCCAAGCGTTCGGTCACCCCGAAATCTCACTGTTCATCCACCGAATCAATTCAATCTCTCCCAAAACGAAACCTCTAGGGTTTAAACTTGGAGAGATGAGTCATAAGGAGGATAGTGAGCTATCTCTAAGAGATCATGGCTCGAACCTATCTCCAAATCGATGAATCGAAGAATTTCGGGGGAAGGGAGAAAAGCTTGACCCAAAACAAAAATCGATCGATCTCCTAGACCGTGAGGTTAGAGGTGAATTCCTTTGGTAGAAAGAAATGCCCCACGACCTAGGACAACTTGGTTCAAACGGATTTGCAAAAGATGAACCGAGCAAAGAGATCAAGCGACGGGAAAAACATGGAGAAAAAGGATTCCACGAAGAACACGAACGAAACACGAATCACAACCACAAATTTGCAACCGTGTGGCTACCACACGCTACAACAGTGAGATTACGGTCTCACTTCTTCAAAATCTCACGGGCACAGAGGTATTGTTCTCTTCTCTGTGGATCTCAGGTTCGCTACAGTAGGGAATGGGAGAACAGGAAACCCTAGAAGCAAAAGAGCAAATGACTGAGATAAATGGGGAGGTGGGTGTCTCCCCCTACTTATCCTAATTCTAACTATTCCTAATTCCCACTCTACCCCTAACTACTTACAGAGCGAACCAGCTAAACCCTAAGGTTATTCTGGACCAACTCGATGGTAGGTGGATCCGACGGTCACGCCCGCACAACTCGTAGCGTTGCCTCGACGCAACCTCCCGATTGCCGCCACCGCTCTGCACCCCCGGTTTTGTGGCCCAAACCGGGAAACCAGCCTTTCCAGCCAACCCCCGGTTTTGAGGCCCAAACCGGGAAACCAGCCCACCAGCATCTGAGTTTTGAGGCCCAAACTCAGCAAACCCGCAGCACCCAGGTTTTGAGGCCCAAACCTGGAAACCGTCCTCAGCCCGAGTTTTGTGGCCAAACTCGGAAACCCTCAGCACCCAGGTTTTGAGGCCCAAACCTGGAAACCGTCCACCCGATGGTTTTTCTCTGGCTCTACCACCAAACCGAAGCTGTAGAGGGGATGCATCGCCCGTGCACCCCGTCCACCGACACGTGTCCCCAGGTCCACGGCCCGAGCAACACATGACCGCAAGTCTTCGCTCGTCGCTGTCCCAGGCTGTCAGCCACCACAGCTGATCCTCGGGCCACCGGTCCCTCAGTCCAAGCCTCACGTTCGCCCTTCGCCACTCTCGGTCCATCGGCACAGCACGTCTCTACTTAACCTTCACCTTGCCTCTGATCACTGTATCCGTGCTCGACACCTGCACAACACAAGCCAAAGAATATGCGCATCATTCTAGTTGACAATCACTCATCACTCAGAGACTCGGCATACACCCATGTATCCGCAATCTCCCCCTTGATGAGTGTATTGTCAACTACCAACACAAATCATAATGGAAGCAGAAGAAGGAAGAAGGAGAAAGAGAGAGAACTCAACCAAATGACCCAAAAGCATAGCAAAGCCGAAGAAGGTCAAGTGGAAAGAGTGAAACAACTTGGTTCCCAAAGACATGGGCAACGGCTCGACGCAACCAAGCAAAGCAAAGCTAGCCCTCAAGAAGAGGTAGAACAGGCTCAACACCGCTAGCAGATACCAAACGAGAAATCGAAGCAAATGCTAGTCCCTCAAGACAGAGGCACAGAGGCTCAACACAACTAGCAAGGAAAGCTCGATACCAAAACCTTACGGCCAACAGGAAGCAGCAAAAACTCCCCCTCGAATAGTGCAACCAACCAGGAAAGCTCCCCCTTAGTTCAAACGGAGGGTAATGATTTGCAATTTCTCCCCCTTAGTTGAAAATGCACTTATCAAGAAACAATGCTCCCCCTCAGAAAATGCACCATCAAAAAGTGCCAACACGCAGATTTCTCCCCTTCCAAAATGCATATGAGTCAAAAATGCAAGTTAGGAGCTTCAGGAGTATACTCAAAAGAGTGTAAAGATGCTCTACAGAGTTCTGATCCGATGACTCAGAAAATGCACAGAATGCTAGCAAAGGCTCAAATTGATCACTAAGTGTGAAATGAGAGCAAAAAGAGCAGTTTTCAGCCAAAAAAGTATTCACCATCAAAATAGCACAAGACATGTATAGACAGGAAGTCAAACAAGTGCTAAAAATGTATACAAAGTGAACTACCCCTAGCACAGTTTAATCATCATGCTGATACCAATTGAAAAAAGAAGCATATACTTGTGATTTCAAATTTTAATCGGAGTTGCAGCGGTGAAACTACACAAGTTCAGAAATCAGCATGTGACTACGAGAGGTTGAATGCTTGTTATTGCCTAACTTTCCAACTGTGCGAAGCCTATGCAGAAGCAATCAGAAGCTTAAAGCAACAGTTTCGGTCATACACTACACAACTCAAGTTTAACTCAAAGTGCAATGAGAAACAGTCTTGAAACTGTGAGGTGCTAACAAGCAAACCCATCTCGATCTTTTCAATTCACTTAACTTTGTTCAGATTTTAAACAGAATATGACATACGAAGCAAGTGAATAACTCAACACTAGAGACATAGCAACCTAGCATACATAAATAGCATAAGTGACTTCTACACATTCTACACATGCTAGTTGCATATCTCAATGGTGAACATTTGCAAATTTTAAGTTCATTAATTAGATTCACCATTCAAAAATAGCTCAGCTCACAATATGTATTAGTGATCAGAAAGAGCATAAGCTACAGCATCAACATAAAGCATCGGAGCAAAGACTACACAGAGCATAGTTACATTTTTCAGACTATATTCATGAAGCTCAGAATGTAAAAGCGTATGCTAAAATGCAAAAGAAAACAAAGACAAACGAAAAAGAGTCAGTCTATAATACAAGAACCAAAATGTTTCCCCCATCTAAAAGGGGAAACACACACCAAGCTCACCCCTCAACCGATTAAAGGTTGATTCGTCCAAAGGCTTGGTGAAAATATCAGCCAACTGATGATGAGTATCGACATGACGAAGGTCGATATGACCCTTCTCATAGTGGTCTCGTAGAAAATGAAAGCGCATATCAATATGTTTGGTCTTCGAGTGAAGCACGGGGTTCTTAGCAACGCTGATCGCACTCGTGCTGTCACAAAGCAAAGGAACACGAGAAAAGCTCAGACCAAAATCACGCAAAGTGGCCATCATCCAAAGCAATTGAGAACAGCAGCTAGCCGCAGCAACGTATTCAGCCTCTGTGGTAGACTGAGCGACACTAGACTGCTTGCGAGAAGACCACGATACAAGAGAAGATCCAATAAACTGGCAAGTCCCAGAAGTGGACTTGCGCTCGACACGGCAACCAGCAAAATTGGCATCGGAATAACTGCAAAGGGAGAGGGTGGAGGAAGCTGAATACCAAATCCCGAACTCAGGTGTGAAACGAAGGTACCTGAAAATGCGCTTCATCGCCTGATTGTGAGAAGTGCGCGGCGACGCCTGAAAGCGCGCGCACAGACACACCGCGAACTGGATGTCCGGGCGTGTCGCCGTCAGGTAGAGCAGCGACCCGATCATGCTTCGGTACTCCTTCTGGTCCACAGCTTCTCCATCCTTGTCCGCATCCAGGGCCGTCGTGGTCGACATGGGTGTTGGAAGAGGCTTGGCCTCACCCATATCGAACCTCTTCAGCAAGTCCTTGGTATACTTGCCCAGGTGCACAAACGTCCCTTCTCGGGATTGCTTAATTTGCAATCCGAGAAAGAAAGTCAGCTCGCCCATCATGCTCATCTCGAACTCCCTGCTCATAGTATCTGTAAACTTGGCAACCAAAATGTGAGAAGAACCACCAAAAATGATATCATCCACGTAAATCTGGACCAAGAGAGTATCAGTGCCTTGCTTGAGGAGAAAGAGCGTTTTATCCATACATCCCATTTTAAAACCCTTAGCAAGCAAAAAGGTTTTCAACCTGTCATACCAGGCTCTAGGGGCTTGTTTCAAACCATATAAAGCTTTGTGGAGTTTAAAAACATGGTTTGGAAACTTGGGATTTTCGAAACCGGGGGGATGTCTAACATGCACCTCCTCTTCTATGTAGCTGTTTAAGAAGGCACTCTTGACATCCATTTGAAAAAGTTTGAAACCTTTGGATGCAGCAAAAGCCAAGAGTATCCTAATAGCCTCCAAACGAGCTACTAGAGCAAAAGTCTCCTCATAGTCTATCCCCTCCTTCTGACTATATCCCTGGGCTACGAGTCTGGCCTTGTTTCTCACAACATGGTCATCTTCTCCCTGTTTGTTTTTGAAAACCCATTTTGTCCCAATTGGGTGACACTTAGAAGGTGGAGACACTAGAACCCAAACCCGATTTCTCTCAAAGTTTTCTAACTCCTCATGCATGGCATTGACCCAATCCGGATCCGTCAAAGCGTGTCCAACATCTTGGGGCTCGAAATCAGCAACAAAAGCAGAATGAGCAAAGTGAGAGATTTGAGACCTGGACCGAGTGACCCGTTCGTCAATGTTGTCGATCATCTGCTGAGGGGGGTGTTGGCGCTGGATGTGTCATGGCGCCCCCGTGCAGAAGTGATCTCCCCCTCAACAGCAGCTGGTGCCTCCCCGGGTACAAAAGGTACCGCTCGGGGTGGCGGATCCCACGGCCCCCAGGAAGAAGAAGTATCGGGGTCGTGAGTCGTCGTAGAAGCCGCTCCTTGTGGCACAGCAGGGGGAGGGGGTGCTGGATCATCCATACCTTCAGCACCCTCGTCCTCGTCATCAAAAAGAGGATCACCAACCTCATGATCACCTGCACGCTCAAAACGAGAAGAAGGACAAACCATGGTCTCGTCGAAGGTGACATCGGATGTCTCCATGACTCGGTTAGTGTCAAGGTTAAGTACACGATAAGCTCGAGTGTGAGTGCCATAACCCAAAAACACACCGTCAGAAGAACGAGACTCAAATTTGTCCAGGTTGCCCTTTTTGAGTATAAAACAATGGCAACCAAAAACTCTGAAATAACTCACCTTGGGGAGTTTTCCAAAACGCAACTCATAAGAGGTCTTTTTCAAGAAAGCTCGAAGAAAAATGCGATTGGAAATATAGCATGCAGTGCTCATAGCTTCGGCCCAATATCGCCTAGGAGTCCTATGCTCATCGAGCATCGTCCTGGCCATCTCTACAAGGGTCCGATTCTTCCTCTCTACAACACCATTTTGTGGCGGTGTGTAGGGAGAAGAAAACTGATGCTCCAAGCCCAAAGAGTTACAAAACTTCTCAAAATCCGAATTCTTGAATTCGGAACCATTATCACTCCTAATAGCTCGCATCGAGTTCAAAGGGAACTCGTTCTGAAGATGCAAAATCAGATTGCGAGCAAAAGAGAAAGTCTCGGTCTTCTCAGCTAAAAAGAAGACCCACGAATATCTCGAAAAGTCGTCAACAACAACAAGCACATACCACTTCCCCCCAACTGAGCTCACCCGAGCCGGACCAACAAGGTCCATGTGCAAAAGCTCTCCAGGGCGCTTGGTCATGACCTGAGTCACTGGATGGTGGGGAGCGGCAACCATCTTCCCATGTCTACAGGAGTGGCAAATAAGATCCTTCTCCATCGACAACTTGGGCAATCCTCGGATTAGGCCAAGTGAGCTAAGTCTTGCAAGCAAGTCGAAGCTCAGATGTCCTAGTCTCCTATGCCACTTCCAAAGATCAGAGGAGGAAGGTCCAGCCACAAGACAACGGGAAATGCCAAAAGACTCTGAGAAATTCGCACGAAAGACTTTTCCAAAGGGCAAAATCAAACACACAAGATTGCCCTGAGGATCCAAAATACGACTGAGATTTGGTTTAAAACGAATCTCATAGTCGTCATCAAAGAGTTGCGAAACAGAAAGAAGGTTAAAATGCAAGTTAGAAATAAGAGCAACATCGCGCAACACAAAATGCTCATTAACTCGCACCGACCCACAAGACAACATTTTACCTTTGCTATTGTCGCCGAAGGTGGTAAACTCCTTTCCGGCGACTGGACTAAGACTGGAGAACCACTTGGCGTTTCCGGTCATGTGCCTCGAACACCCGGAATCCACCAACCAGACGTTCTCCAATCGTTTTACCTACATCAATAAAAAGACATAGGGTGAGCATACGGGCCAACACTGGGGTTAGTAAAGTAGGGAGAATACCAGTGTTGGGCCGGCTGCTGCGGATACATGGGTGTATGCCGAGTCTCTGAGTGATGAGTGATTGTCAACTGGGATGATGCGCATGTTCTTTGGCTTGTGTTGTGCAGGTGTTGAGCATGGATGCAGTGATCAAAGGCGAGGTGAAGGTCAAGTAGAGACGTGCCGTGCCGATGGACCAGGAGTGGCGAAGGGCGGACGTGAGGCTTGGACTGAGGGACCAGAGGCCCGAGGATCAGCTGTGGTGGCTGGCAGCCTGTGACGACTACAAGTGAAGACTTGCGGTCATGTGTTGCCTGAGTCGTGGACTTGGGGACACGTGTCGGTGGACGGGGTGCACGGGAGGTGCATCCCATCTACGACGTCGGTTTGGTGGTAGAGCCAGGGAAAAACCATCGGGTGGACGGTTTCCAGGTTTGGGCCTCAAAACCTGGGCATGGATGGTTTCCGAGCTTGGCCACAAAACTCGGGCTGAGGACGGTTTCCAGGTTTGGGCCTAAAAACCTGGGTGCTGCGGGTTTGCTGAGTTTGGGCCTCAAAACTCAGATGCTGATGGGCTGGTTTCCCAGTTTGGGCCTCAAAACCGGGGGTTGGCTGGAAAAGGCTGGTTTCCCGGTTTGGGCCACAAAACCGGGGGTGCAGAGCGAGGGCGGCACATGGCGGCAATCTGGAGGTTGCGTCGAGGCAACGCTTCGAATTGTGCGGGCGTGGCCGTCGGATTCACCTACCACCTGAGTTGGTCCAGAATAACCCTAGGGTTTAGCTGGTTCGCTCTGTAAGTAGAATAGAGAGGGGTAGAGTAGGAATTAGACTTAGGCTAGTAGTAGGATAAGTAGTCGGGAGACACCCTCCTCCCGTCTATCTCAGTCATTTGCTCTTCCAGTCTTAGGGTTTCCTGCTCTCCCATTCCCTGCTGTGGCTAGCTGAGATCCGCAGAGAGACTTGCCTCTGTGTACTGTTGATTTTGAGGAAGTGAGGCTGTAACCTCACCGTTGTAGCGAGTGTTTGCGCTACGGCTGCAGATCGATGTGGTGATTCGCATTTTGGTTCGTGTTCTTCGCGTTCTTCGTTTCTCCGCGATTTTCCCGTCACTCGATCTCCCTCTCTATTGCGTCTTTGCGAAATCCGTTTGAATCAACTTGTTCGTATTTGAAAGGAGATCATTTCCACTGAAGGAATTCATCTAACTCCTTACGAACAAGTAGATCGGGTTGATTTCATTTTCGTGGCGCATTTTCCGTTCATCCACCTTCCCTTTTGATTTCCCGGTGATTTGGTTGATTTGAGCGGATGATTTCTTGGGGATAGTCTTCTAACTACCCTGTGATCATCTTCTCCAAGTTTGGGAACTTGAGATTTTGATTTGGATCGGATTTGGAGAGATTTGGAGAGAAGGCGACCAAAATCGCCCTCTCTACAAGGTCGTGGACAGTCCGCGCCTGGGACCGCGGACAGTCCGGGCATCTAGGGAGAGCCTGACCAGTGGCTGCGTCCCTCGGCTGCCCTAGCGGATTTTGACCGGCGGACAGTCCGCAGTTGAAATCTGCGGACAGTCCGGGAACATCTAGGGACTTTGCAGCAACTCTGCTGTTTTGGGTTTTCTGCCGGCGGACAGTCCGCCAGTGAACCGCGGACTGTCCGGCGGGTACCGCGGATAGTCCGGGACCCCAGGGCCGGATAGTCCGGGAATTGCCTGAGTCTTCTGGTTTAGTGTGTTTGCTCTTCCGGCTTGTTCGCTTGGTTTCCGGACTTCTCGTTTGGCCCTGTAGTTGACCAAGGAACCTCTCTTGGTATCTTTGCTACTTGTTAGCATCAGTATTTGGGGATTTCCCGACGTAGCCATCTATCTACGTTAGGGACTTGGCTTTTGGGGTCGTGTTCGAGCCAGAGCTTTTGGAGTTTGGTTTGCTACCTCTTTGTGGTGCTCTGCTGTGATCCTAGGGATCATCCACCCTCTTCCAAGGGTCGTGAGCATCACGGTTTCGGTCGCCGTTTCTCGGGGTTGATTTTGGGACATTTGGCCAAAGTTTCTGAAGGAAATTTTTGAGCTCCCATTCACCCCCCCCTCTGGTCGCCTTGCTAGTGCTTTCTCGGTCCTTCAGCTGCTCAAATGGGTGAGAGATACCTGGGAGGTGTCATCGTCATCGTCGTTCCGAGGGGAGTCCACCAGCTCGCCGTCGACCTCCTTGCCGAGGGCCGTGGTGCAGAAGCCGTCGTCGTCACCGAAGAAGCAGAGGCCGTTGAGCTTGTCCTCGATCCTCTTCTTCTTCTCGGACTCATCATCGCTTGAGCAAGCGGAGTCGTCATCCGAGCCATCGACGTCGCTGAGCGTGGCGAAGAATGCCCGCTGCTCAGCCTGGGCCTTCTCCAAGTACTTCTTTTTGATGTAGTCCTTGTCGAAGCCGCCCTTCCGCTTATGCCTCGCAGGGACATACTTCTCCTTTCGCTTCCCGAAGTCATACTTGTGCCCATGATCGCCCTTCCCAGATGTGTTCTTCTTCTTGGGACAGTTGGCGATGAAGTGGTCGGGGTCGCCGCACTCATAGCATCCTGAGCGTCCTCCTCCGCGGTGACGGTTCATGCGGTTGTTGTGGAACCGCGAGAACCGGTTGGCGAGCAAAGCTAGCTCGTCATCCCCCAAAGACTCCAGCTGGTCCTCTGTGACAGAGAAGAGTGAAGAAAGTGCAAATCCTCTAGAGGGGTTAGCAGAAGAGCCAGAAACCAAAGCCATAGTCGGGCCAGAAGGATTCTCATAAGAAGCCCTCGACATGGCGTCAATCTCAGTAGACTTGAGCTTACTAAAGAGCTCGTCGCAAGTGAGGGTCTCATAGTTAGGCGATTCGATGATCGCCTGAACCTTGGAATCCCACACCGACCGATCGAGAGTATGCAAAAGCTTGAGAGCCCTCTCATGATCCTCGAAAGGCAACAGCTCCTTGTTAGCCCTCATCCTGTTGACAATCACCTGAAAGCGAGCGAATAAACTTTCTATGCTCTCGCCAGGCATATGTCGAAAGTTCTCATACTCTCGCTTGAACGACTCATAGAGATGGGTTTTGACTTGAGAGGTTCCCTCATGGAAGCGCATGAGGGTAGCCCAAATCTCCCGAGCCGTAGCGAGGTGAGAAACCCGATCAATCTCACTCATGCTCAGGCATGAGAAAAGAGCATTACGGGCTCAGCTATTGGCATCATGCTCATCAATCTAAAGCTGAGAGACACGAGCAGCCAAGACCACATAATCGGCAGAGTTGCAAATATACCAGATGGAAGCACCTAAACTCTGCAGATAGGCCGACATGCGTATCTTCCAATACGCATAGTTCGTCCCATCGAAAAACGGTGGTCTGCCCGCGCCGCGATCCATGTCGCCTTCTGTGGATCTGGAACCGGCTAAGGTGGAAGATCCTTAACCCACTCTGATACCAATTGAAGGACCAAGAAAGCACTAGCAAGGCGACCAGAGGGGGGGTGAATGGGAGCTTCAAATTTTCTTTTTGAAAACTTGTCGCCACTGTCCCAAAACCCGACCCCAAGAGCAAACCCTAGAGCTCGTAAGTGTCCTCGACTTTAGATGTAGGGTGGATGCTTCCACGAAGCATAGCGAGACACTCTACGACTCTAGAAATCCAACGCAAAAGTCGGAAACCAAAACCGACAACGAACGAACGAACCGCGAATGAAACCGCGCGAAATAGCTATGACCGGACTCACTGGTGCGTCCGGTCAGTAGGCACCGGAAGCGTCCAGTCGAGCAAAAACAGTTCTGGAACCTTACTGTTTGTGACCGGACTCACAAACAGAGAGCGTCTGGTCCTGAGCAGAGCATCCGGTCAGAAACAGTCGAGCGGTGAACAGTAGAAGAGTCGCGTCCGGTCGTTCACGGGAACCAGCGTCCGGTCTCGAGCGTCCGGTCAAGTCGCGAGAATCACAGGAAAGACATTCAACGACCGGACTCCGGGGGTGCGTCCAGTCAGCCCGACCCAAGCGTTCGGTCACCCCGAAATCTCACTGTTCATCCACCGAATCGATTCAGTCTCTCCCAAAATGAAACCTCTAGGGTTTAAACTTGGAGAGATGAGTCATAAAGAGGATAGTGAGCTATCTCTAAGAGATCATGGCTCGAACCTATCTCCAAATCGATGAATCGAAGAATTTCGGGGGAAGGGAGAAAAGCTTGACCCGAAACAAAAATCGATCGATCTCCTAGACCGTGAGGTTAGAGGTGAATTCCTTTGGTAGAAAGAAATGCCCCACGACCTAGGACAACTTGGTTCAAACGGATTTGCAAAAGATGAACCGAGCAAAGAGATCAAGTGACGGGAAAAACGTGGAGAAAAAGGATTCCGCGAAGAACATGAACGAAACGCGAATCACAACCACAAATTTGCAACAGTGTGGCTACCACATGCTACAACAATGAGATTACGGTCTCACTTCTTCAAAATCTCACGGGCACAGAGGTATTGTTCTCTTCTCTGTGGATCTCAGGTTCGCTACAACAGGGAATGGGAGAACAGGAAACCCTAGAAGCAAAAGAGCAAATGACTGAGATAAATGGGGAGGTGGGTGTCTCCCCCTACTTATCCTAATTCTAACTATTCCTAATTCCCACTCTACCCCTAACTACTTACAGAGCGAACCAGCTAAACCCTAAGGTTATTCTGGACCAACTCGATGGTAGGTGGATCCGACGGTCACGCCCGCACAACTCGTAGCGTTGCCTCGACGCAACCTCCCGATTGCCGCCACCGCTCTGCACCCCCGGTTTTGTGGCCTAAACCGGGAAACCAGCCTTTCCAGCCAACCCCCGGTTTTGAGGCCCAAACCGGGAAACCAGCCCACCAGCATCTGATTTTTGAGGCCCAAACTCAGCAAACCCGCAGCACCCAGGTTTTGAGGCCCAAACCTGGAAACCGTCCTCAGCCCGAGTTTTGTGGCCAAACTCGGAAACCCTCAGCACCCAGGTTTTGAGGCCCAAACCTGGAAACCGTCCACCCGATGGTTTTTCTCTGGCTCTACCACCAAACCGAAGCTGTAGAGGGGATGCATCGCCCGTGCACCCCGTCCACCGACACGTGTCCCCAGGTCCACGGCCCGAGCAACACATGACCGCAAGTCTTCGCTCGTCGCTGTCCCAGGCTGTCAGCCACCACAGCTGATCCTCGGGCCACCGGTCCCTCAGTCCAAGCCTCACGTCCGCCCTTCGCCACTCTCGGTCCATCAGCACGGCACATCTCTACTTAACCTTCACCTTGCCTCTGATCACTGTATCCGTGCTCGACACCTGCACAACACAAGCCAAAGAACATGCGCATCATTCCAGTTGACAATCACTCATCACTCAGAGACTCGGCATACACCCATGTATCCGCAACCTCTCTTCTCTATGTAATTAGGTTTAGATTTTCCAATGTAATAGCTTAGCTCTAGTCGGGAGTTAGGGAGAGCGGAGCTGCGCTCCGGTTCCGGAGGAGTCTTCAGAGTTTTGGTATGTTTTGTATCTTTTCTTTGTAAGACTTATGCTTTAATATATTTATCTTCTCTATTTACTTTATGCTTTATTATATGATTAGTATAGTTGTTATATCTTGGCATGGGATCTTTGTTCGTGTTGAGTGATCTAGTTATCCTAGGTAATTAGAGTAGTAATCGATAGATTAGACATGGTGTTTAGTCTATAGGTTACCTGAGGTTGCGCTCAATCCCACGGAATAGTTGTGGTAGCCCCAGGGGTGACAGCTATGTTAGGCCTTCGTAGTCCACCACGTTCGGATTGATGTTTTGTAGAGCTTTTGGCAGCCTTCTCCCAACTACCTTTTTCCCAGTCTTCTTCGAGAGCTGGAAAGGACCTGCTGCTCCAAAGTGCCAATATTTATGATTGCTATATCTTTTCATCTTTGTTGCCTTAGAACCCAAGTAATAGAGAAGTATATAGGAACCTTGATCTCTCCCGTTGTCCTCCTACTATAGTTATCTAGTTATCATTGAATTATCCTTTATGTGCTTCATTTATTATCATATCATATATCATTCACTCCTGCTTTAGTCTAATAAGTACTCTGAGTTAGTAGATGCATGATAGTGAGTTATCAAATTCTTGATCCTAGCTTCCCTGTGGTAAAATATAAATAACGATCCTGGAATACTCTCGGTAAAATGCTACAATGGTGTTCTGTGCGCTTGCGGAATCTTTCATATTCTATTTGCACTAACAAACGTCAACAGTCACCAAATGTAATCTTTTCTTGGTCATCAACATTCTCTTCTAGTGAGGTGAACATCCGGGGATCACCGGTCATATGTTGTGTGCAACCACTATCAATTACCCAATGAGATCCACCGGTCTTGTAGTTCACCTACACACACAAGAAATCAAGCTTGAGCTTTCGGGACCCAAACTTGTTGAGGTCCCTTAACCTTCTCAACTAGAGACTTTGCAACCCAAATTTGCTTTGGCCTATTCTTGTTAGGAGGCCCCATGAACATGACTTTCACTTTGCCACTAGAATCTTGTCTAAGCATGTAGTGAGCATTGAAAGCAAAGGGCCTAGCATGCTTGGGCAAGGGTGTGGGTTTTGGCTCTTCACAATTGTGAGCAAAGTGTCCTTCTTTTCCACACTCATAGCATCTCCCAATCTTCTTCTTCTTGGGCTTTGTAATGCTCTTTCGTTGCTTCATCTTCTCTTCAAGAAAGCCAATGCCATTTCTATTTGTCTTCATTACGGTGTTCATGAGTATCTCACTTTGAAGACATTGACCCTTGGTGAAGTTCCTTAATCCGGTGGTGAGGTGCTCTTTCTCCTTCTTGAGCTTGTCATTCTCTTGTTGGAGTTGCAATTGGGCTGGTGTCATCCTGTAATCCCTCTCCATCTTCAATCTCTTGTTTTCTTCTTTTAGCATGTCTATCTCAAGTGTCATACTATAATCATCATCTTGAGTCTCAACAATGACTTGCTTTGTGGTTGCAAGCTTCTCTAGATCACTTTTGAGCTTTGCATTCTCATTCTTGATCTTGACATAGTCATCATAGTGATCGGCCACAACCACTTTCTTGCCCTTGCCACTAGCACCTTGCTCATCATGCTCACTAACCAAATCCTCACAAGATGTTGGTATGTCACACTTAACAACAAGGTTAGAAGCATCATGTGTCTCATGAGAAAGCATATCATAAGCAATAGTGAGAGTATCATGATCAACTTTAACTTGAGTATATTGTTCTTTGAGCAAAGCATAACTAGTCACTACTACAAAAAAGAACTTGCGCAGCGTTGCCTAAATGGGCTCCGTGGCGGGCACAGTTTTTGCCCGCCACGGTTATTTGGTGGTCGGCCTGCAGCGGCCGGCCGCCGAAGCACCCGCTGCGGTTAATAATTAACCGCAGCGGGCAACGTAAGGTGCCCGCTGTTGTTAATCTTCTTTAACCGCAACGGGCTTCCTTATTTGCCCGCTGCGGTTAATTATTAACCGCAGCGGGGATAAATCCAAGAAGCTTGTCTCTTTGTTATGATTTTTTTTCACTGGGGTGGATATGGTGGATAGTATGGCGGGTATTGTGGAGGATACTATGGAGGATATTGCGGAGGCGGGTATGGATGTGGATGTTGTGGTGGATACTGGGGAATATATGGTGGTACGGGAATATTGTGGTGTGCATAAAGGTTGGCCCAGTTTTGGCCACTAGCTTCCTGGAGACTCATGAGCTGCTGTTGGGTTTGGACTGCAGTGTTGTGTATGGCTTCATGGCTGGTGCGCATCATGCCGAAATGGTTATTAAGCAGCTCCATGTCATGACGCTCGCTGTGGGACCTGGTTTCCTGCGAAGAAGACATATAAACTCGGGCACTCTGTACCCCAGACCTGCGTCTACTTCCGGGCTGTGAAGTGTGCATGGCGTCTCTCTCGTAGTCGCTGTCATCATCAGAGTCTTGGCATTGAGCTGCCTGAGACTTCCCACGTGTGTATGGTCCTGAAAAACTCTGACGGCCTCCCACTCCAGGAATGTTAGGGATTAGCGGTTGGCCCCCATATAATTTAAATTCCGGACATGGCAAAGTAAGTCTTGTTTCCGATTTACGAAACTTGAATTCAATGGTGTTGTTGGGACCACTCGCAATGACAAGTGCTTGGATGAAGTGCTCTTTTCTTAAGATGGTTCTAGGAGTTCTTATGAAATCATTAAACCCATCAAGTATGTTTGCATGACTACAAAATTTTGTGATTATGGATGTGAAATCAAAGGATCCTAATCTTGATGGTGCATTTAACCAATGTTGTACCATGGCTTTTACCGGAGCTATTCGAATTTGATTAACCATGGCATATAGAATCCTAGCATCAATCTCCCTAACAATTCTTATGTCATCTCTAGGAAACAACGTGATGCCTATCCACCTATGCATGAATCTTAAAGTGGGGTGACAAATATGACTTGTGCGTGGTTGTGCTTTCCCAATTATGTTATCCCTAGTTATATCATACCAAAACTCTAATTTGTCAAAGTTTGGCGTGGCTAGCTCAATATTTGTTGCACAGTTAACAAAGCCCAGACATGTTGCAAATTGATCCCAGCTAAAATTAAATTCATTACCGCACAACCGAAAATAGATGGTAGTTTGAGTTATTTTCGCGGTGCTCATGAACTCTAGAGTAAGAAGCTTACTGCCCGGATACTGAGAAAAATCCTAGGAATCACCCCAACCTATTGTAGTAAAAACATCGGAGAACTCCTCATCCATACCTGTGCAGTAGAGGAGATCAGGATCGAATACCTTGGTGTGCTCGAAGTTGCGGTTGCGGATGGAGTTGAGAGTGGCTAGTTCTTGAGCGGTTAGCCATAACCCAGTTCCTAGGTCTTGAATCCTCAGGGGCTGCGCCTCTTCGTCGGGTTGTTGATGCGAGTCCTCTATGTCATGCACCGACTGCCCACTGGAGCTGGTGGTTTGAGAGGGTCTTGATGATGAGCTCCTATTGAGAGCTACATGCATTTTCTTTGCAGCGGACTTGAGTGGGTTCTTCATGCCTGGTAAAATGATGAACACTAATCGAGCAAGAGAGGTTAGCGGTAAGTGATAACCCTTCTTACCCGCTAATTACCTCTCTTGATTTCGTTGAGTGTTGATAACTAAAACAACGAACAAGAGTGTCGAAATTTTCTGCTGGTGGCTCTAGTGAAGCAACATAGGAAGGAGTGTGTGAATAAAAAGGAGGGAGGAGAGAGTGTTGCAGGTGCAAGACAAGGGGTCGGGCGACCTCGGGGTACTCCCCCATTTGCATGTGCCAAGCTTGAGTTAGTGGGTGTCAATCCTTGCCTAGCATCTTTGCAAAAGAACATGTCTCCTTGGATGCTTGCTCTTCTTTCTTGAAGTGAGTGATGGGTGGAAGAAAGAACAAAAGGAGGGAGCAAGACATGACCTTGGTTAGTTGGCATGATGTGCATGGTGTGCTCACGGGGTACATTGTCCAAATGGTGGTTTGCTTAAGGAGTTAAGCAAATGTCTTAACCAAGGTTGGCAAGGAGTGATAGAATTAAGGGTTGCATGAGTGAAATTAGGAAGAGGGACTTACCTACTTCCTCAGGTTACTCATGAATGATTGAGTATGTGCACTCCTCTCATCAAGTTTATTTAAGCAAGAGATGAGAGAGAGATCATTATTCTAGGTCCTAGAATGCAAGTCGATAAGTATATGTCTGTTGATTCTTGCATCTCTATCTAGATGGCTCATGCCAGAAGGTGAGATGAGGTGGGGCCTACATGGGGTTGGGCGACCCCATCATCCCCACTTAAATTGTTCTGAGCAGAGTATACTAGTACTAGAATATGAAAGTGCACACAGAGTGACTGAAAATATTTTGAAAGATTAGCATACTGGCTTTATTTACATGTTCAATTAGAGCAATGTAGATTATCATGCAATTTCTTAAGTGTTGTCATGGATGTAACAAATGTTGCATTGGGAAGCATCTCATGACATGCAAGTTGGTAGGTGACAAGCACTTGGGTGGGGTCGGCCAACCCCACCATACACCCTGTGCGATGCTACCCATAATCTAGGTGCACTAAGGCATGATTATGCTTTGGGAAAAGACTAAAAGAAGTTGAGAGGTTGCCATGCTAGGTTCATTTGAATGATCAAAAAGGCTAAGTGAAGTGACATGCTATGTGGTAGGCTATGTAATGAAAGAAGCATATCATGGCATGGCATAGATTTAACATAGACAAAAGTTGGCAGGTGATGGTCACCAGGGTTGGGTCGGCCGACCCCCCCTTGGGCCCACCTGGTGTCCAAGTTTCAGTGGTGTTAAACTAGATGATTAAGTTAGTTTTATATTTTAACTAAAGTCAACAGAAAAAGGTAGTGAGAAACTAATGAAAAAAATAAATGAAATTTAAATTAAGTGTTAGTGTACTTACCTTGATGGAAGAGTGATTTCCTCAGGTTCCTGTAGCAGGTCCTTGGACCGGGGCAGGAATTTTCTTCGGAAGTGTTGCCGGTTGTGTCACCTTTTTCTTCCATATTCGCTTGCTTTTTGCCCGTGGTTTTGGATTGGCCTTCTTCTTTATACTATACATGAGACTGACTCCTCCACGTCCACGGCCATGATTAGTGAGCATTGTGCAAGCTTGGGATTGAAGTTGAATTTCTCTTGGGTCCCATTAATATTGAACTGAATTTCTCCGGCTCCAACAACAATATGTGCATTGGCGGTGCTGAGAAATGGTCTTCCGAGGATAAGTGAATTCTTCTTGTCTACCTCCATGTCCAGTACCACGAAATCCACGGGGATGAAGAATTCACGTATCTTGACTGGAATATTCTCAGCTATCCCCACTGGATGGCGAATTGATTGGTCCGCTAACTTCAAATATATTGATGTAGGGGACAAAACACCATGGCTTAGTTTATCAAAAATTACCTTTGGCATGACACTGACGCTTGCTCCCAAGTCACACAGTGCAGGCTCGAAATGCTGTGTTCCAATGGAGCATTCAATGGTGGGACACCTAGGATCCTTCTTCTTTTCCGGCACTTGGTTTAATATAGCCGCGTTGCATTCTTTGGTTAGTTTAATTACCTCAGTTGTAGGCAGCGGGCGCTTGTTGTTGAGAATGTCTCTTAGGTACTTGGCATAGGTTGGAACCTGCATTGCATCAAGTAATGGAATATTGACATACAACTGACGAATTACCTCGACGAATTTGTCGAATTGTTCGTCGGTTGTTTGTTTCCTCGTCCTTGGAAAGGGCAGCAATCTACTGGTGTCGTAGAACTAGTGTGGAGCCGTCTTTCCATGGAACTTGGTGTCATCTTCCTTGGATGGTTGTTCCTCTTCTTCTTCTTCCGCCTCATCTTCCTTGTCTTTTCTCGTACTCCTCCTTGTTGTTATATTAGGATTTGGTGGATCACGAGTGGTCTTACCCCCTCTAGTGGTCACTGCATTTAAGGTGTTGCAAGAATTTATAGAAGATGGAATAGTAGCAGCTATTTGTGCTAATTGAGACTCTAATATTTTATTAAAGTTCAATTGATCTTTGACAGAAGAAGCAAGAGAATCAGTTTTAGAAGTTAAAGACTCAAGAACCTTGTCATTAGCTAGCAATCTTTTATTCATTTCTTCATTGATTTTAGCTTGCTTTATGACAAGATCTTTAAGTGAAGGCCAATTGGGGTTACCTTGACCTTTGAAGCGCGAAGTCGTTCCTCCTTGTTGAGGTTGCCCGTTGTTGGTGGCATACACAACTTCGTGGCTTACATTTTGCACCTCGCTCTCTTGATTTGATTTGTATGCATGTGCTGAGATCTTTCTTGAACTTGGCTTGTTCATCCAATTTTTTCATCAAGAGCTCCATCTTGTTGGAGATGGCATTCACTTCTTCAATGGTGTTCATGCCTCTCTTCTTAGGTTGAGGACGTTCTCCACTCCACCCTTGATTTGTCACTATGTTCTCAATGAGATTCTTGGCTTGAGTGATATTCAGGGAGGTGAACGATCCTCTTTCAGCGGCATCAAGGTGACTACAGGCTACTGGAGTTAGCCCATGATAGAAACCTTGAATCAGGAGCCATTCCTTGATTCCATGATGTGGACATTCTCGGATGTATTCCTGAAGACGTTCCCATGCTTCAGGAATAGTCTCGTCTGCCTACTGTTGGAAGCTCGAAATCTTGGCCCGTAGAGCAGATGTCTTGCCCATTGGGAAGAATTTCGTGAGAAATGCATTGGCACACCTTCTCCAGGTGTTAACATCATCGGGTTGAGCATAAAACCATTGCTTCGCTTTCCCAATCAAAGAGAATGGGAATAAGCGAAGACGGATGGCGTCAGTTGTGACCCCTTTGATGGCAATGGTGCCACACACCTCTAGAAAGTGCTGGAGATGTGCATTTGCATCCTCATGTGGCTTTCCACTAAATGTACTGGCTTGCACCATAGAGATTAGCGATGGCTTAAGCTCAAAGTCTACTTCTTCTACTTCTACTGTCGATCCTAAAGTTATTCGGGTGACTGATGGGAATGAGAAGTCAGAGACTGAGGGGTTAGCCATTGGCTGCTTGAACGATGGTGCTGAGCCTCCTTCCTTGAGTGAATCCAAGTGTGAGCTGAATCTCCGATGGGACACTAGACGACGTCTAATTCTCCTTCGGGATATCTCAGGATTTTCTAATGTGGTTGCCTTGAATTGGTACTCACTCATACACTACCTTGCTTCGCAATATAGAGAAGCAAAGGCTGAGGGGTAAACCCCCTACAACTAATTGATACTAAACTAAAGATAGATTTCCGGATTCGTTCTTATTAAAAATTTCTAGGCTATGCTTCCCCGGCAATGGCGCCAGAAATGCTTGTTGGTATTTCTTAGCGTCGCTACTAAGAATAGAGTTTTAATCTATCCCCGGCAACGGCGCCAGAAATGCTTGTTGGTATTTCTTAGCGTCGCTACTAAGAATAGAGTTTTAATCTATCCCCGGCAACGGCGCCAGAAATGCTTGTTGGTATTTCTTAGCGTCGCTACTAAGAATAGAGTTTTAATCTATCCCCGGCAACGGCACCAGAAATGCTTGTTGACACTTCTTAACACAATCACTAGAAGTAGACTATGGAGCCTAACCCCGGCAACGGCGCTAGAAGTGTCTGGTTGGTAAAACTAATGACTATTGGATAATTCTGCAAGTGCACAGAAATTACCGATGTAGCACTTCACCCGGGAGTATTGCAAGGTATCGTATTTATTTTATCCCAAAGGAAGCGATGACTAGAAAGACTAACAAGAAAAGGGATCCTATCTTAGATTAGCTACAATTAATGTAGAGGGTGATAAACGAAGGGTAAAGGAAGGTGATGATTCAGGATAATCAAATGAGATAATTAAAGGTAACTAGTGTAGTATGGCTAGGTGGGAGGACAACGAGTGAGAAAGGTTCCTGTGAAATTCTTAATCCACTCTCGTGTTCTAACTAATCAAATAGTAGATACAACTAGGAATGATTACCTTCAACTTGGTTGCCAGGGATAAACGAGAGAATAGTGCGATAGAAGGTTTTTCACCTAACCCACTACTCAAGCGGATATTTGGCTTATGGACGCCTTACCTTTTATAAACTAGCCTGAATTCACGTGAGGGGATCTAGGTAGCCAGGCAAAATCTGTCACCTTTTGCCCATGCGCCCCTACTGTCCGTGCAAGCCAGCGGCAACCAAAGATAAGTCTTAGCCTAAGCACCACGCTTATGCTAATCCTTATTACTCTAGCTAATATACGATTAACTAAAGCACCGTTTTACGGGCGATGATAAATAACCAAGATGTTTGTGTAAGGATCACAATCTAGTATGTACTACTACAAGACTAACTAGAGCACTACAAAACTATTGCAAGAATAATATTGCACAAAGGATAACACTTTGGAATGCAGAAGAAGAATATATATTATAAGTAATTCTGGAAAGAGAAAGATACAAGAGCAATACCAGACTCCCAGAAGACGACTCCGGAGACCCCGAGCTTGCTCGACTCACTCTAACTCCCACACTAGACTACACTACAGCTAGAAGGCTAACACTTGTATCTCATATGAAGTGAATCCTCTAATGAACCATCTCTTGAGAGGGTGGATGAAGCCTATATTTATAGGGGAAGGTGGAGTAGGGGCTACTCCGCGCCATGTCATCGATCCGCGTGCTCCCCATCTCTCATCCCTTGGATCCACCGTCATTGTAATCGCCATGGATGGATGGCCTTGATTTCTTCACGTGTGAAACATGTGCAAACAACCAACATTGGATGGGGTTCACCCTGGGGTTGGCCGACCCCAGCCAATGACAGGTGGGCCCACCACTTTGCTTCTAGAAGGTGCTGATGTCATCAGGCTGAACAGTGTAGCCAGGGCCCACCAAGGGGGGTTCAGCCGACCCCCCTATGATAGGGCTAGCCCACCAACTTGTGTCCCCTGATGTCCCCACATGTCATGGAGCATGGTGCCATATGTTGGTTGCATTTGCTTCCTTGTGTGGGCC
This sequence comes from Coix lacryma-jobi var. lacryma-jobi, assembly GCA_009763385.1. Classification (NCBI taxonomy): domain Eukaryota; kingdom Viridiplantae; phylum Streptophyta; class Magnoliopsida; order Poales; family Poaceae; genus Coix; species Coix lacryma-jobi. The sequence goes on along the minus strand of CM019823.1, from coordinate 58,902,212 downwards.
CATGGATCCATGTGCTTCTCATCTTTCACCATTGAATGCAAACACATTTCTGATCTGATGGTGGAACGTAGCTTGGTGAAGCTTCACTTGGATAGTGCCACATCACCATGCCCGAGGAGCTCCCATGGTGGGGTCGGCCGACCCCACCTTGGGTGGGTCCAGGTGTCCATTTCCTTCTTATTCTTGTTATACCTGCAAATCAAATACTAAGAGTGCAAGTGGAACCTTTTATTGATAAAACATGTCTATGTCATGTCATTCTTCTCTATTTTCGAGCCTGTTGACGACATTTTGATATGTATTTTTATGCTATAATTATCGTCAACAAGGAGCTAATACTATCAATGCGATTGCTCAAATTTATCTTTGTATAGCTTGTCATCAATTACCAAAAAAGGGGGAGATTGAAAGCCCTAGTTTGGTTTTGGTTAATTGATGAAACCTATTTGGTCTAATCCTATTGATAAGCATGTGTGTAGCTAATGAAAAAGGATTACGACCAATCCATGTGGTGGAGCTAGCAAAGTGGCAACCATGGAGGATGGTGACGGCCACAAGCACTCAAATGATCAAGTGCTCTACCTTTGGTAAAATGAAGAAGAGAAAAGATGCCTTGCTCAAGTGGTAGATTATTTCTTGCTTTTTATCCTGAGTATAGGCAAGTTAGACTATCAAGAGGGATATAAACTAGGCTAGCTAGATGGAGATGAAAAGTGCTCATATCGTTATCTTAGTTTGCTTGCGAGAACAGCTCCTTTTCACCCACGGGCACTTAGTTTTTCGTAGTCAGCCAGGGTGGAGCAGTAGTACAGGTTGGAGACCGGAAGTACCGCTAAGTGAGAGAAGCAGTTCTGCTAAAAGTTTGGGTTGGGCGATAGCACCGCCAGGTACCACCGGTCCCTGACCGGTAGTACCGGTCAACCGACCGGAGGTCCTGGCATAGGCAACGTTTTTCAAACGGTCGTCTTCGTGGGTTGATCGGAACTACCGGTCAACGACCGGTAGTACCGGTCCTGTTGACCGGAAGTACTGGTCGTTGACCGAAAGTTCCGCCTAGTTTTCTCGCCTGCTCGCTTTGTGGACCGTTGGTCGTCCACTGACCGGTAGTACCGATGGCCCTCACCGGTACTTCCGGTCAGGCCTCTCGAGCTCGAGTTTATAAGTGTTCCCTCTGAAAGGATCAAGATGCCCAAGAGGGGGGGGGTGAATTAGGCTTTTCTAAAACTTCTTGCAAGAATTAAAACCTATCAAGCTCCAATTAACCCCCTAGTGTCTAGAAGTGTGTTTGACTAGAATCAACCGCACAAAAGACTATCGCTAAACCATTTCTACTCTAGCATGGCAATTCAACTTATGAAAGAACAACAAGTAAATGCGGAAATGAATTGCTCAAAGGTAAATGCGTAGTAAAGAGAGTAGAGATGACACGGCGATCTTTTTGCCGAGGTATCGAGGTGTCGGCACACACCCCGTAGTCCTCGTTGCAGCACCCGCGCAAGGGTATCACTCCCCCTTGATCCGCGCAAGGATCAAGTGCTCACTACGAGCTGATTCTTTGCCACTCCGGCCCGATGAATCGCTCGCTACCGGTCACAACTTGGCTTGGGTCATCCACAATGCCTCCGGATGATCATCAAGCTCTCCGATCGCCACCAAGCCGTCTAGGTGATGCCGATCACCAAGAGTAACAAGCAAGAACTCTCACTTGACCAACGCAAGGCTAATGAGATGGGTGGATGCACACTTGCTACTCTCTATTCACTAATGAGGTGTTTGATCACTCAATTGTCAAATCTCTCAACCTCACTAGGCCTCTTGCACTCACTTGCAATCACAATGTATTTGGCAACCTTTCAAATGAGCAAGAGTAATAGCATGAATGAGGGGGAGACATATTTATACCCCCCAACTCAAAACATGCACGAAGGGGTAAGTCCAGCCATTTACACACTGACCGGACGCACCTGTCGGGGTGACCAGACGCGTCCGGTCAGTGTCTAACGGCTACGTGACGCTAGCTCTGACACTCGTACAAAGTACTGACCGGACGCACGCATGCGTTCGATCACCACTGACCGGACGCGTCCGGTCATCATTTTCCCTCTCTGGACGTGACCGGACTCACCCCCTGGTGCGTCCGATCGATTTTTGAGGAGCGTCCGTTCACAATTAGACCAAACCCTCAGCCAGCAACACTGACTGGATGCATACCCTAGCGTCCGGTCACATGAGCTCCAGCGTCCGGTTGCTGTTTGAAGTCCAAAACGACTTCGGTTTGCAACGCTCCCTTCACGAACTTTCTTCCTTATGATCTTAGGGACCTTTCTAAGCTACCTAGGGCTTTGGTTAACAAGTGTGCACCACACATAACTCAAAAGTCTCACCTAGTTCAAGCTACCCATTCAAACCCCTCTTAATAGTACGACCAAAGATAAAAACAAAGACCTATGCTACTCTAAGTGTCCTTCAACACCAAATGACACTTAGACCTAGCCTATCACGTCTTCGTTGTCCATCCTTTGAAAACTGAATGAATTCCATCAATAAGAGGACATGAATACCATAGTGCCCTCACGATCATCATTACCATGACCTAACTCAACTGTTTCTGCAAAACACACGTTAGTCATAGTAATTTACCGTTGTCATCCAATCACCGAAACCCACTGGGGGCCTAGATGCTCACAATCTCCCCCTTTTTAGTGATTGATGACAACCTCAAGTATGTTTGAAAGAGAGGTGAGGTTTTCAATTGCTTGGTTCATATAAGCATGTGACAGTAAGATCTGTTACATATGTTCCAAATTCAGTTGGTCTTTATATTGGCCGACATCTGACAGAGCGAAGCGGAGGCCCGTCGGGCCTCCGCTTCGCTCCGTCAGAAGTTGGCCAATATAAAGACCAACTGAATTTGGAACATATGTAACAAACTCCACCTTGCGACAAATTCATCTTGTAGCATCAATCAACATCTTGATCCAGAACATAGCAAAAGAAAATATTTCTGGCGCCAAATAGCCTCTTGGGCTAATCAATTAAGCCAACTAAGCTTGAGCAAAGCTTAAACTTAGCAACAGGAATCGGCTTTGTCATCATATCAGCAGGATTATCATGAGTACTGATCTTGCAGACCTTTAGCTTACCTTCCTCGATCACATCATGAACAAAATGATACTTGATGTCAATATGTTTTGTCCTCTCATGAAACATCTGATCTTTGGTAAGGTAAATGGCACTTTGACTATCACAGTGCAAATTAATGCAAGAATCAACTCCACATAGCTCAGCGTACAAACCTTTCAGCCAGATTAATTTCTTGCACGCTTCAGAAACAGCCATGTATTCTGCTTCAGTGGTAGACAAAGCAACAACAGACTGCAAAGTAGCCTTCCAACTCATAGCACAACTATCAACAGTGAACACATAACCAGTGAGAGATCTTCTTCTGTCCAAATCAGCAGCATAATCTGAATCCACATAACCCATAAGTCCCTGATCAGTCCTTCCAAACTTCAAACAGGAATCTGTTGTGCCTCTGAGGTACCTAAAAATCCACTGAACTGCCTTCCAATGTTCTTTACCAGGATTAGACATGTATCTACTAACCAAACTCATAGCATAAGCTAAATCTGGATGGGAGCAAACCATGGCATACATCAAAGACCCAACAACACTAGAATAAGGAACTTTTGACATGTGTTCAATATCTTGATCTGAACTAGGACACTGAGCAGCTGACAATTTAAAGTGAGGTGCAATAGGAGTGCTAACTGACTTTGCATTATTCATGTTGAAATGCTGAAGAACTTTCTTAATATAATTTTGCTGACTAAGAAACAACAAACCAGATTTTCTGTCTCTAGTAATTTCCATACCAAGTATTTTCTTAGCAGCACCAAGATCCTTCATATCAAATTCACTACTCAACAATTTCTTCAATTTAGTGATTTCAACTTTGCTCTTGGCAGCAATCAACATATCATCAACATATAACAACAAATATATAGGTGATCCATTAACATGCTTAATATAAACACAGCTATCAAATTTTGTCCTCTTAAAACCGTGCGACAGCATAAATGAATCAAACCTTTTATTCCACTGACGAGGGGACTGCTTCAAACCATACAAGGACCTCTTCAATTTGCAAACAAAATTCTCCTCGTCAGGCACTATGAACCCTTTCGGCTGGTCCATATATATATCCTCCACAAGCTCTCCATGCAAAAACGCAGTCTTCACATCTAACTGCTCAAGCTCAAGATCATGTGAAGCAACAATACTAAAGAAAGTACGAACAGAACTGTGCTTTACCAGTGGAGAGAAAACATCATTATAGTCAATACCCAGAATTTGACTATAGCCTTTTGCTACTAACCTTGCCTTAAACTTTTGAGGCTCGCTTGGAGATAAACCCTCCTTTCTTTTGAAGATCCATTTGCAGCGGACAGTCTTCTTACTCTTAGGCAAGGGCACAACCTCCCATGTGCAGTTCTTCTCAAGAGACTGCATCTCCTCATGCATGGCTGAGATCCACTTCTCACGATCATCACAATCAATAGCTTCAGACATTCTCCACCTGTTCAGCACAACTCAAAGCATAAGAAGTGAAATTACATTCTTCAATAAGACGGACTGGAGGTCCACAACCCCTCTTTGATCTGCGATGAGCAATAGGCAAATCCTCCTCTGACTACAAAATAGGAGTTGAGTGCTGAACATTATCATGAGCATCATTATCAACAACTCCATCTGAATGATCATCAACTGGCTCCACCTGCATGGCTACCCCATCTTCCACATGCTCCACCTGCACGCTCATATACTGCAGCTCCTTTTCAGAATTATCTAGAACATGATCTGAGGATAAACTGTCATTAAACATCACAGATTCATTGAAAACAACACTCCTGCTCATAAAAGTCTTTCCTGTTTCTGGATTCCACAATTTATATCCTTTAACTCCCGAACCATAACCAAGAAAAAGACATTTAATAGCTCTAGCCTTAATTTTCCATTATCAACATGAGCATAAGAAGTGCAGCCAAAAACTTTCAACTGTGAATAACCAGCAGGTGTACCTGACCATACCTCAATGGGAGTTTTATTATTAAGGGGAATAGAAGGCGACCTGTTTATCAAGTAACATGCAGTATTAGCAGCTTCAGCCCAGAAACGCTTGCTCATCCTTGCATTGGACATCATGCAATGAGCCTTTGATATGATGGTCCTGTTCATACGCTCAGCCACACCATTTTGCTGAGGAGTGTGAGGCATGGTATGGTGTCTAACAATGCCTTCTTGCCTGCAATAATCATTAAAAGCATCAGAACAGAACTCTCCACCATTATTAGTACGAAGCAAGTTTACTTTCCTTTTAGTTTGCCTTTCTATCATCACTTTCCAATTCTTAAAAGCATCAAAAGTGTCATCTTTATTTTTCAGAAAATATGGCCAAACTTTTCTAGAGTAATCATCAATAATTGTAAGCATGTAACGAGCACCACCAAGAGAAGGCTGACGAGAGGGACCCCATAAATCAGCATGTACATAATCAAGAGTACATTTGGTGGTATGAACTGAGGTGTTGAATTTTACCCTTTTGTGCTTCCCAAAAATACAATGCTCACAGAACTTCATGCTACTCGAAGTACAGCCATCAAGAAGATTTTCCTTTATCAATTCTGCCATGCCAAGTTTGCTCATATGTCCCAAATGCATATGCCAGAGGTTAGTCTTACTAAATTCATCAAGAGTAACAGCAGCAGCAGCGGAAACAGAACCATGTAATGTACTACCTCTAAGAACATATAACTTTGCAGAATTCATGTCACCTTTCAAACAAATTAGAGAACCTTTTGATACCTTTAGAACTACACCTGAACCGGAGTAATGGAATCCTTCTGCATCAAGCGTGCTGAGCGAGATGAGATTTCTGGACATCCCTGGTATGTACCTCACATTCTTCAACGTGTGTGTCATGCCATCATGTGTCTTGATTTTAACAGAGCCGATCCCCACAATTTCACATGGGTTATCATCTCCCATACGCACAACATCTCCTTTCTGCACAGGCTTATAGGAACTAAACCAATCTCTGTTAGTGCAGATATGAAATGAACATGCTGAATCAAGTACCCATTCATCATGACCAGAAACACAACCAGCAAACACAACCAAATAATCTCCAGAATTAGAATTATCAGCACCAGTAACAACAGAAGTCTTACCATCAGAATTGTTCCTTTTCTGCTCCTTTTTCTTGAGCTTTATGCAATCCTCAATAAAGTGAGTGGTCTTCTTGCAATACTTACAGAACTTTGTAGACGATTTGGACTTGGAAAGACTCTTGTCACGATTGTTGCCATCATTGGAGGATCTAAGCTCAGATCTGCCTCTCACATGTAATGCTTCGCCCTTAGAGGACGACGACCCGTTAGTCTGCACCATACCTCTCATCTTCTCCCTAGATTGGAGCGCCTCATAAACTTCCGCAACGGTTAGTTCATCACGGCTCAAAAGTAAGGTGCCACGGAAATTAGCATACGAATTTGGCAGTGAACATAACAGTAAAAGACCTAAGTCCTCATCATCCTACGTCACCTCCATCGACACTAGGTCGGCAACGATCTCCTTGAACACGGATATGTGACTCATCACCGCATCACCCTCCTTCATCTTGAGAGTGAACAACTTCATCTTCATATGCATCTTACTGGTAAGATCCGTGGACATACAGATCATTTCCAGTTTCAACCAGAGTTTTGCAGCAGTCTTTTCCTGCAGCACCTCTTGCAAAATATCATTATGCAGATGAAGTTGAATTAGAGACAAAGCCTTACGATCCTTTCGGACTTCCTCCGGAGTCCAATCTGCCTTGGACTTCTTCCCGAAGCATTCTAGCGCCTCATCATAGTCATCTTTCTGCGCTAGAAGTGCCCGCATCTTGACCTGCCATAGCGAGAACCATGTCTTGTAATCTAGCAGCGGTAGAAAAACCTTCATCGACGTCGCCATGGAACCCTAATCTGCGAACACAGCTCCGATACCACTTGTTAGAAGCGCAGCAGAATTCGGCCCGACTCACTACCCACGAGCCGGCGCCCCACGAGCCCAAGTCCAACGGAGCCCAACAACATATCATGCTTTGGGCCTAACTCAACCCAAAAGACTAGCCTTGATAGGTGAGGACTGTCATGCCTTATATGTTGTGCTCCCCCACCATCGATATCCGATATGGGACTAAACCTAACAAGTAAGATCAAAAAAGGGTTAGGCATGCTTATACAAACCAAGTCCACATAAGTACTCAACATATAAGAATTAATACAAGTACTTATGAACAAGCTCATTTATCGGAGTATAAGTGCGGAAGCAAAGTAAATGAGCATAACCAAGTGACATGTAATATATAACGAGTGAAGCATAACATGTCACATCCAAAAGTCATACACATATCGTACAAGTACCAAAAGATAAACATGTATGCATATGAGTGCAAGGATCATACAAAAGAACCGAGACCCTCTCACAAGCTCCCCCTAACTCTAACATATGCTCTCTCCCCCTTTGGCATCAAAGACCAAAACCTAAGGGCCAGAAGGCGGGACAGGAGCAGATGAGTCGGGCGACGTGGTACGCGGTAGAGCCTCAAACTGCGCAAGAAGAGCCTCATCGTCGGACGACGAACTGTGAGCTGTCTGACCCTCGGACACGGGACGTGGAGGAGAAGCGGTCTGGGTCTGCTCGGCTGACTCTGGAGCGGCCTCTGGTGCTGGAAGCTCTGGCTCTGGAAGGTCTGGCGCTAGAAGAGGATCCATGGTCTCTATCGCTGCCACTGACACGGTCAGACAAGTCTCAGGTGCGGAACTGACAGGCAGAGTCTGACTCTCAGAGACCGGTGGCTCGGACGACGCTACTGAAGAGGGAAGTGTCTCTGTGGTACCAGTAGCGGGAGCCATAGCTGGAGCTGAGGTCACCGGCAAGTGAAACTGAGGCAGAGTAGGCAGGCCGGTGAGCTCGCTAAACGAAGCCTCCAGACTCCGAGGGGTCACACGAATCGACTCAGTCTGAGTAGGAGTGAAGCCCGAGCGAATCCGTGTGAACCCTGGCTGCTGCCCTGGCAGAGACGAAGAAAACCACTGAGAGTACTATGGAAAGGGAGAGACCGTCGACGGAGGGACAGACGTGTAGTACGAGGTCGATGGTCCGGGCTGCTGTAGCTGAAACTGAGGCGGCGGTGGAGGTAACTGAGGAAGAGCTGCCATCCTCTCCATGAAAGCAAGGGTCTGTGTCTGGAGCTGAATCATCTGCCTCTAGAGAGCGTCCTGGCGCTCCTGAGCCTGTGCTGCGGCCACTGCCTGTGCCTCTGCTAGTCTGGCCTGCTCCTGAGCCTGGCGTTGCTGCTCCTCAGCCTGACGCTGAACCTCCTCAGAAAGCCTAGACTGCTGTTGCTCCATCTGAGAAAGTATGGCTAGTAGTGCTGGATCGGAGCCGGCCATATGTGACGAGGAGGCCTCTGAGTCGTGAGCTGCCGCTGGATGCATCCTCGGAAGAGGAGTGTAGTCATCATCAGAGCTGTCAATCGGAACCTCAAGGTTGGGGTCCTCACCCTCTGCCTCAAGCCCTGCGAGCTCAGCCTCTGCCAACTGGCGAACAGCCTCGTCCTGCTGTGCCTCTGTCTCTGTGACAACTGGCCTCTGACGCTGACCCCGGGGACGAGTGTCTGGACGAGCCCCGGCAATCTGGCGAGTGTCGTACACGGGAAACTCTGTCGGAGACTGGGTGAGCTCTGGAAGCAGTGCCGGAATCATCCTCCTCAAAATAAAACAGATCAAGTGAGCATAGGGAAGCTGCCGGTGACCCTTGAAGCCCTCTGCAAGTGTGTCCTCCATCTCAGAAATAATCACGTCCCAAATATCGAACTCAAGCTGGGAGACCAAGTAATGAACAAGCCAGATCTGAATCTGGGTCAACCCCACTCTGTAGCCTGTCTGAGGCAGAAGAGTACGCCTCATGACCTCGTTCACGAGATAGTCCGTCGGCGTCAAGTCACGAGGACGCCGGCTGGACCCCTCTCCGAACGGCTCTCGGAAACAGGCACGAACCAAGTCTGCTAGTGGAATCTCGCCTGCGTGTGGTCGCCGAGGTGGCTCTGTCTCTCCATAGCACACTGTGTGGACCTTGGTCGCATAAGCTGTCAGACCAAGGTACTCTCTGGCACGGGCACTGTAGAGCCTATAGGACCTCCCCCTGAAGGCAAAGTGGAGGAACCGGTGATCCGGGGAGATCCACAGGGACGCGTAGAACTGTCGGACCCAATCCTCAATGTACTGACCACTCCGTCCAAGAAGATCCGCCAACCTGGGCAGGTAAGATAGCATAGGACGGATGGCCTCTCCAGCAACTGCAACGATAGTCTCCAGTGGGCAAACTCTGTGAGGGCGAATGTGGACGCCGCTGTTGATATACGCTCTGTAGAAATCCTCCTGAAGAACAGTGTAGAAACCCTCGGAGGCCTGAGGGTGCCTGGCGGCTGGGAACCACTCCTCGTAAGAAATCAGACGCAGGGCCTGCACCTGACGTGTTGTCGCAGTCCGCAGGTCCAAGTGCTCCACAGGTGGGGGTCCCTGTGGCCTCGGAGGGGGTCGACCACCCCGCCTCTGCCCCTCAGGTCTAGGAGACACCTGAGTGCGAGTACGGGTGGACCGACGGACTGGCTGTTGAGCTGGCTGCTCCTCTGTCTGACCCTCTGCCTGGGTCTCTGTAGTGGTGCTGGGCTCTGGAGTGGACCCACCGGCTGAAGCTACGGCTAGAGCTGAGGCTGCCTCTGACAAAAACTGAAAGTCCGGAGGGAGGACCTCAACTAGGTCGTCGAGAGAGTACTCGTCGCCGTGAACCCAGACAACTCCTCTCTCGGTCTGAAGAAAAGCCTGCACCTGCTGCTCTGTAAGTAGATCACGAACACGCTGACCACTCAACTGACCACTGCCCTGATTGCCCTGAGCTGAAGCCGGGTCTCGAATACGAAGACCGCCGACCTGACCACCCTGCTCTGCCCTCTCGGCTGCTCGAGCTGCTACTAGTGCCATCTCTGAATCCCGATCAAGTCTCTTGCGCTTCTTGGAGATGAGCTTCTGTGGCCCCTTCCCCTTGCCACCAGAAGGAGGGCGAGGGGGAGGAGGATCTGCCCCGGGACCTCCGCCGACGTTCTTGCAGTGAGCCATTGCTACAAGAACAGAACCACTGAGACCAACTGCCACGGACAAGACCTACTGCCACTGAGAACCACTATCACTGACAAGACCCACTGCCACGGAGTACCACTGCCACTGACAAAAGAGAATCTGGACTGAACCTCAGAGGCTTGGCCTCGATCCGTATCTGCGAGCTTGGCCCCGGATTAAGCTGACACTGTGACTCTGCTCACTGACACGGTCCCGACTCGCTGCAAGAGATAGATAGGGATATATATAAGCATATAATCTAGAGATAAGAAGACCCTATCGGAAGCAAAGCAAAGGAGACGAGACGAGAGGCATGGCGTAGCTACCTGATGAGACGCGACGAACCGACCAAGCAAAGGGAAGTAACCGACACGTTCGGGCACCACGACGGCTCGCCGGAATGATCTGCGCGAGAATTAGGGCCAAAACGCGGTTAGAGAGGCATGAATGTTGGTTGAGGCATTTCTTCGAGCACTAGGCATGCACAGTGGATGGAAGGAGGTGGGGAGCTCACTAGGCGGATATTGTTGGCTGGAGAGAGGCCGTGCCGGAGAGGAGAGCCGACGGGGAGGAACTCCGGTGACTGGGGGATGCTCGGGCGCCGTGGGAGGGAGGTGGTGGCGCGGGCACGGCGTGCGGCGGCGCTGGCGCGGCGAGGAGGCGGCGCGGGTGCACGGCGAAGGAGGAAAATAGTGGCACGGGCGCGAGAGGGAGGGCGGAGCGGCGGCGCGGTGGTCGGAGTGCGGCGGCGCGGGCGTGGTGAGGAGTGTGGTGGCGCGGGGTTAGGGCACGGCGGGTCGGGCTCGGGCGGGTGGGACTGGACGGGGAAGACAACTGCGGGCCCATGTGTCGGTTAGAATATTTCATTGCGCACATTAAGTGGCGACCGGACGCACGAGACGTGACCGGACGCACGAAGGCCCAGCGTCCGGTCACGAACAGAGAGCTCCCGAAACACGAAAATCGCGATCGGACGCGTCCTGTCGCACATGACCGGATGCACCGAGCGTCCGATCCCAACACAGCAAACGACCAGACGCACGCTCGCTCTCCTGACCGGATGCGTCGATGACACTGTTCATCAACGCGACTGATGCACTGACTGGACGCACCTGGTGAGTCCGGTCGCAGCGTCCGGTCACAGGGAAACCCCTGTTTTGACTCGATTTTTCGCGCCGACTTCTCCCAACCAAGTTCCAACTCAAAATAAGATGCAAATAAACACCAGTTGGAACCTAGTGGAGTGACCTCTCTCAAACCCTCAAATTTTTCAAATATTTTGCCATAGGCTAATTTAGTTTTCTAGATAAAATAGGCAATAAAACCTCGAGGAGACAACATGTGGCCATCAAAACTAGAGGTCTCAACCATTAGAAGCCTCAAATGCTCCCCCTAGCGGTGGACGAACACTGCGGTTGTGCAAAGCTTAACTGAAAAGAAACGACAAAGCAACAATCATGCATATGCATTGCAATACGGAATTTGAATCTAGGTTGCTTGTCAAGTTTGCTCATGGGTAAGCTTCTTCACACGCTTTTTAGGGCGGTTATCTTAACCACGTCTGACAAGCCTATGTGCATAACATAATTTAAACATGGCATATGGTACAATGCAATGCAAAGACAACCCCCTTTCACCTTTTGATAAAGTTACTTAGATCAAGCACATTAAGTTCACTTCGCAATCTACAAAGAGTGTTTTCATCTAGGGGTTTTGTGAAGATATCCGCTAATTGATCTTCGGTTCTAACTCCCTCTAAGGATATGTCTTTCTTGGAAACATGGTCTCTAAGAAAGTGATGGCGAATATCTATGTGCTTTGTGCGAGAGTGTTGAACTGGGTTGTTAGCAAGCTTAACCGCGCTCTCATTGCCACACAACAAAGGTACCCTTTCTAGAACTACACCATAGTCTAAAAGGGTTTGTTTCATGTAAAGGATTTGTGCACAACAAGCACCCGCGGCTATGTATTCCGCCTCGGCGGTAGACAAGGCCACACTATTTTGCTTCTTTGAACTCCATGAAACTAGTGATCTCCCAAGCAAATGGCACCCTCCGGATGTGCTTTTTCTATCTACTTTGCAACCCGCGTGATCCGAATCGGAATACCCAACGAGTTGGAAGTTAGCTCCTTTAGGATACCAAAGGACAATGCTTGGGGTGTGCTTTAGGTACCTAAGAATTCTCTTCATCGCTATGAGATGTGATTCCCTAGGATTGGCTTGAAAGCGAGCACACATGCACACACTAAACATGATGTCGGGCCTAGATGCGGTCAAGTATAACAAGCTACCAATCATAGAACGGTAGAGAGTTTGATCAACCGGGTTACCTCCCACATCTAGGTCGAGATGTTTGTTTGTTGGCATTGGAGTCTTGATAGGTGTTGGTATAAATTAACGCACACTCTACTTTATCCGCAAGCGCACAGATAAGATCTACCGATGTAGCACTTCACCAGAGTAACCCAGTTTTAATATCGAACCCAAAGGAACAGATAGCGACGAGTCTCAAGTGTATAACCCCTGAGTAACTAACAAGGACGGAGAAGCTAAAAGTGTAAAGGGGATCACTAAGGTTATCTAAATCCAACTTAAGAGTGATATGTTTATTATTCTTAATGGGGAAGTTGCCATAAAAGGTCACAACAGAGTATGATTCTTTTATGCAAATGTATAATCCTACCGAGCCTACACACGGGTAAGTGGACTATAGAAGAATCAACAAGGCTATAAAAGTCACCCTTGCGAACAACCACTACTACTGGCGTTATAGGAGGTAAATATGAGCTATCAAGTCTAAGCACCACACTTATACTATCCAACTACTCTAACTCTAGAGCGACTAGAATTAAAGTACTCAAAAGAGAGTCATAAACCTTAAGAACAATAAGAACAATGGCTCAAACTTAAATATATATGTTGATTACCGAAACAATCGTTGAAGCAAGTCGATGAAGAACTTGAATCCACAGGTACAAGATGAAGAAGTTGATCCGACAGGCCGGAGCTTCCTCTTGATCTCTTCCTCTCTCTCTCGCTTCTAGTTCTAGAATAAGACTAGGTTCTAATCCTAGAGAATGGAACATTGAATCATAACAATACACAAGGCACACGCCGCACTGGACATAAGGTATTACGCTATTTAGCGGCCTGAACCAGTATAAATCGCTGTCCCTGTGTACTCGCCGAGTCCTACGAACGTCGATCCCCACCGAACAAATCGTCTGAGATTCCTCAAGACGAGTTGCTGGTTAACAAACACCGACACCACCACTTGGTGTGATGTGCATGTACATCTCATGCGCATTGATCTTTCCCAAGATTTGAGTTGGTGTAGCAGTGGAAAGATCGCCTTGATGTAGCACCGTCACAATGTGTCCATATTTCTCAATTGGGAGGACACAAAGGATTTTCCTCACAATATCAGATGGTTGCATTTGTGTGAGGCCAAGTCCATTGAGTTCTTCTACAAGAACATTCAATCGTGAGTACATTTCATTTGCACTTTCATTAGCATGCATATCGAAAGAATGAAGCTTTTGCATAACTAAATGATAGCGTTCCTCACGCTCACTCTTGGTTCCCTCATGGAGCGCACAAATGTTTTCCCATAGATCATGGGCATTTTTGTGGTTTCGGACACAGTTGAACACATCTTTGCAAATGCCTCTAAAAAGAATGTTTTTGGCTTTTGCATTCCATTTTTCATTTTCCTCATCATTAGGAGTAAGGCTTGTGCCTTCCTTGGGCTTGGCAAAGCCGGTGATCGCGGCATCGCGGCATTTAACATCAACAGCGTCTAGGTACGACTCCATACGGATTTTTCAATATGGGAAGTCATCTCCCTCGAACATGGGAGGTGGTCCATCACCTCCGAACATCTTAACTCTAGGCGGTTAAGCCTAAATCGAGAGCACGAGGCTTCGATACCAATTGAAAGGATCAAGATGCCCAAGAGGGGGGGTGAATTGGGTTTTTCTAAAACTTCTTGCAAGAATTAAAACCTATCAAGCTCCAATTAAAGCCCTAGTGCCTAGAAGTGTGTTTGACTAGAATCAACCGCACAAAAGACTATCGCTAAACCATTTCTACTCTAGCATGACAATTCAACTTATGAAAGAACAACAAGTAAATGCGGAAATGAATTGCTCAAAGGTAAATGCGTAGTAAAGAGAGTAGAGATGACACGACGATCTGTTTGCCGAGGTATCGAGGTGTCGGCACACCCCCTAGTCCTCGTGAATTTTTTTTTATTAATAACCCAATTAAATAAAAAATTTCATAAATAACACTGTTTATTTTTTTTTTGCAAAACTAACCCTTTTGCCGCGCCGTCCCCAATGGCGCGGCAAAAACGTTAGCCGCGCCATGCATGGCAGCGCGGCAAAATCGCCACCGTGGCACCGCCCGGCCACGCAGGCCCGCGTGGGCCCCACTCGTCAGTTTGCCGCGCCAGGCGGGCTGGCGCGGCTAGTGCGTTTGCCGCGCCAGGCGGGTTGGCGCGGCCAACGGCTTTGCCGCGCCAGGCGGGGTGGCGCGGCAAAGCCCATCTAGATCTGGCTGCACCGGCCTTCTTCCTCCTTCGTCCTCTGCCTTCGCCCGCACCGTCGCCCAGCGCCATCGCCGCCGTCCCTGCTCGCCGCCGGTACGCCGCGCCGCAGCTCCTTGCTGCCCCGCCGTCCTCCGCCCCGGCCCCGTCCCTGCCCCGTCCCCGCCCTGGAACCCCACCTTGCCCGGCCCTAGCCCGGCCAGGCCATCTGCTCGGCTAGGCCACCGGCTCCCCCCTCCACCACTCTCTCCACCACCGTCCACGACCAGAAGGTAATTGTTTTTCCTTTTTGGTATTTTTTTTGTAGTTTAGGTTAATTAGTTAGTTAAATAGATTAGTATTTTAGTTATTTATTTATTTGCTTAGTTAGTTAGTTAGTTAGGTTAGTTAGTTAGGTTAGGTTAGTTTAGGTAGTTATTTAGGTTAGGTTAGTTTAGGTGGTTAATTAGTTAGTAAGTAAGTTAGTTAGTTAGTTTGTTAGGTTAGGGTAGGCTCAGAAGTTAGGTTAGGTTAGGTTAGTTAGTTTGTTAGTTCGTTAGTTAGGATATTTAGTTAGTTACTTAGTTAGGTTAGGTTAATATGTTAGTTATGTTAGTGAAGGCAACTTAGTAAGTAGTTACGTCATTCTTTACTTTTGAGAAGACCATCACTTGACCTTAGTTCCACTATTGACTTTGTAGATGGACACTGTATTCAGATTGTTTTATGGAGGCACAGTTAGTAAACGAGATGGGTTGTTTGATGATAACATGGAACAAGAACTCGAAGTATTTGATGAGCGTCCTCCTTTTATGGAGCTTATGTTGCGTCTGAAGGAGAAGTTCGATGGTGATTTCTCGTTGAAAGGGAGATTTGACAGTGGCAAGATTAGGGCGAACTATGCGTTGATGCCCTTGCGCAACCAGGCTGACTGGGCAAAATACCAGACGATCGTTATGGCATCCAATTCGACCATGGCTGAGATCGTGGTAGAGGATGGTAGGAGGAAGCAGGCAGAGGCGTCCAATGATGGCAACGAAGGTGAAGCACAGGAGGTAGGGGATGATGACGATGCAGCTCCGATGACTATGGACGTTGATGGTCACCCCACGCAGGAGACGGTGTATCCATCTGAAAATGTCCACGCTGACGTCGGTCAAATAAACAATGATTTTGATGTGGCCGACCTAGAGCGGCAGGAGCAGGAGGACCAGGAGGCACAATTGTTTGATGAAAACTATGATTCTGATGATGATTCAGATTATGACGAAGAAGAGGACAGTTATATTTCTGCTATGCCTGACCCGGTTCGTGGTATTCCACAACCGGTTCGTGCTATGCCACAACCGGTTCCTCAGAATATGCATCCTCCAGGGAGACTAGTCACCGATATACCAGAGGATCATACACATTTTGATGCATGGCGGCGTTTGAGCGAAGCGAGGTATTATGTTGCGCCCGATCCTTTGACTGAGACAGAGCTGCAGCAATTGAGGTCGGTTAACATGCAGTTTAGAGGCGTTCCAAGTTATAGGGATGTCAGTATGGTGGACCAGGCAGTTTGTGATACTGGATTGAATCTGTGCAAGCAAACACTGCATAACCATACAGATTGGATTCTTCAGAAGGGTATGATTTTCAACACTATGACTGAGCTGAAGCTTTTCCTTGAGAACTATGCTGTGCATCATCATCGACCGTACACGGTCAGCCATTCTGATATTAGTTTGAGGTACCACGTCAAGTGTTTGAGTCTTGGTTGTCCGTGGAGGCTGAATGCTCGTAAGAGAACTGATGGCAAGTGGAGGATCAGTAAAGTAGTACAACCGCATACCTGTTTTACAAATAAGGGACAAGAAAAACATCCTCAATTGACGGCAAGATACCTTGCACGGCGCATTTTGGCATTTGTTGATGATGACGCCGACGTATCTGTTTCACAATTGCTTATCTCCATATTTGGATTCACAGGCTATAAGGTGACTTATGGAAAGGCGTGGCGTGCGAAGCAGATCGCCCTTGCAATTCGTTGGGGTGGTTGGGATGAAGCGTACAACAGGATTCCTCGGATTTTGTGTGCAATGGCAAACTATAACCCTGGCCTTAAATGGTTTCCACACACCAATGGGCAGTATATAGACCGCAACACCGGCAAGGTTACACATGTGCTTCAGCGTGTATTTTGGTCTTTTGCACAAACAGAGCATGCGTATCAGTACTGTCGTCCAGTCATACTTGTGGACGGTACTTTCTTGACCGGAGCGTACAAGGGTGTGTTGATGATGGCGGCGGCTGTTGATCCCGAGGACCAGATAGTTCCAATTGCTTTCGCCTTGGCTGAGGGGGAGAACGTTGAGTCTTGGTCTTGGTTCATGGCCCTGCTACGGATACAAGTGTTAGGGCCTTCTCGGATAATATGTTTGATTTCGGACCGTCATGTTGGGTTGCTTCGTGCCGCAGAGGAGGAGATAGAGGGTTGTCCTCCTCTAGTGCACAGATGGTGCATGCGTCACTTTGCCGCCAATTTCTGGCGTCGGCAGAGAAAAAAGGAGGTTTGTGCCAAGGTGAAAGAGCTATGTTGTGTTAAAACTGAGCACAAATTCAAAGAAACAATGGAAGAGTTGGACAAAATGTTAAACAGCGCTGCCAGGGTCTGGATCGAGAGACAGATGGAACACAAGGAGAAGTGGGCGCTTGCTTACGATGAGGGCGGTTTCCGGCTCGACATAATGACCACCAACTCATCGGAGTCTTTGAACAAGGTATTCACCGGTGTTAGAGCCTTGCCCGTTTCTGGAATCGTTGAGTACTCGTTTCACAAGACCAACGAGTATTTTGTGAAAAGGTGGTCCATTGCTCAAGACAACCTACAAACGGATGGTGAATTTGGAAAGGCGGGAAAGGAGCACATTCAGGAAAATGAGATCTGGGCAACGCAGCTAACTTGTGAGGCTTATGGACCAACCAGACAAATCTATAATGTTCGAGCAAAGGGTGGAACTACCATGGGCGGGGAACGCTATGGTGGTCGCAACTATCGGATCGATCTTGAAAGAGTGGAATGCAGTTGTAACGTGCCGCAGATAATGCATGCCCCTTGCTCTCACATGATTGCGTCCTGTAGAGCGCGCGGATATAACTACAAGGCCGTACCATATATGTCCGAGTACTATCGCCGGAGCAACACCGTCGCAATATGGCAGAGCAGCTTCGAGCCTTACCTTGATCCCACTCAATGGCCTCCATACTTGGGTAGAGACTTCATGCCTGATCCTGAGCTGCTGAAGTTAGGTAAGGGTAGGAGGAGGAAGAAGAGACTAAAGGGTGACATGGACAATATGGATAGGTATGGCGGGGGGACTTTGACCAGACACCGAGCACGAACCTATGCTCTGTTTGCCACATGCCAGGGCATAATGCAGCCTTCCATCGTAGACAAACACAACAGGTGTCATATGTCTTCATTTGTTTTAATGCTTTATTATTTTTATCTTCACTTATATTAATTATTTGAATGCTTTTGCTATTATTGTACATATGTCTTTTATTTGTTTTAATGCTTTATTATTTTTGACGCTGTACTAACCTGTTACCATGTTTTGTTTAAACAGGATGGCAAACCCTCCGGCGTACCCTCTCCTTGAGCCGTTCTATGACGACGAGCACCGGGCGCACAGGCTCACCGACTACGCCCCTCCGGAGAGGTTGTCCTTGCTGAGGCCGCGCACCCACCTATGGCACCGGTGGGACGAGCGCTACGCACCCTTCCTACGGCGCGCGGGCTTCTTGGTGCTAGCCCGCGTTGCCAACGACGTGGTGTTGCAGCTCGACCCCGCGCTCCTCACCGCGCTGGCGGACAGGTGGCGTCCCGAGACGCACACCTTCCACCTAGCCTGTGGGGAGATGACCGTGACGTTACAGGACGTGGCCAGGATTTTTGGTCTACGCCTGGGCGGCCTCCCCGTGACGGGGATTCTTGACACAGACACGTGGATGGACACCGTCCACCAGTTCTGTGGCCGTACGCCCCCCGACGACGCAGACGCTAAGAGGAACAAGTAAGCTAATTTTTTTTTCTAATTTAGTTGCATACGATGTGCTACTATCATTTCCTAACTTTTACTTTTTATAAACAAACAGGAAGACTACTGGGGTGCCTTCGTCGTGGATCACCCAGCACTTTTCGTATTGCCCCCTCAACGCTGACCCACAGGTAGTCGAGAGGTATGCCAGAGTGTGGCTGTGGCACTTTATTGGGGCCTTCCTGTTTCCCGACTCATCGGGGAACACCATCAGCTGGATGTTCGTCCCCATTCTCGCACAGCCGTGGGAGAACATCGCCGGCTACAGCTGGGGGAGCGCTGTTCTAGCATGGTTGTACAGACAGCTGTGCGAGGGGTGCTGGCGGAGGCAGGCCTCCTCTAGCTTGGGAGGGTGTCTGCCCCTGCTCCAGGTTTGGGCCTGGCAGCGGCTGCCTGTGGGTCGTCCCAGCGTACGAGAGGAGGCGGTAAGTACATACCTCTTGCGTGCGTGTGCTTTTACAAATTTACAGTCATTTAACTGATTCAAATTGGAATGCAGGTGTGGAGGCACCCGGACACCCGACCCACTGCTCTGTTTGTCTGGTCCACGGCAGAGGCAGTTAGAGGCAACCCCCAGCGCCGCTACCACCTATACACGGACTTGCTGGACGTCCTGACACAGCACCAGGTAATTCCGGAATGAGTTCAATTTTTTATATTAAAAAAGGAACATGACTAACTATGTCTGTTCATTACAAACAGGTCAGTTGGGACCCCTGGGACCTGTACGACAACGTGTTCGACCCCGCCACGGAGCTGGACCGTGTAGATTGGCGTTGCACCGTCCCTCTTATCTGCTTCTACGTGGTCGAGATGCACTTGCCCATCAGGGTGATGCGTCAGTTCGGCCTACGACAGGAGTTTCCTCCACCTCTGATTAGCACGGATCAGAGGTTGCACAAGTAAGTATCCTCCACAGTGTTGTTCAGTTACTCTAGTAAATTCTATCTTATGCTCTAACAGATGGGTTTCCTTTGCAATGCAGGGTGAAGCGCCAAAGCAGACGGAAGAATCCCGTTGATTGGCGCGCGGAGCACGCCGATCATGTCCTGAGTTGGACAAACAGGTACCAGCAGGACGTTGACGACGGCGAGCCGTACGACCAGGGCGTCTTCGACCAGTACCTACAGTGGCTGCACCGGAGCACCCGGTTGCACATTAAGCCACCGTACTACGAGGCCACCGCTGAGGACGAGTCGGACGACGACGAGGACCCATACGATGCTACCACTAGGGCATCGACTCAGCCTGACAGAGCCCCTCTACACAGCTACGTGGTAATATATCATGTCCTTCAACTATTGTTTGTGTTTCTGTACTTGGTGCACTTACCCCCTGGTCTTGTGTCGGCAGGCGTCGCAGCTGTCTCGGTACTCCGACGAGGCAGCGCAGCTTATACACCACACCAGCTCTACTGGGGACCACGACCCGGTACAGGCTTTTCTGCAGGTATCATAACACATTCGAACCGCACTTGTAAATTTTAAGAAGTCATAAACTGTACTAATATTTATTATTATTATTTTCTTATTTGCAGAAAATCAGGAAGGGCTGCAGGAAGCTTGCTCAGAAGCTTGGGTGCATGGACACAGCGTGGGCCCCACCGCACCTTCCTCAGCCTTCGAGCCCTTTGGTGTCAGACACTGTCCCAGCAGCAGCAGCGTCGTCCGACGCTCGGACGGGAGGCACTTCTGCGGATCCACGCGGAAAGGGCCCCACTGCAGAGGAGCAGCCCGAGGAGGAGGGGGAGGAGGAGGAGGACGAGGAGCAGTACGTCGAGCGCACGACACCACCCTACACGGCTAGTGCAGGCTACATGGCCCTCGGCCATAGCTCGCACTACGCTGGAGGGTCCTCCTCCAGAGGTGGCCTGGACGACACGGCGTGGCAGGTACCTGGTGCTTACGACTACCCTAGTGGCTACTACACCGGCCCTGGTTGGCAGCCTTGGCCAGAGCAGGGCGCAACACAGGAGCTGGGGTACTCACAGCTAGGTGGAGCTCCACTACCTACTCAGGAGGACGTGCAGGTACATAAGTTGACCGCTATACATTTAAGTTCGTCAGATATATTTAAGTTGTTTGCTAACATTTATTTTGAATGTTGCAGGGACCTAGTCAGACGCAGGGGTCACCACGCCGGCAGCCACGCGCACGAGACCGCACGGACGTCACGTTCACGCCGAACATGGATCTGTCGCAGTCGAGGCGTCGGAGGCGGCCTCGTCAGCCGTACACACCTAGCTAGGTGATGTATATGTTAGATAACTTGTTTGATAGGTGATGTATAGGTGATGTATACCTAGTGTTAGACTATATGGATAGGTGATGTATATGTTAGATAACTTGTTTGAGAACCCTATTATGTACTTCGTGGAGCCTGAGCCACTAAGCCTGGTTTTTATGACCGCTATTATGTTTCCGTTTATTCAAATTGTGTCAATGTTTGGTTCCTTGTTATTCCGTTTGCGGAAAAAGACAGGAAAAACAGAAAAACACATTCGATCAAACAGAGACAACACATTAGGACAAAGATCGATCAGGAACTCGACCAGTCGGCGGGAAACCTTGGGCTTTGCCTGCTGCAAAACTTCATGCCAGCTTTTGCCGCGCCAACCCTGGGGGCGCGGCTGACGCTTTTGCCGCGCCAGGCGGGGTGGCGCGGCAAATGCATTAGCCGCGCCATCCCGCCTGGCGCGGCAAAAGCGTCAGCCGCGCCCCCAGGGTTGGCGCGGCAAAAGCTGGCATCTTGTTGCACAGCCTTTTCAGTGTCGTGTCCTGTCCTCATAAGTGCTCTGCAGTTTTGATTCCCTTGCACAGCCTTTTCAGTGTCGTGTCCTGTCCTCGTAAGTGCTCTGCAGTTTTGATTCCCATAGACTTTTCAGTGTATAGGCTTTTCAGTGTATAGGCTTTTCAGTATATAGGCTTTTCAGTGATTAGATTTTTCAGCGAATAGCCTTTTCAGTTGCATTAACTACACACTCACAATGCAGCTGAGATAATTCACAAGTTCAAAACCAGGGCTCCGCCTTTATAAACCCATCAGCGCCTTGCATATTCAACAACTTCAGCAGAGCTTGCGAGGTTCGTAGTAGAGATGTCTGGAGGTTCGTCCAAAGGCGGGAGTGGAAAGGGTGGGAGGAAGGGACCTCCCATTGTGTGGGAGGGATCTCTTGGTCCTGATTTCTTCTTAGAGGCACTATATGACTTTCCCGTTGAGAGCAAAAAGGATTTCAGCCGGGACCGTCCTCTTAGGGGATACGATAACCGTTTAGAGGACTGGCCAAAATGCCGCCATGGTGAAGACTGTTTGGTGCAGATGCTCCACGACGACCTGGAGGCAGGCCGACGTTTCTTCAAATGCCCGCGAGCATGGGTAACTTTATTTAATTGTTGTTGCTATGCCTCTCATGTTTGCTAATACTTAGTCATTTTGTGAATGTCAGTCTTCTATTTCCGAAGAAAACTGCGGCTTCACCAGATGGGTGGATCCTCCTCCAATATGGCCGCATCAGGAATACATCTATTATCTGCAGCGTCGTATCGACGATCTTGAAAGAGAAGTTAAAAGCATGCTCAAGGACTATGATGATGACGACAGCGATGCAGGCGGTTCAGATGAAGCAATATGCCTTGATCCATATTGCAACTGCCCGCATCACAAGAACAAGGGGCCTCCACCGCCGCCCCCACCACCGCCACCACCACCACCAGCCGCAATGGGAGGCTATTACGGAGAAGGGTCTACTCAGTTTGCTATGTGGGACGGCTTCTAGACTACTTAGACCACTATGTGTGTGTTGTGCCAATCAATTACCTAAGGCATGTTAGGATTAGTCTAGGACCTTTTAACCAAGTTACGGTAAAAGGTCCTCACATGCCATGTACTAGTTTGTTATTCGTGTAATGGTTTGCTTCATTCTATTTCATACTTTATCCCACAAAAAATCAACGACACATGAACTACCGCAAACAATACAACAACATATAATAAAGCCGAACAAAGTGCAGTTCAAGACTACATAATCGAGGATCCGAAATAAACGGTACACGGAAGTACAAACCAACAGTACAATACACTAACAAGTCCACCAAATGACAACGATGTTCATTACTCAATAATGACTACTGAACCTACCACACTACTGAGTGCAACGAGGCCACTTTCCCTTCCTCACAGCATCCGGATCCTGCTCTATGGCAGCCTTGGCACGGCGCACACGCTCAAGCCTCTTCTCCCTCTCCCCCCTACGCTTAGCTGCATCCCTCATTCTTGCCTCTTCCTCATGCTGCTTTTGTGCTGCCTCTTCTTTGCGTCTCTTCTCCAAACGCTCCTTGTCCTCCGCAGCCAACTTTTTCATCCTCTCTACGTGCTCCTTGTCCTCCGGCTTCATCTCAGTGTCGATCCACTGCTCGAAGTCACGTAGTGGTGGAGGCTCCTGCAAAATACGACTAAGTCAATTAGGTAATAAAATATAAATGATTTGTCATTCATGTATAGAACAAGCCATCAGCTTCTCACCATCAGTCCAATACGGATCTGTTTAGGTGTAGGGTCAAAGGCATAATTCTCACACATCCAATACCTCTGACCGTATGTGTGCTCCTCATCAGATATTGCGACCTTACAATCATCGCCGCAGTAGCACATGGGCACCGGAACACCGCTAGGCAATGGCAAACGGGCAAAGGCATTGCCCGTGAGAGGCTGCCTACAATCATCAACGCAATAACAAATGAACATAACACAAAATTACTTCATTAAAACAGACAAATAAATAAACAATGTACCGATCTTACCTTGCCTTACTAGCTTTGCCACGCCGCGGCATCCTAACAATAAAAAATATGTCAACGCTACACATACATTCATGATTAATTATAAATCTACATAATGACGTAACAAATATTACACCAAAAATTGTACACAAAATGAACAAAATATTAAGCAAAACACATATAAAAAGTCTAATACATGAACAAATCCATCATTAATTAACAACTAACGTCACGACAGTATCAAAATAAATATTGTCTACAAACCCTAACTTACAGAAATATGGTTCAATCCTACATTGCAAATATGGATAAAGAACAATAATATGGATCAAAATACCTCTTGTAGACAAGTTTGATTGAGGGAGGGAGATGAAGAGAGGAGGAATGAAATGAAATGAAATGGAATGGATTGGTTTGGGAGAAGAGAGGAATGAGGAGGAGCCTGCTGCTCGGCGCGGCGGCCAGATCTAGATCGGCTTTGCCGCGCCACCCCGCCTGGCGCGGCAAAGCCGTTGGCCGCGCCAACCCGCCTGGCGCGGCAAACGCATTAGCCGCGCCAGCCCGCCTGGCGCGGCAAACTGACGAGGGGGGCCCACGCAGGCCTGCGTGGCCGGGCGGTGCCACGGTGGCGATTTTGCCGCGCCGCCATGCATGGCGCGGCTAACGTTTTTGCCGCGCCATTGGGGACGGCGCGGCAAAAGGGTTAGTTTTGCAAAAAAAATAAACAGTGTTATTTATGAAATTTTTTATTTAATTGGGTTATTAATAAAAAAAATTCGTCCTCGTTGGAGCACCCGCGCAAGGGTATCTCTCCCCCTTGATCCACGCAAGGATCAAGTGCTCACTACGAGCTGATTCTTCGCCACTCCGGCCCGATGAATCGCTCGCTACCGGTCACAACTTGGCTTGGGTCATCCACAATGCCTCCGAATGATCACCAAGCTCTCCGATCGCCACCAAGCCGTCTAGGTGATGCCGATCACCAAGAGTAACAAGCAAGAACTCTCACTTGACCAACGCAAGGCTAATGAGATGGGTGGATGCACACTTGCTACTCTCTATTCACTAATGAGGTGTTTGATCACTCAATTGTCAAATCTCTCAACCTCACTAGGCCTCTCGCACTCACTTGCAATCACAATGTGTTTGGCAACCTTTCAAATGAGCAAGAGTAACATCATGAATGAGGGGGAGACATATTTATACCCCCCAACTCAAAACATGCACGAAGGGGTAAGTCCAGCCAGTTACACACTGACCGGACGCACCTGTCGGGGTGACCGGACGCGTCCGGTCAGTGTCTAACGGCTACGTGACGCTAGCTCTGAAACTCGTACGAAGTACTGACAGGACGCACGCATGCGTCCGATCACCACTGACCGGACGCGTCCGGTCATCATTTTCCCTCTCTGGAACCTCTCTGGACGCGACCGGACTCACCCCCTGGTGCGTCCGATCGATTTCTGAGGAGCGTCCTTTCACAATTAGACCAACCCTCAGCCAGCAACACTGACCGGATGCATACCCTAGCGTTCGGTCACATGAGCTCTAGCGTCCGGTCGCTGTTTGAAGTCCAAAACGACTTCGGTTTGTGACGCTCCCTTCACGAACTTTCTTCCTTATGATCTTAGGGACCTTTCTAAGCTACCTAGGGCTTTGGTTAACAAGTGTTCACCACACCTAACTCAAAAGTCTCACCTAGGTCAAGCTACCCATTCAAACCCCTCTTAATAGTATGGCCAAAGATAAAACAAAGACATATGCTACTCTAAGTGTCCTTCAACACCAAATGACACTTAGACCTAGCCTATCACGTCTTCGTCGTCCATCCTTTGAAAACCGAATGAATTCCATCAATAAGGGGACATGAATACCATAGTGCCCTCACGATCATCATTACCATGACCTAACTCAACTGTTTCTGCAAAACACACGTTAGTCATAGTAATTTACCGTTGTCATCCAATCACCAAAACCCATTGGGGGCCTAGATGCTCACACCCTCATCCTGTGTGCGACTCCTCTCTCAGACTTTGACGCCATTCTTTCACCTCTCCAAGTGCAGAGACTCACCCACTCTCTCTCTCCCCTTGCTTCTAAGCTTAAATCCTCCATTGATTCAAGCTAGGGACGTGAGATTTGAGAGCGGGAGCATCGATCGTCAATTTGAGCACTTGGATTCTTTCATCTTTCCGGCTTGGTTTATGTTTATTACTCTTGGGTTCTTGGAACCCTAGCCTGTTGGGTGTTCTTCGGTGATAGCCCGTGTTGACTCATTTGTGAGGGCTTCCCAATGCGTTTGTATCACCCTCTTATTCTTAGTGAAGAAACTCGGCTAACCTTTGTGGTTGCTTGAGTGAGGCAAGGAGGTGAAAGAGACTCCAACCTTAGTGGTCACCTCAACAACGAGTACGTAGGCACTCCTTAGTGGTGTGGCCAAACCTCGGGATAAATCTTTGTCTCCCGCGTGCTTATTGTGATTGTATATCCATTGTGGTGATTGGTCTTCATTCTCATATTTTTGGTTATTGGCTTCACGAGTGGATTTCACCGGTTATTGGCTCTCTTTTAGGCAATCCCGAAGGCTCGGTGAAACCACCTCTATCGAGCTTATTTACTTTGTGTATTTACTTTGAACTATTGCATTTGTTAAATTACATTCACATATTGTTTTGATATATCCTTTGTGTAGCTAGTTGTGATTAGCTTTTTAGGTTTATCTTTTGCACATAATTGTCTCACGTATATCTTTTATATATCATATTTGTGCTAGAGTTAGATTATTTGTTCCACATTAGATTCTAGCTCTAGTTGTTTGTGTGACATAGTTTTATTAGGTAGAATTGTTGGATAAGTGGCTTGCAACACACTATTAGGCTAGTGTAAAAGCTTCGCCATTTGTTTTACTAATAGTTTTTGCCTAAGTGATTTTGTAAGGGCACGGCGACGGCGGCGACCATGGCTCCTGCCCAAATCCTTCTCTCCCTGTCTTGGACACAAGGCGTGTCGGTCGCGTCTGCCTCACCGGTGCCGGCAGTAGCTCAACCCGGCCATCAGATCTGACGGTATGGTTCTCGCTCTGCTTCGTCCATTTGTAATTGAATCTACCACCCCTTTCTCAGTTTTATCTTTCTCTCCTCTTCTCGGGCTAGGGGATGGTCATGGTCGTTAGGCTCGTGCACGACGACTTCAATAGGTGAGTTGCTGGGTTAGCGGACACAGACACAGAGCGGTAGAGACCAGGTCTACCGTCGTCATCGGCTCGTGCAATCACGCCTGCTATTTCCTGATATCCTTATGTACTTATTGTTTCAATGTTGTTTAGGCTTTCAGGAATCTTGATACCTACTTTCAGTCGCTACTTAATTTCCCTTTATTTTTTCAATTTCTTACATGTGCGTTCAGCTTAGCCACCAACACTGATTTGTTATGGTCGTTGTTAAAAATTACTCCCTCCGTCCCTGAAAGAATCAATTTTTAGAGTTGTCTTAAGTCAAACTTTTTGAACTTTGACCGAATTTCTAGAAAAAACTATCAAGATTGATGGTACCAAATTCATATCATTAGATATATCATAGAATATATTTTCATAATATGTCTATTTTATATCATAGATGTTATTATTCTTTTCTATAAAGTTAGTCAAAGTTTAAAAAGTTTGACCGGCACGGATCCTAGGAATTGCTTCTTTTAGAGACAGAGGGAGTAACTGAACTCTGATGATTGCATATTTATTTCATATAATGGAATCCAAGTTAGTTATTAGTACGCACCTTAAAGTTTTAAGACATTAGCCATCCATATGCAGCGGCAATGAACAAAGTGAAGGCTTTAGAGCTTGAGGTAAGCAATACATACCTTACGCCTCCAGCTTTAAATTATTCATGTCTCATATTATTTCAACTAATGCCATACCCAATGGTAAAAGGAATTAATAAAAAAATAGTATTTATCTTGTTTGGCCTTTTTATAGTTGAAAGTCATCCATTTCTGTAGATGTACAGTATTGTTGGAAGGCTGCTATGTCATTTCAGAGATTGGAAACTAAACAACAACCAGAAGATGTTTTCCTTTCATTGGTTGTTGTATCTGTGTTTTTCTTTCATTGGTTGCTCTTCTTTAATGGAAATTTTGCATTGCCTC
This sequence comes from Coix lacryma-jobi var. lacryma-jobi, assembly GCA_009763385.1. NCBI lineage: Eukaryota > Viridiplantae > Streptophyta > Magnoliopsida > Poales > Poaceae > Coix > Coix lacryma-jobi. The sequence goes on along the minus strand of CM019823.1, from coordinate 58,874,454 downwards.
GATCCATGTCGTACACAAAAGCAGGTTTACTCATTTTCTATTGTCTTGCTGACAGTAGGGGTTCATATATTACATTGCATAGCACGAGAATATGTAACACTGAAGGTACTCTGTCGAATGTGGCATCTTTGCTCTGGCTGTGTTGTTAAGTTTTGGTGTCAGTTTTCAAGGAGCCACATATTAGTGTTAGCATTATACCTCTTTTTAATGCCTAACAAAGGATTCAGTGCCAGCATGGAATTAAAATTTATTTTGGCCATAGTCCATGTTCCTCCCTGGTTGTTATTGATCATGTGTAGCATAGATAAACGGAGAGTTTTTTCCCACAAGGATAGGTAAACATAGTTGTTTATCTCCATAGCTGTTGAAGGTTAGGCAGCTCTGCATTCAGTTTACCACATGTTCCTTTGAAGGACCGAAAGTGCAACCAGAAAGCGACCAGAGGGGAGTGAATGGGAGCTTCAAATTTTCCTTTCGGAAACTTCATAGCCACTGTCCCGAGAATCACCCCAAGAGCAAACCTAGAGCTTGCAAGTGTCCACGACCCTAGATGTAGGGTGGATGCTTCCGAGAAGCACAGCGGGACACTCTACAACTCTAAAAACCCAACCCAAAAGAAGGAGACCAAATCCGTCAATGAACGACCGAACCGTGGACGAAACAGCGCGAGACAGCTCTGACCGGACTCACTGGTGCGTCCGGTCAGTAGGCACCGGACGCGTCTGGTCGAGCAAAATCCAAACTGGAAGCTCTCTGTTTGTGACCGGACTCAGTGTCCCTGTGCGTCCGGTCAAGTCTCAAGCGTCCGGTCGCAAGATTACAAATGGATGAACAGTGTGTTGAGTGCGTCCGGTCAGCAATGAACAGAGCGTCTGGTCAAGTCGCGAATAAAACACAGAGAACACACGTGGCATTCAACGACCGGACTCACCAGCCAGCGTCCGGTCGGTTCGACGCCACAGTCCGGTCACTCCAAAAACTGCCTGTTCGTCCATCGATTTGACTTGATCTCACCCAAAACGAATCCTTTAGGGATCAAACTTGGTGAGAGAAGTCACAAGGAGGATAGTGAGCTATCTCTAAGAGATCATGGCTCGAACCTATCTCCAAATTGATGAATCGAAGAAATTTGGGGAAAGGGAGAAAAACTTGACCCGAAACAAAAATCGATCGATCTACTAGGTCGTGAGGTTAGAGATGAATTCCTTCGGTGGAAAGAAGTGCCTCACGATCTAGAACATCTTGGTTCAAACGGATTTGCAAAAGACGCGCCAAGTAGAGAGATCGATCAACGGGAAAATCATGGAGAAAAGCAACCCGCGAAGAACACGAACAAAACGCGAATCACAACCACGAATTTGCAACCGTGTGGCTACCACACGCTACAACAGTGAGATTACGGTCTCACTTCCTCAAAATCTCACGGGCACAGAGGTATTGTTCTCTTCTCTGTGGATCTCAGTTCGCTATAGCAGAGGATGGGGGGAGCAGGAAAACCTAGAAGGCAAAATAGCAAATGAATGAGATAAAATGGGAGGAGGGTGTCTCCCTCTACTTATCCTAATTCTATTTCCTACTCTACCCCTCTCTAATTACAGAGCGAACCAGCTAAACCCTAGGGTTATTCTGGACCAACTCAAGGTAGATGCTGATCCGACGGCCACGCCCGCACAACTGGTAGCGTTGCCTCGACGCAACCTCATCGATTGCCGCCACGTGCCGCCACCGCTCTGCTTGTCCTTTTCCCGGACTTCGCCCCCGGATTTGAGGCCCAAACCGGGAAACCAGCCTTCACAGCCAACCCCCGGTTTTGAGGCCCAAACCGGGAAACCAGCCGTCCATCGCCTGAGTTTTGTGGCCCAAACTCAGAAACCCGTAGCGCCCAGGTTTTGAGGCCCAAACCTGGAAACCGTCCTCAGCCCGAGTTTTGTGGCCCAAACTCGGAAACCATCAGCGCCCAGGTTTTGAGGCCCAAACCTGGAAACCGTCCACTCGGTGGTTTTTCTATGGCTCAACCACCAAACCGAGCCGTAGAGGGGATGCACCGCCCGTGCACCCCGTCCACCGACACGTGTCCCCAGGTCCTCAACCCAAGCAACACCGTGCCCACAAGTCTTCACTCATCGCTGTCCCAGGCTGTCAGCCACCAGAGCTGATCCTCGGGCCACCGGTCCCTCAGTCCAAGCCTCACGTCCGTCTTTCGCCACTCTCGGTCCATCGGCACGACACGTCTCTACTTGACCTTCACCTTGCCTTTAATCACTATATCCGTGCTCGACACCTGCACAACACAAGCCAAAGAACATGCGCATTATCCCAGTTGACAATCACTCATCACTCAGAGACTCGGCATACACCCATGTATCCGCAATCTCCCCCTTGATGAGTGCATTGTCAACTACCAACACAAATCATAATGGAATAGAGGAAGGGAGGAAGAAAGAGAGAGAACTCGACCAAATGACCCAAAAGCATATCAAAGTCGAAGAAGGTCAAGTGGGAAGAGCAAAACAACTTGGTCCCTAAAGACATGGGCAACGGCTCGACGCAACCAAGCAAAGCAAAGCTAGCCCTCAAGAAGAGGTAGAACAGGCTCAACACCGCTAGCGGGAAAGCTCGACACCAATTGGAAAAACAACTGAAAATCAAGCAAAACAGAGCTAGCCCTCAAGAAGAGGTAGAACCGGCTCAACATCGCTAGCGAAGAAGCTCGATACCAACTGAAGAAAGCTAGAAATCAGCTGAAGAGCATAACGGATTAAAGGTGCTAGTTCCTCGAGAAGGAGGCAAAAGCTCAACACAACTAGCTACCAAAAATGCTCTCCCCCTCAAGAAGTGCACACAACCAAGAAATCTCCCCTTAAGTTCAACTCAGAAAGCACAAGATTTTGAAAATGTTTTCTCCCCCTTAGTTGAACACTTGGAGAACATATGATTTGCAATTTCTCCCCCTTAGTTAAAAATGCACCATCAAGCAAAGAAAAATGCACCATCAAGCAAATTTCTCCCCCTTCCAAAATGCATATGAGTCAAAATGCAAGTTAGCAGCCTTAGGAATATAGTCAAGAGAATGCAAAGATGCTCTACAAAGAATAGCTCCAAGCACACATATGCCAGCAAAGGCTCAAACTGATCACCAAATATGAATTATGAACATGTGAGCAAAGTGAGCAGTTTTAGCCAAAAGCATTCACCATCAAAATAGCACCAAACATGTATAGACAGGAAGTCAAACAAGTGCTAAACATGTATACAAGGTGAACTACCCCTAGCACAGGTCAACCATCATGCTATAGAATGAAACATAGACTTGTGTAGCCAAATTTTATCGGAGTTGCAGCGGTTAAAATACAAGTTCAAATTTCAGCACGTGATTGCGAGAGGTTGAAAGCTTGTCATTGCCTAACTTTTCAACTGTGTGAAGCCTATGCAGAAGCAATCAGAAGCTTAAAGCAACAGTTTCGGTCATACACTACACAGCTCAAGTTTAACTCAAAGTGCAATGAGAAACAGTCTCGAAACTGTGATGTGCCGACAAGCAATCCCATCTCGATTTTTCCAATTCACTTAACTTGGTTCAAATTTTAAAGACAGAATATGAACATACCAAGCAAGTGAATGACTCAGAACTAGAGACATAGCAACCTAGCATCGATGAAAAGCACGAGTGAATTCTACACATCCTACACATGCTAGTTGCATATCTCAATGGTGAACAGTTGCAAGTTTTATGTATGTTAGGCAGGTTCTCCATTCAAAAATAGCTCAGCTCACAATATGCATTAGTGATCAGAAAGAGCATAAGCTACAAGATAAAGCATCGGAGCAAATACTACACAGAGCATATCCACATTCTAAAGATTATATTCATGAAGCTCTGAATGTAAATATGCAAGATGAAATGCAAAGATGCATGAAGAAACCAAATGAAAAACACAAAGTCAGTTTGTGGTACAAGAGTCAAAAATGTTTCCCCCATCTAAAAGGGGAAACACACACCAAGCTCACCTCTCAACCTAGCAAAAGTTGATTGGTCCAAAGGCTTGGTGAAAATATCAGCCAACTGATGATGAGTATCGACATGGCGAAAGTCGATATCACCCTTCTCATAGTGGTCTCGCAGAAAATGAAAGCGCACATCAATGTGTTTGGTCTTAGAGTGCAGCACGGGGTTCTTAGCAACGCTAATAGCTCTCATGCTGTCACAAAGCAAAGGAACACGAGAAAAGCTCAGACCAAAATCATGCAAAGTGGCCATCATCCAAAGCAACTAGGAACAACAGCTAACCGCCGCAACATACTCAGCCTCCGTGGTAGACTGGGCGACACTAGACTGCTCGCGAGAAGACTACGATACAAGAGAAGAACCAATAAACTGACAAGTCCCAGAAGTGGACTTGCGATCAATCCGGCAACCAGCAAAATCGGCATCAGAATAACCACAAAGGGAGAGGGTGGAGGAAGCAGAATACCAAATCCTGAATTCTGGAGTGAAGCATAAGTACCTCATAATGCGCTTGACCGCCTGACGGTGAGAAATGCGCGGCGACGACTGAAATCGCGCGCACAGACACACCGCGAACTGGATGTCCGGGCGTGTCGCCGTCAGGTAGAGCAGCGACCCGATCATACTCTGGTACTCCTTCTGGTCCACAGCTTCTCCATCCACATCCGCATCCAGGGCCGCCGTGGTCGGCATGGGTGTTGGAAGAGGCTTGGCCTCACCCATGTCGAACTTCTTCAGGATGTCCTTGGTGTACTTGCCCTGGTGCACGAACGTCCCCTCTCGGGATTGCTTGATTTGCAACCCAAGGAAAAATGTCAACTCGCCCAACATGCTCATCTCAAACTCCCTGTTCATAGTGTCTGCAAACTTGGCAACCAAAGCGTGAGAAGAACCACCGAAAATGATATCATCCACGTAAATCTGGACCAAGAGAGTGTCATTGCCTTGCTTGAGGAGAAAAAGCGTTTTATCCACACATCCCATTTTAAAACCCTTAGCAAGCAAAAAGGTTTTCAACCTATCATACCAGGCTCTAGGGGCTTGTTTCAGACCATACAAAGCTTTGTGAAGTTTAAAAACATGGTTTGGAAAATTGGGATTTTCGAAACTGGGGGTTGTCTCACATACACTTCCTCTTCTATATAGTCGTTTAAGAAGGCACTCTTGACATCCATTTGAAAAAGTTTAAACCCTTTGGATGCAGCAAAAGCCAAGAGTATCCTAATTGCCTCCAAACGAGCTACAGGAGCAAAAGTCTCCTCATAGTCTATCCCATCCTTCTGACTATGCCCCTGGACAACTAGTCTGGCCTTGTTTCTCACAACATGGCCATCCTCTCCTTGTTTGTTTTTGAAAACCCATTTTGTCCCAATAGGATGACACTCAGGAGGAGGAGGAACAAGAACCCTAGCCCGATTTCTTTCAAAATTTTCTAACTCCTCATGCATGGCATTGACCCAATCTGGATCAGACAAGGCGTGTCCAACATCTCGGGGTTCAAAATCAGCAACAAATGCAGAATGAGCAAAGTGAGAGATTTGTTGTGACCTTGACCGAGTGACACGTTCGCCGATGCTCCCGATCATCTGTTGAGGCGGGTGTTGGCGCTGGATGTGTCGTGGAGCCTCCCGAGCTGAAGATACCTCCCCCTCAACAGCAGCTGGCGCCTCCTCGGGTACAAAGGGTACCGCTCGAGGTGGCGGATCCCACGGCCCCCAAGTCGAAGAAGAGGGATCGGGGCCGTGAGTCGTAGTAGAAGCTGCTCTTTGCGGCACAGCAGGTGGAGGTGGTGCTGGGTCGTCCATCCCTTCAGCACCTTCTTCCTCATCATCAAAAAGAGGCTCGCCAACCTCATGATCACCTGCACGCTCAAAACAAGAAGAAGGACAAACCATGGTCTCGTCGAAGGTGACATCAGATGTATCCATGACTCGGTTAGTGTCAAGGTTAAGTACACGATAAGCGCGAGTATGAGTGCCATAACCCAAAAACACACCGTCAGAAGAACGAGACTCAAATTTGTCTAGGTTGCCTTTCTTAAGTATAAAACAATGGCAACCAAAGACTCTAAAATAACTCACCTTGGGCAGTTTTCCAAAATGCAACTCATAAGAACTCTTTTTCAAGAAAGCTCGGAGAAAAATATGATTGGAAATGTAGCATGCAGTGCTCATAGCTTCGGCCCAATATCGCCTAGGAGTCCTATGCTCATCGAGCATCGTCCTGGCCATCTCTACAAGGGTCCGATTCTTCCTCTCTACAACACCATTCTGTGGCGGTGTGTAGGGAGAAGAAAACTGATGCTCTAAACCTAAAGAGTTACAAAACTTCTCAAAATCCGAATTCTTGAATTCGGAACCATTATCACTCCTAATAGCTCGCATCGAGTTCAAAGGGAACTCGTTCTGAAGACGCAAAATTAGATTGCGAGCAAAGGAGAAAGTCTCGGTCTTCTCAGCTAAAAAGAAGACCCACGAATATCTCGAAAAGTCGTCAACAACAACAAGCACATACCACTTCCCCCCAACCGATCTCACCTGAGTCGGACCAACAAGGTCCATGTGCAAAAGCTCTCCAGGGCGCTTGGTCATGACCTGAGTCACTGGATGGTGGGGAGCGGCAACCATCTTCCCATGTCTACAAGAATGGCAAACAAGATCCTTCTCCATAGACAACTTGGGCAATCCTCGGATTAGGCCAAGTGAGCTAAGCCTTGCAAGCAAGTCGAAGCTCAAATGTCCAAGTCTCCTATGCCACTTCCAAAGATCAGAGGAGGAAGGTCCAGCCACAAGACAACGAGAAATGCCAAAAGACTCCGAGAAATCCGCACGAAAGACTTTCCCAAAGGGCGAAATCACACAAATAAGATTGCCCTGAGGGTCCAAAATACGACTGAGATTCGGCTTAAAATGAATCTCATAGTCGTCATCAAAACGTGGTCCGCTAAGGGAGGAGCGTCCATCGCGATACTCAAAACGCGGTGGTGGAAAACGCTCAACTACAAAGCCACTGCCACGGGGTCCATAGCCTACAACTGCAGGCTCCCGCCGGGCACGACCTCTACGCGGCCTAGGCCTAGGAACTTGAGGTTTTGGACCTCTAGGCCTAGCAGCACGCCTCTGAACATTCGACACATGTACATCATGGAAAGGATGGTACATGTCTGTGTTGTTCATCTCCTTTGCACAACGCGCCTCTCTCTTGCGCCGAAAGCAAAACTCACTCAAGTGTCCATCTCTCCCACAATGCTCACAATGGTACCTCACTGCTCTCATAAGGGGTTGTTGGTACTCATGGTAGTGGGTGTGGATCACTTTGCCCTTCTGTGGCATAAGCTCCTCTTGGATGGGTGGCATGGTGTCAAGCTTGTTCTTGAGGTGGTTTGGTTTTGGAGCCCATGATTGTTTCTTCGGTGGAGCTCTCGGAGGTTCCACAAATACACCATCCTTGGTGTTAGGCTTGAAAGGCTCTTTGAGTGGAATTTTGGTAAGCTTGGGAGTAGTGGTGGAGTTGGGCTTCTCACACGGGTTCAGACCACTCGACTCTCCAATCTTGCCAAAAGATGACACATCAACACCCGGAGCAAAACCTACACCTAGACCTCCTGCAGCACGCTTGAACTGGGAGATCATCATCCCAAGCTGCGGCTCTCCACTCGATACCCATGACAAGATGGTCCGAAGGTATGTGTTTTCCTCCTCGGTTTGCATCTTGTCATGCTTCACATTCGCAATCTCCATCTCCAAACCCTCACAAAGAACGCACCTAGACACACAAGTGCTATCCGAGCTGGCCTTCTCAAGAGACACGATCTTGGCATTCTTCTCTGCCAACTCAGTTTGCAAGCCAGCACATGACTTGCACGCACCCAACAGCGAGGATCTAGCCTTAAGCTCATCCACCTCTCCTACCAACGCCACATACTTACCTCTCAAAGTGAGAAGGTCAGTCATGTGCGTGGTGCACATCTCGCACTCGCCCTCCTCAGCAACAACTACGGTGGACTTGGCAAACTCAAGTTCCTTCACCGTATCCTCCCACTTCTGCCTAAACTCCTTCCGCTCTCTAGAAGCGTGCCTAAGCAACTTATCTTGACTAAGGAGCGCGGCAGTAAGTTTCTCGACCTCAGCGGAAAGCTCATCGGGGGTCAGAGATACCTGGGAGGTGTTGTCGTCGTCGTCGTCGTTCCGAGGGATCTCCTACAGCTCGCCGTCGACCTCCTTGCCGAGGGCCATGGTGCAGAAGCCCTCGTCGTCGGCGAAGAAGCAGAGGCCGTTGAGCTTGTCCTCGATCCTCTTCTTCTTCTCAGACTCGTCGTCGCTTGAGGAAGCGGAGTCATCATCCGAGTCGTCGACGTCGCTGAGCGTGGCGAAGAACGCACGCTGCTCAGCCTGGGCCTTCTCCAAGTACTTGGTCTTGATGTACTCCTTGTTGAAGTCGCCCTTCCGCTTGTGCTTCGCGGGGACGTGCTTCTCCTTGCGCTTGCCGGAGTCGTACTTGTGCCCATGATCCACCTTGCTAAAGACTTGCTTGTTCTTGTTCGGGCAATTGGCGATGAAGTGGTTGGGGTCGCCGCACTCGAAACATCCCGAGCGTCCTCCTCCGCGGTGATGGTTCATGCGGTTGTTATGGAACCGCGAGAACCGGTTGGCGAGCAAGGCCAGCTCATCATCCCCCATGAACTCCAGCTGCTCCTCTATGACAGAAAGAAGAGAGGAAAGTGCAAAGCCTCCAGAGGGGTTAGCAGATGAGCCAGAAACCAAAGCCATCGATGGGCCAGAAGGATTTTCATAAGAAGCCCTCGCCATGGCATCGATCTCACTGGACTTGAGCTTACTAAAGAGCTCGTCGCACGTGAGGGTCTCATAGTTAGGCGATTCGATGATTGCCTGAACCTTGGAACCCCACACCGACCGATCAAGAGTATGGAGTAGCTTGAGAGCTCTGTCATGATCGTCGAAAGGCAACAACTCCTTGTTAGCCCTCATCCTGTTAACAATCACCTGAAAGCGAGCAAATAAACTTTCTATGCTCTCGCCAGGCATATGTCAAAAGTTCTCATACTCTCGCTTGAACGACTCGTTGAGACGGGTTTTGACTTGAGAGGTTCTCTCATGAAAATGCATGAGGGTAGCCCAAATCTCCCGAGCTATAGCGAGGTGAGAAACGCGATCAAACTCACTCATGCTCAAGCATGAGAAAAGAGCATTACGGGTTCGGCAATTGGCATCGTGCTCATCCATCTGATGCTGAGAGACACGAGTAGCCAAGACCACGTAATCGGCAGAGTTGCAAATATCCCAGATGGAAGCACCCAAACTCTGCAGATAGGCCGACATGCGTATCTTCCAATACGCATAGTTCGTCCCATCGAAAAACGGCGGTTTGCCCACGCCGCGATCCATGTCGCCTTCTGTGGATCTGGAACCGGCTAAGGTGGAAGATCCTTAACCCGCTCTGATACCAATTGAAGGACCGAAAGTGCAACCAAAAAGCGACCAGAGGGGGGGTGAATGGGAGCTTCAAATTTTCCTTTCGGAAACTTCGTAGCCACTGTCCCGAGAATCACCCCAAGAGCAAACCTAGAGCTTGCAAGTGTCCACGACCCTAGATGTAGGGTGGATGCTTCTGAGAAGCACAGCGGGACACTTTACAACTCTAAAAACCCAACCCAAAAGAAGGAGACTAAATCTGTCAACGAACGACCGAACCATGGACGAAACAGCGCGAGACAGCTCTGACTGACTCACTGGTGCGTCCGGTCGAGCAAAATCCAAACTGGAAGCTCTCTGTGTGTGACCGGACTCAGTGTCCCTGTGCGTCCGGTCAAGTCTCAAGCGTCCAGTCGCAAGATTACAAATGGATGAACAGTGTGTTGAGTGCGTCCGGTCAGCAATGAACAAAGCATCCGGTCAAGTCACGAATAAAACACAGAGAACACACGTGGCATTCAACGACCGGACTCACCAGCCAGCATCCAGTCGGTTCGACGCCAGAGTCTGGTCACTCCAAAAACTGCCTGTTCATCCACCGATTCGACTTGATCTCACCCAAAACGAATCCTTTAGGGATCAAACTTGGTGAGAGAAGTCACAAGGAGGACAGCGAGCTATCTCTAAGAGATCATGGCTCGAACCTATCTCCAAATCGATGAATCGAAGAAATTCAGGGAAAGGGAGAAAAACTTGACCCGAAAAAAAATCGATCGATCTACTAGGCCGTGAGGTTAGAGATGAATTCCTTCGGTGGAAAGAAGTGCCTCATGATCTAGAACATCTTGGTTCAAACGGATTTGCAAAAGACGCGCCAAGTAGAGAGATCGATCAACGGGAAAATCATGGAGAAAAGCAACCCGCGAAGAACACGAACAAAACGCGAATCACAACAACGAATTTTCAACCGTGTGGCTACCACACGCTACAACAGTGAGATTACGGTCTCACTTCCTCAAAATCTCACGGGCACAGAGGTATTGTTCTCTTCTCTGTGGATCTCAGTTCGCTACAGCAGAGGATGGGGGAGCAGGAAAACCTAGAAGGCAAAATAGCAAATGACTGAGATAAAATGGGAGGAGGGTGTCTCCCTCTACTTATCCTAATTCTATTTCCTACTCTACCCCTCTCTAATTACAGAGCGAACCAGCTAAACCCTAGGGTTATTCTGGACCAACTCAAGATAGATGCTGATCCGACGGCCACGCCCGCACAACTAGTAGCGTTGCCTTGACGCAACCTCACTGATTGCCGCCACGTGCCGCCACCGCTCTGCTTGTCCTTTTCCCGAACTTCGGCCCCGGTTTTGAGGCCCAAACCGGGAAACCAGCCTTCACAGCCAACCCCGGTTTTGAGGCCCAAACCGGAAAACCAGCCGTCCATAGCCTGAGTTTTGTGGCCCAAACTCAGAAACCCGCAGCACCCAGGTTTTGAGGTCCAAACCTGGAAACCGTCCTCACCGCGAGTTTTGTGGCCCAAACTCGGAAACCATCAGCGCTCAGGTTTTGAGGCCCAAACCTGGAAACCGTCCACTCGATGGTTTTTCTGTGGCTCAACCACCAAACCGAGTCATAGAGGGGATGCACCGCCCGTGCACCCCGTCCACCGACACGTGTCCCCAGGTCCATGACCTAGGCAACACCGTGCCCGCAAGTCTTCGCTTGTCGCTGTCTCAGGCTGTCAGTCACCACAGCTGATCCTCGGGTCACCGGTCCCTCAGTCCAAGCCTCACGTCCGCCCTTCGCCACTCTCGGTCCATCGGCACGGCACGTCTCTACTTGACCTTCACCTTGCCTTTGATCACTGTATCCGTGCTCGACACCTGCACAACACAAGCCAAAGAACATACACATTATCCCAGTTGACAATCACTCATCACTCAGAGACTCGGCATACACGCATGTATCCGCATCCTTCCAATTTTACTCAAGGTTTAGCACCTCTGTATCCATAGCTATGCTGACTCATTCTATCTTCTTTTTCCCTACCTCCCCTTCCTCTCCATCTCTCCCGACAACCCGGCACGGCGGAAGGCCCAAAGAGCGGTCGCGTTCGCGTACGGCACGCAGCAAGGCTGACAGCGCCCAGCGTCTGCGGTGTAGGCCCATTGGGGGCTGCTTCCGGGCATGTCGTGCTACAGGCGAGCATGGGCGATTCCCATGGCCACAGCCCGAACCAGCCACAGGAGCACTCCCCGGCGACGCTGTTGTCAGCCTTGCCTTCATCCGGAGCAGCCAGTGCGGTAGTGCCCTCTCTTCTTCCTGTGCACGGTAGGTGCTTCTGCGCCTTTCAGGTGCTCTATTAAATGCCAAAACACAAAAAAAGACCATCGTTTCCAATTTGTAGTCAACATGTTCTCGTATATTTAGTTTCTTTGTAGTAAATCTCTAGCTTCTTGTTCATGTAGTACCTGAGATTAGATTGTTAGAGTCTTACGTGTATCTTAAGGCAAAGCGCTTTATTTTTTTCATATATGTACATGGCTGTTCAATATCACTGTTACCTGGAGTCTTCCTATCATGGTAATCTGTTTGTCTTCACTAATTCCAAATACAGATGTTGGCATAAGACCGATGAGGAGTGAGTTTCGAGGAGCATAGAGCAATCATTAGGCACTATTAATTGCACTTTTGCGCAGCTCAAATCATGCTATGGTGCAAAGTAGCCTTTCTCTCAGAGTTTTGTTACGTTCTGCTATTTAAAATTACATATCTTAACTCACTACAAGCATGGATGTGTTGTGCCGCACTTTTGCACAGCTCAAATCATGCTACGGTGTAAGGTAGCCTCTGTCTCAGAGTTTTGTTACGTTCTGCTATTTAAATTTACATATCTTAACTCACTAGAACCATGGATGTGTCGTGTCGCAGGTGCAATTTTAACTGTACTGCTATTATTGAGGGCCTCTGCAGAGAACGAAGTATAGAGAAACTGATGGATTCTTTGGATGATACACCACATACTGCTGCTGCAGTTGCGCTCAATTCTGGACAAATGTGAAAATAGTTCTCTTCAGTTTTTATTAGTTTACTTCTTTTCAAATAATCTCAAATTTGTAATTTCAAAGTTTCTCTATCAAATGGATGATGTGTCAGTTGTGACTAATAAAAAAATGCAGTGAGTAATGCCTGCGATTTTTATGCAAGAAAACATGGTAGGACTCAGTTATGTCATAGGCTAGGCCTATTGTTTATGTAAGATCACATTTTTTTAGACCTGACGTACACAGTGTCACTAACCTAAATGAATTATTTGTTAGTCTGCTTTTAGAAAAAAAGAACTCACAAATATAAATAGCTTTCTATACTCCTGCATAAACATTGAGGATCTTTTTAGTTTTTGCCCTTACTACAATATAATGTTCCTTTTCCCAGATTATTTGTTTGTAATTAATTCCATGTCATGTTGGTTGTTTAGTCTCTCTACTTGCTGCTCATTTCATAAAGCATCGATATACCAAAGATGAGGGGGAAAAAATCTAATCATTTCATGGATCAGCTGGTGCACTATCCATTTTCATTAGTATTGCTTCTTGTTACTATAATTATCTGTCAAGTATGAAGTCAAATAGTATGTCACATTTTTAATACCTTTATTCCTTTAACATGTCAATCTACATCTAATGTTTACCTTACGTTTTTTTTGTCTATGTATGTATACTGAAGATTTGCAAGATCATTGTTTGTCATATGTTTTTCTTTCTATGTATGTACACTGAACATTTTCAAGACCATATTATTATATTACACTTTGGACGACTTGAGCAGCTTATGTTGCAATCCTCACTGCTCTGCATAAAATATTTCAAACCTTAGTGGTCAGGTCATTTAAATTATGTTCTTTCTAACACATTTATTCTTTTCAACGATTGAGTCCAATGTATTTTAGAGATGCTGGAGGTACAAAGGTACGAGAGTTTGGTTACATGCTAATATGACATATATTCTATTGTTGATAATATTGTTCTAAACTGAATTTTAGTACTACTGCACAAAGTTGGAGCTCAATGCCTCAATGAGTTGCGGTCCGTGTCTTTTTTCTTCTATATTTGTGTTCTTCTCGATTGATCTCATATATTCTATGGCAACAGATTTTTCGATGCTATCAGGTAAAACACCTGGGGGAGCAAACAACTTTTCCATTTTCCTGTTGTCTCTCTATTTACGCATTTCGACTGAAAATATAGATATAGCTTCTACGAGTTATGGATGTCGATTGGGCTCCGGCTTCAGTGTGCGTCCCTATTCTCGCCAGGTTTGGGGTCACTGATTTCTCTCGGAGTGCTCTGTCCTCTTAATTCTCCCTGCTTTTCTTCTAGATCCAGTTCTCACACCTCTTACCGTTGGATGCAGGCACGCGGCTGCTGCACGGTTCTTGCGCCTCACTAGGGTCCTCAAGGCTTCCAAGAGTGCCTCAACAGGGGGCTCCTGATCCTAGCCAATTACCGGCCCATATCTTCGTCCCGCTGGATTGGCTGCAGGCTGCTTTGTATTTGCACCAGGTATTGTTTCTCTACGGGTCTTGCTCCATCTTTGGATTGAGCGAGACACATGGTTCTTTCTTTACTAATCTACCTCATTCTTTACTTGTGTGCATGCAGACGGTTCTATTGCTAATACCAGGTTTCGGCTGCTGGTACGAGATTGCTTGCTGCTAGCTAACTTCGTTACATCCTCTGTTCGCTTTGTTTCACGAGTCCACATCGTTTAGAGTGCACAGTTACTGGAGAGGTAATCTTGCAACAATTTGGTTCGTACCTTTCATGATATCAATGCAGATTACGCTAAGGCATATGGCTAATATTGTTCTTTCTCCTGTTTCGTTTTGTCTTTTGGTTAAGAAAAGCCTTTCAAAGGGGTTTATCCACATAAAATGGGTGATGCAAGGGTTTCAGAGGGGGAATCAATTAAATAAGTTTTTTATTCACTCAAACTTTGTCACCACTATTCAGATTGATAGATTTACCTAATATGATGCGACTCAATTTGTGAGACCTGTGGATCCGACCAAAATAGGCAACTGACTATGCATGCTCCTACTCCATTTTGTCTGTGACATTTGACTGCTATGTTTGCCATCTGAGTACCATGTCGGCATATCCCGCATGTTGTTGCACAACGCTGTGCTCGTTCATATATAGCTGAAATACAAGAGATCCTTGAGGATGGGTCCCGGATACAAGGCATTGAGCTTGAGTTGCCTGCGTTGTTAACCTGTGGTACAACAGCAAGACGGTTTTCCTGGTCAGATGCGGCCATGGAACCGTCTGCTGCTTATGAGATGGCTGCCATGCACGCCCTTGTTTTTTATAGTATTTATGGTTTTGTTATTGCGAACTATAGTTTATATTAAGAATGGAGACTTCGGTCAGCCAAAAGGTCAAATAGTGACAGGAGATCAATGAAAGGTAACTGAATTTTTTTTCCTAAAGGGAGCAAGTAGGACATTGAGTTCTGAGATAGACCCTTTCAAACTAAATGATACACCTGACCACTTTGTAGCACAATGCTTCAGTTCAAATAGAAATCAACTCATTAAATAAGCACATAGTTTCGTCTCCACACGTTATTAATTCAGAACATAGACACAGTATGCTCCTACGACACATACAAAGAATAAAAAATTATGCAGTTTAAATCATGTTACCAAAAAAAGCATATTGACATATGGCCAAATAGTTCTTAATCGTGATGACAATCAATCACGCCTCCAACCAATTGCTATGTAGGTACAACTCGGACAGGTGCTAAAACGTTAAACATATCATCACCGGCGTTCAGAACCATCCACAATGAATGTAGCAGATAATTACAGAGGTACTTGAACCCTGACCTTCTTCCGTTCTTGTACTACCCAGCAGCTAAATTTCGCTAAGGCGGCATATTGCCTTATACATATGCACACAAATACAGAAACAGTCTCCCAGTATTCAGTCATAGCAAGACCCAGGACGCCACAGATAGAGCAGTTTCGAAGTGCAGACATTATCAGAGAGATATCAAACAGATTTGCCCACTATATCACCAACCAAGACATACGGTACGTGGCACCGAACTTCATAATCAGCCTCAACGATCCTCGGTACAGAGAGAGATACTTTCAGAGCCACATATACAAACACCAAACTTTCATTTGGATCTATTACCATGGTCCAGACAACATGAAGTAGCATCGACCCCTATATCTATCATTTCATCTCCTATGCCTACCACTTACTGATTTTCTAGGTATAACTTGCTAAGGGCAGCCGTAGTGGTAAGAGCTAGTTGCTAGCTCTAAGTCAATCTCTTCAATAGTACTAACTCTTAGCAATAGCTCATAGTATGATTAGACCCACGTTACATTCACACATGATCTTGGAATGTGTGTATGAGCCTAACTCTTGAACAAGAGCTAACTCTTCTCTTCCTTGCATTAAAATATAACAAAAAATTTAAGAGCTACTCCCTCCATCCAAAATTATAAGGCATTCCAAGAATCTTGGAGAGTCAAAGTTTTTCAACTTTGACCAAAATTGTAGAGAGAAACATAAAGATTTATGACATCAAATATATATATTATTAAAATATAACTAATGAAGAATCTAATTATACTTAGTTGGTGTTATAAATATTATTATCTTATTATATAAATTTGGTCAAAGTTGAAAAAGTTTGACTCTCCAAGATTCTTGGAATGTCTTATAATTTGGGATGGAGAATTTGGGATGGAGGGAGTAGCTCATAAGCTAGCCATTACGGCTGGCCTAAGACAAGGAAACTGTCATGGACCCAGTGACGATACTGCCGGCAGTAGCAACCCACGCAGGATGGCCAGGTAAATTCATAACACACTCTATCCATAAAAACTACCAACTGCTCTGCTGCATTCCCTCCCTCCTCCCCCGCTTCCTTGCGCTGCCTTCGCCTCTCACGTAGCTTCCTGGCCTTCTCCGTCGTTCGCCTCGCGTCGCCAGTTCCAGCTGTCGTGCTCGCCGGCGCAGCTCCGGAGGCAGCCCCCGGTCGGATCTGGCCGGATCCGCTGCTATGGAGCACGGATCTGCTAGCCGCCGTTCCTGGGTGTGCTTGGTGCGGATTCGCCTGGGGACCTCCTCGACCGCGGTCCTGGGGGTAGGGTGTCCCTCAATGAATCGGAGGAGGACTACTCGGAATCCGAGCCGCCAGCCTCGCCTCCGTCGCTGAGAAGGGGGAAGGGTGTGGCCGTGCAAGGCGCCAAGCGTCGCCGTGTTCGTCGCCACCAGAAGCGGAAAGGGCGCCCAGAGGGCTTCATGGCGGCTGCAAGGCGCTCCTTCCCTGGGCATCACGCGGTTCGCCAACGCCCAACGGTCGCCGGCCCACCCGGTTTATCAGCGGGGCGCGCCCGACGCTGATGGCTTCTACCTGGTGCAGAGCCGTCGCCGCTCCCCACATCCTCGCTCACCGGGCCGGCCGGTTCCTGCTGAGCTCGAAAGAAAGTGCTTCAAGTGCTTGAGGGACGACCACATTAAGGTAAATTGCCGCTTCCCAGCCAAATGTTACAACTGTTGGACGGAAGGGCACCTCGCGGCGGACTGCCCCTTCCCTGTGCGGCGTCCCAAGAGGGGTCGTTCCCCTCTCAGTGCCGATGGCCGGCGCCAGGTTTCGCCTCGGCCTCCATCGGGCGTGTCACATCGGTGCCTATCTGCAGCGCTCCGCCAACACCCCCGCCGTCTCCACCCCCTGAGCTTCGGCAGCTGGAGCGCGGGAACAGGGGCGGACAACCGAGCCATGCCCCTAGAGCGGCATCTTCCTCCACGGGTGTCGAGCAGCCGGCGGGTGGTAGCGGCCTCCAGCGCCCCTCCCTGCCGCTCATAGTCGTTCCTTGCCGCTCATAGTCGTTCCTCGCTCTGCTGAGCTCGTGGTTGCTGAAGCTGCGCTGGACCGCGCTCTGGTGGGGCTCGTTGGGGGCACAAGGCCTTACGTCTCAACAGCAATGATGTACAGCCACTTCTTCAACACCTATGAGATCACCGCTGACAAAGTCGACATTCGGCGTCACGAACGAGAGGACTTCATCGCGCGTTTTCGGCATGCTGCGGACCGCGATCGCGTTCTAGCATCCAGGCCAGGAGGTGCGCTCATGCCGCTCATTTGGCGCCTGTGGCGGAGGACGGCGTCAGCGAGTGCTGGCATTTTCCGCTTCTGTGTCCTCATTGCCCTGGCCAGGGTGCCCCTGCATGCCAGAAATGTCGACACAACACAGAGAGGGTCCTTGGGACGCCCTGTGCCAACATTGAACTCACAAACTTGAGGGACACTCCACAAGATGATGACAGAGAATATTTCATTACAGCTTCCTGCATGGACCCTTCTTTCATACAGCATGAGCAGATCATTTTCATCATGGAGCCGCAATTTGTTGAAGGGGTGACCGAGCTGCGTGGCCTACGCTATCTTGTCCGGGTGCGTCTTATAGCGACCCAGGGACCCGATGCTCTGCCGGATGAGGCGCCGGGTAATGATGGCGACGAAGATGATGCCAACAACGACGACGATGCTGATTTTCACCACAACGAGGTTGATGACTGGCCAACTCATAGGCGGGACAACGAGAATGGCAGTGACTCTGATGATAGTAACTACAACAACTACCACCCTGGTACCGGTCACCATGTGGCTACAGCGGCTCCTGAAGCTCAGTTGGTCCAAGCAGGGGTGGTGCGGATTGGTGGCATGTCTTGCCCTTTGCTCCCCTTGGCTACTGTGGTGAGGAAGAAAAACTCCATCTCGGGGAGGCCCTCCATGGCCACTCTGTCACCTTTCGTGCGGCGTGACGCTGGCCGGCATCCTGGCCTGGTGGGTCGCTTCCTCGACATCGCCCCTCAGCTGCTGCACGCAGGTAAAAGTGCCCAGACCCTGTCACCATCTCAGCCTGCTGATTGGTGAGCGGACCACGTTGCTGTAGAGCTCAACCGAACATCGAAGACCTTGATCTCTGCCAGCCTTGCTTCTGCGGAGCATAGTGCGGAAGCCGGTGATCAAGACTGGTGGGCAGACATGGTTCACAATGAGATGCAGCCTCTTCCCCTCTCTAGGCCGGGTCCCGCGATGGACTCGCAGATGGAGCTACAGGAGGTATTGTTGTCTCCACCTCAGGCCGGTTCGGCCATCGTTGGGGTGCTGCAGAAGGAAGTCGTGGTCTCTCAGGCGGGCGAAGCTGTGGTTCTGGTTCAGACACTAGATGTCTCCCAGGTTGCCCATCCAGTGTTCACTAGTTCTGTAGCGGACTTCCAGCCAGCTCGGTCGCTATTAGATGAGATCGAAGCAGAGGTTTGCATTCCTTTGCAGACACCGGTCCTTCGCCAACACCCGCGCCTGCGCCGGTCCAGGACGCCGGTTTCCATCCGCTCCCTCCGTCGCAGCGGACGGCTCGCTGCAAGACCGTGTGCTGCCAACGCGACGCTCCAGGCGCAGAACGTGCTGCTCAAGAAGCTAGGCTTCAACATCCGTGAGGACGCCCCAGCTGCTGACATTGCAAAGCAGTTCAAGCGTGCTTTCTAGGGGGATATGACGGTAGGGAAGCAGAGGTGCCTAGAGATGCTTCTCAATGGTAATCTCAGCTTTCGGGAGCTGGACCTTAACCTAGAAGGGTTAGGGGACGGCCTGGCGTGACCTCCGCGGGCACCCAAACCTGAAGCAAAATTGGTTACCTATGTTAGTAGACTTCACTTGCTTCGTCTGGAACGGTCGCGGCCTCAACAGTCGTGCACGTAGGAACGTGGTCAGAGATTTCATGTTGCTGCACAAACCCTCCCTTGTTTGTATCCAGGAGACCAAACTGCCAGCCGTCTGTAATTCTCTAGCTAATGAGATCTTCGGAGCTTCGTTTGATTATGACTACCTCCCTAGTGTGGGTGTGGCTGGTGGGGTCATTCTTGCCTGGGCACATGATGTGTGGGCGTAGATTGCCGTCAACAAGGGTCAGTTCTCTGTATCGGTTCAGCTCGCTGGTGTGCATCACCCCCTGACTTGCTGGGTAACAGTCGTCTATGGGCCACAGCTTGACAGCGACAAGGTGGTATTCCTCGAAGAACTCAAGCAGTTCAGAGACGCAGCGCCTGGCCCGTGGCTTCTTTGTGGGGATTTCAATATGATATATAGAGCTCAAGACAAGAACAATAATCGGCTCGATCGTCGGTGCATGAGGCCAACATGGTGGGAAGGTTGTACTCATGGACCAACGAGTGGGACAATCCCACTCTCGAGTTGCTGGACAGAGTGTTCGCCTCGATGGAGTGGCTCGCTGCGTTCCCTAATCACGTCCTCAAGCCTTTATCCTCCGATTGCTCAGATCATTGCCCTCTGCTGCTGCTAACCAGAATGGGGTCTGGGGCCAAGCGTAGTTTTCGCTTTGAGCCCTATTGGGTGAAGTTTCCAGGCTTCGCCGGCGTGGTGGCTGAGGCCTGGCAGTCGCACGTCCCAGATGTTGACCCGTTCCGCATAATTGATCAGAAGCTTAGGAATACAGCGAGGGCCTTGCGCAGCTGGAGTAACTGTAAAGTCAGCAGCATCAGGCTTCAGCTATCTATGGTTTGTGAGGCCATCCTGCGCTTTGATGAAGAGCAAGAGCGCAGAACGTTGCACACGTGGGAGTCCAACACTACGGGAAAACCAATCTTCGCCGAGTGCCTGCGAGTTTGCCGAGTGCCAAATTTCGGCACTGGGCAAAGAGCCTCTTTGCCGAGTGCCGGCCACGTGGCACTCGGCAAAGCGCCAACACAAGGCAAAGCATGCTTTGCCGAGTGCCACGTGGCCGGCACTCGGCAAAGAGCCCCTCTTTGCCGAGTGCCAGCCACGTGGCACTCGGCAAAGCATGTGGCCCCGAATTGTGCCACGTGGGCGGTTCTTCGCCGAGTGCCACGTGGCCGGCACTCGGCAAAGAGCCCCTCTTTGCCGAGTGCCAGCCACGTGGCACTCGGCAAAGCATGTGGCCCCGAATTGTGCCACGTGGGCGGTTCTTCGCCGAGTGCCACGTGGCCGGCACTCGGCAAAGAGCCCCTCTTTGCCGAGTGCCAGCCACGTGGCACTCGGCAAAGAGCTCTTTGCCTAGTGTTTTTTTCTGACACTCGGCAAAGACAGTTTTTAAATTATATTTCGATGCAGTAAATTAATCCAAATGAAAAAGTTTTTAACTACAAAGTTGGTTAACTTATCAAGATGAACAATTTTTGTTTTGGTGATTTTTTCATTTGACAAACTTAAAATAAATTCGTTCACAAATCTTATATCTCTCTCCGGTAGTTTATAAAACTACAAGAGTGATATATAATGTTTATGAATAATATTAGAACCACAATGTCGGATGCATAAATAGTCAAACAACCAAAATAAACTTTGTAGATCTTGACAAGTTATGAAAGTTTGTAGTTGATAACTTTTTAATTTGAAGTCATCTAGTTATGCAAAACTGCGTCGAATTTGAAAATTTTAAAATTCAAATTTTTCAAAATACCTCAGATGGAGAAATGACCAAAATGAAAGTTGTAGATCTCGAAAAGTTATGAAACTTTGGTGTTGACAACTTTTTGATTTGAAATCATCTTGTCAACGAAAACTACGTTTCAAATTGTAAAATTTAAAATTCAAATTTTTATAAACGACCTCGGATGGAAAAACCACCAAAATAAAAGTTGTAGATCTTGAAAAGTTAGAAAACTTTGTAGTTTACAATTTTTTTATTTGAATTCGTTTAGGGCCTCAAATAAGCAAGTTACACATGGTTTAGTATAATATATGGGTAATCGAAACGGAGATGGAACGTATATGAGTGTGTAGTGCAGTGGTAGAGGAGGCTCCGCGCGAACGAGAGGTCGTGAGTTCGAATCCTGCTGACTGCGTGAGAGAAAATTGCGTGAAAAATAGTAGAACTTGCGATTTCGAGGGCGACAAGTGGGCGCTGCCCAGTGGGCCCCTCCTCCAATTAAATAAAAATTTTTCCCTATTTTTTCGGGGTTTTTTTATTTTTTTTCTTTGCCGAGTGCCAAATATGTCAGCACTCGGCGAAGCCTTCGCCGAGTGCCCGATATTTGGCACTCGGCAAAGAACCTCTTTGCCGTGATATTCTTCGCCGAGTGCCCTTCGCGAATTTTTTTTTATTAATAACCCAATTAAATAAAAAATTTCATAATTAACACTGTTTAATTTTTTTTTTCAAAACTAACCCTTTTGCCGCGCCGTGCCGCATGGCGCGGCAAAAGCGTTAGCCGCGCCATGCATGGCGGCGCGGCAAAAGTGCCACCGTGGCACCGGCCGGCCACGCAGGCCCGCTTGGGCCCCGCCTGTCAGTTTGCCGCGCCAGGCGGGCTGGCGCGGCTAGTGCGTTTGCCGCGCCAGGCGGCCTGGCGCGGCCAACGGCTTTGCCGCGCCAGGCGGGGTGGCGCGGCAAAGCCAATCTAGATCTGGCCGCCGCGCCGAGCAGCAGGCTCCTCCTCATTCCTCTCTTCTCCCAAACCAATTCAATCCAATCCAATCCATTTCATTCCTCCTCTCTTCATCTCCCTCCCCCAATCAAACTTGTCTACAAGAGGTATTTTGATCCATATGATTGTTCTTTATCCATATTTGCAATGTAGGATTGAACCATATTTTTGTAAGTTAGGGTTTGTAGACAATATTTATTTTGATACTGTCGTGACGTTAGTTGTTAATTAATGATGGATTTGTTCATGTATTAGACTTTTATATCTGTTTTGCTTAATATTTTGTTCATTTTGTGTACATTTTTTTGTGTAATATTTGTTACGTCATTATGTAGATTTATAATTAATCATGAATGTATGTGTAGCGTTGACATATTTTTTATTGTTAGGATGCCGCGGCGTGGCAAAGCTAGTAAGGCAAGGTAAGATCGGTACATTGTTGATTTATTTGTCTGTTTTAATGAAGTAATTTTGTGTTATGTTCATTTGTTATTGCGTTGATGATTGTAGGCAGCCTCTCACGGGCAATGCCTTTGCCCGTTTGCCATTGCCTAGCGGTGTTCCGGTGCCCATGTGCTACTGCGGCGATGATTGTAAGGTCGCAATATCTGATGAGGAGCACACATACGGTCAGAGGTATTGGATGTGTGAGAATTATGCCTTTGACCCTACACCTAAACAGATCCGTATTGGACTGATGGTGAGAAGCTGATGACTTGTTCTATACATGAATGACAAATCATTTATATTTTATTACCTAATTGACTTAGTCGTATTTTGCAGGAGCCTCCACCACTATGTGACTTCGAGCAGTGGATCGACACTGAGATGAAGCCGGAGGACAAGGAGCACGTAGAGAGGATGAAAAAGTGGGCTGCGGAGGACAAGGAGCGTTTGGAGAAGAGACGCAAAGAAGAGGCAGCACAAAAGCAGCATGAGGAAGAGGCAAGAATGAGGGATGCAGCTAAGCGTAGGGGGGAGAGGGAGAAGAGGCTTGAGCGTGTGCGCCGTGCCAAGGCTGCCATGGAGCAGGATCCGGATGCTGTGAGGAAGGGAAAGTGGCCTCGTTGCACTCAGTAGTGTGGTAGGTTCAGTAGTCATTATTGAGTAATGAACATCGTTGTCATTTGGTGGACTTGTTAGTCTATTGTACTGTTGGCTTGTACTCCCCTGTACCGTTTATTTCGGATCCTCGATAATGTAGTCTTGAACTGCACTTTGTTCGGCTTTATTATATGTTGTTGTATTGTTTGCGGTAGTTCATGTGTCGTTGATTTTTTGTGGGATAAAGTACGAGAAATAGAATAGAGCAAACCATTACACGAACAACAAACTAGTACATGGCATGTGAGGACCTTTTACCGTAACTTGGTTAAAAGGTCCTAGACTAATCCTAACATGCCTTAGGTAATTGATTGTCACAACACAACACGCACATAGTGATCTAAGTAGTCTAGAAGCCGTCCCACATAGCAAACTGAGTAGACCCTTCTCCGTAATAGCCTCCCATTGCGGGTGGTGGTGGTGGTGGCGGTGGTGGGGGCGGCGGTGGAGGCCCCTTGTTCTTGTGATGCGGGCAGTTGCAATATGGATCAAGGCATATTGCTTCATCTGAACCGCCTGCATCGCTGTCGTCATCATCATAGTCCTTGAGCATGCTTTTAACTTCTCTTTCAAGATCGTCGATACGACGCTGCAGATAATAGATGTATTCCTGATGCGGCCATATTGGAGGAGGATCCACCCATCTGGTGAAGCCGCAGTTTTCTTCGGAAATAGAAGACTGTCATTCACAAAATGACTAAGTATTAGCAAACATGAGAGGCATAGCAACAACAATTAAATAAAGTTACCCATGCTCGCGGGCATTTGAAGAAACGTCGGCCTGCCTCCAGGTCGTCGTGGAGCATCTGCACCAAACAGTCCTCACCATGGCGGCATTTTGGCCAGTCCTCTAAACGGTTATCGTATCCCCTAAGAGGACGGTCCCGGCTGAAATCCTTTTTGCTCTCAACGGGAAAGTCATATAGTGCCTCTAAGAATAAATCAGGACCAAGAGATCCCTCCCACACAATGGGAGGTCCCTTCCTCCCACCCTTTCCTCTCCCGCCTTTGGACGAACCTCCAGACATCTCTACTACGAACCTCGCAAGCTCTGCTGAAGGTGTTGAATATGCAAGGCACTGATGGGTTTATATAGGCGGGGCCCTGGTTTTGAACTTGTGAATTATCTCAGCTGCATTGTGAGTGTGTAGTTAATGCAACTGAAAAGGCTATTCGCTGAAAAATCTAATCACTGAAAAGCCTATATACTGAAAAGCCTACAAACTGAAAAGCCTATACACTGAAAAGTCTATGGGAATCAAAACTGCAGAGCACTTATGAGGACAGGACACGACACTGAAAAGGCTGTGCAACAAGATGCCAGCTTTTGCCGCGCCAACCCTGGTGGCGCGGCTGATGCTTTTGCAGGGCCTTCTCGCAACCGCCTTCCTTGCTCTTGCGATGCGCGTCGTCCTCCTCCATCTCGAGAGAAGATTCTTTTTGAACAAGTACTGCTGGCACAGAAACGATGAGTTGAGAACATTGCTTCCTCTTCCACTTCCGGCAGGTAAGCACCAGCACTTGAGCGTGACTGAAAAGTACTGCACACATGACAGAAAAAGAGTACCATTCGATCAAACAGAGAGAGAAAAATCCTTACTAATGTTCATCGTAGGGACAGTCGGCATGCCAGCTTTTGCCGCGCCAAC
Organism: Coix lacryma-jobi var. lacryma-jobi; assembly: GCA_009763385.1. NCBI lineage: Eukaryota > Viridiplantae > Streptophyta > Magnoliopsida > Poales > Poaceae > Coix > Coix lacryma-jobi. Next base: position 58,849,767 of record CM019823.1, on the reverse strand, counting down.
CCTGGGGGCGCGGCTGACGCTTTTGCCGCGCCAGGCGGGCTGGCGCGGCTAATGCATTTGCCGCGCCAGGACGCCTGGCGCGGCAAAAGCGTCAGCCGCGCCCCCAGGGTTGGCGCGGCAAAAGCTGGCATGGTCGCCACGCAAAGCCCCAAGGTTTCCCGCCGACTGACTGGTCAGGTTTCCCGCCGACTGACTGGTCGAGTTCCTGATCGATCTTCGTCCTAATGTGTTGTCTCTGTTCAGTTCCTGCTCAATCTTCGTCCTAATGTGTTGTCTCTGTTTGATCGAATGTGTTTTTCCGTTTTTCCTGTCTTTTTCCGCAAACGGAATAACAAGGAACCAAACATTGACACAATTTGAATAAACGGAAACATAATAGCGCTCATAAAAACCAGGCTTAGTGGCTCAAGCTCCACGAAGTACATAATAGGGTTCTCAAACAAGTTATCTAACATATACATCACCTATCCATATAGTCTAACACTAAGCCTAGCTAGGTGTGTACGGCTGACGAGGCCGCCTCCGACGCCTCGGCTGCGACAGATCCATGTTCGGCGTGAATGTGACGTCCGTGCGGTCTCGTGCGCGTGGCTGCCGGCGTGGTGACCCCTGCGTCTGACTAGGTCCCTGCAACATTCAAAATAAATGTTAGCACACAACTTAAATATATCTGACGAACTTAAATGTATAGCGGTCAACTTATGTACCTGCACGTCCTCCTGAGTAGGTAGTGGAGCTCCACCTAGCTGTGAGTACCCCAGCTCATGTGCTGCGCCCTGCTCTGGCCAAGGCTGCCAGCCAGGGCCGGTGTAGTAGCCACTAGGGTAGTCGTAAGCACCAGGTACCTGCCACGCCGTGTCGTCCAGGCCACCTCTGGAGGAGGACCCTCCAGCGTAGTGCGAGCTATGGCCGAGGGCCATGTAGCCTGCACTAGCCGTGTAGGGTGGTGTCGTGCGCTCGACGTACTGCTCCTCGTCCTCCTCCTCCTCCCCCTCCTCCTCGGGCTGCTCCTCTGCAGCGGGGCCCTTTCCGCGTGGATCCGCAGAAGTGCCTCCCGTCCGAGCGTCGGACGACGCTGCTGCTGGTACAGTGTCTGACACCAAAGGGCTCGAAGGCTGAGGAAGGTGCGGTGGGGCCCACGCTGTGTCCATGCACCCAAGCTTCTGAGCAAGCTTCCTGCAGCCCTTCCTGATTTTCTGCAAATAAGAAAATAATAATAATAAATATTAGTACAGTTTATGACTTCTTAAAATTTACACGTGCAGTTCGAATGGGTTATGATACCTGCAGAAAAGCCTGTACCGGGGCGTGGTCCCCAGTAGAGCTGGTGTGGTGTATAAGCTGCGCTGCCTCGTCGGAGTACCGAGACAGCTGCGACGCCTGCCGACACAAGACCAGGGGGTAAGTGCACCAAGTACAGAAACACAAACAATAGTTGAAGGACATGATATATTACCACGTAGCTGTGTAGAGGGGCTCTGTCAGGCTGAGTCGATGCCCTAGTGGTAGCATCGTACGGGTCCTCGTCGTCGTCCGACTCGTCCTCAGCAGTGACCTCGTAGTACGGTGGCTTAATGTGCAACCGGGTGCTCCGGTGCAGCCACTGTAGGTACTGGTCGAAGACGCCCTGGTCGTACGGCTCGCCGTCGTCAACGTCCTGCTGGTACCTGTTTGTCCAACTCAGGACATGATCGGCGTGCTCCGCGCGCCAATCAACGGGATTCTTCCGTCTGCTTTGGCGCTTCACCCTGCATTGCAAAGGAAACCCATCTGTTAGAGCATAAGATAGAATTTACTAGAGTAACTGAACAACACTGTGGAGGATACTTACTTGTGCAACCTCTGATCCGTGCTAATCAGAGGTGGAGGAAACTCCTGTCGTAGGCCGAACTGACGCATCACCCTGATGGGCAAGTGCATCTCGACCACGTAGAAGCAGATAAGAGGGACGGTGCAACGCCAATCTAAACGGTCCAGCTCCGTGGCGGGGTCGAACACGTTGTCGTACAGGTCCCAGGGGTCCCAACTGACCTGTTTGTAATGAACAGACATAGTTAGTCATGTTCCTTTTTCAATATAAAAAATTGAACTCATTCCGGAATTACCTGGTGCTGTGTCAGGACGTCCAGCAAGTCCGTGTACAGGTGGTAGCGGCGCTGGGGGTTGCCTCTAACTGCCTCTGCCGTGGACCAGACAAACAGAGCAGTGGGTCGGGTGTCCGGGTGCGTCCACACCTGCATTCCAATTCGAATCAGTTAAATGACTGTAAATTTGTAAAAGCACACGCACGCACGCAAGAGGTATGTACTTACCGCCTCCTCTCGTACGCGGGGACGACCCACAGGCAGCCGCTGCCAGGCCCAAACCTGGAGCAGGGGCAGACACCCTCCCAAGCTAGAGGAGGCCTGCCTCCGCCGGCACCCCTCGCACAGCTGTCTGTACAGCCATGCTAGAACAGCGCTCCCCCAGCTGTAGCCGGCGATGTTCTCCCACGGCTGTGCGAGGATGGGGACGAACATCCAGCTGATGGTGTTCCCCGATGAGTCGGGAAACAGGAAGGCCCCAATAAAGTGCCAGAGCCACACTCTGGCATACCTCTCGACTACCTGTGGGTCAGCGTTGAGGGGGCAATACGAAAAGTGCTGGGTGATCCACGACGAAGGCACCCCAGTAGTCTTCCTGTTTGTTTACAAAAAGTAAAAGTTAGGAAAGGATAGTAGCACATCGTATGCAACTAAATTAGAAAAAAAAATTAGCTTACTTGTTCCTCTTAGCGTCTGCGTCGTCGGGGGGCGTACGACCACAGAACTGGTGGACGGTGTCCATCCACGTGTCGGTGTCAAGAATCCCCGTCACGGGGAGGCCGCCCAGGCGTAGACCAAAAATCTTGGCCACGTCCTGTAACGTCACGGTCATCTCCCCACAGGCTAGGTGGAAGGTGTGCGTCTCGGGACGCCACCTGTCCGCCAGCGCGGTGAGGAGCGCGGGGTCGAGCTGCAACCCCACGTCGTTGGCAACGCGGGCTAGCACCAAGAAGCCCGCGCGCCGCAGGAAGGGTGCGTAGCGCTCGTCCCACCGGTGCCATAGGTGGGTGCGCGGCCTCAGCAAAGACAACCTCTCCGGAGGGGCGTAGTCGGTGAGCCTGTGCGCCCGGTGCTCGCCGTCGTAGAACGGCTCAAGGAGAGGGTACGCCGGAGGGTTCGCCATCCTGTTTAAACAAAACATGGTAACAAGTTAGTACAGCGTCAAAAATAATAAAGCATTAAAACAAATGAAAGACATATGTACAATAATAGCAAAAGCATTCAAATAATTAATATAAGTAAAGATAACAATAATAAAGCATTAAAACAAATGAAGACATATGTACACCTGTTGTGTTTGTCTACGATGGAAGGCTGCATTATGCCCTGGCATGTGGCAAACAGAGCATAAGTTCGTGCTCGGTGTCTGGTCAAAGTCCCCCCCGCCATACCTATCCATATTGTCCATGTCACCCTTTAGTCTCTTCTTCCTCCTCCTACCCTTACCTAACTTCAGCAGCTCAGGATCAGGCATGAAGTCTCTACCCAAGTATGGAGGCCATTGAGTGGGATCAAGGTAAGGCTCGAAGCTGCTCTGCCATATTGCGACGGTGTTGCTCCGGCGATAGTACTCGGACATATATGGTACGGCCTTGTAGTTATATCCGCGCGCTCTACAGGACGCAATCATGTGAGAGCAAGGGGCATGCATTATCTGCGGCACGTTACAACTGCATTCCACTCTTTGAAGATCGATCCGATAGTTGCGACCACCGTAGCGTTCCCCGCCCATGGTAGTTCCACCCTTTGCTCGAACATTATAGATTTGTCTGGTTGGTCCATAAGCCTCACAAGTTAGCTGCGTTGCCCAGATCTCATTTTCCTGAATGTGCTCATTTCCCGCCTTTCCAAATTCACCATCCGTTTGTAGGTTGTCTTGAGCAATGGACCACCTTTTCACAAAATACTCGTTGGTCTTGTGAAACGAGTACTCAACGATTCCAGAAACGGGCAAGGCTCTAACACCGGTGAATACCTTGTTGAAAGACTCCGATGAGTTGGTGGTCATTATGCCGAACCGGAAACCGCCCTCATCGTAAGCAAGCGCCCACTTCTCCTTGTGTTCCATCTGTCTCTCGATCCAGGCCCTGGCAGCACTGTTTAACATTTTGTCCAACTCTTCCATTGTTTCTTTGAATTTGTGCTCAGTTTTAACACAACATAGCTCTTTCACCTTGGCACAAACCTCCTTTTTTCTCTGCCGACGCCAGAAATTGGCGGCAAAGTGACGCATGCACCATCTGTGCACTAGAGGAGGACAACCCTCTATCTCCTCCTCTGCGGCACGAAGCAACCCAACATGACGGTCCGAAATCAAACATATTGTCTGAGAAGGCCCTAACACTTGTATCCGTAGCAGGGCCATGAACCAAGACCAAGACTCAACGTTCTCCCCCTCAGCCAAGGCGAAAGCAATTGGAACTATCTGGTCCTCGGGATCAACAGCCGCCGCCATCATCAACACACCCTTGTACGCTCCGGTCAGGAAAGTACCGTCCACAAGTATGACTGGACGGCAGTACTGATAAGCATGCTCTGTTTGTGCAAAAGACCAAAATACACGCTGAAGCACATGTGTAACCTTGCCGGTGTTGCGGTCTATATACTGCCCATTGGTGTGTGGAAACCATTTTAGGCCAGGGTTATAGTATGCCATTGCACACAAAATCCGTGGAATCCTGTTGTACGCTTCATCCCAACCACCCCAACGAATTGCAAGGGCGATCTGCTTCGCACGCCACGCCTTTCCATAAGTCACCTTATAGCCTGTGAATCCAAATATGGAGATAAGCAATTGTGAAACAGATACGTCGGCGTCATCATCAACAAATGCCAAAATGCGCCGTGCAAGGTATCTTGCCGTCAACTGAGGATGTTTTTCTTGTCCCTTATTTGTAAAACAGGTATGCGGTTGTACTACTTTACTGATTCTCCACTTGCCATCAGTTCTCTTGCGAGCATTCAGCCTCCAGGGACAACTATGATGCATACACCTGATGTGGTACCTCAAACTAATATCAGAATGGCTGACCGTGTACGGTCGATGATGATGCACAGCATAGTGCTGAAGGAAAAGCTTCAGCTCACTCATAGTGTTGAAAATCATACCCTTCTGAAGAATACAATCTGTATGGTCATGCAGTGTTTGCTTGCACAGGTTCAATCCAGTATCACAAACAGCCTGGTCCACCATACTGACATCCCTATAACTTGGAACGCCTCTAAACTGCATGTTAACCGACCTCAATTGCTGCAGCTCTGTCTCAGTCAAAGGATCAGGCGGAACATAATACCGTGCTTCGCTAAAACGCCCCCACGCATCAAAATGTGTATGATCCTCTGGTATATCAGTGACTAGTCTCCCTGGAGGATGCATATTCTGAGGAACCGGCTGTGGCATAGCACGAACCGGTTGTGGAATAGCACGAACCGGCTCTGGCATAGCAGAAATATAACTGTCCTCTTCTTCGTCATAGTCTGAATCATCATCAGAATCATAGTTTTCATCAAATAGTTGTGCCTCATGCTCCTCCTGCTCCTCCCGCTCTATGTCGGCCACATCAAAATCATTGTTTATTTGACCGACGTCAGCGTGGGCATCTTCAGTTGCATACACCGTCTCCTGCGTGGGGTGACCATCAACGTCCATAGTCATCGGAGCTGCATCGTCATCATCCCCTACCTCCTGTGCTTCACCATCGTTGCCATCATCGGACGCCTCTGCCTGCTTCCTCAAACCATCCACTACCACGATCTCACCCATTGTCGAATTGGATGCCATAACGATCGCCTGGTATTTTGCCCAGTCAGCCTGGTTGCGCAAGGGCAACAACGCATAGTTCGACCTAATCTTGCCACTGTCAAATCTCCCTTTCAACGAGAAATCACCATCAAACTTCTCCTTCAGACGCAACATAAGGTCCGTAAAGGAAGGCCGCTCATCAAATACTTCGAGTTCTTGTTCCATGTTATCATCAAACAACCCGTCTCGTTTACTAACTGTGCCTCCATAAAACAATGTGAATACAGTGTCCATCTACAAAGTCAATAGTGCAACTAAGGTCAAGTGATGGTCAAGTGATGGTCTTCTCTAAAATACAGAATGACATAAATACTATGTTGTCTTCACTAACCTAACTAACATATTAACGTAAACCCTAAACCCTAAACCCTAGACTAAGTAACTAACCTAACTAAGTAACTAACTAACTAAACCTAACCTAACTAACCTACCTAACTAACTAACTAACTAACTAACTAACTAAAACTAACCTAACATAAACCTAACTAACTAGCTAGCTAACTAACTAACTAACACACTAACTAACTATATAACTAACTAACTAACCACCTAAACTAACCTAACCTAACTAACTAATCTAACCTAACTAACCTAACTAACTAACTAGATAACTAACTAAGCAAATAAATAAATAAATAACTAAATTACTAACCTATTTAACTAACTAATTAACGCAAACTACAAAAAAAAATAACAAAAAGAAAAAAAAATACCTTCCGGTCGTGGACGATGGTGGAGACGGTGGTGGAGGGGGGGCGCCGGTGGCGGCCGGGGGCGGCCGTGTCGCCGGGGGCGCCCGGGGGCGGCCGGTGGCGGCCGGGGGCGCCGGTGCGCACGGGGGCGGCCGGCCGGGACGGGGACGGGGACGAGGCTCGGGGGCGCCCGGGGGCGGGGACGAGGCACGGGGACAGGGACGAGGCACGGGGGCGGCGGCGCGGGGGCGGCCGGCCGGGACGGGGACGGGGACGGGGGCGCCCGGGAGCGGCCGGTGACGGCGGCGGCGGCGGGGCTCGACGGCGGCGGCGGCGGGACGGAGGCGCGGGCGGCCGAGAAGGAGGAGAAAGGAGGAAGAAGCCGCGGGCGCCAGATCTAGATCGGCTTTGCCGCGCCACCCCGCCTGGCGCGGCAAAGCCGTTGGCCGCGCCAGGCCGCCTGGCGCGGCAAACGCACTAGCCGCGCCAGCCCGCCTGGCGCGGCAAACTGACAGGCGGGGCCCACGCGGGCCTGCGTGGCCGGCCGGTGCCACGGTGGCACTTTTGCCGCGCCGCCATGCATGGCGCGGCTAACGCTTTTGCCGCGCCATGCGGCACGGCGCGGCAAAAGGGTTAGTTTTGAAAAAAAAAATTAAACAGTGTTAATTATGAAATTTTTTATTTAATTGGGTTATTAATAAAAAAAAATTCCCCTTCGCCGAGTGCGGCACTCGGCGAAGCCTTCGCCGAGTGCAAAAGGCTCTTCGCCGAGTGCTGCCAGCACTCGGCGAAGATTGATTTTCCCGTGGTGCAACCTGTGCAAATCGCTAAAGTTCCAGGTCCTTGGGCTAGCCTCCCTGTCCCGCACCATTGCTAGACAACGGTCGAGGCTGCTTTTCTTAGCGGAAGGCGATGCCAACACAAAATTTTATCATCTTCGGGCTTGTCTTCGTGGTCGTTCTAATCTTATTAACTCGCTCAATGTGGGTGGCGAGGAGTTGGTAAACGATGGTGATATGAGTGTTGCGCTGTTCGAGTTCTACAGTGGGCTACTTGGGCAGAATTTTGAGCGATCGAGGCGAATCGACTTGCAAAGAATTGGTCTTCCTGCGGCAAGCCTAGACAATTTAGAGAACACGTTCACTGAAACTGAAGTGTGGGAGGCCATCAGAGACATGCCTAGCGACAAAGCCCCCGGACCTGATGGGTTCATGACGTTGTTCTACAAAGTGGCGTGGGATTTAATCAAAGTTGACATTATGAATGCCATCCATGCCTTCTGGTCGCAGGACACCCGAAGCCTCCATCATCTAAATGATGCTTTTCTAATCCTGCTAAAGAAAAAATAGAACCCATCCACCATCAGCGAGTACCGCCCGATCAGCCTTATCCATAGCTTCGGGAAGATTATTACTAAGTGTTTGGCTCGTCGGCTGGCTGCCGTCCTAAATCAGTTGGTGAGGACAAACCAAAGCGCCTTCATAAGAGGGAGAAGTATTCACGATAACTTCAGGAATGTGCAGATCACGTGCAAAGCTCTGCACGCTCGGAGGCTCCCATGTGTTATGCTCAAAATTGACATTGCAAAGGCGTTTGACACGGTTGGCTGGACGTTCCTTCTTGATGTTCTGCAGCACCTGGGATTTGGGCTGCGATGGCGTAATTGGATTTCTGCTATACTCTCTTCAGCAAGCACCAAGATCCTCCTCAACGGATCGCCTGGCAGAAGGATTTGCCACGCCCGTGGTCTTCGGCAGGGGGACCCTCTTTCCCCTATGATGTTTGTCCTAATCATGGAAGTGCTGAACCATTTATTCTTATGGTTGGATCAGCGTGGGCTTTTAGCACCGATCAGTGGCTTAGTCGGTGACCGTGTCAGTCTCTATGCGGACGATCTCGTCCTTTTTGTTCAACCTTCCCAGCAGGACTTGCAGCTTGTCAAGGCAGTACTTCACATTTTCGGACTCGCCTTCGGGCTGTTCTCCAACTTGCAGAAAAGTACAGCCACGCCTCTTCATTGCTCTGTGGAGGACATGGGGCGGGTGCAGGACATTCTGGCCTGCTTGGTCCAGTCCTTCCCATGTCGATACCTGGGTATTCCACTCTCTGTGCAGTGGCTCAAGCGCTCCGATGAACAGCCTTTGATTGATAAGATGGCGGCAAGGATCCTGGGCTGGAAGGGTAGTCTTTCGAATGTTGCTGGTAGAACTGCCTTGGTCCATGCGACACTTTCATCAATCCCAATCCATTCTTCCATCGCGCTCTATCTATCTCCTTGGCTTTAGCGACCATTGACAAGCTCCACCGCGCTTTCATTTGGGCTGGGTCAGATTCGGTTTTGGGTGGCAAGTGTCGTGTGGCCTGGACTTCGGTTTGCCGACCTAAGGCGTTGGGAGGGCTGGGGATCGCTGACCTTACGCGCACAGGCATCGCGCTAAGGGTTCGGTGGGTTTGGAAGGATTGTCTTCAGGGCCTCGTACCACGATCAAAGGAGAAGGTGGTCCTCACGCTTTTTCATGCCGCGACCGTGCTTAGCCTTGGTAATGGAAAATCAACTTTCTTCTGGACTGATTGCTGGCTCCAGGGGCGCTGCATCCAGCAGATCGCGCCCACGGTGTTCCATGCTGTCCCAGCTCGTAAGAAGCGGACCACAGTTGAGGAAGCTATCTCTGGTGACACTTGGGTTACTCATATCTCAGGGTCGGCAACCGTGCAGCTGTTGATTGAATTCAGTGAACTCTGTGATCTGATCCAGGATGTGCAGCTTTCTTCAGAGCCCGACACCTTCTCATGGATTTTCTCGGCTGGTCGGTGCATTTCGGCTGCGTCGGCTTACAGGGCCATGTTTCTGGGCTCATCCACGCCTTTTGGTGCTAAGCAAATTTGGAAGACCTCAACTCCGCCCCATGTCAGATTCTTTTTCTGGCTTGTCTTGCACGGGAGATGTTGGACGGCTGATAGGCGGTTCCGCCATGGTCTTCAAGATTCCAATTCGTGTATCTTCTGCGATCAAGAGGCTGAAACGATGGACCAAATCCTGTTGGGCTGCTGCTTTAGCCGGATGGTTTGGCACATTTGGCTCAGCAAGCTTCAGCTCGACCTGGTGATCTCGGTTTCGCAGGGGAATGCGCTTCTATGGTGGTTGGACTCAAGGAAGAAGATGGACAAGCAACTGCACAGGGGATTTGACTCCCTCTTCTTCCTAATTGGTTGGTCTCTTTGGAAAGAGAGGAATGCAAGGACCTTCAGCGACGAAGCTTTGTCACCTCTTCAGCTTGCCGCCCAGATTCAAGAGGAGCTAAATGTCTGGTGTGCTGCAGGCTTCAAGCATCTCCGGGTTCTGCAGCAAGTGCTTGATCTTTCGTTGTTGCCCAGGGCTGGGCGCTAGTCAGTCAGCCGCTTGCTGCTTTTGTAGTTCTTTGAGCCTCTGTTCGGCTTGGTAACCATGGTTACCGTCTGGTTTATGTACTCTTAAGACCTTTTTGCTTCCTGCTTAATGAGAAACGCGCCATTGTTTGGCGTGGTCTAAAAAAAATAAAAACTACCAATAACATAAGAATAATGACATGACTCTATCTATAGGTAAACAAATTCTCAAAGACAACTATGTAGCCTTTATAGGCACTGCATATGACCTAAGAGCACCAGATTTCAGCTATCTGATGATCACTGAACTGAAACAATTCTACTATAACAAGCATTGACTTGTCAAAGACTGACAGTATAGTCATGCAGGGCCCCATTACTACAGCAGTACAATACAGAGCTCACTCAACAGGTTCAGTTCATCTGCGGCACCATCCATTACCGCTACAATGCAAATATGCACAATACACAGGGCCATCCTCACCTTCGCACAGGACCTTGAAGCAATTGCCTCAATTGCAGCTGCAAGCTCAAACACCATGTACGAACTTATCAATTTCATTCATCATCGATCCGATGGAATTATGAACCTAGATGGATTCAAAGAGACCCAGGCAATGGCATCGACTACAGCTATACATTTCCAGCAGACTACAGCAGCAATGAAAACAACACGGAACAATCTGACCTCATAGGTACGAAAACAACAAAAACAACCGATATGTACAACAACCAAGGATATCCTTTGAACTCTATAAATCTTTTTGGCTATTGTGCAGGATCCTCTAATGGCTGCAGCCACAGCACACCGGATGCATGTGTGGCTACCAGGACTCAGGTACTAATCACACATGCATATAACACACATGCATATAACAGAATCAATATATAGTGCAAATAAGACACACAACTGATGTATTTTCACACATGTACAGATTAGTGCAAGCAAAACATGATGCCCCAGACCGTCGCTAGGCAAGGCACAACGTTACGACAGCGCCATCATCCCAACAAAACTGGCCTTATCGTGTGCTCCAGAACAACATGTATTATTGTGTAAACTAAATAAATTAGGTACTGAACACTATGCACCATCACGGTAGCGACCTGATCCTTTGCCATATGAAATATGGGTGGTCATGTACGTAGCAACTGCCTATATGCTTGCGTTTAACAATCCAAATATATAGTTGCCAGTGCGCGCAAGGGCGCACGACTTGCACTAGTATAACTTTATATAGAGAGGACTCCTGACCATCTAAGGAAAGATCCAATCAAATCATAGCAAATCATATTTAAATCTTTCTCTAATTGACCCAAATCTAATCATTATCTCTAACTGATCAAATCCCTCTATTTGATCTAATCTAATCCTTAATTCTTTCTTAGCAAGGGTGCTATAGGCCTATAGGCCGTGCGATATTACGGTATTGTTCACACTAACCCATGCTGGCCATCCTGAGCCCAACACCCAAGCACGCTACAACAATATTTTTTTTCTTGGAGGAAGTACATTTTTTCTACAAAGGGAGTACCGAGTACGTCAGCTCGAGACCATTTGCCATTGCCACTGCTCTGCTAGTCTTGCTCCCACATCTCGGGTATGGCTGCACCTGTGCAACCTGCAGGCTAACCAGCAAGCACGAGCACAGATGCAGAATTGTAGATGAGGGAGACAAGACAACACAAGTGACTAATAGTAACTCAGTAGTAAATGGCCAACTAAGGCCTCGTTCGTTTCTGCTGGAACGGCCCGGAATATGGCCCGTTCCACCCGGATTAAAGAGGCCCGGATCGAATTCAGATTGGACCAAGAATGGCCGTTCGGTTAGATACGGCCCGGAATAAAAACTCCTCAATCCGGGCCTTTTCTCGCCCATTTTGGTCCGGAACGGAGACGGACCTCGGCATATCCGGAACGGAGACGGGCGCGTCGCGAGGGGAGGCAGCAGCGCGGGCATCGTGAGGCGATGGCGACGGCGCGGCACGAGGCGACAGCGACGGCGGCGGCGACCGCTTCCCATCCGATGTCCGCGCTCCCCGCCGCCTTCTCGCCGGTAACACATCGCCTCCTCTTCCTCGCCCTCTTCTTTCCCCGACGCTAGGGTTCTTGGTGGGTTTCTTGTTTTCCTGTGGCTCGAATCCGAGACATCGATCTCGGATTTGCCACCGCCGCCGTCTTCGACCCCCGCTGTCCCCGGATCCTGCCCGCCGTTCGTCTCGTCTCGGCTCGGCTCCTCCGCTCCGGCTCCCCCAGATCCGGAGATGTAGAGGCCCGGGAGCATGACGAGCAGGGAGGAGCATGACGAGCAGGGAGGAGCATGACGAGCAGGGAGGGTGCGATGACGAGCAGGGAGATGTGTAGAGGAGGGAGAGCATGACGAGCAGGGAGGGTGCGATGGCTAGCAGCTCGGAGAAGGAGGAACTTATTGCCATTGCTGTTGAGTGTTGACTTTGTAGCTTCTGTTGTTGACATTTGATGGAGGAGTGGAGAGGAGTTATATACATTGCGTCTGCAGTGAGGGAAGTTGCAGTGTCTAACCCAAACTTGAACTCTGAACTCAAGATGATGGATGCTACTAGCTAAAAGTATTTTCTAGAGTGTGCCTGCCATGGCCATGGATGGGCACATGCCGAGTTGTTTGTGCTTGTCGACCAAGATACGGCCTTGTAGTGCATTGCAAAGCAACGATGGTAAACTAGGTGTTTCTTTAATCGAACTAAGGATATGAAATGTTTCAGTCCATGTTTGGGACTTTCAGTGCCTTTAATGGAACTTTGAAGTCCATGTTTCAATCAGCAGTGCACTTCCAGTGTCTGTGAGAATCCCATGCCGCTGTATAGCTCAGAGCTATGAGGTCCTTGAGTTTGGGACTTTGAGTGCAAGGTTACTAGGAAGAATAGAAAAGGCAAAATATTTGAGTTTCTTTACCTGCAGTATGAAACTAATGCGTACATGGGAGTTTCTTTACCTGCAGTATGAAACTATGAGGTCCTTGATTGTGCAAGTTGATAGTCTCAAGAAATAACAGAATTACTGCCTATATATAGCCACTGTCCTGTCACTGCATGCGTAGACATCAAGTGCACAATACTAATAATAATTAAATGTTCTTGTCATATAGCAGAGTAACAGAACATCATTTAACTTTGTTCTTAGCGATTACTTATCAATTGTTTGGCATCCATTTCATTTTGACACATGGTCAGCTAGCTAATTAATTGCCTTTGTGCTCATAACCAAAATTAGTTGCAGATTACGTGTTTTCGTGATTAAGATTTTGTTGTATGGTAATATTTTTATATTATTATCTAGATCTCTCCAGCACCATTCAGAGTTGGCGAAGGTGAACCTCCGTCTTCTTGGGATCCGACACCTACTCCAGAAGGTACTCTAAAACCTTCTATATGACTATAAATTTATATTCTGATATATGCTTCAGTTCTATACTATTTAGCTTCTATATGACTATAAATTTATATGCTTCAGTTCTATAATATTTAGCTTCTATATAACTATAAATTTATATGCTTGTATATGCCTTTTCTGCTATTATTTCTCTACTGTTGTTCTACTAAACTGCCTTCTAATCAGTTTCTATGTTGCTGCTATTATTCTAGCAAAACAGAGAGCATGCTAGAATCGTACTCTTGAGAAGTCCCTTGTGGGCATTCTCCATGAGTAGCCAAATCAAAGCAATTGCAGTCTTCATCAAGAGCAACGACAATAGAGAAGCTTTTCTAAGTAGCTGGGAAGTAGATCCAGAATTGACTTTGATTTAGCTCAAAAGTGCAATGGTCTAGAAGGTCAGTTTACTAGAACTGTGCAATAGAAAAAGAATTTTATACATGTACTATTCTATTTTACCTGTCCTCTAGCTTTGATTCAAGAGTCAGTGTTTGTTTAGCTGCTAGCTTTGTTTTGATTCTAATTATTTCCTACAGTGGACTGAACTCTGTAGACTGTTACTAAAAATCATGATTAATAATTCTATATTATTATCTAGATGATGTCTTGATTTGTCAAACTGTTTCTCTTTGTTTATGTAAAACTATAGCTTTGCTTTTTCTTTGTTGTAAAACTGTACTGTAACCCTATGTGTTGTTATTTCTATCTCATAGGTTCTGCCATATATATCTTAGCAAGTAGAAGTTCAATATTGGACTTATATATGCTTTGCAAGGCCTCTCAGTCAGAACTCTTGCTCCTCGATTATATAAGAGGTGAAAGGATGTGCTAACTAATGAGCACCACTTCTAGTCATGTTTATTGTTAATCCATGCCGGCCTTATTAGCACAAAGGGTGGGTTTAAATTTCTTGGCAAATGGAAATAAATGGCCATGTGCATTCTAGTGCTTGGTTTTTGGTTTCGTACGGTGCTCATTATTCTGCATCTAGCAATGCATAACTGATGGTAAAGAACTAAAGATATATTAATCTGGATATTCTTATTGTTTCCTTACTGTCTAGTAGTATCATTGTATAGTATCATATTTCTATTTCCTTGTAAAGTATCATTTTTCAGATTTATCACTGTTCCTGATTATTAATCCAAATACTATTATTGTGCCAGTGGAACTGATGTTGAACTTTTTGTCTACCAGGCTTGTGCAGGAGGTCTAAGGTCTATGATATTCACATATTTATCAACATCATTAGATAACCTAGAGTGCTTGTAACTTTTATGAAATTTTTTCTATTTTTTCTTGATCAAGATTGAAAGACAGAAAGCTGGATGAAGACTCTATTTTGTTTTACTATTTGTCTCATACTTCTCTATCATTTCAGTCCCATGCTTTTTATGCATGTAGATAAATGTTTACTGTCAAGTTATTGTTAAACAAATTGCTGATGTATACTGCCAAGTTGCTGTCAAACAAGTGACCTTGATATGCTATCAAACAAGTGTTTATGCCTAGCTGCTATTGTTTTCATTCCTGGCTGAAACGAACGGCAATTGCACCAACTCCGTGATAAATAATTCATGGTCATGTATCCTGACCTGGAACGAGTGACACACGTGGAACCACCGTATCCAGGCGTGGAACGTATCCGGGTCAGGAATGGAACCCAAGCAAACGAACGAGGCCTAATAGTAACTGAACCGAGATCCGATTCAATTCAATTCACAAGATGTGAACTCGTCACAACTTCTCAACACAGTTCTGAACTGGGAAACAATTCAGCCTTCGTATACCCTCTACTGTGAGTCTGTGATGTACAGTACTACTATACTATATACATGCATAAAATGGTCAGAGGGTCCAGCGTCCAGCCCTGGGGGTTAACGAGCTCCAACTCAAATCCATCCTGTACTGTACATCTCAAGCCATATATCCTGCCCATTGACCCTGCCATGCTCCCACCATCATCCATCCATGATCCGGTTAGCTTCTGCGAAGACACGGCGACGCCGTGCCGATCTGGGTCCTACAGCCTTCTTGCTGACAGACATGGGTGGTGTCCGGAGCAGTTGGGCTTCTTCGTTCTCCTTCTCCTCGTGCTCCTTCGCCTTGGTGCGGCGTCCATCCATCTCAGACCTCTTCAGCGGCCGCGTGCTCCTCCGCTCCTTCGTCTTCCGGCCACTCCCAAGCTGCGCCTCGTTTTCGCTGCACCTCACTCCCACATGGGCTGCACCTGCAGGAACCAAAAGTTTGGTGTAATTGTCACACATTGTACTCCAAAAAAATAACGTTACCCTCAGATTAGGAATCACTTCTATTACTCCTAGTCCTAGATTACACTACAGTACAGAAGAGGCAAATTTCTGACAACACCCGGAAGCCTGCACATGACTACTACAATGCTTTGTTTGTTGTTGCAGCATGGACAACAGCATACTACTCTGTTTCTTGTCACGAATGATGAAATGGTGATGTTACATCATGCCCTCATTCAAACCAGGCAGGACCAGGAGCCCGATTTATCAGAGGAACACAAGTTTAGAAAAACAAAACTTTTGCGCGGCCCAGGTACTGAAGGCCATGCACGAATGCACAATCACGGGTTTGTCACAAGGACAGGATGAATGGATGATAAACGCAAACAACAACCTGAAGCCCACACATGACTCCTGCGCCTCTATGCACATTTTCAGTTAAAAGCCAGACACTGTTTCTTTTTTCAGAAACTCTGCTTACATGCCATTAGTGAGATGACAATGAATCGACCACAACATTGCATATCAACTTGGAGATTGAGCGCTTGAGGATGCTTACCGTCCTGCATGTGCTGGCACACCAAACTGCTCTCCGGCTGCAGTGTGCTCTGGTTCAGGAAGCTCTCGCTCACCTTCCGGTCTGCCTCTAGGTCGCCGTCCCTCGTCTCCGGACTGTCTGCATGAATAAAAAGTTCAGCTTCTTGTCAGACATTGACTGCAGCTTAATGATGAATCATCAAATGAATTCCTAATTCCATGGTTTCAAGCAAGCTTTACAGAAATGACAAGTATCCGACAAGGCCCTGAAACCAGCGCATAACTACAACATGATAGTTTGCTGTTGCGTCATAAAAATCACATTTTCAGTTTCTTATCAGACAATGTGCTTCTAGACGAATTTCGTCAGAAAATGTGTTGGATTTGCAATACATTTACATGTCAATACTAAAATTGTTAAGGAGTAGTAATGAAGCAATCAAACCATACTGTCAGTTCTGGAAGCTTATACACTCTTACTATGAAAGTGCATTAGTTCTGAAAAACTACATATCTTATCTTCAGTCCTGAAAAGCTAACTAGTCCTAACACTTTTTTTACTACACCAATTCAATTTCCTGCAGACACCAATAGAAACACGAGAAATTCAGTTTGTTGTTGTAAACAACTAGTCTGCATGTTGTAAACACCATTAGTGAGATTATGTACTAACGACGAAGTGACCACATCATGATTTAAGCTGTGGAAGTATGAAACTTCATAGAGATCAAAATTTATTGGTTGGCATATCAACTAGGATCTTCAGTGCTTGAGAGTTGAGCATGCTCACCGGCGAGATGGTTGCAAGGCCAGGCAGCAGCGTGCTTGTGCTGGAACATCTCGTAGCTCTCTAGCTGGTTCAGGAAGCTCTCGCTTGCCTTCAGGTCTGCCTCAAGTGTCGCCTCCGGATCACTGTCCCTCATCTCAAGATTGGCTGCAATTATTAAATCATGAGCCCAGTTTCTTGTCAGTTGTTGAACTGCATCAAGAAATGAGTAAGCGATGAATGATCCTACTTCCCTGGTTCCTAGGAAACTGTACAGAAATGACAAAGAAACTGACAACACTCTCAAACAAGCACATAACCACTACTGTGCTATTATGTTTCTGCTGCATGAAACCACATTTTTTTTAATCACACATTGTGCCACTAGACGAGTATAGTCAGAAAATGCGTTGAAATCATTGAAGCTTATACACTCTTATTGCTCCCACGGAAGTTCATTGTTATACCTACCGTTTTTTGGTTCTGAAAGAAAATTGCACGAGATTAACTTAAGCCACAGTCCTGTCCAGATTCATTGATGTATCCCATCTCCCATCGGCAGTCCTGAACATTTGAACAGCTACGTATTCGTAGATGATAGACTTGTTCACCAGGCTAATTTGTGCAGGCCACGCGATGAATTCTTCCAAGAATCACTGAAGACGATTTGCGAGTAATCTTCTAGCTACGTACAGTTCTACTGAAATTTCATTTCTGTTTGGTTCGTTCGAAAACACAAACGGCAGGTTCAGTTAACCTAGTCAAAGTTCCGGTCCAGATTCATTGACCATTAAGGTTCAGCCATTCCGTCCAGATTCGTTGGTTCAGCCAGGAGGGGAGGGATTGAACTTGAACAGTGCTGCTTTGCTTACCGTCGAGACGGTCGTGAGGCCAGACGAAGTAGTCCCAGTCCCACCGCTCGAACTCATACTGGGGCCGCCGGAGCTTCACCAGCGGCTCTCGCACGGCGGCGGCGAACCCGAACCCCGGGCCCCTGCAGAGTGCATCGATCGAGTCAGACGCGAGGAATTCAGACAAGCAAAAGACGGAACCTTAGACGGAAATTCAGCTTCAGCGTCGTGGGAGGAAAGAGAGGGCGAGACGAACACGAATTCAGTGGACATGCAAAGGCAAGAAAGAAGAATGCCGACCATCGGAACAAGCATCCATGGACGGCAAAAGGAAGAAGGCAGCAGCAAAGGAAAAGAACTGTCCATGGATTGGAGTTGGAGCAGCAGGGGAGAGGGAGAGGAGCATCAGAGGAGGAATCAAGAACGACGGAGCCGGTCTCAGGTCTCTCCTGCCTACCTGGGAATGGGGGACCCCCGGTCCGTCTCGATCTCCGCTCTCAGCCAGAAGCCACCGTTGCGGTGCTGTCGCCGCGGTGTCGATCCCTCCATCTCCATGGCCGCCACCGCCTCCATGGCCGTCGCCCTCGTGCCTGCCCCTCTCTGTCTCGCCCACCGACTCACTCGCGCTGTGGCGTTCCTTCTGTTCTGGTGTCGTGTCGTGTCGTGTGTGGTGCGTCTCGGAAACGGATGGAGCGAAGCGGGGGTTTGATTGCTTTTATAGGCAGGACAGGGAGGAAGCGGCGGCCGGCAAGAAGAAGCAGAGCAGGGGATGTGCCATGCCCATGTGCCCGTGTGGGGAGGGAAAAGTTCGTTAGGACTTCCCCCGTAACCGTTGCGATGAGACCTGGCCGGTGTCTCTCTGAGGACTTCCCCCGTGTGGCCTACCCTGTGTCTCTCCTGTCTGTTTACCAGAATACTCGATTACAATAGCTTTGGATGGAATTTGGTAGTTCTTCGGGTCGCCGGCGATACCGGCGCCCGCCGTCGCCAAAGGCCGCACTGGCTCGGTTCGCAATATACAGATAACAAAACTCGAGTCCTCTACTGCCTCTCCTCTTTCTTCTACTGTATTACATAACACGATGCTGCCAACGCCTGTTACGACGACTTTGCCAAGAGTTTTCTATTTTTGATTTACCAAAACCAAAAATATCTTTACATAGTAAACACACTTTTATTTAAACCAAAATAGGTCCTATCATCTTTTCTTTGTCTCCGGTACTTTCGCAACTAGAATCCTGGAAAAAGTTTTTAATCATTTTAACTGTTGGCAAAACTTTCGCCAACTGCTTTTAACTCAACTGTTTTTAAACTGTTGGCAAAGCTTTTAGCAGGAGGCTATGTGTCGGCAAAGGTGCTCTTTGCCCACTTTAAAAAGTGTCGGCAAAGATAGTTGTGTTACAGTGACATTCAACATATGAGGCATTTTGCAGAACTTGTGCGGGCCTTAATTACCGGTGAGTTTATAATATTAAAATACAATTAATAATAAACGCCAAATAATAAGATTTATATTATAAATAAAGTGCATGTTAAAGGACCGGATTGCATGAAGTAAACACATTGATCATCACATAATTCCAGAAAGTACTGGATTGCTCATTTACGTGGGGAAAATTCAAGTTAGTGCAACAATACAAATGACGCAATTGGTCTGAAATGAATATTTACATGAGGTAAATATGATGCGTCATTATTTATTTTAAACAAAAGGCTTAAAATAAATTATACTATAAAGCACTATTGTGACGAATGATGTTGCAAGATGATTAAAAAAATCTGAAATCCTAACTATATAGAATTGCACTTTTATTGGAAATGTCACGAGACAAACGCTTTTTGGACAGTACAGTTTTCAGTGTATATGGAACAATAGGTTCAGATGAACAAGTGAGAAAGATGATCCAGTATGACATCATATCACTGTTCCTAATTAGCACATATGTGACTAATGGCATTTAGCATCCAACAGAAAGTATATAACCAGTCAATTAACTACAACCAAACAATTAATAATTAAGCTACTAGTACAGTGAAGCCAGGAGATAATACGGCTGGTAGCAGGGCAGAAGCAGGGGTCGCTGTCGCAATCCCTGGTAGTGCCGGCGCTCCAGGTGCTACGGGCGTTGTTGTCGCAATCCCTGATAGTGGCGGCGGCGCTCCTGGTTGTACGGGCGTTGGCGGCACAATCCCTCGTGGTACAGAAGCAGGCGTCGCTGTCGCAATCCCTGGTAGTGGCGGCGGGCGTTGGTAGCGCAATCCCTCGTGGCAGTGCTCCTGGTGGCACGGCACGGCTTGGAACTCCCAACCAGGGTTTTTCTTACCGACCGGTTGGCCAAAACCGCCGGCCACCGGTAGCGGTTTACCGGACCGGTTTGGTCGGTAATCGCCTGGTACTGACCGGTTTGAATTTCGAATTCAAATGCCTCTGTAGTTCGGTTCCGAGTCGGTAAACCGACCGGTTTGGGTCGGTTACCGACCGGTTAGATCGGTAACCGGTCCAAACCGGTGGGCTGTCTTTTTTTTGATAAAAATGATTTTTTGGTACTTCCTTTGGACATATAGATATAAAAAAGACCGCACACTGCGGCAATAAATTCATTGTCTCGAAAACATGAACAAATAGTCGCATACAAGTAAATATTGTCTCGAAAACATCAACGAATGCATCAACAACACATCCTCACAGTCACAGGAATACATGATCATCTACGCAAGATGTATGGAAAGACCCCTTGTTGGCATGACATTTCATACTCGGCGATGGACATAAGAGCGATACCTTTGGTTTGAAGCAGGGTTGCCTTGTAATCTTGCCACGTCTGGCCCGTCCAAGCTGCGGTTGTCTCCCATTCTTGAACCAACATACTGTAAAAGCTGGGATCTTCCCATTCGTACACCCACCTAGTCTGAGGCTGCGTGCTCACGTCAGGAATGGGATAGCTATAAGAAGGTTGTGAGGCATCGCTGTAGGACGAAGTAGAGTAGTCTGGAGTGTCGTAGTACGTGGGTGCAAAAGAAATTGATCTCCCCTGCGAGTCCTCTGGATTGTCGTCGTGTGTGCGTCCAAATGAAACTGATTTCCTCTGGGACTGTGGTTGTCCATGGTCACGATCTTGCGTAGCATGTGTGTATTGGGTCTCGCCTGCAATGAACCATAATTAGTAATCATGAACAAAAATAAATGTGTGTATGTACGTGCAAGTGCAATGGATACCTGTGAAACGAATTCCATAACTAGTCCCACCACCACCACCAGCACCACCACCACCATCGCCACTGTCATCATGATCGTCATCGTCACCACCATCGCTGCTGTCATCATCATCATCATCATCATCGTCAGAATGGTAAGATCCCTCCTCCTCAGTGTCGGCATCGCTGCTGACTTGTTTTCCTCGCTTGGTCTGCCCCTTCCTAGGCGGCGCTTGCGTCTTCCTCTTCCCTAGGTGACTTTGACCCACATGTCTACGAGCCCAATCACTGATGCAATCAGACCCCGTAGCCTGACGTAGATCATCGGGGTCTATATGCTCACTGCCAACAGAAACAAACAAATCACATAAATAAAATCAATCCCACCGTACATTATTAGACACGCACTCACATTTATAAATATACATATAACGTACCTGACAAGACGTGATGGCAAAGGGACGTCGTCTTCGTCTGAATCCTCATCAAGAAGTGGAGGCTGGTTTGATCTTCCATACTCCATCCACTCCCTAAGCGGATTGGCCCGATCATAGAATGAGACTTCGGCGAACCGGTCAATAAAATCGTCGTCATCAAGCCTTGGTGGGTTGGCATCCGCAAGTCGCAGCCGAAGGTTGTAATTGACATAAACAAGCTTGTTCAGTTTCTTGTGCGATAGACGATTGCGGACCTTCGTATGCAGCAAGGCAAAAGTACTCCAGTTCCGCTCGCATCCACTGGAGGACATACATTGTGAAACAAGCCGCAAAGCTAGGCGCTGCAAATTTGGAGTGTCTTTACCAAAGATCATCCACCAGGCCGCTGCAAGTGGAACACATTATGTTAGCTACATGTTCCACCAGGCCCCACGTACGTCCCTATGTACACGTCAGATATCCTTTTATCCAAAATCTCTTTGTACTCATTCCATGTGTGCGTATTTCTTCCAAAAAAAGACTCCATCTCCGACTTGCAATTCTGGAATTGATACACAACTTCACAAATGTTGGGGTGCTTGGCTTCATCAGCGAACCGAAGGAACCTGTAAATCGGTTGTACAGTGTTGATGATATACTCCAATCCCTCCCACCACTGTAGATTCGACATCCTGGCATGAGCAAATCTACCTTCTTCGGTTTTTGCCCAGTTGCTCTCCAAAAATTCTGTAGATGCCATCCACTTCATGAACTTGTCACATCTTCGGTTAAATGACTCCATGAACATGTAGTTGGTCCCAAATCTAGTGGCATTCCATTTGACCAACTCACCACCAATTGCTCTCTTCATCATATTATGCAACTGAGTATGGTTGTACAACCAATTAGATATGCGCTTGCATGCGGATATCATACCTGAATGATCACTCCTTTGACCGATATCCTTTAGCATTAAATTAATGGTGTGTGCCAGACAAGGCATCCAACAAATATGCTTGAACTCAAGCTTCAACAAGCTGCACACTTTCTTATAGTTGGCGCCATTGTCAGTGATCACATGGACAACATTCTCCGCGCCAATGTCCATCACCACCTTCCAAATCTCCTAAAAACAGTCATAACGTATATTATATATGCATGAATATAACTAAAAATAATAACATGACAACTGTAATGACTTACCCTCAATAAATAGTTCGCATCTTGACTTTTCCCAGTTGCATCGACAGAGCTGTGAAACCATGTGACCCCGTTGCAATAAATAAGAAAGTTCACAACATTCATTTTTGTGGGGCCAGTCCAAGAATCACACATCAGCGAGACGCCAAACGTGGGCCACTCTTTCTGAAACTTTGCGTACCTCTCCTTCAAGTCTTTCACATTTTGATCAAGGTACTTCCCATCAATTTCCTTTCCAGTGGGGGACAAGATGCCTTCACCTGTAACCATAAGCAATTAATAAGAACATGGAACGATACATAAGTTCAAACCTGTTTGTAGTTATAGGTACTTACCCCACTTCTGCGTCTCTCGGACAGCACCAACAAAGTACGGGCTGTCCGCATTCCGTCCCGGTATTCCTGCATGATGGTAAAATTTTGCCCAAGCTTTACCGATGGCTTCCTTTGCATTTTTTCCCTTCTGGGTCCAGCGCCCTGTATCAATCCTTTGTTGTACCATTCTTGTCCTGCCACCGGATGCCACATTGTAGTCTTCCACAACCACAGGTGTCTCCCTCTGTGATCCCGATCTTCTGAACATCCTCGAAAAAGGATTCCCACCACGGGGACCTCCACTGCCACCACCCCCACCTCCACCACCACTACCACCTGCACGAGAACTACCCCCTCCACGCTCGTAATGACCGCCTCTATCCTGCACACTCTGTTGATACTCATATTCAGCTCTCGACTGTTGTAGGGCAGCCTCCATCTGAGCCTCATACTCATCATCATTAATGGGATTGTTCCCCTCCTGTGCGACTCTTTGTTGTGAGAGCCTTTGTCGAGCTCGGTCAGCCGTCGCCTTCTTGGCGCGGTCAAGGTCTCTCTGGAAATACTCGCGCACCTCTGGTGGCACACGGCTACAATGCATAACCTCCGTCCCGCGCCCTGCCAAATGCTGCTTCAATCTTGCTGCACCACCGCCCGCTTTTGTTAGGTGACAATAATTGCACCGCCACCC